>OZ007592.1:337579129-338273129 GCA_963931845.1 Maratus michaelseni
CTTAGCTTTATGAAATTACATTTTATTATTTTTAGAAGTAAATACTAGTATGTTATTTAAATAAACTTTAAATTTCAAAACTGATTTAAAATTAATAATAATGAAAAAAAAAGTTTTTCTTTCAAATTTAAATGAGTTATATACATATGTTTACATTTACTTTACAAGTTTGTCCAAAGAAAATTAATAAGAATAAAATCATCTTATTAAAAAACATTACGTTTGAAATTATTTGATATAGGATCAATTCATTTTTAATTATTAAACAGAGATATGAAGCATAATCAAGCTTAATTTGCAAGAACAATTTTTAATGTATTTATGAATTTATTTATGATACATTTATAATCAAAGTTTGATCGAATAAAGTTGTTGATATAGAATATATTTAGTAGGAAAATTTAAAATGAGTGGGCATAAATTAGGACTGAGATTAAACCAAATAATTGTCATTTATACAGAGATAATGTGTTCAAAGTGGTCGTAGTCAGCCCAGCAAGCAGTAGGACTTAACACCAGGTTCATTTGGAAAGATTTCTGCTTAAAAATATAAAATCATAAAACTTCGAGATTCATTTGAAAAAACCGACTGGAGTGGGCGTGGCCATTCGGGTTGCACGCTGCCTTTTTTTTTTTTTTTTTTTTTTTTTTCTAAAATATGAAAATAATATTACTGAATATTTTACATTCAATATTAGGATAATCGCATAATATTGCAGTGGTAGTGCACTTCCTTCAGTTTGAAAAATATGTTTCCAATATATATATATATTTATATTTACATCTAATTCTCGATGTTTTTATTTATTTATGAAATATATATATGGGTCATTCTTAAAAAAATATATAAGTGTACTTCTTTAGTGTATGGTACTTAATGTTTGACAGAATAACATGCAATATATATATATATATATATATATATATATATATATATATATATGTATATATATATATATATAGTTTTTAGATAATATAACATATTTAATATATATATTTGATGGAAATTGATGATCCGGGATTTTTTCTTTTATTTATGAATGAAGGTAGACATATATACCACTGCTACGTGTTACATCTAATTTTCTCTATTAAAATCGTCACTCAATGGGGAAATTTCACACGGGAGGAATACGTTTTCTTTTGTGTGTAACTGATAAAGTTTACCTTGAAATCCTCAAAAATTCACTCAGAATCGTTACAATAATAGAAAATAATTTTTAATTACTGATTTTAATTACTGTTTTAATTACTGTTTTAATTACTTTGAATGTGATAAATATATTATTCACTAGATTGTGTAATTTCTTTCTCTAAAAATTTCTTTATACGTAAATTAAAGTTTATTTTTAAAAAGTAAAAGTTTTAAAAATTAAGTTTGAGTTACTGTTACAAGCCTTACTTGTATTCTCCGTTGCAATAAAATTATGTTGTTATAATAAAATTATAATTTTTAAAATCTAGTAACATTTGTAACGTAATAAAACTATTCAGTGACAGAAGAGGCATACCTTTTTAATTTCATTTCTTAGTCATTGATGTGCAGATTTTGATTGATGTGTCGTTTGTCATTAATTTTTGAATATTCTCACTGAACTAGAAATGGTCGATAACTTTATGTATTCTCTCCGTACTTTATTTACAAGTAAGCCTCATTTATTTAAAAATATAGATGTTTTTAATTCATATATGTAACGCTTTTTTGGATATATTAACCTCAAAGTATCATATCCTACACTAAATAAACCTTGCATTATGAAATAAAACAATGTGAATTTGGATCCTTCGTTACAATATTTTTATGAATATTACACCCTACGTTCTTATGAAATAAATTAATCACGAAATAATGAAAAAAAAACTATATGAACACCTACGAAATCAATTATAGATATTAGTATAACATATTTGGAATTAAATTTATTATTTTTTTATGCTGGAAAATTAACCTTCTACGTAGAATGAAGCATTTGTATAAGAATTACGCATTTGTATATGAATGACGCATTTGTTATATGTATTTAGTTTTAATTACAATTATATCGCTTTTATATAAAAAAAAATCCCTAGTTATTTTTATATAACAATTAATTTTTCGCTTCCTGTAATTGTATTTCTGTTACACTTGATTAATTTTGACACAATTATTCAAATTGGTAAAGCAATCATATAAGTTGTAATTTTCCAAACTGGGAAAAAAAGTCCGGGAGAAAATTCGCATAGTTGAGAAAATTACAACTTATATGATTTCTTTACCAATTTGAATAATTGTGTTGAAAATTAATCAAGTGTAACCACGTATCCAGCGTTTACTGGAGTCCACTTACCTGCGATTTATTCTGTTGACCTGATTCACATATAAGAACAGACGCTATAATCAATAAAGTTAACTGGGTAAAATAGATCCGACAGATTTGTCCGGGATTGCTCAGTTGGCAGAGCATTGGCAGCTTCAGCCAAGATGGTCAGATCCTTAGTTCGAATCCTGGCACGGACTTTTTCACCGTGTTGGGAAAATTACAATTTATATGTATTTCTATTTTTAGAATTTATTTAATTTTGAGTTATTGATGCATTTTCTAGTAGTTATCTAATTAAACACCTTAAAATTTCAGCCCCACCTGCATTCGTCAAACGTCTGCCAGAACGAGGTGGTGTGTTACGCAATACAACTAACGTCCAACTGTCATGCCATGTTGAATGCCATCCTATCTGCGAGCTGGAATGGCTTCGGAATAACGAAAGCCTAAGAGATTCCATTGTGTTCGAGAGCAAGACCTCCGTCCATCGACCCGATCCTCGTAGAAATCTTTTCAGTTCCATCAGTTCTATTTTGACGTGGAACATGAGTTTGCTGCCTGTAAACAGTTTCGATTACGCCACATTTACCTGTCGAAGCTCTGGAAATGAAATCGGTCCTGGGATATCAAGCACGATGGCTTTCAGAGTTGAATGTAAGTAGATGTATTTATTTCTTTTAGCCAAAGAAAAAACTCATTATCAGTATCAAATTTTGTGAAATCAACTGTCATTACTCAATGGTTCTAATTATACTTGTTACATGTAATGTAGTTTAACCTTTTGAATGTCGTTGGTATATTATCAACACCATTGTCGCCAACGCAATAGTTAGCGGCCAATGAAACATTGAAAAAAAAAACATTGTTGGAGCAAAAGTGACCATTTCAAAAATATAACGTATATATAAATTTAATATAACATAAATATATATTTCAAATTTACAGTCCTTAACGAATTATTTTATTTGATGAATATAAATGTATGCTTAAAATAAAAGAAGAAATAAATATTATACAATAACATAGTAACATAAAATTCGATTTAAACTGTAGTCATGGAATTTGTAAATGTAATTAAGCATTACAGTAAACATTTTATTTTAATAATTTTTAAAAAGATTCCCGTTTAATGAATAGCTAGCCACAATGTTTAGCACAGCTTGGAATAGAAATCCTTTGCACGGTTAATGATAAAATAAATGGCGCATTAGAATTCATTTTGGCATGATGTTGGCATACTTGAAATGTACCAATTTTTCTTTTAAATGTTTGCTGAAAAATAGCTGTAAAATCTCACTTCTTTATTTAAAAAAATGTTTTGAAAAATGCTGGTGTGTCTTCAACGTTACAGAATTCCTAAAAAGAATAAGTAATGTTAATAAAATTGATTAGAATTTTAGAGCTTGAAGATTTTATGTTTGATGAAAGAAATAACACTTATTTACATACATTGGTATTTTTTCTCGATTTTCTCTTATATAAAAAAATAATAAATTCTTTATTTTTTTTTATTTAAAGAAAGAATGTGGTGACATCAGGAGGGCTTCAAAATATAATATTTTTATTTATGGTTCTGTCATTAATTTCCTTAAAATTATCGGTTTTCTCTTCAGTTCTAGTTCTTTCTCTTACAGAAAAAAATGTTTTTTCTGTAAATATAATGAAATCACATAACCAAA
The DNA here is from genome assembly GCA_963931845.1 of Maratus michaelseni. Lineage (NCBI taxonomy): Eukaryota > Metazoa > Arthropoda > Arachnida > Araneae > Salticidae > Maratus > Maratus michaelseni. The sequence goes on from OZ007592.1 coordinate 337,583,109, forward strand.
CAATAAAATGAAATCACATGTGCAAAAATCAAACGAAAAAACAATACAAAAAGAAAACATATTAAATTGAAGATCCAAATATGAAAAACTATGAATATCTTACGGATTCTTCAGAGGAGCTTCATAGGAATAATTCATACAAAGAAATGTTTAATTTCGTCGAATATTGTCAGCATTAAGCCTAAATATGACAATATTAAACTTCTTATAACATATCAAGAAACCAAGAAATGAAAGAGATTAAAATAACCAAGAAATAATTGAAAATTCAACAAAAGTCGATAATAAACTTAAAGATATTAAACAACTCACCAAGTAAAAAAAATTGTCACAGATGCAACCGGAATCATATCGACTCTATGACCCTTGGGAAGCAAATTATCATATGCCATGTTTGAGAAAAGAGCAAAAAACGGCATGTATAATAGAACATGTGCGGTCATCTAGAAATACCATGAATATAAGTACATAAATGAAATTCGCTCTGTGGGGAAAATCTCAATTATGATACTCCAGCCATCGGACATAATTTACCTAGTTGAATATACTTTCCTCTGTTCATTATGACCTAATTACATGGTATACAGGAGTTTTCGTGTTATTTCAGATTCATCATGCAAAATGCTATAGTTGTAGATCGGATGAATGAAATTAGCGCTGCAGTTCGCAACCTTCTCCGACAAAACAAGAGTGAAATATGCCAACCAGAATATCGTCGGGATACCTCAGTAGGGAGAGCGTTGGTACGGTAAACCAAAGTACCCAGATTCGAGCTCTGGTCCCGGCATATTTTTGCTCTGTTGGAAAAATCTTAACTATGATACTCCAACCAACGGATATAATTTACCTAGTTGAATATACTTTCCTCTGTTCATTATGACCTAATTACATGGTATACAGGGGTTTTCGTGTTATTTCAGATTCATCATGTAAAATGCTATAGTTGTAGATCGGATGAATGAAATTAGCGCTGCAGTTCGCAACCTTCTCCAACAAAACAAGAGTGAAATATGCCAACTAGGATATCGTTGGGATAGCTCAGTAGGGAGAGCGTTGGTACGGCAAACTAAAGTACCCAGATTCGAGCTCTGGTCCCGGCATATTTTCGCTCTGTTGGAAAAATCTTAACTATGATACTCCAACCAACGGATATAATTTACCTAGTTGAATATACTTTCCTCTGTTCATTATGATGCTAATTAGTTTTGGTGTAAATCGTGCAAAAGGTGGCGCTGCTGTGCTGCATTTTTTGCGATTTCCGCAATAGCTCTATATAAAGAATTAATGCACATAATTTCATCAAACTTCAGATTCTGTTAGACCTTGACATAAAAAGATGCTGATTATATTTTAGTGTAAATAAATATACAGGTGGTTCTACTATGCTACGCTCTACTATGCTACTAAGTTCTACTATGGTACATGTGGCTTTACTATAGTACATGTGGCTCTACTATGCTACTAGGCTCTACTATGTTACCGGTGACTCTACTATGCTAATTTTTTCTTGATTTTCATGATAACTATATCTCAAGAAATAATGCACGGATTTTCATCAATAACTTCAGATTGAGTTGACAATATTAAACTCCTTATACTTTATCAAAAAATCAAGAATTGAAAGAGATTAAAACAACCAAGAAATAATTGAAAATTCAACAAATGTAATTGGTACATAGGATTTTGGACAGAAAATAGGAATAGGGATTTTCCCATTATAGCTAAATTAACTTAAAGTTAATGTTTGTGTACTCATCTAATACGTTAAAGTGAACATGTAAAATCGAGTATCACCAAGTTATTTAATTTGCGTTGTATAATTTTCATAGAAACTTGAGTAGAGAACATAAAGATGCGCCCTTATGATGTAGCCTATGTGATATATTTATCTGATGCAACCTGTCACTACTGTGATATATAAAGGTATTCTAGTTATAAGCTACCCCAGAGCACATTTGTTTAGTACACTGGCTGTGAGATAAAGTTTTCAGTATAATGCTATCATGTTTCAAAACATTTAAAAAATTCAATTTAATTTCTCGCCTTAGATAAATTTAAATTTTTCCGATTAAGGGAATTTTGATTAATGTGTGTATTTAAGGCGACATCTCGCAACTTACACCTCTGATAAAGTCATTTGTGATAAAATCAAGCAATCATTAAAGATTTACGTCTTCATTTGCGATTATGTGCATTATATATTCATCTGGGATTTGATTTCGATATAAACTTTTCATGAACTATACTAATCAACATTAAACAACAAACATTACGCAAATATGACTATTTAGAACTGTCAATTTAAATAAGCGCACAATCACGTTAAAGTTGTTACGAAAGGTGATGTGGCATCTTCTTCCTGTGATTATTATTGTAATGAACATGCTGTCATAGATTTTAATAATTTATGTCATTTTATATAATTACACAAATACAGAAAATTCTACTTATGCATGAAACAAAATTCTTAGGTATCGATGAGCAGATTTATGAAATTAATATATATATTATACCAATAGATATCTTAATGTCATAATCTTTTATATGTATAGTTAAATAATTTACAACTTCAGTTCAATTGGTTAAATCTTCAATTCATTTTTCTATATCTTAGCAATAAATGAATAAATAAATACATAAATAAATGACACAAAATGTTTTTAACTAAAAAAAAAAAAAAAAAAAAAAAAAAAAAAAAATGTTGTTTGTCATTAATTATCTTGTTAACAATGTCTATTAGTTGCACAGAATTATTTTGAAGGAAATATTTTGTTTATAGTTTAAACAAAAAAAAATATTACTAACATATTATACAAATAAAATTACATAAAGTTTGCGTATTTACATTTCATTGCTGATGTTAACATTCTTCCTTCATAAAACTGCAAATTTTTACATTGTAAGTTAACTCAAAATGAAAAATAAAAATAATTATTTTTTTATAAATCATTAACATGCTTTAATTTTGAAATAAAACTGACTCCTGTCCTTCCATTCACAATTCTAACTCTTAATAGAACAACTTAATGTATTCATGGGTAAAAATTAATACATTCACCAAAATTAGCTTTTTTGTCTTAATGATACAATTTGGTACCATATATTTATTTCATTTCATACGCTTTGTAATAGTTCTGTGCCATGTTAACTAGTTTCTAGATTTTAATGCGTTATCTGAATTCAACGACTCAAAAAGTATCAGTAACAAGACTATTTTTTTATTTCGCATGAAACATACGCATGTAAACGGAATCTAAATAAAATTTAGCATAAAAAGAGCGTTAAATACTAATTCACTATCATCTTTTAAAATATGACCAGAAGGACCCGTGCGAAGCTTTCGCACTGCAATCTTTGAGATTGTTTCCTGGTACGTTTTAGCGCTAATTCTTAATTAACTGATTTTTTTTTAATTTAATCACCGCATTTTAACGAAATGCAGTTGTACTTTCTCAGAAACTTGTACAAAAACTTTTAGAATACCTCATTCATCGTTGTATGTTTTGTATGTGCATAGAAAAAAGGATGTTGACAAATGAAATATTATAGATAATGATTGCTTGTGCGAATAAATTGCCAGAAAATATTTTGCCAAATTTTCTTATCTCGCCAAGGTTATTTCTCTAGGTTGCCAAGACCCCTATACTGAAAAAAAAAAAAAAGAATTATAAAAAATTTTAAACACTGAATCAGATGTTTGGGGAATTTATATGCCAGCATGGCACAGATGTCATATACTCACCACATTGGCACGATTTCCCCCCCTCCCCCCGCCAATTTGGCGAAAATTTTGTGTTTGAATATTAGTTACAAATAGCATGCAATAATAGCATATGATATTTTATTTCAATATAAAAGTAAAATAACGTAATAAATAAAATAGCTTCTATTATTTTTAAAAAAGGAAATACAAGTAAATAAATGATAGTTTGATATAAAAAAATGTGGATATACATAATAACAGTAATTTATAGAATTAAAATACAAAATAAAGTAAATAAACAACGCTTAAAAAGTAAATAAACAAAGTAAACAAACAAAAGTAAATAAACAAAGTTTTCGCCAAATTAGCGGGGGGAAAAATCTCCGCCAATGTGATGCGTATATGACATCTGTGCCGAAAGCATTTCCTCAGATTTTGCAAAACTGTTAAAGAAATTTCTTAAATACGTAAATCAATATTTGGTACACCACATTTTTGAAAGCCTATGGGAACTTAAACATGGGATGTTCAAACTTTGTGGTCCAGCAGCCATTTAAGTGACATCAGACTTCGCTGGCATATTAACAGCTTAATGAAATATTAAAAAATAAATATTACAATTTTCGTAAATCCTAATGAAATGTATATTTGGAAGTTAATCCTTAAATTACGTAATCTACTGGTGCTCCGATTCCGATACAGTACGCATATAAACAGCCATGATTAAACAAAGAAAACAAATAAACAATAGGCGACGCACACGTAAAAATTAAATTAAAAACCCGATTAAAAGCTCTATATTTTTTTCAAAAAGCACGCGCAAGAAATAAATGGACAATCGTATTTTAATTGCATTAGAGGATGACGTCATACGATAATGCAGTATTTTATTTCTGTGGCAACACTGATTTCAGAAAACCTTTCATTTCATTGATGAAATCAATGTCGATCTAATTTTAAATAACAGCAATTTTTAATCGAAAAACATGTTTTAAAAAAATGTAAGTGTACTATGTCAGAAGCGGGTTCAAAAACCTTTCATATGGTATCTCATTCGTTGTTCTGCGTTTCATATTTTCTTAGAAAAAGGGATGTTGACAGGAGAAATAATATATATGATATATAAAAAGCAGCTTCAATAATTTGCTTAGATAACTGTTTAGATAAAAAGAGAGGTTTTCTAATCATTGGACTGTAGTGACAATTCATTAACTTGAATGAATATTTTACAAGTTAATTAAATTTGAAATACTGGCAAAAAGAGGCACATAGAAAATAATATTGAACAAAGAAACTTATGTTATACAATTTAAGGTATGTTTTATGTATACTCTGATTCATATATATAATAGTTGACAAAGTCGCGGACACTTTTTGAAATTTGAATGCTTCTAAAAACTTTTACACTTCAGCAGTACAATGATTCATATACCAAATAAAAGGGAATTTTATGATGAATTCAACAGAATAAACAGTGAAATATTTGTATTAAAATGAATGTCATGCTGTAAAAACAACACTTAGGATGAAAATTCCCGTGTACTTATGATGCCTATGTCCTATCAGTATTTAGTTGGTATCCTTTATTATTCCAGGCAGCAGCACAGCGACTTGGCATTGCGCCAAGCAATGTTTGGAAATAATTCTTCTTTATTATGTGGTGCCATGAAAGAAATATAGCCTAAATTAATTCTCTTTTATTGAATGGACGCCTGAATTGTACCAGCTTTTTAAAATGGAACTATGAATGAACTATGGGATTGAGGTCTGGGCTGTTTCCTGGCCATTCCAGCACCTGTATGTTATCCTCCGGGAACCACTGTTTGCACATATGTGCACTGTGGTACGGAGATGAATCCAGGTGATAAAAAAATGGGGAATTATCTGGAAAAAGATCCTCGATAGAAGGTAGAAGTTTTGTTTGTATGTACATTCTGCTGTTCAGTGTGCCATGTATGACATGAAATCGGCTTACAGCATTTGCGGACATACATGTCCATATCATAACACTTGTAGATTTATTTGTTGTTGCTTGAATGCAATCTGGATGTACCTCTTCCCCGATGCGACGTCTCACACATTTTATCTCATCACTATCAAATATTGATATCTTAGTTTTGTCACAGCATAATCACTTGTTTCTACTGACCTTCTGTCCATGAAAGGTATTCTTTTGTCCACCGTATTCGATTTTACTGCTGCTGTTTACTCCGCAATGGATTTTTTCGAGGAATTATATCCTTTAAGGCAACTTTAGATCATCTTCTCCGTACCGTTCTTGCATTGTCCAAAACACCAGTTGCACTCAGTTTAGTGTTAATGGCCGCAGGCGACATCCATCTGTCTCTGACGCAAATTTGTTTTATTCTCACATTATCAACAGATATTTTGCGCTTTTCCTGGCTTTTTCTTCTTCTTTTTGTATAGATTGTGTTTTCGGTTATTTTTTCCCTCTCTACTTTGGATGATTTTAATCGTGGTTCCTACATCTATTTGCATTATAGGATAACTGTATCATAACAGGAATGAATTGCATATTTCATTTATTTCCCAGTTGGGTATCATGTATTATATCTGACGTTTTTAAAATGGTTATATATATATATATATATATATATATATATATATATATATACATTCGCTGTAATATGAATTTTTAAAAATATTCTTTTCGTCAACGGTGTTTAATTTAATTTTCTTTTTTATTCGCGCTGTGTGCATTTAAATACAGCAAATTTATCATTTTACACCAACGTTCAAAACGCATTAGAGCTTATATATTTTAATTATCTGCTTCATAAAATCACAAAAGTTTATCCGTTAACATATAAATATATATTTTTTGAAACATTAAAAGAATTAAAATCTACTTTTGACTAACCATGAATGAATCTTCTTTTGTGTTAAATTTAATGTCAAAATATATTTAGAGTGGAGGTATATAAAGTTTTATGGCTTTCAGAAATCACATTAAATGTTTATATTTCGAGAAAATATATGATCTCATCTTTTTGTATGAGATGCCTTTAATGGTATTTTTAATAGTATATATATATATATAACAGATGTATACATGAATTAAACAAATGTTAAGAATTTCCAGTTTTAATTTTAAATTGATTGTGTTAGTATGTTACTGTATCGAATAAATATTAAAATTAAAGAAATATGAATATATACATGTCAAAAATACGATTACCGTATCTCATAAATTTTATAAATATGGTGCAGAATTTTAAAACTAGTATTTCTCTCAAACTTATGGAAGCCGTTAAACTGAAACAATGGTTCCAAGTGTTGGGCCATTTACTTACTTAATTAAATGATTTAATTAGTTTTGTTTGTAGAAGAAGTTAATACTAAACATGAAAGTAGTATCATGCTTCTGTGCATTACTTATACTTAAAATTAGATCTGATATTTACATTTTAATTGTGTTGTTAGTGACTAGCTGATCAGCCCGACGTTGTCTGGTCCCAGCAAAAAATAGCAGGAAATGTGACAGCACTAAAAATCGCTGCATGAATTCCGAACAAACTTTATTCAAAAGAGAACAACATTTACTATATTGGTCTAGAAGATTGAAAGCGGGTTATTTTTAATAATGTTCGAAAATCGCAGCAAAAACGCGAGAAAACGCTAAAGGTCACGCAGATTTCTTTCAAAAGTCGCAGAGGACAAAGTTTACAATACTGGGCTAAATGATTATAACAGGATTTATTTTATGAATGTCGAAAAGTCGTCACGAAAGCGAAAAATTTCTAAAAATCGCAAAACAAATTCGCAAAAAATTCAAAATTTGCTGTACGAGTACCGGATAAACTATTGAAAAGAGAACAGAATTTACAATATTGTGCTAAAAGTTTATAACTGGATTCTTTTTAGTAATGCGGTAAAAAAGTCGCGATACAAATAATAATAATAATAATAAACTCTCTAAAAATTACACAACAAATTATATAAAAATTGCATAAAAATTTGCAAAAATTTCAAAAATCGCAGAGGAAAAAGCTTACTACAGTGGACTGAAACATTGAAAACATAATTTTTTCATGACTGCTAAAAATCGACGCGAAATACAAAAAAAAAAAAACGGTAAACATCGCTTTGAAAATTGCCCCCAAAAATGTACTATATTAGTCTAAAGATTTGAAACAGAATGCATTTTATGAATGTCAAAAGTTTGCCGTGGAATGCGAAAACATTCTTAGAATCGCTTTGAAAATCTCATCGAAAAGTGCTAAAACATATAGAACAAAATTTATTAGGCTAGAAGTTTGAAATCGTATTATTTTTACTAATGTCGAAAATTCGCAAATAAACGTAAATAATCGCATTAAAAATGCAAAAATTCAAAAATCGTGGAGAACAAAATTGATTAATTTAGGCTAAGCGTTGGAAACCGAATTCGTTTCACGAATTTCAAAAGATCGCCGTGGGCCAAGAAAAATTTTAAAAATTGTATTAAAGAGCACAAAAAATTTAAAAATCGCTGATGTATATACATACATATATATATATATATATATATATATATATACTATATATATATATATATATATGTGTGTGTGTGTGTGTATACATGTAGTAAAATTTCTATAACAGACACTCCCAAATTGCCACCTCTATTCAGCGAAGATTTTTTTCAATCCCCAACATATAAATAAGTGTACGTTTTTTTTTTACCTTTTAAACCAGGACACCTTCGAATAGGGTACAAATTCTGCTCTCCCGAGGTGTCCGCTACTCAGAGGTCTAACTGTATATATTTTTAAAAATCAGTATAATATAAGTTTTATAAAATTATTTTTTTTGGTTTACGGGATTTTATTTAATTTTTCTTTTCTATTCACACGCCCCACCAGTGGATGAGAGGTTCTGCTCTCAAAGTTGGTAGACGGAAGGTGCTGTGTTCAAACCTCTGTCGCGCTCGTCGGCCTAACCGTTCGGAGTTTTCCGTGGTTTTCTTCGAACCTTGCCGTAAATACGGTTAGGATCCCTTAGAAAGACCCACTACCCTCTACGGCCTATATCCCTCGTGTAGATAATCGTCCGTCATAAAACAACCAACCAATCAACCAATATTTCTATTCACACAATTCTTGCATTTGTAAATATCTAAACTATTATTTTATACCAACATATAAAACACAATCAAGTTAAAGTTGAAATTTGATACTTCAACAAATCTGAAAAATTTAACTGTGAACTTAAAAAAACTGCGTATTTTTAAGAACATTAAATAAATTAAAACATAGTTCTGAATAACTCGGAACGAAACTGCTTTTCCGTGAAATTTAATGTCAAAATAGATTTAGAGTATAGAAAACTTTAGAGGTCCATGATAAGTTTTATGGCTTTTTGAAATCGCATTAAATATTTTAATGTTTATATCTTGAGATGTATTGGAAAAATATGATTTCATCTTTTTGGATCAAATAGCTTTCATGGCATTTTTCATAGCTTATGTCAAACATATATTTATAGTTTTGTATACAGAGTTCAAGAAATGTAAAGATTCTAGCTTTAAATTTTTAATGGATATTCTCGTTGATAGTTGCTGAGTGAATTCAGTATTTTTAATAAATAGATATAAATTTGTGTGAAGCAAAAATATATTAAATATTACATTATATATCTTATATTTTCTAAACATGTTTTACAAGGCGAATCAAAATTTGTCACACTGTTAAAAAAAAAAAAAAAAAAAAAAAAAAAAAAAAAGATTTTTTTTTTTTTTTTTTTTTTTTTTTTTTTTTTTTTTTTTTTAAAGAACGTTTTGAAGTAACCGGAGTGTTTGCTACAGATTTTTATCAGGGCAATGACAACAGTGAAAAACTGTTTTTTTTTTAATGAAAACAACCTGTTTATTTTGCGTTAAAGTCTATTACAATAACACCTTTTGAAATAATTACATTTTTTTAAAGAAATCTGTAAATTGATTATTTTATGGTCGAAATCAGCGAATGTAACAGAAAAATCGAAATAAATACAATTTCTTTTCCTGTAAAATTAACAGATTTTTGTACAGTGTGCTGAGAAAAAACTATTTTATTTACACTCTCTTCTCGTATAGAAAAAAATAAATATAGAAGTCTAAATAGCTAGTGCTTGTCTAAATATCATTAAAAATTCTATATAAATACATAAATACATTTCAGAACGTTTAAGATTCAATTAGATTTAAAGTTTTGTCGTCATAACTGACAGTACATTTTTTTTTCAGTGCATTTAGCATTTTTCTTAAACGTATGATTAACTTAAATAATAATTAATGGAATGGGAATTTATATTTGTACCATCTGGATCAATTTAGTTATTTTAATTAGGTATTTCTTTATTTCTGTTTCGGATATTCTATTTCGTATATTTACTTCTGGCTTTAAATTTAAATAAAAATTGCAGAAACTGATAAGTACGAATGCGTGTAAGATTCCCGACGTAGACATATACAGAGAACACAGGGGGGCAATTTGAATTTTTAAGTGGGCAATTAGAAAATAGTTATTACTCGTTATTTCGCCACTTATTTTTAAACCCTTTAACGTTGCATTCTAAAAATAAGAGTATACATTTCACATTGTGCAAGGTGGAATCAAACGGTACCGAGGAAATTTTCCGTCATAGACAGTGCTCCGCCTTACACAGAGTATATTATACTGAAAACTGTTCTACGGTACTTTAAAATCTGCCTGTATTAGCAGATTTCTGTCTTACACAGAATCTGCCAAAGCCCGAGTTTATTCCACATGCAAAAGTTTTAAGTAATAATAATAATAATAAATAAATTTTGAATTTATTTTTTGTAATAGGAATGAAAAAATGCAACTAAGACTAGATAGATATTTCAATTTTTGTATTTAAATACTTTATACAATTTTCTGGTTACTACTGAATTTTAAAATATTACGCAACATTTTTGTTTGTTTCTTGAATGAGCTTTGTGTTTCTATTCACTCTACAATATCGCACGAAACCACTTCAAAGATTTCTGAATGTCTCAAAACACTTCATCTAAAAAATATTTTACATTTTTAAACTAAGTACTACCAACCTTATAAAATTAACTAACTGATCCGTCCGGCGTTGCCCGGAAATCAGTAACTTTTTTTGCAGTTTCTATAAAAATAGTCATTTTCGGCTCGCATTCTGGTCTAAACAAACCTCTTTCCGAACAAAGCACCGGCACTTGTCCCCGCTATTGTATAGCAGGAGTGATACGCACGCGCTGCAATATCTTTTAGATTCAATTTCCACCTCCAGGGAGAGCGAAATCATCTTACTTGTTTATCTATATCTTAATTGTTTCATGTTAAATTGAATGAATTAATTTCCGTTGAAGAAGATTACAAACACTTTTTAGAACACTTTGTTCGAAATATGAAAATGCCCTTGGTTGACCACATACAACCACCCTATCTCCCACACCCCCACAGCTACGGATATGCAACCACCATGGTGCACAATGGGAGACTCAAGGTTACTAGTTTAATATCGCAATATATCAACGAGTTAATATTGATATTGGTGATATATCGCGATAACTACCTTAAAGTGTATGGGAATAGAAAAATTGTTAATTTCCATAGATAAATGGCATGGTAACAGCAATTTAATTACAAACATGTGTAGAAATCAACGTATCAATTCTTTATACCTATTTACTCACACATCATTCTTTAAATATTATAGTTTCATATTTATACAAAACAGAAATATTTTAGGAAAAAGACACATTGTTCAATATCTATTTGGGCTTATACCATTACTTGGATAGTGTTTTTCTTTAAAATAGTATGTTTCCTATTCTTCCTATTTTATGCTCTATTTTCACCATTGCCTCGTTATAACTGAGAATATTATGAAAAATAAACTAAAATAAAATGTTCTTAAATTTAGGACGTTGCTGGTTTTAATATGATTAAAATAAGTAAAAAGTAACAGCAAAAACTGGAATTGGTTTATTGTCATATGTAATGCTAATATATTTGTGAATAACAAGCTTTCAATGGATGACAGATGCAGCAGAAATGTTGTTTTTCAATCTTTCTCTATGGTATCAATGCATTCTTAATAGAAAAATAATTTAAAAATTCACCTTCCTATCTATTTACGATACATAAATAACTATTGAAACCTTTTTCGAAATATAAATATTCAATTCATATTTTAAAATAGTTTTATAGTAATTAATTTTTTTTAGTTCAGTTTAAGTTGAAATAACAAGACAACATATATATTATATTCACTGGCATTCATAGCCGATATTCAGCGTACGCAACACAACACGTTAATAGCTAGGAAGCTCCGCTCAAAGATAACCAATCACAGTGAAACAGTGGCGAGGCTTCGCTTCACGAACGTGGCGAAATGCAAAATTTTACCCGCACTCTGATTTGTTGCTCGCGAACCGAGCTTCCCAGCTGCTAATCTCTAGTAATATTATCGACTCCACAATAACTCGTACATATTTGAGCGCTTATTTATTCGTCATGACTTATCAATATGTGTGAACTATTGCAATATGTCTAGACCAATAGCAGCGACGGTATTGAAACACAGACGATAACAGTATTGTTCAATAAGGAACGGACAGTGGAAAATGCGGTTGGTTGGAAATATAAAGTAAAGCAGAGAATGTATCGGGATATATTGAGATAACAACCAAAAATAGATAATCGTTGGAAGGGACAGCCGGCTTTGAATGAAGCGGACAGGGAATAAATGTGTAGGGAGAAATGATTATTCCGATATTAGTATGAAATTTTCAGCGCTTTTTCTAGGATTTCGAAGTTGCACTGCGGGAAAAAAAATGTTATTGGCATATATAGGTAGAGTCCAAACTTAGCTTATCGTTATTGGGATATATTGTCAGATTTGGAGCTTAGCTATCGTTATTGCGATAACTAAAAAATATCAATATTTGACAGATTTATTGATACATAATCCGGCCCTAGTTACTACCACACACAAACACAAGTTGTCTGCGCTGGGTAGTTGTGGCTCCAAAGTGAAATACAGGGACACGCGCGTCAATTTTGAAATATGAAAATGTCTTAAGTCGACCACTTTCAACACCCCTATCTTCCACACCTCCACAGCTACCGGCATGCAACCATCATAGTGCACGATGGGAGACTCGAGTCTACTACCACACACAAACACCATTGGTCTGCGCTGGGTAGTTGAGGCTGCAAAGTAATATATACAGACATATATATATATATATGTTAAGAACGAAGAGTATAGCAGACTCTCGCTCTCTGGTGTTTGTAGGTGGAAAGAAGCACAATTCTTTTAACATTTTATACTTTAATTACTAATCTATAGAATATTTACAGTATTTACATGGGGAATTATAATAATAGGGGAATTCGGGAATTTACGTCTAAGTCCCGTACTACAATTCTGCAACACATTCTGTGCGATTTTGCTCTCGACTACCCGACACAATACGGTCGTACTCCTATTTATAGATTTAATAACAGCTGACTCTGCTGTTTTGGACAAAGAGAAGTTAGTTCAATCTTAACTGAGTTAAGGAAAATAGATGACTCTGCTCCATTTTTCTGCTGTGCAAGGATAATTCTTAAAGAAAGGGTTTTACGTCATAACAGAATCGCTGAGTATGTTTTTTGCTTTGGCTTAGTCTTTACACGTGTATCACTGTTGCTATGGACAGCGATACCCTTCTGCGATACCCACATATATATATATATATATATATATATATATATATATATATATATATATATATATATATATATTAATTCCAAATTGGGGTTCGCAGAAAGATATTAGTTAATAGTAATTTCCACAGAGATCTGCTGCGATCTACACAGCGAGTTTAAAAATAATGACAGATTTGAAAGGACATGGCGATCAAATCCCGGTAATGAGTGAAGGTTAACAAAGAAGAAAGTTATGATAGGAAAGAAAAATAGCCAGTTTAAAATTGATAAAGAAGTTATTCCAGGAAGCCTTTTATACATTATACATAAATGCCAATCTTCTCCCTTTTTAACATTCATATAAGCATATTTTGTACCACAAATGTTAACTAATGATTACACCTAGGCAAAATAAATAAATAACTAAAAATAAACATTGAAAACTCTAGATAAAGCAGATATAATCCATTTATTTTATTCAATATACTACCATATTTCAACATTTGCGCATTTTGTAACTTGAACAAAAATCTAAAACCCAAATACACCAGTTCTTTCCACACGTTTAAATAAAGTATTATGTACAAAATCGTTCATCTGTAGCTATTCTTATATTGGGGTTTTAATGTTTTTTGTAACTCTGAAAGTACAGTACTATCTGTGAACAAATTTAAAATATATATAAGTATAAATTTACTTAAACAACACTTTCAATCATGAGAATCAATTTTATCCAAATCGTATTCTTCTATGCCAATGCTTCATTTTTTTTATTGAATTTTAAATTATTTCAAAGCTTTTTGGCTCACCTTGTAGTTTGAAAAACAATTTTTCTGCACATATTTCGTTTAATTCCCAATACAAATCCAAGGAATACGATAATTCTGAATATATTATTCCAAACATTAATACACAGCTAATTCAAGATGACTTTATTTCCTATGTTCAATTTTATGCTTTAATCATAAAATTCATAATTTTACATATAAAATAGTTTCAAACAAGATATTATTTAGAATTCACACTTTTGAAAATATACCAAAAAGTAATATTCAAAATATGTCGTACAACATTTTCTCTCTAAAACTACAGCCTTTAATAATAAATTTAGCTCTTTGTATAAGCAAAAAGTTTTCTTTCAGAGATATTTGTTAAAATTCACAAACGATAATCCTCAAAATATATTAGTGTCTGCAACGCTTTTTCTTGGTGTTAAATAATTCGCACATGAATTTTAAATAAACCGTACGCTAGATGAAAATTATAATGCAAATATAAATTCTATTCCGGTGAATTTCCAACTGTGTTATGCATTTCATAACTGAACTAATTTTCTTGCATACTATGTAGTATGTTACGCTATCGATCATGTACAGGGCTGCACAAAAGAATTCGGATACTTTTCCGAATATACATGGTAATTACTGAAATTGGGTTTTCAATTGTGATATGCTTTTTCCAAATGAATAGCTTTGTGATTGACATTGTAATCTTCAACAGTTAATTTTGAATAGTGAGAAGCCCATTCCGGGTGGTCCTTCCGGACATCGCCTCTTGGGCTGGGGCCTTGCCGCATAGTAAACAAACTTGCTTGGTGGGGCTAGTTGAGCTTAAGCCGAAAGGTAGGCCTCCCCGCCCGGTTTTACCTTGACCTTGTTTTCTAAGACATCATATTTCACCTTATTACAGAGTGGAATTTTGTTACAGTATTCTGAATATGTTAGAAAGTATTTCATAATATGTGATGGACACATGAGTTTTCTTTATTGTTATTTATTTAAAATTTTTTTTTTATTTAATCTGTCACCGATTGTTATGCGGAATCATGTGACAAAGAAATATTTCACTAACAGTCTTTAAAAGAGGGAAAAATGTCAATGATAGGGTAAAAAAACATAAAAAGCAATTCATACCCTTAATTTATAAACGTAATGCTATTAAAAATGTACATCTCGCAAATCCATCCCTTCTGATAGCTAAGGTTCGAAGCAATAATCGAAAATATATACTTTTAACCACAGCATAATATGAAGGAAGATTAATCTTAACATTTTATTGATCTTAAAGCTTTTCGATTAAGCAGTCACTCGAATTCAGTGCTGAATCATTAGCAAATATATAAATAGAAATCCTCCAAAATCGATAAAAATTAAGATACAAATGAACTCTGCTTCAAAACTTAAAAAGAGACGAAATTCGTATTCTAAAATTATAATGGTAAAACACATGTTGCTATCAAAATTTTAATTTACATTTTTTATATATATATACATATATATTTAATGTAAGAAAATAATAAGCGAGATAAATAATTTTCATAAAAACATAATATGAAATAATGATAATAATAGGTTTTTGGTGAATAAAAATTTTTTCTATTAGAGCGACACTCTAGTTAAATGCTGATTCGTAAAGAAAATAATTATTTCACCAATAAATAATAAAGAAGAACACACAAATTAACTGTACCTGAAATTTAAAAAGAACGATATCTGTATCCTAAATGTATTACTCTCCAACGATAATACAAAATTGTAATTACAGCAATATTTTTTAGACTTTCATTTATTAGAAAAATCTTCTGTTATACTGTAAAATAATAATAAAAAAAAACGTATGTATACTGTTTATTTTATGTGAAAGTTCTGTCTTTTAACCGACACTTTTTATTTTCAGTTGAAATCGCACATTTTCCTAGAATAAACGGAAAATTTCCTTATTATCCTCACTCGTTGAATGTTATAAAGAAAATTGTTCCTCCCAATACAGACAAACGGAAATGTTTCTTTTCAATTGCAAAAAAACTTAAAATATCCTGTTACATTTTCGTGATTGATGATTTTGTCACAAGCAAGTCGTTGTAGGTGTCTAGGTGACGAACGGGACAGAGAATTTAGTCTGTAATGGCAAGAACCGAAGTTTAAATCCAGAGGAAAACAAGGTCATAAGGACGGGTGTGATAAATTATATATATATATATATATATATAATTATAATATCTTTGATTTTCAAAAAATATATCAAGTTCTTGTAACATTCTAATTAAATCTCCAAAGAGATAATTAATAATAATGTGTAGACAGAATACCACATAGTTAATAAATTAACAAGTGCAATCATAATTTTACCATAGCTTGTGCTTCAATGGTAATTGGCCAAAAATACTGAAAATAGGAAGGTTATTTAAAAAGAGAGAGAGAGGAAAAGAAAAAAATATATATAATAAACCATAAAATGTTAATAATTTGGAGTTGATATCAAGTGAATACAAATGGATTAAGAAATGAAATATGAACTAAATATAATGGAAAATTGGATAACAAGAAATTTAAATTATAATTGGATATGAAAAAAACATGTGTAGGTATAATCTTCAGCCTGGATGTACCCACACGTGTAATAATTCAGTATTTCATAATTATACTGGCATATATGCTAAGATCAGTATAATCATCCAGGTATACTGAATTACTACCAGAAACCAATTAGAAATAACAAAATTGGAAATAAAAAACTTGTAAAGAATAGATAAAATATTTTACTCACAATAATTATCCAAAAATCCCTGTACAACACTATACTGAATTATATATATATATATATATATATAGACTTCTGTGTCCCTATATTTCACTTTGCAGCCACAACTACCCAGCCCAGACCACTGGTGTTTGTGTGGGTAGGAGATTCGAGTCTCTCCCTTCATGCACTATGGTGGTTGCATGTCGGTAGCTGTGTGGGGGTGGGAGATAGGGTGGTTGAAAGTGGTTGACTTAAGGTATTTTCCTATTTCATATTTTTCAGTGTTCTAAAAAATCTTTGTTATCATCGTCAACGGGAATTGGTTCATTCAACTTAACGTGAACCAATTAAGATATAGATAACTAAGTAAGATTACTTCGCGCCCCATAGCTGTGGAAATTGAAACTAAACGATATTTCAGCGCGTGCGTCGCATGCTTGCTATATAATGCCGTACGCAGTGGGGACGAGTGCCGGAGTTTCGTTCGAAAAGAGGTTTGATCAGAACAGAATTCTTGAATAATGTACAATTTCCATCTTGAAAACTTGGAAATACCAAAACGGAAGTTTTATAAACAAACGGAAAATAGAAGGCAACTTTGATACTGGTACATTTTCCATTTTTTCAATGGTTGTGTGCTTGTTGTTTTTCTTGTTTTTTCAGTGTATATGGTCAGCTCATTTTAGTGTTGATTCATAAAAAAAAAATACTTCATGAAAAAACGCGCAAAATAGGGAGTAAAATTAAACAGAGATTGAGAATATAAAAAGGAATTCCTATCCATTGTATAAAGTTCTTTTAACTCAAGAAATAAAATGGGAAGAAATTTGCGATAAATATAACTTCCTTCAAAATATAATATGAAATAACACTAATATTATCATTTTATTGAGAAATAAAATCTTATATTAAAAGAATATACTATGTTTTTAAGTGCAATGCATTTTAAAACTCATTATTACATCAGGTAAAAATTTTAAAAACTAAAACCTAAGGTTGAAATCAATAAATGAGAAATACAATGTCACTAATATAACATGAAATTAAAATTATATATATAACAAAAATAATATAAATATTATTTTTTTATTGATCTGAAAACAATTTTTAATTTGGAACCATCGAAATTCAGAGATAAATCATAAGGAAAAGAAATATTTCATGAAAAAATAATATAAATGAATTGCGCTTGAAAATACAAAAAATCAATTTTTAATGCAAGAAATTGATTGATCCTGAAGCTATAAATCGAAATTTATTTTTTATAAGTAAAAAACAAACAAACAAAAAAAAAACAGCCAAAATGTAACAATAGATGGAAAAATAACAAGCTAATGAAAAGCTTGCAGATTTTAATATTTCAATAAATAAATTCATGTGAAATAATTCATTTTTCATGAAATTAGTTTTCCATTAATTGAGATATGCAATTAAACCAAAAAAATATCTAAGTAAAGTTTTTAGAACCTCTGTTTTTTATATATATTAGTAGCGTAAATAATGTTTTTTATCAAATGGTTATTCTTTTTTTTTTTTCATTCATAATGAAATTTCCTTTTTCGAAGCGTGCAAAATCTTAGTCCTCTTGGTTTAATTGGTGCTGCTGGATTTTAGCTTTAGAACACCTTAGGGATGAATCAGATGCGTCTCTTAATATCCCGTTACTAATTAACTCACAAATTAAAGCAGATTACGAGCATATTTTTTCGCGCGTAGTTTTATGCTGTTCAAGAAAAAGCATATAAAAAACAATTATTGTTTTAATTAGCTAAATTGTTCTGCTGCATGCAGCAAATTCCAGTTTTTTTAAAACATGTTTTCACAGTTTAGTAGTATCCATTAGAGCGCTGAAAAAAATTATTTAAGAATTCAAATTAACGAAAATTATTTAATCTTAAAAATTTTGGCATGAATAATTCAATACATCGACGCACATTTGGGTAAATGTCAAAGTTGTTCAGATGTATAATTACTATATAATTTTTAGAACTCTGAACAAATGAAAAGAAACTGTGAGTATAGAAATTTTATTTAACCGCTGGAAGAGTAATGTCTTTCATGCTATTTAACTAAATTAAAAAAAAAAAAAAAAAAAAAAAAAAAGTTTTTTTTTTTTTTTTTTTTTTTTTTAAATTATTATTATAGCATGAAAGAGAAAAATTGTGATTTTTTTTTAAATCTAACACACACACACACATATATTAATATATCACCATTATAAGACAACATGTATTTTATCATGCACGAACAGGAATCTGAAAATAAAAAAGGAAGTCATACCTGTTATGAAAAATATCGCAAATTGTAATAATAACAATAATAATTATAATCCAGATAAGAAATAGAGAAAAATAGTGACATATTGAAAATTATTGATATTGTGAAATATATGTGAAATCAATGCAGAATAATCTGGCCCAATTTAACTTAGTTTTCACTAAAACATGTACGATTTCATACTATATATGTTATATAAAAAATTTATTTCCTTCGCAAATCCTTCACATTTATTTCGCATTAGTCCTTTAAATTAATCTAACTTCTGACATAGTCAGTATTTCCTTAATTCTTAATAATATTTATTCCTATTTAATGTCCTTTTAAAAGTAAATACCCGTATATTAATAATTATCTTATTCCAGATCTTAATCTAAAATTTTAAGTTCATTCGTAACTTTTATCAGCTCCCCAATCTATAAAATTCCGAAAGACGCTTTCTCATTTCGAATGTTTTTAAAAAGCCATTTTCTTTTTATTATTATTATTCCATGCTCGGTTTCGCGCTAGGTATTTTTCACTTCAAAATTAATGCGCGGCTCGAGAGGAATTCTTTCGTGTTAGAGCTTCTCCCTCTCGCTTCATTCGCTGGGCTGGAGCTCGCCTCTCGCTCATTGGTTTGTGCGCTCGTGATGTCGTATTCTGTATGTCTACGCTCCGTGGACAAAACTCGCTTGCATGCTTCGGAAAGCAGATTTTTGACGTGTTTGGAAGTGTAACCAAATGGGTATCTGGTGTTGTAGTCTCGTAGAATTTTCATACAGTTCTTTAAGATCTTTTAAAACGATGTAGTGAGCCATCATGAAGCCTGAGGGCTATAAGTTTATACCTGTGGGAACTGTTACTGCATCGCTTTTATTCTAAATAAACGATTTGTCTGGAAATTGGCTGGTCTTTATTGGAGAAACTGTTCTGGCGTCTTTTCATTGCCTCACCTCTTCGCCATGATTATTGATATCGACTGCAACCTTCTATATCTTTCACAAACTGCCATTTTCTCGTGGAATATTACATCTCGTGGTAACTCATCTTCGTAAAAACACCACATATATATATACATATATATATATATATATGTATAATCTTTTGTATCAAGAGTGACAGTAATATCGCGTTTAGTAAATGTTTAAGCAACACACTTTAACTAAGTGGTTCAATGTCAAATAAAAAAATTCATAATCTCAGTTTCATTGTTTAGCAAAGATGTTACTTTATCAAATTTTAAGCCATCAAATTATGTTCAAAGCAAAATTTCGATAATGCTCGGAAGAAAAATTTTGAAAAAAAAGGAAAAAGATTTTTTCATGATATGTACAGTCGTGGAAAAATAAAACTGAACACACCCTACTAACTCTGTAACAAATTGTTGTAGAAGAAAATTACTGGTACCAAGCGATTGGAAATAAAGTCTACTTTTAAAAGATGTATATAAAATTTTCTTAGGAGCCATCTACATATCAAAACAAACCCAAACTTTGATTTCTCAATAGAAACACCCAATTTTGACAAGATATTTTAAATTTTCAGTTCAAACTATGCCTGGATGTCAAATTTCATGAAATTCCTACGATTAGTTTTATAGAAATTAATTATTTTTAAATGAGCATATTTTAGGGGCTGTATCCAAATTGAAGTTCGGTACTCGATTGTTAAAATGCTATAGAATGACTAAGTCATTTCTATTAATGTATTATTTCTTGCCAATATGACAATTTTACTAAATTAATATGTTTCGGCTATTATTATACTGTTATATACTGTAAAATCATTTTCAATAGTAATTTTATAAGGTCTACAAGATTTGAATTATCCGATTTAAAAAATATACAAGATTATATGTCATTAGAATAGTTTTTGAATATGTGAATGTAATTGGAATTTTATAGGTGTTTTATAATGAATTTGCTCAGATTTACGAAACTACACATAGATTTATTAAAATTACTTTATCATGCGTTATCATAATCTAAATTTTCATATTCTTTTTAACTAAAACATATATACGTATGTATATGTATGTTAATTTGTATGTTTTAGTATATAGAGTAATAAGTAGAAATTGCAATTGCGGATTTCTACACAAACCTATACATAAGTTTACTAAAATTACTAGAATAACATATACATATTATCTTAATCATTTCGGCGCTAATAAATGAGTGTCAGATCACTGAATGCTATGACATTATTACTTTTTACTCTTTAGATTTTAAAAATTCTACCATAAGAATATTTTTTTTTTACATACAACTAGATATTTACAGCAGTAATTCCATTTCGGATATAGAATAAATTTATTCAGTAATAAATAAGAATTTATTTATCGCTCTATGCAAACTCACCCAACTTATCCATCCATTATCACTCATCCAAATAATTTAATTATAGAATATTAAGTAACTTGTATAATTTAGCACGCGTTATCATAATCTAAATTTTCATATTTTATTTACAAAGAACATTAATAGGTGTGTATATATTAAGTAGAAATCGCAATTATGAATTTCTACACAAAACAATACATAAATTTATTAAAGTTACTACAATAACATATACATATTATCTTAATATTTTTGACGATAATAAATTAATGTCAGATCGCTGAATGCAATCACATTGATACTTTTTACTCTTTAAACTTTAAAAATTCTATCATAAGAATAATTTTTTTACATACAAGTGAATATCTACAGCAGTAATTCCATTTCAGAGATAAGATAAATGTATAGAGTAATAAATAAGAATATATTTATTACTCTATGCAAACTCACCCAACTTATCCATCCATTCTTACTCATCCAAATAATTTAATTTTGGAATATTAAATAACTTTTTATAATTTACCACGCGTTATCATAATCTAAATTTTTGAAGCGAATTGAGCAAAAATAGAATTATAGCACGAATTATCATTTCAATGGAATGTTGAGAAAGTATAATATGTGTATAATTAGGAAAAAGAAAAAGTGTATCATAGATTGTTTTCAAAATTTTAATACGAAAATAATCAAAGGAAAAGTAGTTGGTAATAATGCTGCCATTTTTTTTTTCTACTTTTGTCAAATACTTGCACCCATCTGATATTTTGTACTCCGGAAATTATCACTATTTTTTTCCTCAGATATGTGTATTATTCTAAATACATGCACCTGCGACAAGCTTATGGTAAAATGCAGCACAATTTAAAAACAAAATTCATTCTTTATACTATAACTTTTAGTGTAAATGAACTTTAACACTTTCAAGGGCGGTGTTTGCAAGGCGCGAACGCTTAATTTTAATTCCAAACTGCCAAGTGGCACCCAGAAATTTTTAACAAAATTTTGCTTTTATAACATTCGAAATGAAAAGCTTTTAATCATTTTCAAATAGATTTGCTCGTAAAATCTGGTGTCAATCAAATATTTCAACATTTTAGTAAAAGAAGTACTTTGCCCTTGAAAGGGTTAAAGAGGTTTATTCGACGTCTGGTCATAATACCGATATAAGCTACATCAAAGTATATATAGACAGTTTTGAGGCTCCTGTATATATCTATACACATCCATATACAGATACATACATATAATATGTAAAACACACACACACACACACATATATATATATATATATGTAGGTTAAATTTTACTTAAAGTTATATATATATATATATAATAGCGAGAAGAAAGATAATTCTTAAATAAATTTTAATTATAAATAATCGCAAGCAATTTTTTATTTCGATTTATATCTTTAATCATTCTATAAGTATTAAGATTAATATCTGATTTCATTTCCACAAACTAATTTATCTTTTAATCCATCTTCTTTATAAAACATTGTTAATTCTAATTTACATAAAAATCACACAGATAATGAATATTTTGCTTTTATTCAGGTGTAAAACAACATTAGTGAACTTAAAATTATATGTTCATGGTTAATGAATAATGAGTCTTATAAGTATATTTTTTATTTTTATTGTTTTGTTTCAAATTTACTGTATATTGAAATCATCATTATTTTTTATGTAAATCTTATTACTTTTAACGCATTCACGCTTATAATTTAATCAGAATTGTTTTTAATTTTTTAATCCCTTTAGGTAATAGTTAATACTTTCTAGTATCACACTTCTAATTAATTCAGAAATAAAAGTTGTTTCACGCTTTTTTTTTGGAACCATGTTTGTAAAAAAATGAGAGGAATTAAAAAACAAGTATTTAAATTGCGGTATTTTCCGCCATGCATGCAAAAAATAACGTACTTGTTTACTAGCTTGGGTTTATTTTCTGTTAAGTGAATACGATAAAGTGCTTATTAAAATTAAAGAGGTAAATAAAAACATGCTATGCAAATTTGTTTTCAAAACTAGCAATTAATGGAGTGAATGATAGAATATTTATGTATCTGTTATAGAAAGAAAGATTGTGAAAAACTTTTCTTTACTTTAGTACGCTAGAATGTTTACGTATGCTGCTAACATATGAATACGTAAAATTTACGTGCCTTGAGAAATTTATTTTATTTGCGTATGTTTTTTAAGGAACTTTCATACGTTAGTAATTATATTAATTTACACATGTCTTTGCCTTATTTCCCTGAAATTTATAAACGTTAAATAACTGAATAATTTACTACATTCAGAAATATTGTTCAAAAACACAAAAAGTATACAAAGAACTAAAAAAAAAAGCAAAAAAAATGCAAATAATGTACATCATTAAGAAATGGTATGCAAAACAGCACACATTAGTAGAAAACATACACTGTTAATAACAGTAAACAACACAGTAAAACCAACACACTACAACGAGAAAGTGAAA
Source organism: Maratus michaelseni (assembly GCA_963931845.1). Taxonomy (NCBI): domain Eukaryota; kingdom Metazoa; phylum Arthropoda; class Arachnida; order Araneae; family Salticidae; genus Maratus; species Maratus michaelseni. The sequence goes on from OZ007592.1 coordinate 337,607,087, forward strand.
CTTTTAAATACCTAAGTAAAACATTTGGTTTTAGAATAAAAATATGAAAGGAAATAGAGCATCATAAATAAATAAATAAATAAACAATGAATTGATTCTGTAGCTAATCGCACAGCAGTAACTTAACCTGGTATGATGTGGACATTTTTTTTTGTTCTCGTTTTTCGATTAGTGATATCATCGGTTTCTGTAAATCACTCTTAATCACAGGGTTGCCACTGACGACTATTTTTATATTGTACTCGCACCACTATTTTGATAAAATTAATTTTGTAGTACATTTTTCTTGCACTTCTGTCAAAGTGTATGTAAAAGAAGTTGTTTTGGAAAAGTGGTGCGAGATAGAATTAAAAAATAGTCACCAGTGGCAGCCTGTAATCATTCATTTCTTTTACGAAGTCAGCACTACATCACGCTCTTGACTGACACTGTCTCTTGAACATTGATATTCTTTTTATTTTGGGAACTTTTACTTGACTTTTGTACATATGATTTAAGATTTTTTCCCCATCAATATTGCAAATGCTATACTTAATTTATTGTTTTGGTAATTCATGAATACCGTCGTAATCATTTTCTATTTCATCATCAGGAATATTGTCCCGATCAGCATTTCTATTGTCATTATCTTCATCAAATTCAACGTTATCATCACATTCACTATCGTCAGACTCCAAAAGCGTTGCCAAAACTTTATTTTCCGTTCAATACTTACGACATTTTGCCTGTTTATATTCAAATTTAAAAAGAAAAAACAAAATATGGTTAAAAAGATCCCATTTAAATTTACAAAGATTTAATTTTACAAAGTCACTTAATAAAAGACGCTCGTACTAGCACCACAATGAAATTGCGTGTTCAAATGGTCATATATTACTAGTGCCACGTAAAATTTACGTACACAAAATTTACGCGTATTATTAGCAACACGTAAAACTCCTCTAGAACATTAAGCATGAGATCTGAACTGTACATTATAAAGCAATATCGTTTAGCAAGCATCCATTTGCGTATGCTTCAAAAACTACTTTTTCGGACAAGAGCTCCGGCGGAAAAAAAGTGTAGGAAACAGCCGATAACTAAAGGGCTTTACTTAAAATTTACGTACACTACTGTTCTAGGTCCTGCTAAATATTTGATAAAGGTCGAAACATTAGAAAATCTTTTTTTTTTCTGGTTATCTGGAAGAATTATGGAAGAGTTCAAAAGTAACCAGCGTACACAATTCAACACTGCACAGCTCACTGGAAAGCAAAATGAATGCTATACCGACTACGAATATTAACCCTTAATTGCATAGTGATGTAAATTTCCGTCACTGTTTATTTAACTTTTAATAAATAAATCAACTTCTTCGCCACCACTATATTTATATAGAAATATTAATACAGTAAATTTCCCGTGAATTATGTTGCTGAACAAATTTAAAAATCTATCTTAAAATTTCTGGTGTCTAATATTTAATATATGTGTAAAAAAACACAATTGTAGAAGAAAAACTCATGCAAAGAAGGGATAACCCGATTGTGATTTTAAGACATTCGTATTCGGGATACCATTCATTTCGCTTTGAGGTGGATTGTACGATGTTGCTAAGTGTACATTTATACCGTTGAAAACCTGATAGATCTTATATATCTGCTTATGTAAGCAAGGAGAATCATCTTTGAAGTGTTTCACCATTAATCTGAAATTAACGTTTTAATTATTTTCAACCTCTCGGTCTGTTAGGAAATAGAAAAGAAAACGACTAACATATAAAGCGCAGTCATTTCTCTGGTTTACAAACACGATTGGTGTTGGTTGTGCAACAAATTATAAAAAAGAAACTTATAGAAATAATAATAGGTAAGCTAACTATACACTCCATGGAACTTCCATGGAATATTACATTGTTCCATTAAAACATCTCTATTTAATATTTAAATAGCAAAATTGAAATTTGTGCCTGTAATCAATGATTATGTAGCTGCAATTAAAATTAAATTAGGTAAAAATTGCGTTAAAAATTTGTGGTGCAACAGTCCGCATTCTGCAGCATTAATGATTTCTTTTTTTCCCCTTTGGTTCCTGGTGTGACACATAATCTACTGCCAAATATTTTTGTTTTTTTTATATATACTCATATATCTAGTATACATGTATCCGTTGTACACCAAAATGTTTTTTTTTCAGTCCAAAAATTTTGTCATTTATTATTTTATTTTTGGTTAGAGCAAGGGTTATTTATGTAATTGTTTTGTCTTCGATATATTTTTTATGATTAATTGAAACACGTTTGACTAATTGATTGGAATTCATTTATGATAAAATGCAGACCTTTTTGTACTTCCAATTAAAATTTTTATCCTGGAAAATAAGTAAAATGAACTATTATTAGAAACTAAAAAATATTTATGTCATTGGTTATTTAAATGGCCTTTTTCCATTACAAAGAAAAAGGCCCTTTTAATGCTATATATAGTTCAGAAGAAATAATACTTCTACAGTAACACGAATTCAGTAAAATCAATATATATATTTGACGGTTCTTTTAAAATAGCTTCGTACGCTTTCGTACAAGGCAGGGCTATTATACACTACTACATAAATACCATGTAACGTAGCATTTAATAAACCCTACAAAAAGGTGTAAATTTCAAAATTCGATACTTTGTTTGGGATATTAGTTAACTCATTCAAATGATAACTATTTGTCTCCATATCCGTACCAATATCTGTAATCATATCGATAACAAATTTGAAGTCAAATAATTTAATAAATGGCTCTATCGGCATTTTGTGTTTGACTTACTCGAATATTAATACTTTCACAATATTACTTGGATATTGCTTATTACTTGAATGAGAGAATTTAAAAATTTCAGATTTTTTTAGTAGGCGAGACGACTATACTTTGAAAAACACACCTATTCAAAACTAGTTGCGCACGTATTCTTACATTCTTTACTAACCAATTTCATTTACTCTTTGAAATAATACGCAAACAATTAAATATTTTATTCCACTTATTCCGAAAGTATATTAAAAAAAACAGAAAAAAAACAACGAATGTGTTTTAATAGCTCGTTTATTTTAGTACTCATCACGCAAATCTGTGTAATTGTTGTTTTTCTTTTCTTTTATGTAACAGAAACTTATTTTATTATACATTTATTTATTTTGTAAAAATAAAATAAAAAGGGATTAATGCTTTGAAACCTTTATATATTCGCGAAAACAAGTTAATTACAGTTTAATACCACAAAAACAATGTTTAAATATTTTTTTAAAGAAAGCAACCAGTTTATTATTTCTTTATAATAGTCGTAAAAAAGTATAATTAAATAGTAATTTACAAGTATTTTTTTTAAATCTGTACTAGTTTAATTTTTTTCTATTTATTGCTCATAAAAAAGATGTATTTCCAAGAAAAGTATTATCATTAATTTTCAACTGAAATTTAAAAGGAAGATGCATTAGAAACTGCATCTGAAATAAAATATTTTTTTTTAGCAAATTTTGTTTATTTTTGGCGTAGACGACATATGCTAGTTATTATTTTCAACCATTAGAGGCAAAATGATTATAAAAAACTTAATGTCTCTTTCAGTAAAAATGGCTCTAAATTTTCAGAATTTCGGGAAAAAAAACAATCTTTTTCTAAAAATAACGCAACTTAAAGAATCGCTAATGTTTATATTCATTAGGACTTTTTGAAAATTTCCTGGGGATAAAATAATTCAAATGTTTCATAGAGAAATAGTTTAACATTATCCATATACTGATTAAAAAATATTAAAAAGTTACCCTTTTCACAAAAATCGAAATTTATTTATCTTTCGTAAGATATTTTTATGCAAATGGATTATTTTGACGAATTTTAGCTTTAGAATTCCTTGTTATTATTTATATTCTGTTAAAGTATTTTTTCGATTTTTATTTCTGAAGGATAATTGAATTTTTGAAATTATTTTTACAATAAATTTCAATTGTCGTTGCATATTTTAAACGTATATAAATATACATAGAAATTTTAATCTTGGAATAAGATATAAAAAACTTCTTGAAGATACCAATTGAAAAGTTATTTTTCTTATACATATACGTGATTGATTTGTATCGATTTCCGAACATTTCTGACTTATTTTATGCGTCTTGGTTTCCGTAGATGAAAAGGACGATTCAACTGTTGACTCAGTGTTTTCGAATAATCCCTGTAAAAGCGCAGCTAGTCGGTGTGACGTCAGTGTGACAAATGGACACAGCCGCAACAGTGATAAAAAAATGGCGTCTTCACTTCATCATATTACAACTCTCAGGACCATAACTTTTTGACTACATTGTGAAGTTACCGATAAAATTGGGAAATCATCCTGATTAATTTTAGAGTCATTTTTACCGCATCTCAAAATAGGATCTATCGGCTTTACAGTGACTCTCTTTCGAAGCCACGTGATAAAGTATACAGAAAGAGTTGAATTTTGCGCCACGATGTTTCACATTTTGGTCACAGTCAGACCAAGCTGCTAGTATGTCTATTCAGAATTTTACTAACTGTATGCTCGGCATTACTCCAATGACGTATAATAGTCTGCAAACTTAAGACTTTCGCCAAACGGTTATGAAGATATTGTTGTTTCTGTTAAATTGCACTACATAATTCACGTTCTTCGCCAGTGAAGATTACGGCTATGACTACGTTATTACGGCTAACCGTATTTTCAAGCCTATCACTGTGCCTGTTTCCGTCTTCCATTTGTCGCCATGAAATGTGAAATGGGTTTTGAGACACATTTTATAATATAGGACTATGTTTTTTCAGACATTCGAAGGCATCAGAATAGAAGATAAATAAGTATTAACAGTTATCGAAATTATATAATTGCAGAAACTGTAAATAGAATCTAGCAGATATTTTGAACATCACATACTATTTGAAAATGTAAAAAATTGCTAGTGAATAAATATGCCATTTAATTTTTATCAATGAGAATTTAATAATTAAAATCCCAATTTGTAAGAAATATATTTCAGTAATATATATATATATATATATATATATATATATATATATATATTATTAATATAGAATAGAAAGCTTAATTTTCACATATTGAAATATATCTTCCGAATAATATTATTACTATCCATATAAGAATTAATATACGATACTATAATTTACTATATATACTATATATAATGACTATAAGATATTTAAAAGATATTTGTCTATATTTTTATTTATTAATACTAATGATTAAAACAGCGTGAACTTTATTGGTACTTCATAATTAACTTGATGCAAACTACGATGATTTTCAAATAATTCTTGCACCTGAAGAAATATATAAGTACTTTTAAAAAAATTTAAATAGCCATATTCCAAACAATAGCCTATCCCTTAATTTACCATTGTCCACTTTTACATGGCTGCCAACATTTACACCTTTTCCTACCAGTAATTTTGAACAGAAAATTTGCCTTATTTTATCTTAAATTTTGGTGATTAAAGAAGACAATTTGTTTTCTGTTCAAAAATAGAGGTAGTAAAGAAGTGTAAAATTCGGTAGCTATGTATGTCTAGGAGTCAAATCCCAATGGTCATAGGTACGGGTATAATAGAAACAATTCCTATTTTCCAGTTTATCATATTCCACAATATTCACCATGTTTAATAATCCTGTTATTTAGGAATCCCATACTTTTTTCTATGGCTTCAAACCAATTTATAATATCAATAAGTATAACAGAAAGAAATATCGATGCCACCGTTTTGCAATCTTTTTCAAAAATAATAATTTTTTAGTCACATTAAAAAAAATAATTATGTCAGATTTTTCCATAAACACCTAACACGGTAATTGACTATACTCAATATCAGTCAGTTTTCAATTGATTGTCTTTAGAAACAATAGAATAAATTATACACCAGCTTCTCAGAAAAGTTAGTAGTTAACTTAAACTCAAAAAATTTAAAAGTAATATTATACATGTACTCGACCCCAAATTAGACATGACGGAAACAAATAATATCCCATGCAAAAACATAGCCTAGTAGTCGGTAGGAAGCAATGATATAAAAAAAATATCTTCGTAGATAATGTTCTGCTCATGGAAATTTTGTACACTAAATAAAAAATGGTAATAATATTAAATATACATATATCAAGTTTGATAAAAACATTTATTAAAATTTCAACATTATAAATTAATGAACGTTATAAATTATTATTTATCCACTATAACATAAATTATTACTTTTCCATTATAACATTTTAAATTATTATTTTTCCATTGTAACATTATTAGTTGTAATTTTTTCATTATAACATTATAAATTATTACTATTTTCATTTAGATCCTCCTGAAAACATCCAGATATCAGCCGTTCGGTTAGAAGTAATGGAAGGTGAAATTCTGGACGATCTAGTGTGCAGTGCTTCAGCGCATCCACATGCCAACTTCATCTGGAAAGTTGGTGACCATGTTGTTGCACGTGGACCAGTGCTCTCATTCAACTCATCATTATCCAGGTCCATGGGCGGGAATTATACTTGTGTAGTGATGAATCGACACGGGACAGCAAGAGCAACGGTTTCTATAACAGTTTTACGTAAGTTTTTATTAGAAATTACATTTTCCATCTTTATTTAGAGGTATCAAATCGACTGTTTTTCGTAATGTTTCTCAATTCATAATGTTATTGTATCTCTAAAGAGGATGGTAGGTAAGGCTAGAAAATATCTGTAAAGTGAAATGCTGCTTTATTCTAGTTTTCAAATATTCAAAGAGTATGAGTCTTTCAAAAAACAAATTGTTTGAAACCAGAAAGAAAAATCTGTCTTTGTACCTACTTTATGGTACAGTTTATTTATTTTTTTAATTCGCTGAGTATTTAAACAATTGTTTGTGTTTAACTTTTATATCAATAATAATCTGATCTATCCATAAATATTGCACTTAAGTATACCATTAATAATGAAATTAAAGAGAAAGAGAAGGCAAGCGCTCTGTTCATTTAAATTTTATTATACAGGTGTAAGAGATACTCTCAAATTTACATAATCTAAACCTAAATTGTGGAATATCTTTAAATATTATGCTATTTAAATTTAATTAAGGTTGTTTAAAATGGTCTTTTTTAAGTTTACCCCAGTAATATTCTTAAATATTTCACTTAAGAGGGTCGTTAATAAGAAATTTAAAGAGATAAATAAGTTTAAATCCTTGTTCATTCCCATTATTTAATGCAGGCTCTTAAGGATACTCTTTTGTTGAGTTAATCGTCCGATATTTAATCGATTATCCGCATTCCAATAGTATGTAAATGACTGAAAGCATCCATTACTTTTTACTATCTGGTTTAAATTTCTGTATGAAGACATTTTTAAAAAGAAATATGTCAAAATGTACGAATGATTAACAATTATTTCATGCTCTATTTCTCCTTTTCCCTTTATTAATATGTAACTCTTTGCATGAAATTTCATATAAGTCAAAATATAAATTATCTCTTAAAATTCACCCGAAAATGAACCTTTAAATGCTGCAAAGTAGCCAAAACTCTAAAACAACTTTAGTAAATTTTAAATCTCTGAAATTTAATCTACATTATCCCAAATCGAAAAATGCAACTTCATTTATTTAAAAACATTTCGACACATTTTTCATGCAAAGTCGCCGCAGTTCACGTCAGTTATTTCGTTTTTACTTCCCCCAATTCATTTCCATGAAATCAATTCGTCATCGTTATTCGTGGTCAATTATCCACTTTCTAATTCTATGAATATGATATGAAAAAATGTACCATTTATCTTTATTTGATTACAAACTCTCTATAAAGACAAGATTTTTAATACAATGGGTCAAAAAGTATCAATGTGTAACAATTTTCTCTTTCTCTTCTTCTAATTTGTGACTATTTTCCATGAAATTTCAAACAGTTCACTATGTGTATCACCTACCCAAACTCTTTATAAAACATAAACAAAGTATATTTGGGCATATAACGCAATCCCCCGTGCACTGTAAGAAAGACAAACGTTTCTTAACCTATGAATATACACTATATTGCCAAAGGTGATTGGGCACTTGCGATTTTAGACGTTTTGTTAACTATCTAGAAAAATACATGTGGAATTAACCTGAAACTGAAGGTGTGTAAACAGTATAGTATACGTTATATATTTCCGCGAAGATTTTTTCCCGAAACCCCATAGGGGACTGTCAACAAATTGAAAAAGAACGAATATCTTTTGGATAACCCTGTACAAACTAATGTAGCAAAAGCGTTAAAACTCGAGATTATTAATAAGTGGCTTATTGTAATATATTGTGTTCATTTTTATGAGGATAGCATGTATACTCGTAGAAAAATTAAGGTTTTTATAAAAGCAGTCCCAAATTTCGCCTAGTTTTTTGCTTATAATTTGCAGAGTTCTTAATATAAAAAAAAGTTACTTTGAGAGAATATGTCAAACAACATTGTACATGATACTCTGCAATCAGAATTAAAAAATAATAAAAATTGGATGAAAAATGAGCAGATTTACTAAAAAATATTTCACTGCGCATGCGCGAATGCAATCAAAATATAATATGCATAATGTATTAGCTAAGTATATAGAGCAACTTTTGTGAAAGTCTCAAAATCATAGCTTGAAAATTCTGAAAAATTATCGTCGATAAAATAAACTCGAAATCCGTTGTTCCCAAAAAGAAGCAAAAATAGGAGGGGTTGTATCAAATATCTGTTGATTAGTGCCAAGAGAGCGTACATAATATTGCACGTACTACTATATTTGGATACAACCCCTCATCTTTTTGCTTCCTTTTGGTAACAACGGATTTTGAGCTTATTCTATCGACGATAATTTTTCAGAATTTTCAAGCTATGATTTTGAGACTTTCACAAAAGTTGCTCTATATACTTAGCTAATACATTATGCATATTATATTTTGATTGCATTCGCGCATGCGCAGTGAAACATTTTTCGTAAACCTGCTCATTTTGCATCCAATTTTTATTATTTTTTACAGAGTATTATGTACAATGTTGTTTGAAATATTTTCTCAAAATAACTTTTTTTTTTATATTAAGAGCTCTGAAAATTATAAGCAAAAAACTTGGCGAAATTTGGGACTGCTTTTATAAAAACCTTAATTTCTCTACAAGTATACATGCTATTCTCATAAACATGAACACAGTATATTACAATAAGCCACTTATTAATAATCTCGAGTTTGAACGCTTTTGCTACATTAGTTTTTACAGGATAATCCAAAAGATATTCGTTCTTTTTCAATTTGTTGACAGTCCCCTATGGGGTTTCGGGAAAAAATCTTCACGGAAATATATAAGCTATACTATACTGTTTACACACCTTCAATTTCAAGTTAATTCCTTATGTATTTTTCTAGATAGTTAACAAAACGTCTAAAATTGCAAGTGCCCAATCACCTTTGGCAATGTAGTGTATAATATAATTACGAATGAAAATATGGAATAACAATTTTTGAGTTACATGCGATTCAAAAAAGTGTTATTTATCATTAGAAAACTCAGAAACCAATATATTTTCGTGCTTTAAAATATAATGCATAAAAACAAAGTTTCTTTTGCTGCAATTAGATTTCGAAAACGTTTCCGAATAATTTTTATAGTTTTCTGTAACCAAATTATTGGTTTTTAAGACGACTAGTTCTACTCAAGTAATTTTTTTTTCATCAGCGTAGTTTATTTATACATTCAAGAGTAATAAAATAATATTAATTTTAATATCCGTCCTGTTAAATTTTATGTTTGTCTGTAAAACATATTTTTTTAACATAAAATGTTTACTTGAGATTTGATAGCATCTGGAAAACCTATATTCCAGGTTGAAAAAAAATTTCACTAAATTATGAAAATCAATCGAAAACGTTTCCGAAAATCCATGGCACCAGCAGAAACACTGTTTTTGTAAATGCCTCTTTTAATCTCGAAAATGCATTGGTTTCTGGAGTTTCTTTATTCGCGTAACGCTTTTCGGACACGTTAGTAACTCGGAAGATATTATTATATATTTTCGTTCGTTATTATAATATATTTTCCTAGATTAGGCTACAACTGTATTTGTTTACAGTGTATAACGCACACCGAGAATTTTCGAGTATATTTTTCTATTTTTTGATATATTCCCGATATATCAAAAAATATCCCGATGCCCACCCCATGCATTGCAAATAAATATGCATATAAAACGCCACGTAAAAATAGAACCATAAAGAACCATTCTGTAAATAAACAGCATGATTATTAATCTTGAAATCTCATTTTTTGCTCGTCTGTTACTTTAATTTTTAACATTTCATGTCTATATCCGGCGTATAATGAACACATGTAATTTTTTATGTATAAAACGCCACGTAAAAGTACAGTAATGAACATTGAAATGTATAAACTAATAAGAATATAAAGAAGCATTTTGTAAATAATCAGCATGCTTATTATTCTAGAAATCTCATTTTTTTCTCGTCTATTACTTTAATTTTTAACCTTTCATGTCTATATCCGGCGTATAATGAACACCTGTAATTTTTCATGTATAAAACGCCGCGTAAAAATACAGTAATGAACATTGAAAAGTATAAACTAATAAGAACATAAAGAACAATTTTGTAAATTAACCGCATGCTTATTAATCTAGAAATCCCATTTTTTGCTCATCTATTACTTTAATTTTTAACCTTTCACGTCTATATCCGGCGTATAATGAACACCTGTAAATTTTCATGTATAAAGCGTCATTTAAAAATACAGTAATGAACATTGAAATGTATAAACTAATAAGAACATAAAAGAACCCTTTTCTAAATAAGCAGCATGCTCATTAATCTAGAAATCGCATTTTTTGCTCGTCTATTACTTTATTTTTTGACCTTTCATGTCTATATCCGGCGTATAATGAGCACCTGTAAATTTTTCTGGATTTTCTTGCATCAAAAGCGTGCGTTGTATGCCGGAATATTACACTGTTAAAAATTTACAGCAAACTATCGAGTCATTCAACCGTTTTTATACAAAACGGTTACATAACCGTCATTTAACTATTTTCTGGCCATAATATGAGAAAAATTTGGTCAGAATACAGTTTAATAACGTTTATGTAACTGTTTTCTATAAAAACGGTCGAATGACGGGATAGTTTGCTATAAATTTTTAACAGTGTACGGTATAATTGCATATCAAACTGTAATATATTTTAGTAAAAAGTTAAATTGCAAAATCGAAAGTTTTATTTACCTAAACGTATATCTAAAGCTATACAATATTTACAGAGGATCTTTTTTTTTACATTATTTAATGCAAAGTAGGCAAATTTCACTTCGAATATTCCAATTCTACCCCCATAAAATGTCTTCGATAAAACCAATTCGTCAGCGTTCCCCAGGGAAAATAGCATACTTCTTTTCTTTTCCGAACCAATTATTTAATGTTTCGTGTGCTTTTACTTTCTTAAAACTGCTTGGTTGTGAAGGGGCAAAAAATCCGAATTTTGATAATTAACGGCAGTTTTTTCTTTTTTTTTTTACAAAGTCAGGAGAGATGTTCAATATATGTTAATTTTGAAGGTATTGTAAAGAAAAAAAGACCGAACTGGGCAGATATTTCAAAATTAAAAAAAGAAAAAAAGGAAGTTTAATCAGTTCATCAAAATAAAGAAGAAAGTTCAGTAATCACGGGACTTTAAAATGGTAATTGTTTGAACCTTGATTGCTCTTGCAAATACTCTCATTTTTTTTTTTAATTCTTCACTGATTGATATATTAGGGTCCCATGGCAAAGCGAAAGATGAATTATGCGAGATTATTGTTTGTAGTTGAAGAATATTTTTTTTTTATATGGTTAAATTTTTTTATATGATTTTTTTATGCATCTTTTTACTCATGGACAGTTTTTAATCAATTCATGCTTCCAGTTTATTTTTTGAAGTTCTTTTTTTATTTTTAAAATAGAAAGATCATGTTTTATTTAAAAAAATAGATATAAAACAAGCATTTCACAAAGTTTATTTTACTTTTGCAAATATTCGAAATTTCTTTTTTCCGTAGAATAATAAATAATTTAATTTTTAAATATTTCAATACAATTGTTTGTAATCCAGTACTTTATTATTATTATTTTTTTTATTTGTAAAGTTTTTTATTTGTAATTAAAATAATTTCTTAAGCTTATCTTAATATATTAAATGGTTGGAATTATTTTTCTGGTGACATTTTAAATGTGGCGTTCTTTAAAATTACTCCGAATAACTTAATCCTACATTTTATTATCTTTTTAAATAGGTAATAAAAATAAATAAAGTAGGTATTAAATAAATTAAGTAGGTAATAAAAAAATAGGCATTAAATATACATTTCAACGAATTTATTTTAACTTTTAAAATATTTGAATTATTTTGTTTCATAGTGTAATAATTTAATTTTAAAACATTCTAATAAACATACTTATCATTCACTCATTTAGTAATATATTTTTTAATAGCTGTAAGATTTATTTTAATTAAAAAATCTTTCATTTATTTACATTTAAATATTTAAGCTGATATTAATATAGTAAGATGATAGAGTGATGTTTTTGATGAATATTTAAATATTTTAAATTGTTTTTCTTTTAAAATTACTTCTGATATTTTAATCGTTTATTTAAATAGTACATTCTATCAAATATGCATGGGTATTTTAATCTCAGAAGTTTAAACAAAAATCAATATTAAAAAATAATGTCATTTAAAAGTCATAATATTAATATTTCATTAATGGGAATAATATTTTCTAACAATGATTACTATGCAGATTTAAATCATTAAGCACTTTTTACTGAAACAAATATGTTTAAATTTATATTTTAAGCAATTTATAAAAAGTTAATTTTATGTTTAAAATAAAGGGCTTTTAAATTTCCAAATAAATTTTTAATAGTTTAAAAATTAGAGAAAATTGTAAATTTCACATAATTAGATGAGGATATTAAACGAAAATGGTATGTTTTTTAATGTTATTTCGTTAATAATTCTTGCAATTTTCTTTTTTTTTATTGAAATAATATTCAGAAAATAATTATTTTTTTATCACGTTAATAGATTTTCAAATTGATACACAAGTTTCCCTTTAAATCTTTAAAATACGCTAACCAAAACATGGAAATGGAATAAATTTAAACTTAAGTTAAATTAGGTTCTATTCATTGAAGTGCCAATAAATAGAAAAGTGTGAAGTATGTATTTAAGGAAGATTTCTAAGACTAGCTCTCGATGTAATGATTTTCTGTAAGTATCCCTTCGTTAATTTTAACTATCACTTAAGCATACGTCGGATATTTAAGATCTTTACGCTTATTTATTGTTTAACAATATACGGCATACTGTTTTGAAAATTGTCATAACACATTACATAATAAAAAAAAATGTATATAGTAATCTGCTAATATACTATTTTCCAGATATTTAAATTATAATTTCGTTTAGCTCTATATTTTATCAAAATGAGTATATAAAATTATATAATGTGTCCTCTAATTTGCTAATATAACTTTAAAAAATAAAAGCCCTTTTATAAATTTAAATACCTCTCAGTAGAAATTGACATAAAATAATACTTAAAATAGAAAATAAACTTAATATCATTCTAAAATTCATTGAAAAATAAAATAAAAAATACTTTAAGCATGAATAAACATCTATACATTATGTAATGTATACATTTCTTTTTGAATTTCGCATTGAAAACTTAATAATACATAATTTACCCGGAAACTACCCAATACCTTATAGCATAATATTTCTGATTTTTTTATATGTTTATTTTCATTTACCTTTATATTTATTTTTAGAGAAAGAAAGAGTTACTGTGTACTACATCATACATCAGTACATAGTGAGCATTACACATTGTAAAAATTAAACATTTAATTATTAATGTAAAAATGCAAAGGATGCTTTAAAAATGAAAATATACATGTTTACTCGTAAGCTGTACACCCTATAGTTTAATAATAATCCTCAGAGAAAAATTAATGTCAAAATAAAATATCATGAAAACTAAATTTCTTCGTTAGTTCTTCCCTTGTCTACAAGTATAATCCAATTAAAAAAGCTGTCAATCTAAAAAAACCTTTTATTTATATTTGTTCACAGTTATTACAGTCTGTTTTTATTTTTCATTAATAGTAATAGAATTAAATAGAATAGTCAAGTAACAGAATTAACAAATAGTTTTTCACTCAAACTATTTTGGAGAACAATTCTTTCCAATTTAGTATTTTATTAGTTACTATTATAACTATTTTTAGTATGAAAATTTTCGAGGTTACATTGGATGTCATTTATTGATTGTTTTCGACACCAAAATATTAATCGTGTTTTATGCAAACCCTGCCTAGCTCGATTCGGTATCGCGTTTAATTAATAAGTCTTTTTTTTTCATTAAATATTATTTTCGTTTAGCAATTATTTTTGTTATTTTTTGCATGCAGTAATGATAGTATATCTCTTTACAGTTATTATCACGACTTACCTTATGTTTCAGAAATTAGTAATAATAATAATATAAATAAATGTAACAATAATAATAATAATAATATAAATAAATAGAACAATAATAATAATAATAATATAAATAAATAGAACAACAACAATAATAATAATAATAATACAAATAAATAGAACAACAATAACAATAATAATAATATACATAAATATAACAATAATAATAATAATAATAATAATAATAATAAAAGTTTGTTTAATTTTCTTTACTTCGTTGTCGATATTTTTTATTTAAAACATATATTTCACTGCTTAAATTTAAAATAATAATGTTTATGAGCGAATCATTTGTGATAAAACGTAAAAAATATTAGAAAGTATGTTTAATACCTTTATAATACGTCATTTTGCAAACACCTTTAAAGATTCTTCATTAAACTATTGCCATATGAATAGTATGCAAAATAATTATAATCGTTAGATTTCAGTAAATGACATATTCCTTAAATTTAAGTAAATCATTTGTATGTTCTACGCAATTACTTTTAATATTATTAACGTAAAAGTAATTTTCTCACAAAATCGAACACGAAAGGGTTGCCTTTTTTCACATTATCATATCAGAGAATTCCCTAAAGCATTTTAATCATGCTTTATACACAATTTCGTTTTTGTTTCAATTATTCATCGTTACAGTATGTCTAAAGAAATTTGAATTTAATAAATCCCCCTTATTAAATTTCCCCAAGTATGAACTATTTTCAAGTGATAGAAACATATATTTTCTTGAAATATATTTAAAATGCCATATACAGAACATATAACGTTTAAATGTGTAAAATATTACTGGGAGGTTGTATAAGTTTTTGCTGTTTTTCAGCAGATGCCGTTACAAGAACTGCGTGCGTGTAGTTTAAGATGGTAATACATCTATAAAAAAGAACTATGAGCAAGGTTGAAATTCAGTATATGTCATTTCGCCAAAGTGTAAACAACATTGTTTTTCATCGCGTTAAACATGTCGAATTTCTTTAAAAAAAAAAAAAAAAAGAAAAAAAAGAAGAAGTAGTTGTGGGAAAAGGTACTGCACTACTTTATTTTAAAAAATCTGCAGCTGATGCACACAGAATTGCTATTGAGACTTATGGCAACCATGCTCTGTCGGAAACAACCTGTAGCGATTGCTTTAGACACTTCAAACATAATGATTTTTATGTTGAAGGTAATTAACACTCTAGCGCCCCAAAAACGTTTGAATACAAAGAATTGGAGGCATTATTTCATTAAGACTCATGTCAGACGCTAAATGAATGTTTGAAACCATTAGGAATGATGGTAAAGCAAGGACAGTGGGTGTTGTACGAGTTGAAGCCGAGAGACGTTGAACGGCGTCTTTTAACGTGCAAACAGATGCTTCAATGTCATAAAAGTAACGGTTTTTTTTGCATCGTATCGTGACTGACGATAAAAAATGAATACACTACGATAACTCTAAGAGTAGAAAATCGTAGGGTGAGCCCGACATTCCATCAACATCTTCGGCAAAGTCGAATATCCATTGTTCCAAGCTTCTGAACTGCATCTGGTGAGATTAGCTTGATGTAGTTTATTATGAGCTGTTCAAACCGAACGAAACAATGACGAGAGATCGCTATTGACTACAATTGATGCATTGAGCCGAACCACGGCCTAACTCGATCGTTCTCCTTCCTCTTATACGGCCGTAACAAAAAGTCATTTTCCCTTTGTTCAAGAGGAATAACATTTTCTCCCTGGAGAAAGTAGGGGGCGCTATTACTTACCATGGCTAATGGAGAATTTCCTTATTCTCACCTTTCACTCTTGTATTTTCTTAGATATAACGTAAATGAAATTGCGTGTTCTTATTTTTCTTTTGTTGAAAATGGTTCATTGCTGTGTTCCACATTGTGCTTCAAATTCAGAGAAAAAAATACCTGGAATTTCTTTTCATGAATAGGCGCTTTTATTACCGATACACCAGCAATCAGTAGAAGTACAGAGCAAAATTTTCGAAATATGTGCCTTATAAAATTGCTGCGGCTCTCAATTTATTTGTAGATTTAAACTGAATTTTAATGATCGAAATTATAAACCACTTAATTAATTTCTTTTTAACTGCTAGCACCACCAAGAGTTAAGCTGAAGTTTGCAAGTATTGCCATTGTTAGCGGATAAGTAATCTTGTAAGAGTAATTCAAGGAAATTTTGAATGAGAATCCTGCTTATCAAGCATAGAAACAGATCAATGTGATGCAACCATACTTCAGTTTATTGCCAATCAGGATAGAGGTGAAAATACACTTTGATAAAGGAATCTATTAAATTAAACTGATACATTTGAAATAAGTCGTAGTTAGAAAGACTTGTTGTTTTGTTGACATAGATAAAGAAATTCAGAATATATAACATCAGCTGTTTGTTGATTTAGATAAATAAATAAAAAAATATTGAATATGAGATATCTAATATTTGACTATTACTCTAATATGACTTTAATATATCTAATATTTGACTATTCAACTATTACAACAGCCAGTTATTTGCTTTAAATACATATCAGTGGACCCAAGCAAGGCTCTTGCAGAGCAATCTTTGAAATTATTTGCTGATACTTTTTGCAGCAATTTTTAATCAAACAATTTATTTACACATTTCGTATTTTTCGTATACTTCATTCATCGTTCTGTGTTTTTTATGTGAATAGGAAAAGAGAAGCTGACATTGGAAATTTGTCTTATCCTAAACTACAATTCATCAGTCTAATTTCCACAATTTTAGACTGAATTTTACTAGAATTTTAGGATTATACCAATCCTAAATTCAAACGGAATCGTCGAAACTATTATATTAAATTTTATATATTAAATTAAAAATTATTATGAATTTGTTAAATAATCCATGTTTTGAGAAAAAAAAAAGCGATATGAGGTGATTGCCGGATATTGGCGAAATAGGTTGTCTTATTCTGTTGATACTATGAAACATGAAAGTATATTTTTATTTTTATCATATACATACTTTTATACCATGACTTTCCAGAATTAGAATATAATATTTAATTTGATATGTAATTCTATCATATTTCTATATGCTTATATATTTCTGATCAGCACCTATAATGGTTAAATTTATTGAAAATTGTTTTGAATGTACACATATATACCTATATTTTAAATAATTAAGAATTGTGTAAAAATAATCCATGTTTTGAGAAAAAAAAAAAAAATTTGGTATGAGTTCATTGCCGGATATTGGCGAAGTTGCTTAATTTTCTTAATATTGTGAAACTAGTAAATCTTTTTAAAAATTTTACAGTGTATTTTACGCTCAGAATTATCAATGTTTCAAGTAATCCAGAATTGAAATGTATATAAATATAAAAATTTTTTTATAATGTTTGTTTTACATTTTATAGTAGGGTGTTATTTAAACTATTTTTAATTGCTTAAAGCATTGCATTTATTTATTTTATCTTTAAATCTTTTAGTTTTTCCTGTTTGTAGTAAAGAAAACGCCGAAACAAAATATAGATATGTTATATATAATGCTTATATATTTCAGATCAGTACCTATAATGATTAAATTTATTGAAAATTGTTTTTAATATACATATATATACATATTTTAAATAATTAAGAATAGTGTAAAAATAATCCATGTTTTGAGAAAAAATAAAACGATATGAGTTCATTGCCGGATATTGGCGAACTTGCTTAATTTTCTTACTACTATTATGAAACTAGTAATTATTTTTTTAATTTTTTACTGTGTATTTTACGCTTAGAATTATCAATGTTTCAAGTAATCAAGAATTTAAATGTTTATAAATATATAAAATTTACTTATAATGTTTGTTTTGCACTTTATAGTAGCGAGTTATTTAAACTATTTTTAATTGCTAAAAGCATTGTATTTATTTATTTTATCTCTAAATCTTTTAGTTTTTCCTGTTTGTAGTAAAGAAAACGCCGAAACAAAAGATACATATGTTATACATACCTTTTATAATGAATATATTGCAAAGATTTTTGTATTTTTATGTATAGAAGTAACCTTTAGTAAGCATTATTTATGGTAAGTATAGCGCGCCACCTACCGGCGAAAGTAGCCCTTTAACGATTCCGAAACTAAGGGGTGATTGTGAAGGCCGTATGAGGGGAGGGAGAAAGATCGAGTTTGGCCGTGGCCGAACATTGAAGGAAAAACGGCCAAAAACGAGGTATGACAAAGTGGTTTTTCAACATGACAACAATCGGCCACATGTTTCAAAACCAGTCAAACCACTCGGAAACGATTAAATGGGAAGTTTTACTCCTCCCGCTGCATTCACTAGACATTGCCCATTTCGATTATCACTTGTTCCGATCGATGGCATAGCCAGCACTTCCATACTTATGAAGATGTCAAGAAATGGACGACTCTTGGGTAGCCTCAAAACACGTGTCGTTTTTCTGACTTGTGATTCAAGTGCTGCAAGAAAGATAGGAAAAAGTAGTGGCTAGCGATGAGTAATACTTTCAGTGACATGTTTGTTACTGATCATTTTAAATAAAGCATTAATTTTCATGGAGAAACAGCGAGAACTTATTCAACCTCCGAATACATTTATTACAAAATGTTACAAAATGATCCTGATTATAACGTTTACACATTTTAAACGTAAACATAATTATTTTTCCTGAAATCAAAAAAAAAAAAAAAAAAAAAATCGGACCCGAAAGGACTAAGTTTTTTTTCATATTATCACATCATTGAATTCACGAAAGCATTTTTAATCATGTTTTTTGCATAACATCATTCATTTTTCATTATTCATCGTCTGATTATATCTAAAGAGATTTGAATTTAATAAATCACCCTTTTGAGCCCTCTCATGTATGAATTATTTTTAAGTGAAAACAAAGCATAATTTCCTCTTAAATATTTTTGAAATGGAATATTCAGAACATTTATTGTTGAATTTTGAAAAAATCAAACATTTATTGGAAAGTCATAAAAGGATCGCGCTTTAACATTTACAAGCATTGAAAAAATTGTCATTGACAGTTATTAGAATTTTTTCTGTGATAATGTAAACTACGGACGCCTAAAGTACGTAAAAAGTAAATAAACATTTTTTGTCTTGTTTTTGTTTAGCTCCATCAACAGAAATGCTTTGAGAAAATCTTGTTTCGTTCATAACAGAAAAAAAAGTTGTCAATGTTTCGAAGTGAATATTTGCAAAAGAAATAACTCTGCTATATATTTCTGTATTTCATAAACAATGTTGAACTTTATATGATGTTTCTATGTGATAGAGAACTAAAAATGTATGCACAGTGTGCTAGGGATTGTTTTTGAATACAATCTCATATGAGTTTACCATGCACGAGAGAGTTAAACTTAGGAAGTGTGTGATATAGTTAGCTCTATTTATTTAAATGTTTCACGACTGTTTATTTATTTAGTTTTGTAAAGACTGTTTATTCCATGGAGATGTTTGGAAATTGTATTGCCATATGATAGTATATTTACTTACAATGTATCTTTTAAAATATATACTATCGCGGTACTTTCTGTTATAAGAACACTATTTTCGCAAAACATAATAGTTGGCGCAAAATGAAAGATTTAGAAAAAAAAAAAAACATGCTTGGTGTGAACGCGAACATTTAAAAAATGTAACATTTCAAAATTACAGACTTAATGAAAGATTTTATTAAATCAATATAAATGTCAACTTAAAATAGCAGAACAAATTAATATTATACAATAAAATATTTAAATAAAACTCAATTTAAACTGCAGGTAGGAAATTGTAAATGTCTCTTATTATTGCAATAAAAAGTGAATTTTTTGAATAAAGACGTTGCCATTACGTTGTTTTGTAATGCCATATTATCTCTCAACAGATTGGAAACGATATTCAGTATTAAGGTAAACGAAATTATATTTGTGATTTACAGTTAAATTTTCGACGAAAACATCTATTAATCGAAAACTTTCTTTGTATATAATTCCATAGTCTTTAAACAAATTTATTGCGGCTTGATCATCATCCGGTAACTGGTAGATTGTAAAATCCCTCTCGGCGTCAGCGAAAAATGTATCTCGTTAAATCCCAAGTTTTAAAAAACTGAATTACTTTAAAATCCCAACAAAATTGTCCAAAATTCTTCCTTTTTTAATCCCCATTTTTCGCTAGGTAAGTAGTGGAAAAGATACTACTGCTTTCTTCCTTTATTCAACTTTCTACAGGTGTTACGCCCCTCTGGTTATCATTGTGATCATTGCTTCAGTTACCGAAACAAATTGTTGTTTTTCTTTCTATACAAATTCTCTAGAAATGCAAACACTTTACCCCATTCATGACTGAGATAGACCACCCTCTTCACAACACACCTACTCACTTTATGAGAAGGAAAAATCCTTTCAGCTATAGATGGCTATTACGGGTCTCGGAGCATTAGAATGATTTCGGCTATTGTGGGATTCAAAAGGATATTAAAAATATTTTCGATTAAACAAATAGCAAATTAGGATGTTTTACATGGTTTTGCAATAAATAGCGAGTCACAATGTTTGGTACAGTTTACGATACAAATCATTTGCACGGTCAGAATTGAAATAATTGGCATTTTGGCATGGTCTTGGTATAACGGAAAAGTACAAATGTCACTATACAGGAGGTCCTAAAATGATTGAAACGCGCTTTAATATTTTTACTTGTTGGACATACGTAGACAATGTAAATTGCAAAAGTATTCAAAATAAAATGGGAATTAAGATTATGTTGATGAAATAGTCCTACAATTCAATTACCCAAAGTTACACCTTTTAAATTTTTACGGCCCCTGGTTCCTATAAGACATATTTAGAAGAAAACATATTCTCCTTAGCACGACAAGTAAAAATATAAAAATTACATTCATCTACGACCAAAACACGTTGAGTTATGATACTCTGAATTTTATGTAATTTGGAAGCTTTCCGTTATCAAAAATGTGTTTTTTTCTATTTTTATAAATTAGAGCAAAATAAATTATATTAAAATAAAATTTATATACTAGATACGTTTTAAATGTATATTTTGTAAAATAGTATTAAATAATAAAATAAAAAAAATGAAACATCGATACTTATGAAGTTTAATGTGAAATCCTATTCCAGATGTTACTGTTATCTTCTTTGAGTTCTCTTGATATGCCTGAATTAGGTATCGATTACAAACATCTTTGCCAAAAGTGTGTCTCTTGGTAAAATCTTCTGTATCTCATATACTAAAGTATTCTTCTTTCCTCTTTATTTAT
Organism: Maratus michaelseni; assembly: GCA_963931845.1. Taxonomy (NCBI): domain Eukaryota; kingdom Metazoa; phylum Arthropoda; class Arachnida; order Araneae; family Salticidae; genus Maratus; species Maratus michaelseni. Next base: position 337,628,907 of record OZ007592.1, read on the forward strand.
TTTATTATGAGGGAATAAAGATGTATCTTTGGGACTTGGATATAGTGTGTTTTGAAATTTGGCGTTATTCCAAATGCATTATATTTCTGTTGATAACTCGAGTAAGAAAAGTGTTCCAGATACGGTGAGAGATTAGAAATAATGTTTAATACGTGACCAATATTTTATCAACTCAATGTTTGAGGTTATTAGTAGATCTCCTGTCTGTGTATGATAAATATTTTGATTAACTAAATATGGTTCGGACATTGTTTGCGTAAACGTTTTACAAAAATTTTCAGAATTTATAAGATTGTAATAAAATAAATTGTTGAATATAAATTTTAATGTTTTTCAATTACTTATTATTTTTTTAAAAACACTATAGATACTTTTTCGTTTAGATTTAGAAAAATGGAAGTAGGAATTTTTGGTGTTCTTTATTTTACTCTCGCGGAAGGGCAAAGAATTAGAAGACACATATTAATTAATTTTCAATTATAACTTTCTTACCATAAACCGAATACGAATAGTTCATATTTTGAATAAGTGCAATTATTCTTTTATAAAAGACAATGCTTAAATTCTTTAGAAAAGTGATAAAAATGCCTTAAAAATTCTAAATATATAATTTACTGTAATTTTAATTATAAAACTATTAAAATATACAATTTTAAATAACACGGATGTATTACACACAAATGTATTTCTATTGTTCGATCGTCATTAAATTCAAAACAATTGAAGGAAATTCTCAGACGCAAATAATTTCTTATATACCATATTTTCTGATTAATGAGTCGACTTTTTAAACTTGTAAAAAGGAATGGAAATAAACGGTTCGACTTATAGATCGGATATAAATCCCACATTCAACGATTACACTTTGTATATGTAGCAATATTTACGATTTAAGCGTCTATTATTTCATTATTATTATGATACATAAAATTTCTGACACATTTTGCACAATAATTATTTTTGTTTTCTACAAATACTATTATTACAACATTAATATATTTTTGGGAAAAAATAATTGACTATGTAATGTATGTGTGACTATGTGAAATGTCACACTCACTTTGAGTTAATATACAGGATGTGCACTCTCAATGGTTGCCAATGACTAATTCCAAAACCGTTAGTCATAGACGTATAGTTACAGCTGCAAAAATGTTTTAAATGAGGTAAAGAAGTATTTTAAATGAGATTTGGGTCAATAAAAACATTTCTTAAAACGTTGCAAAATTAAAATTTTTATACGGTCCCCCGGTCCTATAAGTGATATTTAGTAAACATTTCCTGTTACACTAACAAGTAAAACAACAACAAAAATAAAAATAAATAAAAATAAAAATAAAAACTCCCATTCATCTAACATTAAAATTGACCGAATTATGAAATGACTTGGGCATAATAATTTTTGCGTTTTCGAAATCTATGTTTATAATACATATACAGTCGAACCTCGTTAACATGAACCTCAAGGGGAATCAAAATTTTGTTTATGTTAACAGTAATTCATGTTATCAGTATCAAATCTTTGTACTCGTTCTTATAGGGGACTATGAAAACAATTCATGTTAAAAGTAATTCACGTTAAGCGTGTTCATGTTAACGAGGTTTGACTGTATTTATAATACTTTCAACGAAATATTATACTTCTAAAATCAAAAAATCAGTAGAAATTTTGAATAAAGGGAATAGCGCATGTAATGATGATTTTATCTTATAACATACCTGAGATATGATTCAATTAATAGACTGGCCCTTGTTCCAAACTGATATAAAATAGCGAAGTAAAAGTACCAATTTAGTTAAGGTATTTTCTTGAGAATGTCACTTTCGTGATTGAAAAATCTCGGGGTTAATATTGGAATATGTGAGTAACATTTTTACACATGTTTTTAAAACCTACTTTTATGTACTGGAAGGTTTTTAAAGAAATGTTATGCACCGGATTATTAAAGTAATAATTATTTTATCTAAATTGACTAAGTATCGTTTTTTTCGGGAGTAAATTCAAGGGGCTATTAACACCAAATGCGCTATTTCGGTGTTAAAATTGTCGGGTTGTATGTATCGGAAACTGCGGTAATATCTTTTTGAAGATGTTGCCCCTGTCCAGATTGCAATATCTTCATTTACTCAAAGAAGGTATCGATTACAATCACGTTTGAAAAAAAAACACATACACTGACGTATTATACCCCCCCCCCTTTATTTATTACTTTTGCGTATTTTAATATAGGAAAGCAAGGTAATAATATGAAAAAATATTTATATGTTCTAAATAGATGTTTATCTGATTTTTAAACAATAAGAATGCTATAAAAAGCACTGATACATTAAACACCTTTTAAAAATCTATTATTTGATAGTCAATATAAATGCCAATATTTTTGAAGTAGATTTTCCAAAGCATATGATATCTAATCCCAGATGTGACCATTCTTCAATTTATCCATCTTGATATGCTTGAAGTAGGCATCGATTACAAACATCTTTGCCAAAACTGTGTCTCTTGGTAAACTCTCTTCTGTATCACATGCACTAAAGCATTCTTCTTTCCTCTTTATTTATTTCACGAGGGAATAAGGGTGTATCTTTGAAAGTTGAATCTAGTGTGTTTTCAAATTTGGCATTATTCCAAATGCATTATATTTCTGATGACAACTCTGGTAAGAAAATTTGCGTCAAAAGAGTAGAAAAAATATTTGATACGTGAACAACAATTTATCAATCTATTGTGTATAATTGTTAGTAGCTCACTTGCTTGTATTACATTTGTTTATACAATTCTGCATTTAATCAGTGCCATGATATGTGTTTTGATAAACTAAAAATGAATATTTTGGGCACTGTTTTATAGAAAACACATTTTAAAAATATTATGATTAAATTAGATTATAATAAAGCTAAGAAAATGCTTTTACAAACAATAATTATTAATTGTAGGTCATACGTTCTTAGTTGTGATGCGTTTATCATAAAGACAATGCTGAAGGATGTCACTGAACAATGCATTTAAAATAATGTTAGCCTTCTACAATTTCCTCTAAAGCAGCCATCTTAACCATTTATTCACTATTTTGTGAATTAAAGAAAATTTATTCTTCTGATACGTACTTCTGATTTTTTAATAATTCGTTAGAAGATTTGTATAATTATGAAATGAATTTTAGGAATAATTTGCTATTAAAATTGATATACTAATTTATTGTGATTTTGTGGAATATTTAGATCTCTACTTAAAACAACGTCTTTAAAATATTATTTTTAGTATTTTATATACCATTAGACAATGTATAAATATATTGTCCTAACATATGCATATAGAAAATTTTTAGAACTGAAACTTTCTACTTCAAGTCTTCCAGCATCAAGAAAGCTGAACATATTTTTGATGTCTATAAAGAATAATCTTTGTAACATGATAAAGTATTTATAACTTAACCTAAACTGTGTAGATTACAATCAATGTGTTAAATAAATTTTATAACAAGTTCATTTGGTATTTTAAAGTACCGTCAGTGCATCATGGCTTAAAAGAGAAAAGTTTGAAAATGTATTATTTAGAAAATCATTTATCTAATAGTGATTTTTATGTCATTACATTCGTAGAATAGATTGAAACACTTGCAGCTTAATTTTCTTACTTTTGTCAAAGAATCAAAAGGATTTTTGACAATGCAAGGTGCCTGGAACAATTGCGTCGTTAGTTAAAGTTTGAACGCTGGCGAGCTATTGGCCACGTAACAATAATACTTTAGAGTTTGTTATTTGTATCCATCTCAAATGGACGAATATGTGCCTTAATAGTTACATTCAACGATAGCTAAGCTCGATAATATTAAAAAAATAATTTACTTTAATATTAATATATATATATATTATTATTTTCTGGTTTGAACTTTTAGAAAATTTTCTACGCAATTTTTTTAAACTGTTTAAAAGTAATAAGGAAGAAGAATAACAAATTTTCTCCTGTATGGGCAGCATTGGAAATTCAATATATTTAATAAATATATCATATTAACGAGACATATTAAATGTCATATAAATAATATTTTCTAATTATTACTGCATGAGTTATTGTTAGTTGCAGATCCATCGCTTGCATGCATAATACATGTCTTCAATCTAACATGCAATCTATACATCTATAATCTAGAAATTCAATCAATACATGTCTGCATCAATATATGTATTTCAGTGTCGAAAAGCCCTTTATTAAACAAAGATGAGCATCTAAGTTGTTATTTATGTACAATCGTCAAAAAATAAAACAGAAGCCCACACACTACCTCTACCCTAAATTGTGATATTAAAATATGGCTGTTAACAATCGATTAATAATAACGTCTACTAATTAATTCTATAGTTAAAATTTACTTACGGAGTCGTGTACAAAAAATATTGCACCGAATCTTCTTCGGTATCCCGATCTTCAGTAATTTTTTTCTTAGGATACCAAACAGGATGTAATTCGGTCATGAAGTTTAGGAATTATCTAGGTTTAAAGTTTCGATTTCCTAATGTTAAATTCATTTTTAATCGTTGCAAAACAAACCAAATTACGGGTACACTTTTAAATATTGATAGAATGATTTCTAATTTTCTATTCGCATAATTCAAGTTTTTAAGATCGATTTCTGTTTAAAATATCATGTATTTTTCGAAAAATAATTTAGAGCCTGTATATTTTTGTAATTAATTTTGGAAAATAACACGTATTGTACCTATAAATGTTTTAACAGAGATTTGTTTCTAACAGTTCCAAATATGTGAATATAAAATTACAGCCCGTTCCGCGAAATTTAGTTTATCTTATGCTTAAAATGCAACCCGCATTGTAATCTTTTATGCAACGATTAAAAATAAATTTAACAGTATTAATCCAGAAATTTAAACCCTCATAATTCCTACCTACATGAACGAATGACTTACTGTTTGGTAATCTATGGTAAAATGAACCGAAAAGTCCAATTGTGATGTTCCAAAACAACGTCTGAAGTATTCCCTTTCACTTTATCAAGATTAATATTATTATATTTACTATATACATACACACACACACACTATATATATATATATATATACACACAGAGAGAGAGAGAGAGAGATCTTAATTTTAGAAATCATATATTCTATATGGGTGGTTATATATATATATATATATATATATATATATATATATATATGCAAAAAGTATCTTAAAAACGGCTCTAACGATTTTGACGAAATTTCGTATCCTACCGTTTTGGGGCACCAGAAAACCATTGGGCTAGGTCACATGCTCGAGAAAATTCGATTAGTGGGTCATTTTGGGTCATTTTGGGTCATGGTCTAGCTAATTGTATCTAAAAAACGGTTCAAACGATTTTGACGAAATCTTGTATCCGACAATTTTCGGGCATGAGAAGTCAATTGGGCTGGGACACATGTTCGAGAACTTTCGATTAGTTGGTCATTTTTGGGTCAACGCGGGTCAAATTAATTTTAAACGGCTCTAACGATTTTGATTAAATTTTGTGTCCTACGAGTTTCGAGCACGATAAAAGCATTGGGCTAGGTCGCATGTCCGAGAAAATTCGATTAATGGGTCATTTCTGGGTCATTGTGGGTCAAGATCTAAAAAGCGGCTCAATTTACACTAAATTTTGCATCCAATAGTTTTCGGGAACGAGAAGACTGTTGGGCTAGATCCCATGTTCGAGAAAATTCAATTAGTGGGTCATTTTGGGTCATTTTGGGTCATGGTCAAGCTAATTGTATCTAAAAAACGGTTCAAACGATTTTGACGAAATTTTGTATCCGACCATTTTCGGGCATGAGAAGTCAATTGGGCTGGGTTACATGTTTGAGAACTTTCGATTAGTTGGTCATTTTTGGGTCAACGCGGGTCAAATTAATTTTATCTAAAAACGGCTCTAACGATTTTGATTAAATTTTGTGTCCTACGAGTTTCGAGCACAATAAAAGCATTGGGCTTCGCATGTCCGAGAAAATTCGATTAGTGGGTCATTTCTGGGTCATTGTGGGTCAAGATCTAAAAAGCGGCTCAATTTACACTAAATTTTGCATCCAATGGTTTCCGGGCACGAGAAGACTGTTGGGCTAGGTCACATGTTCGAGAAAATTCAATTAGTGGGTCATTTTGGGTCATTTTGGGTCATGGTCAAGCTAATTGTATCTAAAAAACGGTCCAAACGATTTTGACGAAATTTTGTATCCGACTATTTTCGAGCACGAGAAGACTATTGGGCTGGGTCACATGTTCGAGAACTTTCGATTAGGGGGTCATTTTTGGGTCAAAGCGGGTCAGATTAATTTTATCTAAAAAACGGCTCTAACGATTTTGATTAAATTTTGTATTTTACTAGTTTCGGGCACGCGAAACTCATTAGACTAGGTCACATGTTCGAGAAAATTCGATTAGTGGGTCATTTCTGGGTCATTGTGGGTCAATATCTAAAAAGCGGCTCAATTTACACTAAATTTTGCATCCTATGGTTTTCCGGCACAAGAAGACTGTTGGGCTAAGTCACATGTTCGAGAAAATTCAATTAGTGGGTCATTTTGGTCATGGGTCATGATATTTGAACTCAAATTTAATTTTGACCGACCATAGCTCGGTCTTCCCTGCTCGTAGATTCTAAAATAGCGTTAAAACTGTATAAATATTTTTTAAATTGTTTAAATATGATCTTTTAGATAAAGAAGCATATTAAAATCTGCTTCTGGATGTACAATTTTTCTAATAACTTCATTTTATTAACGACACGTCGCAAAGATCTTAAACATTATTTATTTTAATAAAGTTTATGTTATTTATATATATTTGTGGTTTTTCGCTATAAACTTCGTCTGTGTTTATAAATGCCCATATTTAGTCTATTGCAAGTGATACCTTATAAACGAAATATGAATATCTCTGATGTTGTTTAAGCACATCGTTTTGGTTTATACACTTTTAATTACTAGTTCCTTAAATTCTTCGAAAAAGCTAGTAGCGTATTGGTCAGCGCGCCTGTCTACCACGCTACAAGTACGCAGTTCAATACGGGATGCGGACAGGAAAAGGTATACTCAGACATTCATGCCTTCGGGGTTGATAAAATGAGTTTAAGTTTGCCTTGAAACTGAACACTAAGGATCCCGCGTTAGGCTGACCACCTGTCCGGGACTTATGCTGCATACCACCTCAGGGACCACGGTCAAGAAAAAATGAGTTTAAGTTTGCCTTGAAACTGAACACTAAGGATCCCGCGTTAGGCTGACCACCTGTCCGGGATTTATGCTGCATACCACCTCAGGGACCACGGTCAAGAAAAAATGAGTTTAAGTTTGCCTTGAAACTGAACACTAAAGATCCCGCGTTAGGCTGACCACCTGTCCGGGACTTATGCTGCATACCACCTCAGGGACCACGGTCAAGAAAACAGGGCTGGGCACTGTAGGCTAAGATAATGGATTGTAGAGCTACAGGTTTAGTTTTAATCTTTTCAATTGGATTTTAGTAAAGTGCTACTAAAACTGTTTTCTTTCTTAAAAAAAAAGAAATGCAATGTAATAAAGAGATAATAATTTATTTACGCATTCTGAATATATCTTAAAACCTAATTTTCAATAAATAAAAAAAGTTTTTAACTGCATTGATATATCATACTCATTTAAACTTCTATATTTTGATAGTCATTTAAATGCAAATATTTTTGAAAAAATTTCAGAAGCATATGATTTCTTGTCTAATATCTTATTCCAGATGTTACCAATCTCTAATTTCAGATATCTTGATATGCCGTAATTACTGGCATATTTTTCGCATTTTTTGCAATTTCTTGAATTTTAAAAGTTGGAGTGCAAAAAATACGTAAGTTTATTTTATAGTATTAATTATTCTCGAAGGATAACATATTGTGAAAAAATACACTAATAGTTAAGGTGTAACGCAGTTAAAAATTCTTAGATAATTTTGTTAATAGAAAGAAAATAATCCTTTTTAGTTTTCAAGAGCATTTTAGAACATTATACGGTAAAATACTTTAAATTAGCGAAAAAAAAAATACGGAAAAGCATATATAATTTTTGTAGAGAAACATTAAGTGTAAATGAGTCTTTTATTGTATAAAACATGAAAATAAAACTAAAATACTTCTTGCGAGATATATGTCATAGTGTAAGGTGAAAATGCTTGCTTATACACTTTTTTCTTTCTTATCAGATATTATTGTTTTCGCTTATGTCAAGCAAGCGATTTATTGACTCCGAATTCTGCTCAATCTGCATTTATACATTACGAATGCAAACAATGCACCTCTCTCACTAGACTAACGATTTCAATTTAATAAATACAATACCTCTTCTTTTACTTAGACTTGCTGTATAGCTGAAAAAAATATCTCGGGAGAAAATAATTTAATTGTGATAAAACTGAAATATGGGAAAATTAAAATTATTATAAAATAATTGCCGAGTCTCTTGAGCATTATTTTAACAACAAGGGAATATAACCGTAATTTATTATTATTATTATTAATATTTTAGAATTCATAACTGTCCAAAAGATATTACGTTGTACCTCAAATTTCCTATCCTGTTTCTGTAAGAGAATGTTAACTCAAGCTGTGTAATCAGAGGAAATGACCAAACCTTTTATATGAACTTTTGATAAAGGACTTAAATAAACTTAATTTAGTGCACTGAGATTAACATAATTTAACATGGTACAAATATCACTACATTCTATGAAATATGGACTTACCCCATTTTAGCGTAGGGAAGCCCATCTTAGTCGGTATAATGCAGAAGGTATCAATTTATAAACCAATGAGGACTTTTTCCAGAATCTTTCGCATAATTTTCCGAGCTTTTTCATGTATACGTACTTTCCTTTTCCTGAACACCATTTCCATTCTTAGCCATTCTCAAGCTTGGGGCGGTCATTATAAACATATTGAAAATATCATTGGTTTAAACCTCCTCATCCTTACATTTTCTTTAACTTTCTTTTCCCGTCACTGTGATATTACGTAAAGTTACGAATGTTAGGTTATCAAATTTGTGAAAATATCGATGTGGTCCAACATCGAAAAGTGGCTCAATAGAGTTTCGGCCTTTTAAACATTAAAGTTTATTCTACTGAACCGTGTGATTTTTAATAGAATCTGTAAAAATGACCATAGTCCCCTGTATCTATAAGTACCCTACTCAACCCTTTCAATTTTAGCGTGGAAAATATGTCTACGTTACCAACACCTGCTCTGAATTCTAACATAACACCAAATGTTCGGAAATATTCTAAATTTCAGAGTCCGTCTGCATTTTGTTAGTAACTTTTGATTAGGTCGCGCCACATATTGGTCCCTGTGCATATTAAAATTTAAACTGTATTTCATACCTTCTTGTAAGCCAGATGTTTCCTTTTTTTGTGTTGTGCATAATGTTTCATCTCATAAGTTATTTTCCTATTTGCTTGTGACAATTATCGTCTTAATTTCATTTTAGAAAAGAGTTTTCGCAACAATATGTGATTAGATCAATATGAGATTGCTTTTATTACATCAAATTATGTCATAATCTTCATGTGAATCTTTACTTTGTGCTGAAAATCTGTTTCAAATGTTTGGGGTGCGAAAAACATTCAGAGGGTGGAGGGGGCGTAAATGGCATGAGTACATGTAGTACTTGAACTGTGTATCGATTGCAAGCATGTTTTCCAAAAAATGTAACTCTTGGTAAATTCTCCAGAATTCCATGCACAATTTTGTTTTCATTCTTCTGTATTTATTTTACAAAGGAATTAAGAAATATAGTTTTGACTTGGAAATAGTGTGTTTTCAGATTTAGTATTATTCCAGCTGCTTTATATTTCTGTAGATAACTTTGGAAAGAAAACTATTGCAGTAACAGTAAGAGACTAGAAATAAATGTTTAATACGTGATCAATTCTTTATCAACTCATTGCTTTTGTTTATTACTATATCTCATGTTTCTGTGTATCGAAGGTTGTATTTGAACAATGTGATAATACACAGAGTGCATAAGAAAGTTTCTTTATTCTGAAAAGAAACTTACGAACAGATAGAGCTGCAACTATGAAAGAGTGCTAACGGCAGAGATAAATGACAACTCATGACCAACCGATATCAGCGCACCTACTGACGAAATTTGTAAGCTATAGAACCTTCCTTATACCTTATGAGCCGTAGTTTCTAAATGTCAATAAAAAGTGAAAATAGTTCTCAATTTAGTGTAAAACAATGCATTACATTTAAAAATATACTTACTAGAAGCCCTGAAATGTGCATTTTCTTCACACAGCTTTTTGGTGTCAATAACAGCATGTGGAAATCATTTCATCGTGAGTCAAATGCACACTTACTAATAAAATTAACACATGTAAGGAAGTTATACATTATTTTAATTAAAAAATCAAATTAAATATGCTTAATGTGCCCACAATGCATGTTGCCGATGACGAACATATAGAGTACATTTTCCTTATTGAAATAAAGTAAACCTTACTTCCATGTGTTAGTTTCATTATTAAATCTGCATTTGACTTACAATAACACACTCTTTCCTGCGATTTGTGATGTACATAAGCTATAAAACATTTACATTTCTTGCCTTCTAGTGCAGTTATTTTTACATCGTGTTAAATCATAGATGATCTACATTTTAATTATTGGATTTTTATCTTAATTTCCATAGCCTCCTTTATACGATTTTTAAGTTCCAAACTTCACTTATATTAGCGCTGCTGTCGGTTACATTATGTCGGGTTTAGTCACTTTTCCATATCGTTATCGTACTCGCGTATGCTGCTGCTCCCTCAGTTCGTATGTTTTTTTTTTATGATAATGGTACTTTTCTATTCGCCCTGTATATATCTTGATATCTTGATAACTTAAAAATAATATCTCGATCATCCTTTGAGCAAACATTTTTATACAAATTTCTAGAAATTAAAAATTTAGATTAAAAATTAAACTATCTGTTTAATTTATCTTTTTAGAAGCGGATGTTTTTATCGTAGAAATATAATTGAATAACAGAACAATCACTTAAAAATTTTCTTTTTTTTTTACTGATAAAAAATACCGTTTTCATTAAAAATATATAACTAGTTTTCTCACTGAATTATTAGTAATACAATCGTCAATACTTTGTTGAGTATATTTTACACGGGAAACATAGAAAGCTTTTAGACAAAACATGATTATTATAATTTTAGATGCGCTGGAAGCTATTATGGAAATGTATTTTGATTTTGAATATGTGTTTAAAACATTCAGTGTAATGTCGTAGTTATCTATAATTTGTGAAAACTTTACTTTATTTTTAGAATATTTCATTATAAGAACTAATCTGAAAACTAACAGACATCTTTATAAATATAATCCTCTTTTACAAAATATGAGGATTGGTAAACGTTTTATTAAACGTCTCGATCAAACTAAAAAAAGAAATCAATAAAATAGTTGTTGTACATAGAATAAGCATTAATAAAGTTTTAGGTATAACAGAAATAGAAGCAACCCGTAAGGCATGGTGACGTCACGGCGACGTCACTGTGAAGTCACACTGTGACTTTGTGACCGTCGTCGTGACGTCAAGTGATGTCGATGTGAAGTCATTGTGACGTAAATGCGAGGTCGTTATGGCCGTTTTCAAGGCTTTCTGTGACCTCACAATGTGACTACTTTGTGAAGTCACCGTGCGAATTAAATGTGAAAAATGTGACGAATCTGCATCGGCTGGGGTGACCAGATTTTACCCGAATCCTATACGGATTGTTCGGATCAAAATTTTTTTATGGTTCAAGTTTGTGACGTTTGTGACGACACTGCACCGGGTCGGGTGACCAGATTTTACCCAAATCCAATCCAGAAACTTCGGATCGATCTTTTTGGATTTGTTTGGCTACAGAATAGATTTGGATTAGTTGTCGTGTGACCTGATTTTCGTGAACCCGATCTGACCCGAGTCGGGTATAATGTTTTTACTGTAAGTCTTGTTTGGAATAGAATCTTGCATACGACCGAGTAACCAGATTTTATCAGAAATTGTGTTACGATACAATTTCTGATGTCGGCTCGGATCTAGAGTCATACACGAATCCGGTTATATACTTCTTGAACATGATTGAATATCAACTTGAACATGAATGATGGTTGACTGAAACTATATTTTGATTCAACCCGTATTCTTACCCTAACCCAACAACAAAACAACAAAAAATATGTAAGCCCACAACCCGACCGAACCTGATAAATGATTTCGCATAGATTCAGATAACAAGATTTCACCAAATACGGCTAAGATCGACGATAAGAATTGGATCGGCAATCATTTTTATTGATGCAACTCGTATTCAAATTAAAACTTTGCATCTGATTGAGAAACCGGTTAACACGAAACTTCCTGACACATTTATGAACAAACTTTTAAACGCATGGCACTTGCATGCCTGATTATTAAAGCTATTTGGAACGAATAGCGTTTTTCATTTGTAGATAAATGTAATACTTAAGATCAATGTTGGTCACGTTTTACCCGTTTCTGACGCTGCGCGTCGGAAATTTGGTTCAAAACACCGACTTTGATAGTGTTTTCTGAAACTTCATTTGCCGTTACCAAAAAATGGATAGCGCCATTCGATTATATATAGGGTAGATGTGCCAGTAATGGACACCCTTAAGAAATTTCTTTAACAATTATTTTTTAATTAATAGTTATAATTGTTATATTCAACATTTTTTAATATTATATTACTCTACCAACAATATTTAACCATGCTCATAGTCACATTTCCCAATGTGAATCTAAATTTAATTGTAAATAACAGAAATAAATCAAAACACTCTAAACTCCAGTATTGGACACCTCACAAAAAGTAATAGATAATTGATATTATGATTGCATTTAAAACTAGAATTTAAAGATAGCATATTAATGAAATAAATAAAGCTGAATTTTTATTGGTTATTTTTTTATAAACCAAAAACATTGAAGGTGTCCCATTAATGTAAGGCGGTCCATTACTGGCACATCTACCCTTTTCTGAATAAGAACACCTGCCAATTTCATGTATTTCCGAATAAAAATGAATTCAGAAATATGCCAGAAATTAGCTATTTCGGATTTGAGAACAACTTTAAAGAAAATATAAGTATACATTTTCAACTAAGCATTCTGAAAAAGTTATATTAGGAATCAATTTAAATAATAGATATACCTATTTTGCGATTTTATTAAATAATAAACATTGTATCAAGCAGTAAAACAGTTTTCGTTCTAAATGAAATATAGAACTTAAGATCATAAATGCCAAAAAAAAAAAAATTATATTTTTTTTTCTTTACAAATTATTTTATTTATAGTTGTTGATAGAATACTAAATGCAGAACTTAAATATCAATTTTTACAGTAAAAACATTCGATAACACAGCTGGAAAAATCACCTTAACTAAACAGTTATTTTATTGTTTCATCAATATTTATTATTTTTGTGCATCTAACATTGACATATCTCGACAAATAAATTATTCAATGCATTAAAATGTCACATTTTTTTTCAAATATACCGGAAAATTATTTCTGGAAACCTACACTAGCAACGAAATTATTAAATTGCAAATCAAATATTAATAGTTTTAAAAATTGCACTGTTTTTAATTATAATGAATAACTATGAAAATTGAACTAAGAAACGCAAAACATTAAATAAATTCCTCCTTTTACATAACACTTTACATTATGTAAAGTGTTACTATACATATTGTTAAAGTATTTACTATACATATTGTTAGTAAATACTTTAAGCTTTTTTCCAAATAGTCTATTTAAAAAAATTTAAAACATTAAAGATAAAATTTAATACAAGTGATTTTTTAAAAGAAAATTTAAACATCTTAACTTTTAAATAATGCAATATTAAATGTACTAGTACTAAACATGCACTATTAACAAAACTGCGAAGACATTAAAAGTTACCTGCTGATCTATAGGTAAAGGTGTTACTATTGAATGCTCCTTATCTGCTTCCCTTTCATTGAAAAATTAGACTGTACATCCACTACAATAATTTTCAAATTATTCCAGCAGAGAGGTGTGTTCATAGATCTGAGAAATCAAATATCACCCAGGCCTTATGAACGCACCCGGCTAGACACAGGGAGATGTTAAAACGGATGGTTTACTTTAAAATGGAGATTGTTCACTTTAAAACGTTAATTTACTTACACAGTATAAATCTACAAACTTAAAAGAACGCAACACATGCTAATCCTATCCTAACTTCGAATGAGAAAAAATCGCGCAATATGCGCGTGCAGTATTGTTTAAACACAACAAAATAACAGCTAGCAGATGTTTCCAACTTTACCGCAAATGATATAGGAAGAAAATAATTTAAATAAAGACATTTCAAAACCTTTATAATTTATATGGCTGAAAAATGAACTTCTAATGATGCTATAATATTCTTTTTTTATAGTTTTGTATTCTTAGAAATAAGCTGTGAAAATTTACATTTTTATATATTTTTTAATCCATTGCATTTGCTTTAGACGTCAAAAGTAAAGATAAATTTTAAATAATAATTGATTTAATAGGCTTTATAAAGTAATTTCGATATAAATTTAAATTGCAATCAAATTTCCTAAGTACAATTTTTTTTATTTTTTACACTCTATCGAAAAGAGCAATATATTTAATAGAGGCGACATCTTACTAAGCACTGGCCAGTTTTGGATAAATTGCTATAGGAATGACATATACTTTATAACATGTTTTTAATTCATTTTTGCTCGGAAATACACGAAATTGGCTCGTGTTTTGTTCAGAAACTATGTTATTGAAAAATCTTTTCCATTTTTTGTTAAAAGCAGAAGATCTTTCAGAAAAGAATGTCAAAGTCGGCGTTTTGATTTGAATATCCGACGTGACAGTGAAAGACAGGAGAAAAACTGGTCGTCACGTGACACGAATTGCTTATAACTCGATAAATAACTAAATTTCTATTTAAGGATTTTTACCTGTGTATTATATAGTATATTTTGTTAAATTTCATGATAATGGTAATGAAAATTGTAAAAAATTATCTGCCTCATATATGTAGACAGATATTTATTTATTATTTTATTTTGGAAATACTCAATATATTTAAATAGTGTGTGACAATATTTTTATTAATGATTTAGGTACATGACATAATTCAAATCTATATTTTATGAGTTTTTTTTTCCAAATTCACTCTCCGATCACACCGTGAAGTCACAGAGTGTTGGCATTTTGGTCATAGGTTTTACGTGACTTATGTGACTTGCAGTGACGTCATTGCAACGTCACAAAAATTTCTAAAGCTGTCAAAAAGTAATTTTCTTTATGTTATAAGATGTTCTGAAGTTTATTTTAAGTTTTCTTTAGATCTCCAAGACGTTCACATTTTGGTCATAGTGTGACATTACAAAGTGGTGGTATTTTGGTCACAGATGTGACGTGACGTACGTGACTCACATTAACGTCACAATGACGTCACTGTGACTGTGCATGCTATGCGGGAACATATATGGAATAACTAAAAAATATAGGAAGGGAGAGAAATGATAAAAAAAAAAAATAATAATAAATACAAAATAAAAAATTGGTAATAAATTAATGTAACGTTAAATTTTCGCAGGCGTGGATCTTTGTTTGACTGTATGAATGCTTACATTTAATCAATAGAGAATGAGTATTTATAAACCCCAACATAATAATCTATTTTATTCATAGAAATTCCATTATTTATTTCTTAAATTTTAAAATGTAAATTAGTAAACTGCCGAAAATGTCATTATAAAACACATATTTAAATAGATTTTCATTGAAAAAGTAAAATTTTAAATACCACTGATGCATAATATGTGTTTGAATTTTTTTTCATACTTATTTAAATGCAAGAATTTAGTAGGAAAAATCTCTGAACCACATGAACTCTTATCCAATATCTTATTCCAAATGTTGCCATTCTCCAATTTCAGCTGTCTAGATATGCTTGAAGAAGGTATTGATTACAAACATCTTTGCCAAAAGTGTGTCTCTTGGTAAATTCTTCTGTAACTCATGCACTAAAGAATTCTTTACTTCTTTGCATTTATTTCATGAAAGAATAAGGATGTATTTTTGAGACTTAGATCTAGCGTGTTTTCAAATTTGGCATTATTCCAGTTGCATTATATTTCTGTTGACAATTCTAGTAAGAAAACTTTTCTAGATACAGAAAGATACTAGAAAAGATTTTTATAACGTAACCAATCTTTTATCACCCTATTGTTTGCGTTTGTTTACTAACCTGTGTGTTTCACTATTAATATATGCGTCTTATCATGAACGTATTATTTCTTCAGTCTATTTCCACTATTTCCACCGTTGACTATCAGGTCGTATTTTTTATTTTTGTCAACCTTGTTTTTTTTCTCTTCTTTTCGTTTACTTTCTTTGTATTTATTTATTTTGTTAATTGAGCTTATCGTATTCTTGGATTTTATTGAAACAATCTTCATATTTAAAAATCCAAAAGTATTTTTAAGTAACCTATTATAAACGTCTTGCTGACTCTTACAGGTACTTTATACGTTTTCCCTTTCATTTTGCCTCTCTCTTTTTATCTTTATTATAACCAGAATAATAAACATAAAAACTTACTTTTTAAAAAGTCTCAACAATTTTATTTAGTTTTAATTTTTTGCCGTTCTCATATTTTTTCTTGTAATCTTTCCATTATTCTGAATATATATTTATCTTTATATCCACGTTTTCAAAGTATCCGTTTTTATATAGTTCTTCTGTTACATCACTTGCAATGGCTTCTTCCTCCACACACGTGTTACCCTTCTTGTTTTATCAAAATAATTTTTATCACTTCATGTTCTTTCTTGCTGCACTTGATTTATTTCTCATTGTGTTACATTTTACGGTTCACAATAATCTTCATGACATTTATATATTTATTTTATTATTTAAATTTGTCACTATTTTGGCATTAATGATAAAGACATATCTGTATAATTTTTTCCTCAAGAGATTGGACAGATTAAAATAAATTATTTTTTACCTAATTTATTTTCTTTTACCACATTGTTTGTATTTATTTGCATATAACCTCGTATGATGGCATCAGCACCCGTATATAAGCGATGCCGAATGAATTAAAACTACAATTAAATCAAAGATTAATGTATCAAGCGTTACTTATACACCCGTTAAATTAAATGAAATCAATTATTTGTATCATAATTTCTATAAATGGAACTTAGTAAACTTTTAATAAATGCATTTATAAGGTCTAAATCATTTTTCTAATTTTATGTCATTAAAAACTAGTCTTTGGGGGGCCACTGTAATACTTACCCATCATAGATATGCATAATATAAAATATGAAACATGTGTAAACTATTTATAAAATGCATTGCAATTCGAATAAAATCGAGGCTTGATGACGTCAAACTTTAAAGGCTCTATTACTGAATTGAATAAAAGAAACATCCTTATAACTCCAAAATTGATAATCATATAAACTAAAAGTTTACTGCATCGGATTAAGCGTCTCATTTCCAATTAAAATATATCATTGAGTTGAAATTTGAATGACATACAGGGTCATGAAAAATCGAAGAGAGGGGAAGATATGATTACAAATATCTCGGCAACTAATTATCCGATCAACTTCATTCTTTGTGCAAAATTTAAGTTGTTTTATTGTCTTTTTTATTCACTCCTTAAAAAACAATTTCGAAAAATTTTATATACCATTTATCAGAACGAATATTTTGAAAAAAAAAATACTCCGAAAGCAATAGTTCCGGATAATCGAGGTTACTGAAATTCAATAAGCTTCTTCCCATTATTACATACTAAGTACATACCGAAGTTCATGTCCTTATCTCAATTTGTTCGGGAGATACACTGTGTGTGTTTACAAACACACACAGAGACACACAGACGGACGGCAATTTTTTTTTCTAAAAATATGTTTTCGGAATCTCCAGTGTCTGAAGCGTGAAAATCCGTCATTTTTTTTTTTCGATTTTCAAAACGATTACAAGACTTAACCTATACTACGTATGATGCGTAAGTAAAAGGATTTTATATAATATTGATAGAAATAAATATATGCCTAAATTGAAATCATACGTGCTTGAACTTCTATTTTTGGACTATTATCTATGCAAATGTTGTAGAAGAACAATAAAAGAAAATCATTCTTTAAGGATAAATTATGAAAACTTTACAACCCTTCCGGAGTACCATAGCGAAACTTCACCACTTAATAAGGTAAAATAAGACATCTAAGCAAATTAGAAAAACATTACACTTTTGAAAACCCAATTTAAGCAATTATCATAGACGGAAAGGTACACCAATTCTTTTGTGCAGCCATGTATACGATGTGTATATTTGTATTATATACTACACAATTCAGTTCTGTTAAAAAACTCTTTACACTGTTGAAAAGACACCTTCACCAATTTCCGCCTATATATGGAAATGTATTTGATTATTTTTTTCTATCAAGTATATTATCTATAGATTTTTATAAACACAGACTATTAAAATTAAATTTAATTCTCGGAAAAAATGCATAATACAACTAAAATTGCACTTCTAGCAATTACTATCAATTGCCGACTTGTTTTCGTAGCCATAAAATTGTATTTATAGTCCGTAAACATCTTTTAGTGTACTAAATGTAATTCAACTGGAAAATGCATTACACAATTTAGAAACGAGATATTCACGTCTATAGACAGCAATGTTTTCGAAATTTTTTATGTAGCCTTGTATACAGCTCATATTCAAAATATTAGAATAATTGAGAAAAAGTAATAAGAAAAAATTATTTTTCTTTTATTTATTTTTGATACTAATTAAATGCAAATAAATTTCTTATAAATTAAATCTGGAATGTTTAGATAAGATTTTAACATTTACAAAATATAAAATATAGTTCAATAAATTAGATATACAGCTTTCTGAAATACATCATCAAAATATTATAATAAAATTTAGATTGGTTCAAAATATTAGAATATTTTATTTTATGCAACAATATTACCTTATGAATATGAAGTAAATGGTAGTTAATATTTTGTAGAATCCCCTTTAGCTTTCATAACAGCGTACAATCGATCTGGCATACTATATACAAGGTGTTTACAAACATTTCTATCAATATTAGCCCAAATAGACTTTATATGTGCCACTAACTCAGTTTTACTTGAATGAGGATTTTCTTGGAGTTTTTTCTTAACTATACACCATAAGTTTTCGATAGGATTAAGGTCTGGTGAGTTTGGTGGCCAAGGAAGTACCTTAATGTTGCGTTGGCGGAACCAATTCTTAGTTGACACCGAGGTATGCGGTGACGCTAAATCTTGTTCAAAAATGAAATAATCTTCAAATAAATCTTCTGATGATGGAATCATGTAATATTCCAAAATTTCTTGATATATCTGAGAGTTAACCTTTTCGTAGACGATGCATAACTTTCTATGTCATTCTGTACTCATGCAACCCCAAACCATGACACTAGCAGCAAATTTTACAGAACGTTTGAGGCATTCTTTATAAAATTATTCTTGCTTCATTCTCCAAACTCGAATACCTTGATTACCATATGAAACACAAAACATATTTTCATCACTAAATAATATATTTTTCCAATCTTCTTCGCTCCATAAACGTCTTGATTTACACCAATTCAATCTTATACGCTTTTGTTTTGCAGTCATGAGAGGTTTTGTTTTCGGTACACGAGATTCAAACTTACATTTATGGAGACGTCTTAATGTTGTCGATGTAGAAACTTCAACTCCTTATTCTATCCATTTTCGGTGCAAGAATCGCACAATTTTAAAACGGTTTTTCTTAACTATACGCTTCAGTTTCCTGTCATCTTTAGCAGACGTTTTTGGTTTTCGGCCGCCATTTCGGCGATTATTTTGAAAATTTCCATTTTTTTAATATTGTGTTAATATTTTATTAACGCTTGATTGCAAACAATGTAAATAATTTGATATATAACATTGATTTTTACCATGCCGATACAAATCAACCATACGAAGTTTAATAGATTCAGTAATATCACTGACATGACCCATTTTAAGACGACAAAGCAAAAAAACTGCAAAAAGAATACTGATTTTAAATAAAATTGTCTGAATTTAATCAAGGATGCCACCAGTTATTAATTGGCGATAATTAAAGGTGAATGATTGTGAAATAGTCTAATATTTTGAACTACTTAAATAAATATTCTAATATTTTGACTTTTCAAAATTATTTTTTTCCAATTAATCTTTTTTAAAATGATATTAATTTTAAGATAAAAAATAAGTTTAGTCAGCAATAAGTTCTTAATAAAAATATCGTTTGCATATTTGCATTAAAAGACATTAAATTACCAAACGATATTTTCAATTTAAAAAAAAAGTAATTACCCAAATATTTTGAATATGAGCTGTATCACCTATAGAACTTAATCTCACCATGCAGTATGCAAAAATTTAATTAAACTGAATAACACAATAAAAAAATTTAAAACGCACTTCCAGGAATAATCAATTATAGACAGTACTGTGACCGAATTATTTTATGTGTTTCCGTAACTGAATGATAAATCTGACGTACTGTATATTCTACAGTATGAATCTTGTGATACATTTCAGTAATGTATATAATTTCATTATGTTTGAAACAGTGTAACATCACAAAAATACGCTGCAAACGATTTTTCCAGAAGACCATTATGTAATTAAATTACTTTGTGTGAACCTTCAAATTAATCATATATACTTTGTATTCCATATTCTACAGAAATCATGTTTTATTGCACTTCATAAATGCACATCAATTTGATTACGTTTGAAATAGTATAACATCATTAAAATAAACTGCCAGTTTTTTCCTCATATACCATAATGTAACGAAATTATTTCGAGTGTGTGTGTAAACGAACTATAACTGCTTCGTACGTCGTTTTAAATAGTTAACATGCCTCGGTATATCTTAATAACATATGTAAATAACATAGAAATCCAAGTATATTTCTGAGAGTCAGAGCGCGGAAAGATGGACGAACATACAGACAGACAGACATATAGGCAGATGAACCGATATTATAAACACTTTTCACCTACACTGTAAAAAATGACCAGTGTTTCTTATTTTATGAAAATATGCTATAACCACGAACGAAAATATAATATAATCTTCTGAGTTATCCGAAATTGCAAATAACATGTTACATTGTCTTTTGAATCCCCAGAAACGAATACATCTTCAAAATTTAAAGAATAATTTATAAAAACAAATTATTTTTAGCTGCCCGAATTTTTCAGAAACGTTTCCGAAGGGTTTTTATAGTGTATTAATGAGTGTCCTCAGGCTGGAATACCTGTTTTTCGAATGTTATCCATTCTCAAGTACACGTTTTCAGCGGCATAGGTTAATTTATACATGAAAGAGTAAATAAATAATCTTAATTTTAATGTTATTGTTAACGCTGTTAATTTTGCATGTTTGTCTGTTAAACATTTTTTTTAGCATGAAAATGTTTACTTCAGAATTGATAGCATTTGAAAAACAGGTATTCCATGCTAAGGACAGTAATTAATACACTATAAAAACCTTTCGGAAACGTTTCTGAAAAATTCGGGCAGCTAAAAATAATTTGTTTTTATAAATTATTCTTTAAATTTTCAAGATGTATTCGTTTCTGGGGATTCAAAAGACAATGTAACATGCTATTTGAAATTTCGGATAACTCAGAAGATTATATTATATTTTCGTTCGTGGTTATAGCATATTTTCATAAAATAAGAAACATCGGTCATTTTTTACTGTTTATCTTGGAAAGTGTTAAAAGGGTAAACGTATAAGACCTCTTATCTAGTGTCGTTTTTCAGATGTTTCTATTCTCCAGTTTCAGCTACCTTGATACACTTGATATAGGTATCGATTACAAACATATTTGGCAAAAGTGTATCTCATCTACACACAATTAACATGTTCAGCGGTATATGAAATACCATTAATTAAAGAAAAACGGGTCAAAGAGTTACTATATTGGCATGGCAAGCAGAAAATTTAGTTATAGAAAAAAAGGAGCATATAGCTGATATTAAGAATAATAGAAAAACAAAAGCGCTGGCAAGATAAATCATCAAGAAAAAAGCATCCAAATAAATTTCAATGACTGTAAGATAATTTTTCGTTGCAATCTATACTATCCATACATTATAAGAGAAACTATAGAGATTGGAACACGTAAAAATACCATATGTATCGATGCAGCATAACAAAATTGTGGCTCGAGTTACTCGATGATCACAAATATGGAACTCCAAGTAAAAATAAAAAATAGCGTGCGTAACTTGAAAAAGTACGTGGAAAATTAAGCGATGGCGTTTAAAATAATAACTTCATAAACCGTGCAATTTTAGAATATTTTTATTTGTTTTCATAGTGGCTCCAATGGAGCCGAAACATGTGAACAGTCTAATAAAACTTATTTTACTGTTTATAAAGTTTTTATTTTACGCCTTTTAGAAAATAAAAGAAGCACAGTGTGTAGTGTGTCTCTTCTTAAACTTTCTGTAATTCATTCTCTAAAGCTCTTTTCTCTGCGTTTACTTATTAGGGAATGAGGACGTATTTTTGAGACTTGGACATTGTGTGTTTTAAGATTTGGCATTGTTCCAGCCGCATTATATTTTTGTTAAGGATTGTAGCAAGAAAACTTCTCTAGATACAGCAAGTGTCTAGAAAGAAGGAAACAAAATTTATTTTACATGCCCAAAATTTTATCACCCCGTTGTTTGTGTTTATAACTATATATCACGTTGGTGTGTATCGAAGACTTTATTTATACAGTGTCATAATATATATTTTGATAAACTGAAATTGAAAGACATCTTATGGACACCCTTTGTTTATCCATTTTAGTTATAGAAGTAGGATAGAATAAACTGTTAAAGAAGTTTTGATTTATTTTAAAATATTGTTAAAAAAAGGGGTGTGTATATGATTTTCTTTTTGGAAGAGAAAGTATGGAAGAATAATTTCGGTATTAACCACATATTACATGCGAGATACTACAAGTGATTTGGATTGATGTGTTCAAAAAAAATATTTCACACGTTTACGGCTAAAGTCCAAAACCTGAGACGTGGGAAATGTTAAAAAACTATCACCTTTTTTTAAAAAAACTAGTCGTTGGGGGCCACCGTAATACTTACCCATCATGGATATGCGTAATGTAAAATAATAAAATTAAAAATGTGCAAACTACTTGCATTGCAATATAAAATGTATTGCAATTCGAATAAAATCGTGGCTTGACGACGTCATAAACTTTAGAGGCTCGATTACTGAATTGCTTAAAAGAAACATCCTTATAACTCCAAAAATAATAATCCTATTAACTAGCGGTTTATTGCATCTGATTAAGCGTCTCATTTCCAATTAAAATATATCTTTGAATTGAAATTTTTATGAAATACAGGGTCATGAAAAATCGAAGAGTGTGGAAAATAGGATTACAAATATCTCGGCAACTAATTATCCGATCGACTTCATGCTTTATGCAAAATTTATGTTTTTTTATTGTATTTTATATTCACTCCTTAAAATAAACAATTTCGAAAATTGTTATATACCTTTTATCAGAACGAGTATTTCGAGAGTCTGAAAAAAATAGTTCCGGTTAACCGAGGTTACTGAAATTAAATAGGCTTCTTCCCATTATTACATACTAAGTACATACCAAATTTCAAGTCTCTATCTCAATTTTTTCGGGAGATAGAGTGTTTACAGACACACAGACGGACGGCAATTTTTTTTTCTAAAAATATGTTTTTTCGGAATCTCCAGTGTCTGAAACGTGTAAATCCGTCAATTTTGTTTTTCAAAACGATTACAAAGACTTACCCTATACTACGTATGATGGGTAAGTAAAAATGATGAAAGTCGGTCGAAAAACACGGTTTCGAGAAAAACCGGTTTTCAATTTTACAATAGCGGTATGTTCAACTAACAACGTCATGTTCAATAAGCAAAACAGATTGTAAGGAATTGGAATATAACGAAACCGCTTTAGGATAATTATCTGCACACATAAAGGATGCAAAAAATGCAACGTAAAAGAAAAAAAAATTGAAAATTTTGACGCAAAGAAGTAAAACCTACCCTTAATAAATTATTTTTGAAAGTTAACATAAATTAATTTTTTTAACGAAGCTTATAAAACTATAATTAATTATAAATGAATATATATATATATAGATAGATAGATAGATACATTTTTTAATTTGAAGAAATAAAGTTTGCAAAATCATAAGAAAACACATTTTTTTTAAAATCATTATTTATTTTTATAAGAAAATTGTTTTGGAAGAAATTTCTTAGGCAAGCCACTGACGAATAGCCTTAAAGTGTTAGCTTAAGCGCATTTTATCATAAGAGCCTTGGAAACACTATCTTTGTTCTTCAAAACCTGCAATAAAAAAAAATTGCTTATTAACTACTGGCATATGTCCTTGTGTATGCCTGAATTTTTCCCCAAAAATACCGCCCATCTATAGCTTTATCTGGTATATAGTCATTAAGTAAACCGTTCGAGTCCTTTATCATTAATTTTTTTGGCGCAGCATGTCTCTTAAGGGACTTTGTGCCATAAAAACTTATACAACCAACCAACCAACCATTTATCATTAATTCATTCAATTTTTACCCTTCCATTTGCCAGTTCGAATACTTTGGTCGCTAATGACGACTTGGCGACCATATTTGTTGAGCTCTATTTATGAATATCATAATTATGCTAATCATGAGATAACATTTCATTATGTTTTACTCCTGTAAAATAAAAATACAATACTGTAAAATTACTCTACAAAATTTGAATTCTTCCCTATGTTTTTCTAATGTGTTCGTCAGTTAAATTTATTAGAAATGTTAAGCACATATATCATTAAGAGTTCGTTAAACATTTTCAATTGAAATTCCCTATAAGTACTTTTTTATTTTATTACAATTTCTCGGTTCGTAAAATCATAATGTAATCCATTAATAGTTATACGAAATATTACGCTACACTTACTAATCAGATTTTAATTTCTGACTCACTGAACAAGATATTCTTCAAATTTTATTAATTCACGTTTACATAGCTACATGCAGTAAATTTAAATGTTCTAATACATTTTATTATTTATATAAAGAATGTTTAAACCTATCAAAATATTCCCCTTCATGCATTTTATGTGTATTTTATTCCCTGATATTTAGATAACTTTACATTGTTTACTTTAATTAGAAATATAATAATCTTACGAAAATATTTAGGTAAACATAAAAAAGGTTGAATTTTTAGTTAAATTATCGATTAACTAACAAAAAGAAAATTAATTTAAATTTTAAGATTCGGAGTCTCACACACTTATAAGTCTTAATATTATTGTTAATTATGTTTTATTTATATACACATACCACTTATGGCAAATAATTATCCGCTATAATATTTGTGACGATTGCATTTCCACTATTACTATATAATTATTATAACTATGTTAATCCGGCAATAAAATTTTATCATATTTTACTTACATGTTTTGGTAGAAAAGGGGAGAAAAGTAGAATTCTAAAAAATGTCTTTCCAAATTAGAATTTTTTGAAAAGATCCTCTAGTTTCATTGTCTATTAAATTTAACTCAAACATTAAATTGCACATTCCACTAAGTGTTCGTTAAACATTTTAAAGTGAAATGTAATGAAAGTACTTATGTATTTTATTAGAATTTCTAGGTTTGTAACTTAATAAAGGAATCTTTTAATAGTTATACCAAATAGTATTAAACTATTTTTTTTAATTTATTTACGACTCAATGAATAAGACCTTCTCCAAAATTTATTTTTCTATATTTATTAAACGCCGTATAAAATGAAAATTTTCTAATACATTTTATTATTTATATAAGGATATTATTACCCATCAAAATTGTTTCGCATAACACTTTAGAAAGTACTATATGCAATAATTATGCAATAATATTTTATTTTATATTAGTTAGATACCTTTACATTTTACATTGTTTACCTTAAGTATAAAAGTATTAATTTTATTTACGAACATTTTAGGCAAATATAAAAAATTGTAATTTTTATTAGGTTTATCGTTTGGTTGATATAAAGCTAATTTAATTTAATTTTCAAGACACCTCCAAAAAGTTCATATTTTCGTAGTAATATCACATATATCTATTGTTATATCTGTACCACTAATAACACATATTTGTTCTCTATAATAATTTTGGCAATTATAATTCTGCTAAAACTTTATAATTAATAAAACTATGATGTAAGCGATTAAATATACTAGTGATTAAATTATTTTGAAGTTTACTTTTACTTAGCACTTAAAAATATATCAATTTTGTGAAATTCCTTGCCAAATTAGAATTATTTTGGGACATCCTGAAATGTGTTGATAAATTAAACTCAAATATATAGTCACATATTCGTTAAGCATTTTCAATTAAAATTCAGTTTAAGTAATTTTGTATTTCATTAGAAAGTTTGGTTTTTAATTTAATAATGCGATAGCTTATTAGTTATTTGAAGTATTCTAATTGAACTTTTCAATTGACAACGCTTATTATTCTATATTTAATAAGCAACATATGATTTTAAATACTTTTATACGTTATATTTTTTATGCAAGCATGTTCTTAGGAAGCTATAAATCTATCATAATATTTCCATCTTAATATTACTTTTGAAAGAATGAATTTCAGTTTCTCATATTTATTTATCTTTACATTGTTTATTTCAATGATAGATGTAATAATTTATGTACATAGATGTAATAATTTATGTACATTTATAGGCAAACATAGAAAATGATCGTTTTTAATACTCCAACTCTCGTAAATATTCTCGAATTGGCCTGTAATATCTGTATGTAATTAACATTAACCGTAGCACGTTCACTATTAAAATTAAAGTTTGTATCATTTATAGTTTATTTACAGGGATAGTCAAATGTATTCTGTTACATTACGGCCATTTGAAATGAATCGTTTCAAGTTCACTTTGATATTGTTACACCATTTCAAACATAGTGAAATTGATATGCAATACGATGTGCACTAAAATATTTTTCCTGTGGAATATGGGATGCAGAGCATTTTATTATTCATCTTCAGGGCCACACATAAGAATTCCGTTACAAAATGGTCTACGGTTAAGAACAGTTTGTAGAATATTATGTATGAGGTTTACTACAAGATACTTGCTATAGAATATGATGTGCATAGCATTTATCGTTCATTTACAGGGTCATACAAAAGATTTCGGGTACTGTACAGTATCCGATGTCTATTATTGATAATTTCTATAAGTGAATTTTCAGTTATGATATGCGTTTTTATATTTAACAAAATTTTTGCATAATGCGTAGTGTTTTTAAATGCTGTATATCATATACAGAGATATACAAAATAATTCGTAAGCTTACGGATTATGAGCGTGGATTTCTTAAAGGTGGTTTTTAATTGAATTTTGGATTTTCAAGCTGAACAATAGTTAGTATACTAATAAATGTTTGTAAAGTATAAAAAAAATCATATACAGGTCAGCGCACAGAACTTGATACATGGCTGCCTATGAATAGTAGTTTTTTTTAATATGATTTCAGTGCTTTTAAGCGTGTTTAAGCCTGAATAAAATTACAGCTTAATGAGGGAGGAGCGATGTATAAATATCTGCAAGTAATATACAGTGCTGCACAAAATAATTACAGCGATATACAAAATAAAAGCACTATTATATTTTTGACGCTTGCATTTCTGGCATTACTCTATGACTAGTATACATTTATAGTTACGAAAAAAGTCATCAAATCGTAAAAACATAAAAAACATCTTAATATCACCATAAAATAAGGAATAACCTTATATTTATAATAATAAGACTCGGGAGTCTTGCTTTTGCCTTCAAAGTGGTTGCACGTTTTCTTTGCACCTGACGAAAAAAGAAAAAGTTATTTCGAAAGCATTCCTTATTTTATGGTGTTAAAAAATTTTTTATGCTTTTATAGTATCACACCAGTTTATTCAATCCTTTAATGTATCAAATTGTACAAAAAATGTACAAGTACATAAAATTATTTTTTAGAATTTTTCCAATGGATATCTCAGTGTGCTTTTCAATCAAATTTCACTGCAGTGTTAAGTACATATTGCATTAAGAGTTCTTTAAACATTTCAAAGTGAAACTCAGCGTAAGTACTTTTGTATTTCATTCGCATTTCTCGGTTCTTCACTTAATAATGCAATGGATTAATATTCATACTGAATGGTATACAAGCGGTTTTTTAAAATTTTGACTCCGTGAAGAAGTCATTCTTAAAAATTTAACATTCGATACTTATTAAGCAAAGCATACATTTAAATATTTTTATACATATTACGATTTTTATAAGTATATAATGCGTAAAAATAGTTCCGCATTAATACTTTAGAAAGTATTATGTGTCTCGTTTTATCTTAAATTTGGATAGCTTTGCATTCTTTACTTTAATTATATATGTCCTATTCTTTATCGCGATCATTTTTAGCTAACAAAAATAGGGTGAATTTATTAGAATTATTGATTAGTTGCTATAAAGAAAATTACCCTAACTTTCAAGATACCGTTAAAATCTTACATATTCAGAATTTATAATACCTTTTAAATATATAAACATTCTACGTCTGAATCCCTAAATATTACTATAAAAATAAATAATCAAACTTTAATTTAAATACACGGAAACAACGTTAAGATACATTATAATTAAAATGGACGTTTCGTGCTATAAACATAGCACCTCATCTGTAAAACTATCAACACCATAAACAATTATAAAAGAGCCAGTCATTCAGAATTAAAATTAAATTTACACATCGAGCAAATCTGTATATCCTCTGAAACAGTGAAAGCTTCATTCAGGGGTGATTTCTCTAATTTAGTATACCGTAATTCCAAAAAAGTCCAATAGGACAAACCCAATGAATATGTATTAATTTCCTGTTACAAAAATATATCTGAGAAATTATCAAAGCTTTTTTAAACTTTCAAGATTTATACCTCATTTAAACAACAACATCCGCTTGGTTCCTTTATGTCGGGATTCAAGTTTAAATATCGAAGATCAAAATTAAATGGTGTGATTTATGAAACTGCTTATCGTAACTGCATTTCGGTTTATATTGTTGAAACTGGTCGATCACTGGAGAATCACGAATACGCCTTTAAGAAAGGAATCCTAAGTTCGGTAATCATCATTCATGCACTTGATAAAGAACACACATAGGAGTTTACGAATGCTAGCATTTGGAAATCAGACTGCAACGTAGCAGAATATTTTTGGAAGGATGATATACTAAATTAACGAAAACTCCCCTAAATGAGGTTTGCAACGTTCCAGAAGAATATACAGTTTTGCTCGATGGGAAATTTTCATTTTAACTCTGAATGACTCATTACTCTGAATGACTCTTTTGCAATTGTTTGTGATATCGATTCAATGTATTTTAACGTTGTTTTAGTATTCGTAAATTAAAGTCTGATTATTTATTTTTATAGTGTTACAATACTTTGGTTGAATAGATCTTTTTGTTTATACTTATACCACTTATACCACATAAATAATAACTTTAATCTTTTTGACAATTACAGTTAGACTATTGCGCTGTAATTATTCAAACTATGATTATTATGATATTAAATTTTTCGATATATTATTGTTACTTTACCACACATAAATGGTTCAACTAAGTAAAATGTCTGACCAAATTTGAATTTTTCTATACGATCCTGTAATGATTTCATGAATTACATTTAACTCAACTATATAAGCACATAAAGGAAATCGATAAACCTATCCAATTAAAATTCAATGTAAGAAATTTTGTATATAATTAGAATTTCAAGGCTTATAAATTAATAATGCAATATATTAATAGTTATTAGATGTATTCAAATTGAACTTGTCAGTTTTTAAACTTCATACTCACTGAAAAGCCATTATTTAAAATATAATATTACATAATTATTATGTGACACATAATTTTAAATGATTTAATACATTTTGTACATATATTTATATAAAGATGTTTGGCGTAAGCTTTGAACATAGGTAAAAGTTTTCACATTATTACTCTAGAAAGAACGTATTTCATTTGCTTATAGTTAGATAACTTTAATTTTTTTCATTAATTATATATGCAATAAATTTAATTACGAACATTTTTATGCAAACATTAAATTGGATGGATTTTATTAGAAGTAAAGATTCGATTTTATTAGATATAAATGAAGGTTTTTATTAGATATAAAGGAAATTAATCTATTTATCAAGATATCTATAAAATTACTTTTAATCATAGTCTTGAAGCCGTGTCATTTTTAACTGTATCTATGTATCTATCTATATCTATACCACTTCTTCATCATTTATTACTACAATTATTTACCATACATTTATGTAATAATAGCTCTCTTATCATACGATTATCATAACTGCACTAATTACGAAATATAATTTTATCACATTTATATTTTGCATTCCAATACAAAAATAAAGATATACAATCCCATGAAACTGAATTCCAAATTTAAATATCTCCATATTATCCGCTAACATGTTCATCAGTTATATTTAACACACATACTAAGTATATATTCCATTAAGAATTCGCTAAGCATTTCCAAATGAAACTGAATATCAGTACTTTTTTTTAAATAAAATTTCTCAGTTATAACTTAACAGATATATTGATTAATAATTTTACTGAATTGTACTCAAATAATAATTCAAAAGTATTTTTTTTATTAATTTCGAATCACTAAACAAGATATTCATGAATACTTACTATTAATAAACTGAAGGATGTATGAATTTTAATTTTCTAGTGCATTTTATTATTTGTATAAGGCATAAGCTTTGAACATTTTAAAACATTCCCACTTGATTACTTTATAAAGTACGTATTTCATTTACTCATAATATTACATTGTTTCATAATTTTACATTTAAGTTACTCAGAGCTTTACATTGTTTACTTTAATTATCTATATATATATATTTCTCTTACGTGGCGCGGAAAAAAGGCTGAATTTCTAGATTATCGTTTGACCGTAGTTTCCAGAATCTCCAATATGTCGGCCAGCGAAAGAGCAGTGGAACTCAAACTAGCAATTATTAAAAATAAAATAACATGTGCGTAATCCAAAGGTTTTGAGATTACTCATTTTTTATTACTCATTTTAATTATGAGTAATATCGTTAATTTCAAATGAATTCTCAACTCTTATTTAGAATTTATTTATGAATTTCACTCACACGAAATCGGATCGAATCAAAATATCAACTGTCTAGATTGCCACTGCTGCCAGCTATTGCTGTCTTGATGAAGTAAAAAATAATACATTTTGCAAATATCTATAATCAATTAGAACAGTTTTACGACAATTTTAATAATGATTGATGATAGATATAAACTATTTTCCTATCACGTAGTGTTTTTATTTTAATGAATTAACGCCGTGCTGTTCAATATTATAGGCGCAATGAGTTTTAAACTAATTGTGCTTTCAAGATCTTTTTTTCATTGTATTTAAATGATTTATGCCCATTGGTAGCACCAACTAAATATATTTTTAACTGTTTTTTCAAAGAAGTTTCCAATTATTTTTTTACTTTAAAATTTTGTCAATTGTAGGGTTGTTTATGGTGCATTTAAAGTAGTACTTATTCGGATAGAATTGCTGCAAAAATAAAAAGGGGCGAGCGAGCGAAGAGAACTGGGACCGCGTAGCGGTCTCAATGCGAATCGCTTCTTAAATCTTCTTGTTGGCGAGCGTCAGCGGGTAGGGGGCTGAGCTCTCTAGTATAATATAATAATCTTAATTACGAATATTTTTAGCCAAACATAAAAGAGAATAACTTTTATTTGAATTACAGATTACTTGACATAATGAAAATTTATATAATTTTTACATGATTTTGTTTAACTTGCTTCATATGTCTGTTCGGCTCCAATCTTGCAATCCAATTTTAATACACTTCCTGTACTATAATAGACCAATTTTTGGTAGTATGACGTATTTCCGGTAACGATACAATATTCTGTAAAAAAATATTTAAAATGTGCCTATCCCACCTCTCAAGGGGCAAAAACATTTGTCCAATAAGGGTGCGTAAATGTCATCGTGTATGTGATGACGTAAATATCTTTAATTGCGTCAGAAATAAGCTGATGTTCTTAGATTGAACAGTAGCATAATCTTTCACAATCTTTTTTGCACAATCTTTCAAATTACCACAGTGTATGAATGAATCTCGGTTCGATTCGAAGGAGGACGTGGATCAATTTTTTTTTCTTGCCAAGAACCTCGATTTAAAATTGTCTCTCCATTTTATTTCATTAAAAATCAAGCTGACGAAAAAAAATTGCTCGCAATTTAATTTATTTCTTTTAAAAAAGGTATTTATTTAAATCAATTGTCTTTCAATAGTTTTTCCTTTTTATTACATTATATTAAAAGCTTGTGTTTTTTGTTGTAACATTTGTTTTTTACTAATAATTTATTAAGATTGCATTTGAAATATAACACAAAGTGTCTCTGAATCATATTAATTTAATTAATGTTAAATACATCTATTTTTAATCACCATATCATTTCATCACCTACATACAGTTATTCGATATCCTATTTTTGTTGAGTGCAAAATTACTATTATTATATGACTATTATAATTTTTCAAATTATATATTAAAAAAAAATGTCATCGTGTTTTACTTTTACGTTTCTATACAAATAAAAGTACAAATCTATAAAACTGTTTTCCAAAATTTGAATTCTCAAATTAGTTGCTCTGATGTGTTTATCTACTAAACGTAACACAAAAATTAAGTACATATTGTATTAAGAATTCGTTAAACATTTCCAAATGAAATTCAGTGCAAGTATTTTTGTATTTTATTATAATTTCTTGTTTTCTTAATGAATTCGATTAGTAGTTATACGATTTGTTGTTCTACACTTACCTCTCAGTTTTTAAATTTCTAAATCAATGAACAAGATATTCTTCAACATTTGATAATTCATACTTATAAAGGTACATGCGATGAATTTAAACGCTCTAATACATTTTATTATTTACATAAGAAAAGCTTTGAACCTGTTAAAATAATTTCATATGATTACTTTAGTGAGTATCATATCATTTCCTCATATTTAGATACCTTTACTTTGTTTACTTTAATTATATATGTAATAATCTTAATTACGAACATTTTTAGGCAAACATAAAAGAGGATGATTTTTATTAGAATTATCGATCAGTTGACATAAAGAAAATTAATCTAATTTTCAAGATTACCTTTAAAATATCAACAAAACTTTCGCGTGACTCATATTAATTAAATTCTTCGCCGGGATGGTAACTTTATCTGAAATTAATTTGCAAAAATAAATCTAAATAGGAGAAAACATTTTGAAGTAAATGTAAACAAATTATTTATGCTGAAGTGACTTATTAAGTAATAAGCAAATTTACATAGTTCAGATGTATTGTGAATAAAATTAAATTAATGCCATGTATTTGTATACTCAGGCAAATTTGTTCATTAATGAGAAATATTTAAATAAATAAATTCATTCTTTTGTTCGTTTTTGGTATAATTGTATTGTGATTTGTTTCTTTATAATGAATCATTTATTTGACCCTTTAGCGGTAATTATATATTTATTAAAATTTAAAAATGTTATATCAAAATAGTTTAAATAATCTTACTATAGATCTAGTTAAAAAACATATAATTATTTACGTAATATACGATTATATTTAGAATCACTTAAATAAAAGACTGTTTATTTATTTTATATTAGTATATGAAAATAATATATTTTGTTTAACAGCATGCATTTCCTCTATAAAAGTGCTTTAAAAAGGCTCTCAATGGGGCAACAACACGAAAGATCTTATAATAAATAAATTCTGTAGATAAAAAAAGCAAATATTCCTGTTATTCTAATTAACTTTACACAATTTTGCCCAATTTGGAATCATATATCTGTAATTTATTTCTTACCTGTTTTTAACTACAGAGGCAGAGCTATTGCACTATTTATAAAAAACAAATCTAAATAAGAAATACATTTTCAAGTAAATGTAATCAATTTATCAATGGTTAAATAATTAATTAAAATACAGTAAATTTACATATTTAAGATATAATTACAATAGAATAAAATTAACTTTATACCATATGTTTTTATATGAAGGGAAATTTGGTGAATAATGAGAATTATTTAAATAAATAAATGCATTGTATTATACGTTTCGAATAAAAGTATATTGCACGTTTTGTTTCTGTTTCAAAACTGCGTCATGTATGTGTCATTTAAAACTATTATATATTTATAAGAACGTAAAAACCGATGTCAAAATGCTATTCACATTTTTACTAGATTTATTAAAGACAATTGTTCTATTTATTCTTTAAATTTGTTTACGTAAAATGTAGTATATTTGGATCCAGTTTAGTTTAACATTGCACTCTCAAATCTACGTATTATTGGGACCATTGTATTTTGTGTATTTTTAGATAAATTTTATATTTACTATCCTCCGATATTTTAATATAGAATATAATTGGGAAATAAACTTTATGAAGTCTCAAATTTAAATGATATGTGTTTAATATAATGTATTTAAATGTGTAAAAATCGGATTTTTCTATAATGGAAAAACTTCGTGGTGCAGGCGGAAGGGATGCCATACATATTTACCTGTTAATACGTAAACCTGTCTAAAACGAAATTTTCCTTCAGCTTCCAGTGACTCTTTTTTTTTCACAGGTTTTATTTATATATTTTTTCGATGAGTTGTTTTTAAGGTCTTATATCACAATTTACATTTTTAAGAAGGCGCATAAAGCCATTTAAACCTAGTCTTAGGGATGGGGGGGGGGTCAAATAATCCGGTATTGAGCTCAATATAATTTACCATTCATTGTTATATAAAAATAAATTTTTCAGTTCAATCTCCCTGTTCTCAATACACCCTGCAGGTTTTTTTCCCTTTATTTAGTTCTTTTTCACAGTCTTTGAAAAAATAATTTTAGGACAGTTCATGCCCAAAGGTAGACTTCATGGGGGACTAATGAAGGTCTTTATATATGTAATCAACACTTATTGTTATAACCAGATGTTTTTTTTATAGCTTTTCAAATTTCCTCGTAATCTTTTGTCCTATGACATTCTGACGTTGCCTAAGTTTTGTGTTTACCATGATTTGAAAATGCGAATATTGCAATTTTTTTTTCAACATTAATCGTTGGTAGAATAATTTTAGGGGTTCTGTGTATGAAAATTATCAATTTTCTACTTCGGAATGAAGGGTTTATCTTTTTTTTTATCTTTTTTCTCCATAGTCATTGACAAAATCTTTTTTGGAAAATTCATACCTATCTATTGACTTCTTGGAGGACTAATGATGTTGTTTACGTCTAATCAACACTTACTGTTATAATTATATGCTTTTTATAATTTTCCAAACTTTATCCTTCTCTTTTATCGCTTGACATACCGAGGTTGCCCAAGTTTTGTGTTTACCATCATTAGTACAATGTCTGTACTGAAATTCTTTTCACGATTTATCGATCGTAGAAGAGTTTAAAAATTTCTGCATATGAAAATTGTCAAGAAATTGTTACTCCAGTGCTCCAATTATCAATGCATCCTAAAGGTTGTGCTTTTTTATTCATTTTTTCCATAGTCTTAAAGAAATAATTTTAGGAAAGTTCATGTTCTTCTATTGACTTCTTTGAAAATTGATTATGATGTTTACATCCACTCAACGCATACTGTTATAACCAGATGCTTTCTATAACTCTCAAAACTTCCTTGTGCTCTTTTGGCTATTGGCATTCCCACGTTGCCTGAGTTTTGTGTTTACCATGATTTGTAAATTATAGTACTGACATCTTTTACAAGTTTAATCATCAGAAATAAAATTTTAGAAGTTCTGTCTATGAAGTTTGCCAAGAATTAATTACTCCAGCGCCCGATGCATACTGAATTGTGTAGTACTATACCAGATGTTTTCTTTAACTAAAACTTCCTTGTGCTCTTTTGACTATTGTCATTCCGACGTTGCCTAAGTTTTGTGTTTACCATTATTTGTAAAATGAGAGTACTGACATCTTTTTCAAGTTTAATCATTAGAAATATAATTTTAGAAGTTCTGTCTACGAAATTTGCCAAGAATTAATTACTCCAGCATCCCATGAATACTGAATTGTGTGGTACTATACAAACTAAATAAGGCAAAAAGAATAATATTTTGCATTGTTCTTCTTATTTAGAGGTTAAATAACTCAAAAGAATTGAGCAAAAAATTCTTAGCTACATCCTATGCGGGAAATGAAGGGTTAAACTTCTACTCTGTACAAATAAAAAAATATAGCTTAAAAGTAAATGATACAAACATTGATTTTTTGAGCAGTTATAAAGTTAACCAATCCCGAACTGGTGTCTATGTAATTCCATTTATTAAACATATGTCCTTTTTTTTCATTTAGGAAATAAGAGGGCATTCTATAATTCCTTATTCCACGAGAGATAATGCGCACTAAATAACTGTACGTATGATATGAATAAAAAATGTGGGAGTATAAATTTTATTTTTATTCAATCAAGTTTTTTTTCCTTTGGCACTGGTCCTAAAACTTGGTTTACGGACACGGCAGAAAACTTTTTTTCGCTCTATAGCTGATTTATAAACCAATGAAAACGAAAATTTATATGCTGGACATCATCCAAGCAATGCATTATAGCAATAAGTAATGAAATATTATTTCATTTTAACAAGGATTGGGAATAATTCAGTGCAATATATTTGGCGAATAAAGTTGCATCCGTTATTCACCATAAATATACATTTGTATGCATATATAAAACATAGGATTATTTTCATTACACAGAAAATGGAATAGTTTTAACTCTAAAGCTTATAAAGATAATTAAACTGAAGATTTTTAAAGGTGTTACCAAAATGTTATCTAAATTTGCAATGGAAAAATAAATAACTGGACGTTTAAAACTGACATAGTAATGAATAATCTCTTAGTTATAATTCATAGTTAATAAATGTGTCCAAATTACACGAAAATAAGAACAAAATAATATCTGTACTTCAAATACTTGAGGATGTGATGCACTATAGCAATAAGTAATAAATGTTTTTCTTTTCTTTTTAACATATAGGAAATAATTTATTGAATGTGTAGCGAAAAATGTTTAATTTTATAAGAAATTGTTTCGAATATTCTATTAATTTTCTATTCACAACAAATATGCATTTGTTATCACGTACAAGTGTGTTCTGTATTTGATTGGATAGAAAATGAAATAATCTTAATTCTCAAACACGTAAAGGTAAAGAAAATTAAATAAAAGTTTTTAAAGTGTGCTTCCCACTGCTATCTGAATTTGCATTGAAACAATTAATTGAATAATTAAGTATCTTCTTACTCTTATAATTGAGAATGTGTTAAGTATAGCAATATGTAATTCAGTTTTGTATTAATAAATGTGAACAAAATAAACCAATGGTGATCACATTCAAAGGACAACTTAATGCATGTGCTTAGATACAGAAGCGATTCATATAGGAATAAGTAATGAAATGTTAATTCCTTTTTAAAAAAAATAAAGAATATGTTATTGTAATAATATATTTAGAAAATACTGTTTCAATTATTATTCGATATAAATATATAGCTATTATGATTAGATCAAACACAATTATCCCTTATTTTTAGTTAGCTAAAACATGGATTCTTCCCTTAAAGTAATATAAAATTAATTAATGATTTTTGTGGAGTGTTTCTAAGTTCCATCTAGATTTTCATTGAAAAACTGACAGAATGTTATATATATATATTATTATATTCAATATTTTGTTATGAATAATAATCTTATTGGTAATAGTAATAATTACTGCTTTGATTACTAATAATTGCTTTATGTTAATGAATAAGAGTCAGTAAAATAAATAAATAAATAAACTATAAAGTCAAATATATAGTAAAAATAAGAACAAAATAATGTCTGAGTTTAATAGAATTTGTGAAATTGCACACCTTTAAAAATAAACGCATTTAAGATATACACATATTTTCATAAAAAAATAAAAAAAATAATAATAATAATATAACTAAATAATTACTTGTCAGGCCGAAATTGGATTTCAATTCTTATACGACAATTTAAAAAAGATTTAAACCAAAAGATATGACATGCTGAAGGAAAAATCATTTAATTGAAATTCGTATTTTTTTTACGTTCATAAAGTTTTTAAAGATTCATAAATTTAATATTTTATTGAACAATAATACTTTCTTCGACTTATATTGTTCAATGTTTTTTTTAAATATTAGTTAAAACACATTGATGTAAATAAAATAATGATTCAACTTTATGCATTATTTTTAATATCATTAAATTTTTTTATTAAATGTAATAATCAAAGTATTTTTAAGAAGATCAAATAATATAAAGTCCAAGAGAGAGGGAGAGGGGGGGCGGCGGAGTTAAGTTTTGGCTATACTTTTAAGGATATAATGCGTTTAAAACTATTAAAATCTGCTTTTTAGTTGTACAATTGCAAAGCAATATTTTAACTGACGTCTTTGACGTAATAAGTTGCATTACAAACTTAATTCTTCAGAAATAATTCCTTGAATCGAAGCTAGATTCAATCACAAATATTAATGATTTGTCATCTAAATACCTACATAAAAACAAATATAAACAATATATTTATTATTGCAAACAATTGAATAAAGATCATTAATGTTTTTTACATGCATGAAATAAATAAACATATTTCATGCCGTTACAATTTTTTAAGGATAGAATTTATCTGCATATCTTTTATCAAATAATTTTGATTAGAAACAAGAAAATGGAGAAAATTGAGAAAATAGGAATTCGGTAAGGAACATTCTTTGGCATCTAGGCAAAGTATTTTTGAAACATAAATGCGAAACCAGAAAAATGCAATTTCAGGAAATGGTTGGTATCGTCATAAAGATCATAATTGGGGAATTTTTCTTTCGAAGACAGGGAAAATATTGAAGCTTGCAGCGACGCGCATTAAGTTTTATACAGTTTTATAACAAAATAACAAATTTATTTACAGTTTTATAATGTCCTTAGCGTAAAGAAATATTTGTTATCATTAATCTCGATAACGAATCAAATATTTTTTTGTATTAATGAGATCCTTCTTTAATTTGCTTTTCAAAAGTATCTAAATTTAAAAGTTGATTTTGAAGGATATGTTATTTTATTTAGCATACACATTAAAAATGTGTCTAAAGCAAAAAGCTAGTATAGTTTGGAGGGAAGAATTATTTTACTTTCATTGAAATTTAATATTTTATGAGATATAACAATGAGAGTAAAATAATTTTTCCCTCCAGTCTATACTATCCATCCATAATAAGGGAAACCGTAGAGATAATAACAAGCAAAAATACAATATGTAACGATGCAGCATCTTTTAACTTAGCGAAATTGTGGCTCGAGTTACTCCATGGTAAAAAATATGAAAATAAAGAACTAAGTAAGAATAAAAGATAACGTGCCTAATTAAAAAAAAAAAAAAATACGTAAAAATTAAATGATAGCATTCCTTAAAATAATATTAAACTACAGACCTTAAGGATAAAAAATACATAAAAACAATTAAAATTATCAATTAGACGTTTCGTGCACTTTCGTACACCTCATCAGTACTACGAACACAACTGCAAAACTACCAGAACCGAAACAAGAAAAATAGTTAAAGTCACAGTTTAGTTAAAACATTGTATTTTGCTGGAATCTGTGCAACCTCGTTAAGATTCCAGCAGAATACAATGTTTTAACTGAACTGTGGTTCTGGTGGCTTTGCAATTGCGTTCGTGGTACTGATGAGGTGTACGAAAGTGTACGAAACTTCTAATTGATAACTTTAATTGTTTTTATGTATTTTTTAACATTAAAGTCTGTAGTTGAATATTATTTTAATGAATTTTAGTTTTATCCAGATGTAATTATGTATGTGTTTTTGAATAAATGATAGCATTTCAAATAATAACTTCGACCGTGCAATTATAGAATATTCTCATTTGTTTCTGAAAATGACTCGGAGTGAGAGGAAACATGGCAACTACCTAATAAAAGTTATTTTACTGTACATTATGTTGTTAATTTACACCTTGTGGCATTTAAAAGAAATATATTATTATAAAGTATTATAATTTATTATATTGTTTAACATATACTTTCAACTGAGTCACTCCCTTTAGACGATCGTGAAGATGCGTTTCTTAAAATTAAGACTTTGAGTAATATAAATTATTTTTTTAAATAAAAATGTTAAGTAAAAAGTCAATTTTTAATGTATTTTTACATATGTGTCATTACACTTTATTTATTCATTTTTTTAAACGAATTAATTTTTCGGAAATCTAGTTTATACAGTTACAGAGCAAGTATACCTGTAGGAAAAGTATGTAAAAGGCATTTCAAAAAGGTATACGGTTTAAAATTGTGATTTCGTTATTTTTTTAGTTATTTTTATTTGTTTCAAATTTTACTACAGCAATTTCTTTATTTCTTGGTTAAATCATTTTCCTCAAAATCAAGTTCGTAAATTCGGGTTAAGTAATTAGAGTTAACAATAAATTAGTGTTATTAGTAATACATTAGTGTTAACCAACATAAAATGTGTTGGTAGCAAGTTGCCGCAACATCCCTGAGATTGGAAGAAGAATATGTCCCATTCTTTGAAGGAGTTACCGTCTTTTGAATGGAATATATCACAAATTTTCCAGCTTCAGTTAAGAAATGTTTCGTGTTTTAAGGGGGTGGAGACTAAGATTTCGGCATCTAATACGAAAAAGTAACAAGAAGCACAGTTACCGGAACAATCCTGTGATCTTACAAAAACGCAGTTTTAGATAGTAATTTTTCAGGTTATTATTTTGATTGATTGGTGAATTTTCTGTAATTTGGGGAGAAATAGGAAATGGGAAATTTTAATATTTTAACGAAAAAAAAGCAACGAAAAAAACCCCTCCAATTAACAATTTTTTTTTTTTTTTTTTTTTTTTTTTTTTTTTTTTTTTTAAGGGTGCAAAGAACAATTCAATAATATGTCAAAATGTAATAATACTGAAACAAAAAATAACCCCACAGTATACCGCCGCGTTATTTTATGTATAATAAATATTAAATTTGATAATATTAAAAATATTAGATAATTTATCTAAATGCTATTTCTCAAAGAATTTCGACAATAAAGTAGAAAATTGGAGAAATATGAATTTTCTGAAAAACATCCTTTGGCATTTAAACAAAATACTTTTAAAACATAAAATTCGAAAACAGATAAAGCAATTCAGGAAATGGTTTGTATTGCCATAAAGATCGTAATTGCAGAATTTTTCTTTCAAACACAGAAAATTTATTGAAATTTGAAGCAACGCACATTAAGTTTCTTATCCCGTTGTGCAATAAAATAATAAATTTACTTAATGTCCATTGGGAAAAGAATTGTTTAATACTACTCATCTGAATAATACATCAAAGGACATTTTCCTCTTATTGAACTATTAGTATTTTTTTAATAATGTCTAAATATTATTTTAAAAAACAATTCAATAATATGTCAAAATGTAAAAATACTGAAAAAAAAAAGACTCACAGTACACTGCCGAGTCCCCTTTATGTTTAATAAATATTAAATTTGACTAGCTGACATGCCCGGCGTTGCTCAGGCCCGTGATAATAACCTTAAAAATACCTAAAGTCAATGTGGAATGATTTTATATTTTTTAAATGAAAATCTATCCAGGCGAGTTGAAGGATTATAGTTATTGCCGATTTAATGTCGATTAAATTTCTGACGTTCTGATATATTAAACTTTCAATTCTAACCAAAAGTTCCTGAGGAAACCTAAATAATGTAAAGCGCTCCCCCACCTTTCCTCTTTTAAACTCAAAAGAATATACATTTGTCAATTTATTAGTCCAATTCGAAAAAAAAATTCCAAAACCTTGTTTCTGAGATGATTATATTAAAATTAAATAAAAATCATGCACTCGTGACATCATAATTCACTTTTATATTTTAACAGAATAGAAAGGCTAGTGTAATTTGTGACTCGTGCTATAGCCAGTATACGTCAGGACACATGGCCGTAATCATTATCATTTTAGGCGTGAAGATTTCGCTTTTGTACTCCATTGTGAAATTTGGTAATTTTTGAAATTCAATATTTGACAAACAGCATTATCATTAGATTTAAAATTGATATCAAGAAAAATTCAATTTTTAACATTTCTAACGCAGTTTGTCTAACAATTTTCTGACAAATACTTTTCGATCTATTAATTTTTTCAGAAACTTCAAATGTTTCATTTTCCGAGTTTAATCTGTGACAACGATTATCGAAAATCCCAGTCGTCAGCAACGCATAGCTTTTTATTAAAGAGGATAATATTACAAATATTAGCTATTTTAACTAAATGTTATTTCTCAAAGAATTTTGACAGGAAATTAGAAAATTGGAGAAACATGAATTTACTGAAAAACATCCTTCGGTATTTAAACAAAATACTTTAAAACATAAAATTCGAAAACAGATGAAGCAATTCAGGGAATGGCTTGTATTGCCATAAAGATCGTAATTGCAGAATTTTTCTTTCAAACACAGAAAATTTATTGAAACTTAAAGCAACGCACATTAAGTTTCATATCCCTTTTGCAACAAAACAATAAATTTACTTAATGTCCATTGGGAAAAGAATTATTTAATA
Organism: Maratus michaelseni; assembly: GCA_963931845.1. NCBI lineage: Eukaryota > Metazoa > Arthropoda > Arachnida > Araneae > Salticidae > Maratus > Maratus michaelseni. Next base: position 337,671,865 of record OZ007592.1, read on the forward strand.
CTACTCATATCAATAATGTATTAAAAGACGTTTTTCTCTTATTGAACTATTAGTTTTTTTCTTTTTTTTTAATAATGTCTAAATATTATGTTTAAAAAATAATTTAATAATATGTAAAAATGTAATAATACTGAAACAAAAAACAAACAGACTCGCTGTACACTGCCGAGTCCCCTTTATGTTTAATAAATATTTAATTTGATAATATTAAAAATATTAGATATTTTAATTAAATGTTATTTCTCAAACAATTTTGACAGGAAATTAGAAAATTGGAGAAACATAAATTTGTTGAAAAACATCCCTTGACATTTAAACAAAATATCTTAACACATAAAATTCGAAAACAGATAACGCAATTCAGAAAATGGTTTGTATTGTCATAAAGATCATAATTGCAGAATATTGCTTGCAAACACAGAAAAATTATTGGTGCTTCAAGCAACGCACATTAAGTTTCATATTTGTTTTGCAACGAAATAATAAATTTATTAACGTCCATCGGGAAAAGAATTGTTTAATACTACTCATCTCAATAATTTATCAAAAGACGCTATTTTTATTGAATTATTAGCTAATTTCTTTAAAAAAAATGTGTAAATATTAAGAATGACTTTAAAGATTTTTTTATTATTGTATATCAAACTTATACAGGAAATATACGTCTAAAAGAGAATGCTTTTGAGGAAGTTAAAGGGTTGTAGCAATGTAATATTGATGACAACAACCCAGAATTTCAGCCATTTTTACCCGACTGCGCGCGTTCAGAAAAAAAGGACAGTGTATTTAACCGTAGAAAATGTAATATACTCCCGATAAACTTCCCTGCACAAAAATACAACTGGTTTCTAATCTACGAAAATATAATTTAGAACGAAAATATACAATTTTCCCTTTCAAGTTATCCACGATTCCGCAAAGTAGTCTAGATCTTTAGAAACCTCAGAAACCAATATATATTCAAGATTTAATAAAACATTTATAAAAACAAAGTTTGTTTTGCTGCTGCTGATTTTCAGAAATGTTTCTGAGTAGTTTTTAAAGTACATTATTAAATTTTCTGAAACTGGAATATCGGTTTTTAAGTTGCTATCATAATATGCAAATAAGTCCAGATTAGTTATATCTTGCTACATCTTGGCTTATTTTAAGTGAAAATAAAACATATTTATTATATATATATTAAAGCTTTAAACATTTTATTATCAAAATACACAAATTTAAATATTTATTTTACTCTAAAGTAAAATTTAAGTAAAATACGTTTAAGTACAGCATATTTTTAAAAACCTTACAAGTGTTGAAGATAAATACTGTTTAATTTTATTTACTTGCAGTATATACTCGAAAAAGATATACAAAGATGTTAAAAAGACCATAGAAAAATGTTAAGGTGGCGGTAGAGCACACTAAAGCATTTTTTATGTAGAAACCAGAATCGTAATTCATTTATTCATTCAAGAATACAGAATACTAATAATACTAATACTCTAATCATCATCATCTAAAACATGGTTTAAGGCTATAAGCCTGTTCCGGCCTCAATCCATCTTTTTCGTGGCCTTTCCGCTGTCTCTTTTTCCCCTTGGTTTATAAATCAAGGCTGCTTTTTGTATGCGATCAGAATCCCACCTTTCCATGTGGTCCCTCCATTTCCTTCTGTAATTTTCTATTTCTATATTATTTCTATTTCTATATTATTTCTATTTCTATATTATTCTATTTCTATATATTCTGGTAATTTTCTATTTCTATAGCTCTCTGTAGCTCTGATAGCTCTATAGCCCTGATGTAGTCATTCCTTATTTTGTCCATTATCGAACATCCCTTCACCCTCCTAAAAATTTTCATCTCTGAGGATGGTATTTGTCTTTCATAATTTTTTGTGAGTGTCCATGCCTCACGTCCGTGTAGTAAAGTTGGTATTTCCATTGTTTTAATTTTTTTTTATTCTTGTGTCTTTTCTTGTATTTCGAAGAGTTCTTCTTACAGTACCACAGATGAATTGAAATTTATAAAGCTTATTTTGTATATCGTTGTCACAGTCATAAGATATATCACATCCTAAGTAATTAGAATGTGAAAGCAGCTCTATTGGTTTAGTTTCTAAAATAATTTTTCGGAGGGTAGGTGCCAGACGGAAAAAAACACCCTGGTCCTCCAGGTTGTACGTTCTGCGCAAGGCTGGTTCCCTAACCACTTAAAAAACACTATTACTCATAACCCTAAAAAAGAAAAACATACACGTCCTGATAACCTCACTCTAATTCGAACATAAATGTTTTTTATTACTTTAGTAGAAAAAAAGATATTAAATAAAAATGTTCAATAAACTTAACTTGCTTTCACTGAAATACAATAATATTTCAAAAAAATGATAAGATCGTACAAAATTCTGATCAGTATAATCATATGTATTGTCAATTAGATTAAAAAACATAGAGTCCAGTTTAGTGGTATTTGGATGTTGAAGAAGACCACATGAAGAAGACCATCTATACTGATGGTGTTGCATTTCACACGAAGAAAAGTAATCCTGTAGAAATGTGTTGTTAAAATTACAAAAATTGAAAAACTTTACGAAGTGTGGGGAATTCCTGTACTAATTGGACTGACTATACAAAAATTATGTGCTGTAGTAAACTTTAGTAGGCTTTGTAAATTTTTATCTGAGAACATTTGCATCACCTTGTATTACATTTTAATAATTTATTTTGAATGTTTTATAATAATCAATGTAAAACATTTGCAGTGCCTTTCAAAACTATACCATGAAGCTATTAATATCATATGCTGTTCAGGAAAAATATTGTTCACGTCATGTACTTTATTTATAGCAATGAAATGAATTCAATTCTAAATCTATATTTATAAGAATGAAATAGTTTTCCCTTTTTACGATTCTTATTCTTTTAAATTTTGTGAACTACCGATATTAAAAAAGTGAAAAGTGGAAAATGCTTCATTGCTCAAATCACTGCATTCGAAAACTGAGTGAAGTTTTCAAAGTATGATAAAGGCATAAAATGTATTTTTGAAAAATTTAATATAAGAATAAAATTTCCCCCAAGCAATGTTTGGCACTATGCCATAAAATTTAAAAGCTTTGAACAATCTTTGTAGTTTACGACCAATCTTTATTGTGATAAAAAAAAATGCAGATGCCCTGTTTACAAAGAAATACATTTGAAATAGAAATAAACTTCTTTGGCTCAATGCATCTGATGTTATGTCATTTGTTAAATGTATTTATGCATGCCAATGACATTAAAGTTTTATAAGAAAGATAAGAATTTAAACATTTAATTTCAAGATAAAGAAGTAAAGTTCCTGTATTTCATCTTGCTGAAAAGAATGAACGGGTTTTTTGTTTGTTATTTTTGAGATTCATGTTTTTGTCAGTCTCCAAGATAAACTGCTTCTTTTAGATTTACGAAGACATTCAAAACTATTGATATTTATTTTAACCACTTAAAACATTTAAACTAAACTTTTCTATGGTATCTGATCGAATTTTAATGACTATTTTTTACTCAAAATTAGACTTGTAAAATTTAAATAAAGTTTCCGTTACTCATGTAACATAAATGTTAAAGATAAAAGTAAGTAAGAAATTTTGCAACAGCTAACACGTTGAAGATAAATTTATCTTTCGGGTTTGTGTTATGTAGTAGTTTTGTGGAATTTTTGTTGGTGTTGGTTAGAGTAATTTTATATATCAGTGTAATAAAATACAAGCAGTAAAATGTGATTCGTCGATAAGGTTTTCGACAAAATAATACTTTGTTAGTCTATCAAAGCGTGTGTCACCAAGCACGTGTTTGTTTATTTGAGATATCTCGTCCAATATATTATTGCATGGATTCCCCGTGGCGTTCATGTAATGACTTTGTCTGCTGATCGTAGGATGGGTGATACGATTCCCCGGACATACATGTAAGTTTCCTTATATTTACTCATTGAGCTCTACATTCTTACAGTGCTATCTGTTCATTAGATCAACAATATATATATATATATATATATATATAAAGTTCTGCAGTGTATGGAATTAATAGATAACCATCTAAGATCATTCGAGGCAACAACTTTGGTAGATATATATTTCAAAGCACCTACCAAATGCAAACTGAAACTATCGCAGATAGATGAATAATTACCAAGATTTTACTTAGTTTAGTTAGTTTAGTAATACTTAATAACTTTCCGTTTGGATTACAAGATCATTCTTAAAAGTAGGGATCAGACTGGTGGGGTTCTACTGTATTTACATTGTCAATTGATTGAATCCTGGGTTATTCCTGGATTGTTGATTGAATCCTAGAGTTCCATTACTTTGTCAATATCATCATTTTAAAGCTGGCAATGCATCTTTGTATGCAGATATGTCAACAGTTACTAAATATTTCCCTTCATTTATGCGCAGATGGATGAATAATCACTAAAAGTTTCAATATGAAATTATAAACCCAATAGTATAGCCATGCTTTTATCAATATTAATTAACAAGCGTGCTCTTAACAAAAAAAATAATAATAAACGATTTGCGGAATAATTATGTTATAGTCATGCTTACAGGTGATAGTTGATCGCCAATGTTTATTAACTATTAAGCTAGACAGCGTCGAACCTCAAACCGATCATGCAGTAGGACAATTTGAGATTCAAATAAAGGTTAAGAGGTTAACATACGGTTCAGATTCATGAAGGTTTACTTTCTCGATGTTCAGAGTGAAATCAATAGTAAAGTACATGCTGGTTAATTGGACAATGTGGTGTTACTTATTCCCTAAACAAAAAGTGTTTTAAATCAGCCCTTGGTCAACTGTGTTGAGTATATTGATCTGATTCTTTAACACTCTGGCGGTAATAACAGTAACTAGAAACAGTGCATTCAAATCAGATTTAAAACGTGTTTATTTAGGTCCAGATAAACCTAAGTTACGGTATATATTTACATGAAGACTGTTTTTCTTTCATCACTAATACAAATACCAATACATCATAATATGACAAAGTATAAAAATATTGCTGAATTCTTAATTTTTTTTTCACTTCTGGGTTCATTTTTTGTATGCTTTGTACAATATTATTATAAGTAGATTTATACATCACTATACTGTCAAAAGAGTGCTGTGCTAGATTATCATATTTAATCATTTTATCATCGTCCTGTATACAAGGCAGCTCAGATTCGCCAAATTTTCACAAGTAATAACGCGTTTACTTTTTCTCCACTAATAAATTGATTTTAAGAATGATAGAAGTTAATCCAAATAATTTTAAGTACAATTTAATTGATTTATTTTTAAACGAATAAATTAATAAATAGATTTACCCCGAGAAGTTAGGATTTATGGCTTTGTAGCTTTAGAGCAAGCACAGGGAACAGTTATATAAAACTAAGATGAATAGACAAATAAAATTAATCAATGTAAGAAAAGGCTATATTAATATATATATACACACATATATATATATATATATATATATATAGAGAGAGAGAGAGAGAGAGAGATAAATAGATAGATAGATAGATAGATAGATATAGATATAGATATATATACTAAAATATCATAAACGTACCTATACAGGGTGTCTCGAAAGGTCGTTTACAAACTTAACATGCTGGTCTGTCATATCTTGATAAACAAGATTTACATAGGAACATGTGTTCGAAAATGCAAACTGCGACCGCTAGAGGGCGATGAGCGCAGACTTACGGGAGAGTGGAAAGCGCAATCATTTTAGGCGAAGACGTTGCAGGAGAAGGATGAATCGGTTTAGTAACGCAGAATTGGCCGATATGCATTACGTATATGGCGCCGCGTATGGAAATGCCCGAGCCGCGGTACGGATGTACCTTCAGCGCTTCCCAAGCAGACGTCATCCAAGTCATGTTTTGTTTGGTCAATTGCACCGCAGATTGCGTGAAGCTGGAGCTTTCCAAGTACGTAACTACATCGGTCAAGAACGCACTACACGCACGCCTGTCGTAGGGGAAACCGTGCTACGGGAATTTGACAGGAACCCGCAAACAAGTCTCCGAGCAAGCGAACGCGTCTTGGGTGTACGTTGTTCCAGCATTATGCGCATACTGCATGAGGACACGAACCACCCCTACCACTTACAAAGAGTACAGGCATTGTGCGTTGACGATTATCCCCAACGCGTTGCATTCGCAAGCTGGTATCTGCAACAACGAGTCGCACACCCGGATTTTCCCATTTTGAACGGGTCCGTGAATTCATGCGGCGACGTTGTGAAGCATGCATTGCGGCGAATGGAATGAATTTTGAACATCTTCTGTACATTAAACCATGTTCTTTAATAACAGTCATATTAATACCTCTTTCGATATACTTCCTTTCTTCCCCTCCACACCTGCAATCATCGCCCTCTAGCGGTCGCAGTTTGCATTTTCGAACACAAGTTCCTACACTCTAAAATTGGAAGGAGTGAGAAGTTGACTCTTTGGAAGAGTGAGAGGCATTTTCACTCTTTTAGGAGTGAATTTTATAAATATGCACTCTTTAAAGAGTGAAACTTTCCACTCTCTAGAAAAGAGTGAAATATCTCACTCCGTTGTCGAGAGTGACTGTTCACTCCGTTGACAAGAGTGAGATATTTCACTCCGTTGAAGAGTGAGGAAAAACAATTTTTTCCAATAAAATCACAAGATGGCGCCAGCTCACGGATGAGAATCCGAGTAATCTCCGTTATCGAAACGAAACACCTAAAATGAAATCCTTTATATATAGTAGCACAATTTAAAAAAAAACTGAAAAAGGCATTGAAATAATAAATGATCGATAGAATTATGGACAGGAAATATATTTTATGCTTTACAAATTGCAGGATTTGCCAATGCTAAGAAAAGTGTGGGAAAAAAAAATATTTGAAGTAAATTTATGCTCAGCTGCAACACAATTTTGCTTCTATTTTATAAACAGAAATTTAATATCTCTGAATGCTAATTATTTTCCTCTTTATTTAAATAACCTATTCTACATATTTTATATCATTTCTAACCTCTTTATGAATATAAACAAAATATAACTATACAGATTAAATTTTCTGTTATTTTTAGCACGTTTGAAATTAAACATAAGAGAAATGAAAAACGTTGCATTTAATCACTGATTTTATAACATTTATTATAGAAAAAAAAAAGAGTATAAATGTGTCGGAAATAATCTTAGGAAAAATTTAACAGCTATAATTTAAGAAAAAAAAAAAAAACTTTTTTACCCTGACTGAAATTTTCCCCCTAAAAATTAGTTTTGAAAAGTAAATTTGGGGGCCCCTTTGTATTTCAGTGATTAAACTTCGGCTTCCCGGGCCTATTTGGTAAACAGGCCCTGGGCCTCGGACAATCTTAATCGGGCTCTAATTATAGAAACATTATTAGCAAGAAAAAAATGAATGAATAAATAAATAACTGCTTTGTTGTAACGGAATTTTTGTCATAGCGGAAATGTACAGACGGGTGTTCGCACATTTTTTAGACGATTTCGGCGTTGTTGTTTTTAACGTTTAAAATATGAATATTGCTTTCTGAAATAATCTGTATGATAATCTTGTTTCTTGATTCTAATTCTGCATAATGCTTTCGATGGATATCGATGAATGTTTTCGATGTAAGATAAATTTGCGATAGTCATAAATCCTTACTTGAAACTTCGTTTTCCGCCTTGAAATGGGCTCTTTTTTTCCCTGTTTTTTTTTTTTTTTTCATCTGGTATCTTTTTACTATGTATATGTACTGATTTTTGGAATAGCACTTTTCAATCAATTGTTATGTTTATTTCGCACTAAAAAGTTTTTATATTATGCTCTTTGCAATCATTTTAGACTGTGGAATTAGCATACTTCTGTTCGGAAGAAGAAAAAAAAAACGCAAACGCATCTTCCCATTCACAGCTTTTTTAGCATGCGCAATCTTGAAATAAGAATAAATTTGAAAGTATCATGACGATAATATAAATTACACATAATAAGTTGTTGTCAGAATTTTTTGTTCTAAAAGAATTCCATTTTTTTAAATAATTTATCAATTTGTCTAAAAAATGTGCGAACAGTCTCTGTATTATATGATACAAAAAGAAGGTTTCAGTTTCTTATTTACACAGATGAGAAACACCGTAAATATTTATGATTTCTACACAAATTTAATAAGTGTGTTCGAATATCACAAAAGAAACAAAGCTAAAATAATGTAATAAGAGCTTTCTTAATTGTAAGCGGCTGTAGCAAGCTGTAGGTACCAGCTCTCGTCCGATCGCAGAAGTCAAGCAGCAGCGAGCTCCGTTACTAGTTGGGAGGGTGACCGCCTACGGACAAGCGTGTGTAAAAATGAGTTTTTCTCTTTTTTATTCAAGAATTTTAGTCACTCCTGAAAGAGTGACTATTCACTCCTATCAGGGGTGAAAAAACTCACTCCTGAAAGAGTGAGTATTCACTCTTTCAGGGAGTCAAGAATTTCACTTTTTCCTAGAGTGAATAGTCACTCTAAAGAGGTTGGGCAAATTTTGACTCTGCGATAGAGTGAATATCCACTCCTCCGGAGTGAATAGTCACTCTAAAGAGGTTGGGCAAATTTTGACTCTGCGATAGAGTGAATATCCACTCCTCCGGAGTGAATAGTCACTCTTTCTTATTTAGAGTGTATGTAAATCTTGTTCATCATGATATGACAGACCTGCATGTTAAGTTTGTAAACGACCTTTTGAGACACCCTGTATATTTTCGTAAATACATATATATATAGAGAGAGATATACCACGCATACATACATACATACATACAAACACGTACATATATATACATATATACAAACACGTGCATATATACACATACACATAACAAATCAAAGTAACATACTGTGGAAAAACGAAAAGAAAGGGTAAAAATTTAAAACGAAGGAAGAAAAAAAAGTCTTTTGAAAAATAGGCTTTAATTTGGTTGTCTTACTATTTTACTTGATAGGGCTGACTATTTTTTTTTTAATTATTTAAACAATAGTTGTTGTGTGATAAAAAATCTCATTGTGGAAAAATGCTGGATAGTGTAGGCATTTTTTTTTTCAAGTTTAATCACGACAGTTCCTACATAATATTTCTGTATAAAATTGAGTTTTCGCAAAACATTTGTACTATATAGTAGTAAATATAATATCATTCAAAATATACGGCAGTTTCCAAAAATAGAAACCACTGAAGTTTCAGTAAATTGATACAACTTTATATTTTGTTTGTGGTCTCATTAGATTGTAATAGCTAATATCCAAAAATATTATTTTTTGATGTGGTTAAATAAGGATTAATGTAAAACTGTCAATAAAAAATCTAGTAATAAAATTATATTTATAATTCTGATTTTAATTGATAAATTTCTGTCAAAATATTAAATCTTAAGGCAGAAGATCAACATAGCAATGCACTCTAAAAAAAGGCAGTTGTATCTTAATTTACGAAAATATAATATAATCACGAAAGAAAACATACAATAACCTCTTGTGAATTACCGATGGCTCCGAAAAGCGTTTTTTATCTTTAGAAACCTCCGAAACCGGTATATTTTCAAGCTTTAAAGAAGCATTTATAATAACAATGTGGTTGTTGTTGTCATTGGTTTTCGGAAACGCTTCGGAATTGATTTTATTGTGTATTAATAAGTTTTCTGACACCGAATATCTGTCAATTCTCAAAAAAGCACATTGAGCTGCGTAACTGAATTGATACATGCAAGAGAAACAAGATAATATTAATTTCAATATTAATGTTATCGCTGTTAAATGATCATGTTTTTCTGCAAAACATATTTTTTGAACAGGAAAATGTTTACTTCAAAATTAATAACATCTTAGAAACCAATATTCCGGTTTGAGAAAACTGGTTAATATACTACAAAAAATACACGGAAACATTTCCGAAAATCAGTGGCAGAAAAATAAATTTGTTTTAATAAATCCTTCTTTAAATCTTGAAAATACACTGGTTTCTGAGGTTTCTAACGATAAAGAATGCTTTTCAAAATTGTTGCCAATTCGGAAAAAAAAATTATTTATTTTCTTTCGTGGTTATAATATATTTTCTTATATTAAGAAACATTTGTCTTTTTTATTTGTTTGTTTGTTTTTACTGTGTAGATACGATACTTTTTATGCCAATTTAAAATTTATGTTAGTTTGGTGAGTTTCCATGTTCATATGTCTTCTGCATTAATTGCATAAATTAACAACTGTATGATGCCACAAAAATAACCTTAATTTCAACACAAAAAACCGTTTTAAAATGAAAATTATTGTTAGTGCTGCTAAATAAAATTTTGTTTCCAATAATAAGCGCTATCTGTAGCTGATTAGCATAAATTTGTTTAAAGGAAATGGATCAAAACAGAATTATACGTTTGTTTTCTGAAAGCAAAAATAGAAGAGAAGGCATTAAGGTTTTAAAATCTGGTTGCAGTAAATTTGAATATCTGAATATTTATCAAAATTTTAATGCGAACCTGGAATATTCGGAGTTGAATTCCTGTTCAGATTACAAAAGATTAGAAGGAGTGTTCAAAAAAGTCATACAGATAAAATCTCCAGTGAGTAAAATAAAACTAAAACAAATTATGTAATATTCCAATGAATATTTAAATATTTATAAACAAACTGAAATTATATTATTGATGTATTAAAAACTAAATTTTTAAGAAAGTTTCTGCATAAAATACGTATAGACTGGCTTTTACAGAAAATATTTGGTTTTTCAGTAAAAACAAATAAAACAACGAAATAAAATATGTTTTTTCAATTCAGTTTTTGTGAAAAACATTTTCTCTTCTTCTTCAAACAATATACATTTTCAAAAATAAATCAGTATTTATTAAAATTATATTATGTGATGTTATTAGATTTTTGCGTCAATTTGTCGAATAACATCAAAATGACGCAATACTTATTGACGCAATAATAATTATTGCAACTATTTCTAAGAATGTTAATATTAGAAATAGTTGCAATACTCACGCAAATATGAAATTTTCAGAATAACAAACATTGAATTGTATACTTATTAGGTGCGTCCGTAAGTATATAAATAGTAGCACCTATAGTTGTCTGTCCGTCTGTCCGTCCATCCGCATATGACAGCGCAAAAACTACTCAACTGAATGTTTTGAAATTTAATATACATAATCGTTTCAGATCTTTGTCGAGTCATTTAAAATTTTACGAAAATTGAATCAAAACTTAAACTAGTCGTTGGGGGCCACCGTAATACTTACCCATCATGGATATGCATAGTGTAAAATATTAAAATAAAAATGTGTAAACTACTTATAAAATGCATTGCAATTCAAATAAAATTGTGGCTTGATGACGTCACAAACTTTAAAGGCTCGATTACTGAATTGCTTGAAAGAGGTTTTTCCTTATAACTCCAAAAATAATAATCCTATTAACTAGCGGTTTATTGCATCTGATTAAGAGTCAAATTTCCAATTAAAATATATCTTTGAAGTGAAATTTGGATGAAATACAGGGTCATGAAAAATCGAAGAGTGTGGTAAATAGGATTCCAAATATCTCGGCAACTAATTATCCGATCGACTTCATGCTTTATTCAAAATTTATGTTTTTTTATTGTCTGTTATATTCATTTCTTAAAATAAACAATTTCGAAAATTTTTATATACCTTTTATCAGAACGAATATTTCGAGAGTCCGAAAAAAATTGTTCCGGTTAATCGAGGTTATTGAAATGAAATAGGCTTCTTCCCATTATTACATACTAAGTACATACCCAATTGCAAGTCTCTATCTCAATTTTTTCGGGAGATAGAGCGTTTACAGACACACACACACACAGACACACAGACACACAGACGGACGGCAAATTTTTTTTTCTAAAAATATGTTTTTCGGAATCTCCAGTGTCTGAAACGTGTAAATCCGTCAAAAAAAATTTTTCGATTTTCAAAACGATTACAAGACTTACCCTATACTACGTATGATGGGTAAGTAAAAGATATGAATAAAAGTGTTATTCATTCTATTAAATCATATCATACATAATCTATAAAATGAAAGCGCAAGTCATGTGACTGAGGAAAACAAATACGCGCTAAGAAGTTCTTTTTTCATATGCCAGGTGGCCATTTTTATTCAAAATTATTTTTTCGAATAAAATTACACAAAAGTTACATTTTTAGAAAGATAATTCAAACAAATTTTTTGAGAGATGAGTTACATTTAAAAATGTACAGATTCTGAGATAACTTCAGTTGCAATTACGTTAACAGCCCAAAAAATATTCCAATATCCTTTAAAGTAAATAAACACAAGAGATTCGTGCATTATGAGTCATAAAAATATTAAACCATAGAGGTAATCATTCGCAAAGCAAGATCTCTATGGTGAATTTTGCAGCGATGACTGGTGTCGAAAAAAAAATTCATATCTGTAAATGTGGCATACGTAATAAGAGAAAAGGCATGCTCATTTCGCCCATAACAGACGATGTAATTCATTTAATTAAAATAATAAGAATGATTTTTTTACATTGTAAAACTAGTTATAGTAAGAACAGACCTCATTTGTCCCGTTTAACGTACAATTTCTAACTTGTTAAATATAATATATATTTAATGTGTATGTATTACCTTGAAGAAGATTTGAGACTTACTTCCTATATCTGTGCATTTTTTAAGTACATTTTCAGTTGAATTTACAGTTGAAGTGTATATATAGTAAATAGAATGAACGGTAAAAATATAGATTCCAGATATTGGAATATACATTTATTCCGTAGGTAGGAAATTTGGGAGCATCTAATATATTCATTAGCAGAGAGTAAGTAAAAAAACCTGCAGACTTTTTTTAATATATAAGTTTTAAATACTTTTAAAAATGTTTGGTAATTTTCCAGAAGGCTTTAGAAAAACGATAAAAATGTTACATGATTCAGAAATGGTTTACTGTTTTTAATATTTTTTTTATGAATAAATGTCCTTAAAATTAATTTTTAGGTCATGTCTCAGTATAATTATCCAGATAATTATCTTTACTAATCTATTCTATCTTTACTATCTATTTCTGAAGATACTTAATTTGATTTATAATGCTTCATTATAAAAATTAGATATTTATTTATGTATATATATATATATATGCTGTATATATTTTCCTCTTATTGATTTAAAAAAACAAAGCCAGTTAATTCGTTTTTCTAGAAAATAAAGTCAAATCTCATGAATAAAAACGAATAAAAGGAATTTCTCGTAATGCAATAAGTTGTTCAAAAATGCAAAATTTCCTTAATATTGTGATTTGGCTGCAAGCCAGGAAAGAGGACGTCATTATAGCTTTTATCGAAATACAATCTCCTCCTAAATTGCATGCACTATTTAGTATTTTTAAACTCGTAAAATTGTGCATATTGCTGGAATATTGACTTCACGTCATTTAACTCTTTACTAGCAATTTATCTCTGAATAAAAACCCTTGAAAAATAACAGTGTTTCAAGATATCGTTTTCAAGGGTCATATATCAAAGTTGTTTTATCAATTATTGTTGTATTAGAAAAATATCTAGACACACACTTATACGTATTGAAATATGTAAAAAGGAATATGATTCATATTTTTAAATTAAAGCTGTTATTTATTCTTTATTTATTAACAATGTGGAAGGATACAAAAATAATTATTGTTTTTTACTTTCTTCTATCTATTATAGTAGAAAGTGTTGTAATCGAAATTTTATCGACTCCCGGTTTTCGACGGATTTCCACGTTTTAAGGATCAGAGATTCCGATAAAGAGGTTTTTAAAAAATGTCTGTTTTTCCGTGTGTACGATTTTTTTGTATCATTGAAAAGTTTGATAAGTTATGCATAGAATTGAACCAAATTTCCTTTATATGTTTTTGGCTATGGCCAGCGGATACCAGTTGAATTTGGGGATATTCCGCCGAAAGGGTGCTTTGTGATAACGATGTTTGTTCCATTTTCATTATTGTAACATCGAAAAGTGTATGAAATTATGCTTAGAGTTGAACCAAATTTCCATATATCATATGGTTTTGGCTATGAACAGAAGTTCCAAGTTGCATTTGCAGCTATTTCTCCAAAAAGGGCACTATGATAGCGATTTTCGTCTGATTTTGTTTCGATTTTTCATAGTTGTGATGTACATCATCTGCTGGTGAAGCGAAGAGTGCTTCGCATCTATGTACCCGACGATTCGCAAACAGCCGATGTATAACAGAATGAAGAAAATGATTGATTTTATTGGCACAGTGTTAACATGTATGACATAGAAGAAAATTTTGGGACTGATGCATCCGACAAGTTGTTTTTTGCATTTGCTTTATTTTGTACACAAACTGCTTTTTAAAAAAAATCAGATTACTTGATTGCCACCACTTTTTCAAAGTACAAATATTCGCCTTATTTAATGACAAATTAGATAATGTTAAAATAAGGCTTTTTAAACACTATTTTAAAAATCTACTGATAATCATACAATCTAAATTAAAAAAAAAAAAAATGTAGCCTACACTGTCCGTGAGGGTCACAGGAGCAACCAATTTTGTTTACAAATGACTGCCCATGAAGTTACCGGACGCGAAATAATCTCGGAAGTGACAAAAGCAATGAATAAACCATAATTTTTCCGCTACCATGTCAAACTATTGAATTTGAAAATAGGCATTTTTCATTACTTTTAAAAATGGGCTGATTGTCACCACTAAATTTTAATTTGCCGAAACTTACCTATTTTTCATTCAGAAACTCCGAATTCATAAAAGAAATTTTAAACAGAAAATTTTGCTTTATTTATTTGACAGACGTTTATTGAATACTAAAAGGAAATTTTTTTCTCTCAAAATTTCCGGTGTGAATTCGGTATCTCTAAATAAATAAAAAGGTTCAGAAATTTTATTAGTATTCTTACTTGGTGATGAATTCTAATAAAATTTAGTGGTGCCAATCGGATCATTTAAAAAAGTAATGCAAAATGCATTTTTTTCACATTCGATAGTTTGACATCTATTCGCACCACAATTCTTAAAATAAATTTATTTTTCTCTGGCAAGTGCTGTTAAAGCATATTAAAAGATTTTCTCTTTTTTTAGAAAGTAGTGCGAAATAGAATTAAAATTATGAGGTGTTGAGCCCGTGAGGGTCTTTGCCGCGACAAGATTTGTTCACAAATTTTGATGGTGAATGTATCGGGAGCGGTGATTAAGGGGTTAAGTACGTGTTTAGATGACATGTCCAGTGATACCAGTTATTTAAAATCAAATTTTCTCTATCCCCACCAGATTTTTGAGAAAGTAAAATTCGTCTTATTTAATGACAGATTAAATAAGGCGAAAACAAGTTGAATTATACCACTTCAAAAAAAGGGTGCCAATCAAGCAATCTGAATTTTAAAAAAAGCAGCCCAATCGCAACACTGGACATGTCTGTTTAATTCGTGTTTTCTTTATTTATTTGTGAAGTTTTAATTTCGATTTGAAATTTAGTTACGGAATATTACAAGGAAACAAACAAATGGTGGATTATTTACATTGTTTAAATGTAACAAGTGCTGTGTTTATGCACTGTTGTTACTGTGTGCTGCGTGTTGTGCTGTGGTTACTTGTAAACTGTGTTTGCAAGTGAATTCGAACTAAGCTTTTGTAATCGGGTTCCACCTTCATTTTTTACTTAGATTTTAAAAACTTCATGCGTAAAACTTATTTTAAACATCAATAAAAAAAATCTGTAAATTGAGATATTGTTTTTATGGAAATTGCATTTGAAACTACATTTTTGCTTCTGTATTCAATGGTATAAAAATTCAAATTGTGCGATGCTTAAAAATAATTAAATGTGCAAAAGATTCCACATCCTTCCATAAGAAAGAATTACACAGATCGTTACGACCTTCGATATGACGTCAGCATTACTCGTGGATATTTTTTTTGTTTTGTTTTGTTTTTTAATATAGATTATACCTTCTAACAAATTATAATTTTGACATATACAACACATTACAAATAACGCATCAAGTTTTTTTTTTTTTTTTTTTTTTTTTTTAATAACATTTGAACCAATACCTTTATACGTATATTATAAAATTATTCCAGTAAGTTTTAATTAGGCTAAGTAAAATGATATTACTAAATAAATATATATATATGTATATATATATATATATATATATATATATATATATATATATATATATATATATATATATATATATATATATATATATATATATCGAATATACACCAAAGGAAAACTATTATATTTCGTGTCAAAAGATAAAAAAAAATCACCAAGGTTTTTAAAAATGTATGACATTTTTTATAAGGATACCAAAATTTGTGCTTTACTTTTTAAGTTTAGATTGTAATAAATTATCTTCGACACTTTAAAAACTATTTTTTTCTTTAAATTTTAATTACTTTGCCCCATCTTTCCAATCTTAGAGCTACAATAAAAAATATAAAATAAATTAAGTTACTCGTCTGTAAATCTTCCTACCGCAACGAAAAAAACTGTTTCCAAGCGAAAATAAAGGTTGTAAAGATAACTTAAGGCTTTCTAAAGTTTTTCTTTTTAATCCCTTATATAAAAAGAAATACACTTGCAGTTTTTCGGGCGTTAAAAGGTATAGCAAAGTTTGGGAACTACTGTTCAGAGAACCTTTAAAGCAGCATATGGCGCAAAAAAAAGAGGAAAAACTCAATTATGAAGCTTATAATGCACTATGCTTATACTTATTGATTAAAATAATAAATAAAGTATAAAAAGTGACGAATATTTATTGAAATTTATCGGTTGAATGTTTCATTAATTAAACTGTTTTTTTTGTTTCGTATGGTTTATTGTGAAATGTTATAAATTTCAAAATACTCTGTTAATATGAACACAAAACTCTTTCTTAAAGGTATCCCAGCTCAATTAGTATAGGAACCCATACATGCATACGAAATTTGGAAATAATATTCTGTAATAGAACATTCAAACTTATGCAGTGATTATGCTAGTATTAAGATAATATTTATTGTAATTCGTTTGTTAAATGTTCAATTAATTAAGTTGATTTTAATTTTTTATGGTTTATTCCGAAAAGGTAACATTTTCAAAATACTCTGTAGATTTTAACACAAAATCATTCTTAAAGGTACCCCAACTTAAATTAGTATGGGTGGCAACTTGACAGCTACTCAGGAACACATGTATACAAAAGTTTGAAATCAATTTCTATAACAGAACATTAAAACTTATGCAGCAATTATGCTATTATTAAGATAATATTTATTGGAATTCATCGGTTACACGTTCAATTAATTAAGTTGATTTTCACTTTGTAATGGTTTCTTATTAAAGGTTTAAATTTTCGAAATACTCTGTTGATTCTAACACAAAACTCCTTCTTAAAGGTATCCCAACTCAATTAGTATAGGCAAATTGACTGCTGCCCAGCATAGGAACACATGCACACGAAATTTTGAAATAAATTTTTGTAATAGAACATGATAGTTGACTGCTAATCAGCGTAGAAATACATACATGCATACGAAATTTCGAAATCAATTTCTATAATAGAACATTCAACTTATGCAGTGAGTATGCTAGTATTAAGGTAATATTTATTGTAATTCGTTTGTTAAATGTTCAGTTAATTAAGTTGATTTTAATTTTTTATGGTTTATTTCTAAAAGGTAAAATTTTCAAAAACTCTGTAGATTTTAACACAAAATAATTATTAAAGGTACCCGAACTTAATTAGTATAGGTGGCAACTTGACTGCTACTCAGGAACACGTCTATACAAAAGTTTGAAATCAATTTCTATAATAGGACATTAAAACTTATGCAGCAATTATGATATTATTAAGATAATATTTATTGGAATTCATCGGTTCCATGTTCAATTAATTAAGTTGATTTTCATTTTGTAATGGTTTCTTATAAGAGGATTAAATTTTCGAAATACTCTGTTGATTCCAACACAAAACTTCTTCTTAATGGTATCCCAACTCAATTAGTATAGGAAAGTTGCTTGTTGCCCATTTTAGGAACACATGCACACGAAATTTTGAAATCAATTTCTATAATAGAACATTCAAACGTATTTATTATTTATGCTATTATTCAGATAATATTTACTGAAATTCGGCAGTTAAATGCTCCATTATTTAAGTTGATTTTCATTTTTTAATGGTGTCTTATGAAAGGTTTAAATTTTTAAATTACTCTGTTGATTTTAACACAAAACCACTTCTTAAAGGTATCCCAACTGAATTAGTATACGCAAGTTGACTGCTGCTCAGTATAGGAGCACATGCCCACACGGAATTTTGAAATAATTTTCTATAATAGAACGTTCAAACCTATACAGTAATTATGCTATTATTAAGATAATATTTATTTTAATTCGTTAGTTAAATGTACAGTTAAGGTATCTGCCTACATCAAATTAGCTGTTTTAGTGAAAATTTTCGAATTATTTTAATTATTTTATATGAAAGAGCAATCTTTTACGATTCTAAATCTGTTTTAATTTTATTCCTACGATTATTAGAAGAGGAGTTATGGCAATTTTAACAATTAAATATTGTAGTTTTTTACCTAAAAAGAAATCTTCTGGAAAATCATTTTTTTTTTCATTATTTCCATGTACGATAAAATTCATTACATAAAATGTTTTAAAGATATTTTAGTGAAATTTTGTAAGAATGCTTTCCATATCTCTCACTATGCTCTGAACTAGGATCTAAGATATATGTGATAATTTAATTATTTTATAGGTACTCGAGTATGAAAAAATAGTAATTTTTACTAAAAAAAATGTACTTTTTTACATATTTTGAAAATTTTCGGTTATTTTTGAAGATAATGTAAAACTCCTAGTTCAGTGCACAGATAAGTGTCATAGAAGTATGCAGCATAAAGAAAATTTAAATATATTTATTTGAATTGAGTGTACGCTGTCTGGCGTAAACGTGAAAATTTGCTAAAAAAATGGCAAAATCCCCAGTTTTTTAAAATATTAAAAAGATATTGCTAGGATTTTATGTTTTCTTATCATTCTGTATTACAATTGAACTAAAAATAATTATATTTATTCAAAACTGTCCTTTTTTTAAAAAAAAGTGCTTCGTACGTAGGCAGATACGTTAATTAAGTTGATTTTAACTTTCTTATGATTTCTGGTGAAAGGATAATTTTTTTCAAAATTTTTTGTAGATTCTAACACAAAACTCCTTCTTAAAGATATCCCAACTCAATTAGTATAAGCAAGTTTACTGCTGCTCAGCTTAAGAACACATACAGACGAAATTTTGAAAATAAATTCTATAATAAAATATTACATCGTAGCAAAATGATCTATTATTAGGTAATATTTATTAAAAATATAAATTCAATCTGTAACAAATTATGTTTGAAAGAATATTAATGTAAATGAATTGCACAAAACAATGTATAATTTTTTCTAGTAATGAGGCTTACTGTCATTTATTGCATCTTCCACATGCTTCCATAAGAAATAATTCAGCGGTCCGAAGCACCATGTATATGCATTTCAAATGCCGGGAATAATTAGAATAAACGTTTTTTGTTACTTTGTGGTTAAAGTATTGTGTATATAGATAACAAATAATGCGTAATAGATTTCAATAAATTTCATAGTCTTTCAAGCTTAAAAAGATGATAACTTTGTGAATCACATACTTTTAATTCAGTCATAAAATACCTCGAATTCATTAATATGTTTATTGATTGGTTTTTGGGAAATAAGATTAGTTTTAGATTATCGTGGGTATATATATAAAAATTAGGCATAATAGGTTTCAATAAATTTCGTAGTTTTTCAAGATTTAAAAGAGGATAACTTTGTGGATTACATACTTTTAATTCAGTCATAAAATATTCCGAATTCATTAATATATTTATTGATTGGTTTCTGGGTAATAAGATTATTTCTATATTATCGTGAATATGTATATAAAAATTCTGCATAATAGATTTCAATAAATTCCATAGTCTTTCAAGTTTTAAAAAAGGATAATTTTGTGGATCACATAGTTTATATTTAGCCATAAAATGCCTTGACGTCTTTAACATGTTAATTGATTGATTCTTGGATAATAAGATTATTTATCTGATATTCGAGCTAACCAGACCAGTATCGCCAGTATTAAATAGATTTCCATAAATCTACAAGATTGAATATGAACATGAGTGCCGACAGAACGAAATCCAGAATTGGGCTAGGTTTTGTAAAAAAATGTGCCTCTAGGTACATTTGTTATTGAAACGGGAATTAAAAACATGAAATAAGATAAGTAAAGTTTTTTTCCCCTAGAAAACTTTATTCAATGTACGTTTATACATATCCAGACAAAAGACAATATGGAACTTTAATAATAAAAAAATAAAATTACCTAAAAATAAATTTATACCGGCACTTTTCCAAATGGAGAATTGAAACTGTTCTTTATTTTTCCAACAGGACGATTCCATACCATCCCCCAACTCTGAATACCTCGGGGAAGACAATTTTTAGTTACATTTTTCTTTTTATGTTCATGCGTTTATAATTTATTTAAACGAAAGATTGAGCTCCTCTACCCACTTACTAAGTTCCTGTGATTTAGTTCCTCTCTCTTTTAGTACTTAATTGTTTTAAGTCAATTAGAAAAAATGCATTTTATAGTTCTTTTCAAAAAAATGAGACTGAAAGAAATTTAAATAATTAAATTTCTAAATCCAAGAAAAGATAATGGCCTTCTGTATCATCCTCCTCCCCTTGTCGGTACAAGTGTCTCACGGCAGACATCACGTGACCATATTTAGATTCCTGCACTTTTACATCTTTAAATAAGCTTTGCTTAAAACAAAAAATGTATTTCGTAATATTGCACTGAAATGAAACTTTAAATATTAAAATACACTTTAATGTAAAATTTTAGGCACATTTTATCGTTTTTAAATAAGAATTTTATTTTATTAATAAAAATATATTTAATTGCGACTTAGATCAAATTTAACTTTTATTAAAATATTCCATGCATAACATTTTAAAATAAAAAAAAAAGTAGAAAAAAATTCTGAAATAGAATATTAAAGTAAATATATTATTTAAAAAATAATAATAAATCTTTAATTGTTACTAACATCAAAATTTACTTTTATTAAAAATATTATAGCAACCGATAATGTATTTTTAAATAAGAAAGGTGAAAATAAAACTGAAATAGAATATTTCATAGAATATTTCATTCAAAAACATATAATAGAGCACCACTAAAATAAACTATAGCTTAAAATTTTCCTTAAAATCTGGAAAATAGTCAGACTATTTACTTGAACTTAAATTACAACTTAAATAAAAAAAATAAATATTCACATTTAACTGTTCGCAATTAACATTTTGTTTTAATCTCTCTATTGTTTTATGCTCTTTTTCTTTCTGGTTCAAAAATCATTTCGTTCAAAGAGTATTCCAGTACTTCTAAGGCTGGAATTTCTACCTAAGGGTGTAGAGTTCGACACAAAGAATAGTGCTTGTAGCATATTCTTTTTTTCATTGAATAAAGTAAATCGTATTTTTCTACACTTCATAAAAATTCCAAAAAACATCATCCCATTTGAATATTTTTTTCTTAGCACTAAAATTAGTTCATAAAGCTTTTTATGTGTATCACAATAATTTGTTAACTGTTGTTTATCTGGTTCTATTTTTAAGTAAATAAAAATACAGTTTATAAAAACAGAATTGAAGAAATGTAAGGCATTAAATTTTTTTCGGTAAAATAAAAAGTACAAAAACGAAAGTAATTAAAAGTATCTATAAATAAATATTAACTGAAGTAAAGGCGAAGCGTGAATTAATACTTAATTAAATAAGAACAATATAAAAATGCCCCAGTTTGGATTTTTTACTAATGAAAAGGAAGTTTTGTTGTAAGTATATAAAGGATTATTTTTAATATTTACACAAATAGATAATGAAACATTGTTTGATGACAGCATCGTAAAATATCGATAAGCTTTTTTCCAGATTTATCAATGGCCTACTTTATAAAAACAGTTTTTTGAAGAAAAACATTGATGTATTTATGAAAAGACTAAAACTTTTTAGATAACACAATTGGTGATCATTTTCTTATTTAATTTTGTTTTCATCCAAGCATTAAAATTAGTTCATATAGCTTTTTTATCACCATCTCGCTAAAATGGTAGCTGATTTTTTACATTTACGGTTTATAAGAATTTTTTTTTTCAATTTATACAGATAGAAATGAACTAATGTAGCATTTCTATTTTTTAATTTAAAAAAAAAAGAATTAAAGTAGTTAAATATATCCATATAATAATCCAATTATACATATAATAATGATTTTTATGTAACTACCTATATATACTTTATATACACATATCTATACATTTATATATATAATTATATATAAACAAATATTTATCTGTCTGAAAATTATCTATATATAAATATTAATTGGTGTAATTTCAAAGCATGAAATAATGTATTATTAAATAAGAATCACAAAAATGCCGCTGTTTTAAGTTTTTTACTTAAGAAAGTTTTGTAATAAGTATCAAATGATTTTTCTCTTTGTATAAATATATATTAAATAAATAGATAATAAAAGATTGTTTGGCGCCAACATTCCGAAACATCGATATTTTTTTTTATATTTATCAATGGCACATTTTATAAAAAAGCTCGTTGATGGAAAAAAATTGAAAGATATACACGAAGTTTAAAATCTGCAGACATCACAAGTGGTTGATGTTTATTTTATTTTTTTATCTGTACAAAAAAGTTTATCGCAGATTTTCTTCCAAAAAAAAAAATCCATAAAGTATATCTTTCTTACGAAATATAACTCTCTGAATTGTTTTCATTTACTTTAGCTTTTTTTCATAACATTTTTTCTGGAAAAACAAATCTTGTATACGATGCATTGATAAAAATTTAGTATCAGGGTGAAATAATTCTTGATGTTGCAGTAACCTTGCAGCAACCTTGATTATTTGAAGCATAAAAAGTAAATTTTCTAGTTATAACATTTTGTATTTATCTTATAAATATTATAAGAAAATTTAATATTTATCCCTTCTGCATAAAAATTCATATTAAATAACTAAATTTTAATCTTATCATCTGAATATCATGAAGAAATGTTACATATATTTTAAATTTTCCAAAGTATTTCTTCGCCACACAGTTTTTTTTTGTTTTTTGTTTTTTTAAGATTGATCATAAATACTCAATTTATTCAGTTATTGTCAATTTTTTTCCCTTTGTTTTTTTTTTAAATTAATAAACACAAAAATGAAACACAAAAGTAAAACTCATAAATCAGCAATAAAAATAAACCCGAAAGTGTTTAGCTGGAATATCATTTTCAATTTTCATTTTTTTGAAAGCCCAAATGGCTGCTTTAGGGCCTGTTTTATAATTTTCCTTATAAAGGGAATAACACATATGTGCACCATTTGAAAAACTCATAATCACCAATAAAATTTTCATCAATAAATTTACAAATTTATTGTAACAGCATGAATGTTTTCATACTTTAGACAGTCGACTAATCCTAACTACGTCATGCAACCCACTGCTGCCAGCCCTGAGGCGTTATCTATAGGATAGTGTTGCATGATCCGGCAAAGTGTAAAAAAAAAAAAAAAAAATTATAAAGATAGTTTGAACAAATCTAGCATCTTCATTTTTTAAATAAAAATATCTATAAATAAATTTAAAAAAATGTTTTTCTAGTAAAGTGTTAAACGATGAAGTGATCACAGTGATCCTCTACAAAAAAACTTGAATCAGTCTGAAATATTTGTTTATTATTAAAAATATTATAAGAATATTACTTGCAGCATTTTTATTTTATTTTATTTTATTTTATTTTATTTATTTATTTATTTTTTGTCTATTGAAAGTGTATGTCGCTCTTTTTTTTTAATTGTACAAATATGCTTAAGAATATCATCATATTTGACCTATTATTATCATTATTACTATTATTATTTCGTATTAGCATAAAAATTATTTTTTATGCTAGTTTGTTATTTATATCACTGTATTACTAGTGTATAATCTGTTAGGGGCTTTTTTTTACATTTACTATTTTGGAATAAATAATAATAATAATAATAAAATACAATTTAAAAAGATAATTTGAACAAATCTAGCATTTCCACTTTTTAAAATAAAATATAACTATAAATAATTTTTAATTATTGTAAATGCAAAGCGTGAAATATTATTTATCGTATATTCCGGCTTATAACGTACTCCTATACATAACCCGCATCTTGACTTTCAGATATTTTTATCTATTTTTAGATATATTTGCAGTATAACGTGCACCACCGTACAAAGAACACGTAACGTACATAGAAATCGTCCTGGGCTTTAGTAGAAAATAAAACAATGTTTATTGTAAAGTATAATAACTATTACTTTTCATGTAATCTGATAGCGAAAATTAATATTATTATTATTATTTGGGTAAAAAAATAGCATGTTCATTAAATTAGAACTCTTATTACCTTTGATCATCATTTTCTTTTTCTTAATTTTCAATCTTTCATTTTTATAATTGGCGTATAATGCGCATCTGTAAATTTTCATACATTTCGTTACATCAAAGGTACGAATTATACGTCGGTGTACAGGTCAGTTAGGTCTACAAGATTTTTTTTTTTATATAAATAGAGCCGTAAAATATGATAAAATAGTATGACAGATATAAAATGTGGAATAAAAAATGTGTCTGAAATGTATCTATTAAACACCCAATTTACAACAAGAAAGAACTAGTCGGATGTGCCAATCCTAAAACTTTCTTCTATCTTATACATGTTAATACTTAAAAAAGCGTATTTGTTTAAACTATGAATAAAATAGAATAAAACAAGAACGAAAAATCATGCATCAAGCATAGATTATGTAACACTTTCCAACGTTTCCAAAATAATTTTACAAATCATACCTTTTAATAAGCTAAAAGATAACATCTAAGTAATCCGAATACTTTTATTCAGCCCTGTATAGGATCTATAGATTTGTATACATACTACATAGGATGCTAAATTTTATTTCAGTTAGGAAACGCGTAGCAGAGTTTAAAATTCTCCGTCTGGATTTAAATAATACGGAAATGTGCTCGCGAACTTTTGTGCTTCCCTGTGTAGGATCTACAGAATTTATACACACCACGTAATAGACAAAAAGCGAGTTAAAATTAATATCGCGTTCAGTAACTCAAAACGCACTTCCAGGAATTATTTTTAACAGACAGTAGAGAATTCTTTTGTGTGTCCCTGTAAATGAACGATGACTACGATACACACAATATTCTGTAGTAAGCCTCTTGTAATGCACCTTATATAAATTTCAATGCGTTTAAAATAGGGAAACATTATTTAAATAAACCGCAGACGATTTTTCTCCATAGACGTAATGTAATGAAATTCTTTTGAGTGTTCCTGAAACACTATAAGTGTTACACACTTCCGTGGAAATAGGGAACATGCTATAGATAACGACTATAACATATAAAAATTGCAGAGCAATCCGAGTATATTTAAGGGAGTTAGAGCACGGACAAACGGCCAGACGGCAGACGGCCAGACAAACCGAAGTCATAAACACTTTTCAACTAGGTTGGAAAGTGTTAAAAATGCAACATAGCAGAGCTACTTGTTATATGATTTACACGAAAACCTAATCAGTATTTCAAGGTTTGAAAAAATATTAAATTTGATGGAATTCCGTGCATCAGTTCTTGAGATATGTCTATCGCTGAACCATGTAAATCCTGAAAAATGCAGCATAGCGACACCACCTGCTGGCAGATCAACAACAATATATGTCAACGTCTAACCGAATCTGAAGTTTCGGGAAAATCCGTGCATTAGATTTTGAGATTATTGTGGAAATCGTGAAAAGATGCAACAAAACAGTACCACCTGTTGGGTGATTTACACAAAAACTAATCAGCAGCAATTTATATCAAGGACTAACTGAATCTAAAGTTTTATTAAATTTCGTGCATTAGTTCTTGAGATAGAGTGCTCACAAATCTTTTGTCACATACAGACACACAGACACATACACAGACATATAGACAGGCAGACTTTCGGACAGACATTTTCAAAACAGTAAAATCGTGTTAAAGATCTTCTAAAATGTATAAATCCGTCGAAAACCGGAAGTCGAAATTTTTCATGAATCCTGTACTTTATTCTTGTAAAGATAGACGAAAGTGAATAATAGACGCATAAAATGTTGTACAGAAACTAAGAGATCTACATGTTAAATAGTCTTTCTTATACATTTTACTTTCTTCTATCTTTAAAAGAAGAAAGTATTGGATTCATGAAAATTTTCGACTTCCGGTTTCCGACGGATTTATACGTTTTAGAAGGTCCTTAACACGATTTGACTATTTTTAGAAAATGTCTGTCTGTGAGTCTGTGACTGTGTCTGTCTGTCTGTCCGTCCTTCCGTCTCTTTGTCTGTCTGTCTGTCTGTCTGTCTGTCTGCATGTGACAAAAAATTTGTGGCCGCTCTATCTCAAGACCTAATGCACGAAATTTAATAAAACTTTACATTCAGTTAGTCCCTGATATAAATTGGGGCTGATTAATTTTTGGTGAAAATCGTCCAATAGGTGGCGCTGCTATGCTGCATTTTTAACAATTTCCGCAATAGCTCTATCTCAAGAACTAATGCACTTACATTCATCAAACTTCAGATTCAGTTAAACCTTTACAATAAACAGACGTTGATTACATTTTGGTATAGATACGCCAACAGGTGGCGTTGCTATACCACTTTTTTCCTGATTTTTGCTATAGCTATATCTCAAGAACTAATGCTTGGAATTTTATCAAACTTCAGATCCCGTTAGACCTTGACATATATAGACATTTATTACCTTTTGGTGTAGATATCCCAACAGATGGCGCTGCTATACCACTTTTTTCCTGATTTTTGGGATAGCAATAGCTCAAGAACTAATGCTCGAAATTTCATCAAACGTCATATTTTGTTAGACCGTGACATAAATAGATGCTGTTTACTTTTTGGTGTAAATAAAACAACAAATGGCGCTGCTAGGCTACTTTTTTCATTATTATCACGAAAACTATATCTCAAGAACTAAAGTACGAATTTTCATAAAATTTCAGAATCAGTTGGACGTTGACATAAGTTGTTGTTGATTAAGGTTTGGTCTAAATCTCCCAACAGGTTGCGCTGCTATGCTACATTTTGCAGGATTTACACGATTTTAGCAATAGTCATATCTCAAGAACGTAATTTAAAAAAAACTTTAGATTCAGTTAGACCTTGATATAAATTTGTGCTGATTCTTTATAGTGTATGTGAAACCTATGTGAGGTAGAAGAAAGTTTTGGGATTGGCACATCCGACTAGCGTTTTTTTGCCTTAAATTTCTTCATGTATGGAAAATGCTATTTCTGCGTATAACATTCATATTTTCGAGGAAAAATGATTTATATCAGATTCATTTTGATCATCCATTTAATGTATAATCACCAGAAATAATAAAATGTACAACATAACTCATACACACAGCTAAAAGTGTCGTCTGTGTTCAAAGATGGATAATTTTACAATTGCCGTGACAAAATAATTTGTCTTACAATCTTATGTTTTTCATATCTGAATATTTTATTGATACAAGTTGCCTTTAGAAAAGATTTATAACATTAAATTAATTAAATACTAAACTTTAAAAAAATAAATCATATTTACTATGTAGGGGAGACCGGGGCAAGATGACTATGATAACAATTTTTGTTGTTTATTAATTTATTTTGAAGTAATAGTAAAATTAATTTCACATGAACTGATAGAGTATACCTTTCTAGTATTAAATACATTACCATTTAATTTTTCAAATAAAAAAATAAAGGATAATTTTAATTTTTCATAACATTAACAAATCGTCATCTTGCCCCAGTACTGGGGCAAGATGACTTTGGCCTTGGGGCAAGATGACAACACTGAAAAAGATTGAACATATTTTATCTTTTGAATATGTTGCATGGTTTAACAAATGATAACTGTGTTTTTACATCTTACAAAGTATCAAACTAAGCATCATGCATTGATTGTAACGTAATTTTGAAGTGTTTAGTTGTGCAGCTAACAATAGTCACAAATAAAAATGCCATTTTCATAATTGGAACATTCCTCATGCCACCACTCTTGACATTTACAGCACTGGATCCATTCTTCTGTTGGTGGGTCACAATGCCGGAAGTTGGCCTTAAACACTTTTTGAATTTTTTGAGAGGAGGGGGACCAGCGGGGGAGGGGGAGGTCTTGACCCCGTCGAACAGTACTCTCCTCATACCAATCAGACGCTGGGAAGTGGAGATACGGACCCCGACAGGGTTTTTCTTTCGGGAGGCTTGGGAGTGCTTAGAGGATAGCAAAAATGTCTTCCTCTGGTCGCCCCATTTCGAACGACACCTCCCCAGATCCCACGCGCCCCTTAGCCCCAGAGGAGGTAGAAGCGCAAGGTCGTGCGAACAAACACACAGACAAACAAGCGTTTACAGGATTTAAATAGAATGGACAACATAGTTAGTTTAATAAATTCCGAAACACAGGGCCAGATGACGAGCTCGTCATCTTGCCCCGGACTGCCTGTTTAAATATATTCGTTTTCATTGCCATGAAGGAAGGCGATTAATTGACATTTATTCATGATAATAGGTAGTATTTAAACTAAGTTACTGATAAATATTAAAGAGAAACGATATATCTTACCTGTATCTGTAGCAGAGCTTATTTACACATGCATAAAAGTTATAACGTGGCAGCGGAAAACAATCAAAGCTTCACAACTGACACAAAAATGGCAATTTCAGCGTCTCTATAGTATTGTTTAACGAACAGCCGATAGGAGAGCCAGTAATGTCCAGTTAAGGCTGCCACCTAGCGAAAAACGGAAAAATTAAGACACTCGTCATCTTGCCCCACTCTTCATCTTGCCCCGGTCTCCCCTGTGTTAAAAGTTTTCTCAATAAAAATTCACACTTCAATTGCGCCATTTTTCAAAAGCATTTCGTTGTTTCAAGAATGTGTCTTCAAAGTCTGGATCTGGCGGAGGAAAAAATGACGTTATTTTGACTAGCTTATACATAAGTAGTTCAGGTTTTAAAATTAAAATAAATACAAAAGACAAAAAATATTTTAACTTTAAAAGCATTTTTTTTTAATTTTAACCACTCTCTTGCAAAACTAATTTGTTAAAAACCCATGTATTAGGTAGCTTTCCATACAAAAAAGTGTAAAGCTACCTATTGCAGCCGTTCGGAGGAAAGCAATTCCAGAAAATTTCGATATATTTTCGCCGATCATGAACCCCAGACCCCAAAACCACCCTCCATTCAAGTGTTTATATATATATATATATATATATATATATATATATATATATATATATATATATATATATATATATATATATATATATATATATATGATCTATGTCCAACGATAACGCTTGTATTTATAAATTAACTTGGATGAAACTAATTGTGTGTATTAAGCTCACCAATGCCTCGACCGAGTTTGCTGGCCAGCTTGATCCGTCATCTTGTTTCAAGATGGCAGCCACTGAAATTTTTAAAACTAAAATAAATATACAAAAAAGTTAAAAATTCAAATTTATTTTTGCTTAAGTATTAGGCCTTGATTTAAGGATTCCAGAGCATTTTTTTGTTTTACCTCTATCTTAAAAAATGGCTGAGATAGAGCAGTTTGAAATTCTAGAGTGGCTGACATTTTGAAACAAGACAGCACATTACAAAGAAACAACGATTAATTTAATGAGTTTTAGTGAACGCAATTTCTCGCAAATTATTTTCTTTCATTTTTGTAATCATTTTCCCAATCATACGCATAAAACTATATATTCATATCCGTTAGGGCCAAATTCTCGTCAAACTAGGCAACAATCGGTGAAATATCGCCAAATATCGCCAAATAAGTCTTCATAAATGACGCCAACTTGGCTATAGCTCAATGATTTGGCGAATTTCTTATTCAAATTCAGTATTAACGAATCTTTTGTAGACGGTTTCTTTGCATTTTAGCTTGCTGTTTTCGAGTAACTTTAGCTAAAATTTTAAAACGTAGATATAGGAAAGCTACCTTTTCCTCTCGGTACAGGCCGGAAGGACTCTTTTTCTATAACGTCAATTCTTGTGAATAGGAAAACTGGTCATTGAATGCAAATATTTTAATCTTGCTTAAACTTTTTTTCTTAAATGTAACACTAATAAAAACTACGATGCATGTAATTATTTCTATATGTCTATTTGTCGTCAGACTATTTCATGTAGTTTAAATATATGTGATACTATTATATTTTTGTTTCTGATCATTTCTGGAAAATGTAATGTCGTCATGAAGGTATTTTTTCACAAACTATTAAAATGAAAAAAAAAATCATTATTATTTTCAATTTTCATGAGAAAATGACATCAACAAATGTTTAATAATCCATATTATTTCGCTATTCTTCCCTTTTTGTAAATAGCAATGCAGTAATTTTATTTCCACCATAACAAAAATGCAACTCAAAATTACAAAAAAAAAAATCTCGGCAACTAATTTTAATTTTAAAATTTCGAGAGATATTCACTAAATATGTGACCCTTACGAATAATTGGCGTTCATTGTAACTCGTATTTTATCCTATTTTTGCAGGATTATATACGAAAAACAATCACACATTTAGACTTTAATATAACAGATGCTATTTTTTCTATATTTTTTAACAGACTAATTTCTTTTCCGACTATAGTTTCTTGCAATCTTAATAAAAAATGTTCAATATACATTTTTTCCTCTTTTAAATGGGAAGGAATCAATTGGGCTAGTTTCTAACTTATTTACAAGTTAGTTAATTTAGAAGACCATAAACAAATCTTTTTGTCCCTTTTAAGGACGTACTTCGGAGGTTGAATTAACACAGGATGTGCTCAGATTCCCACTCCAGTCTCAACTTAATTAAAAATAATCAAATGATTGTGAAAGTGCTAGAAGAAAACGCAACCTAATTAAATAGACTGCAGTCAAATGAACTAAAACGGTGCAATAAAAGGAATCCGGTTAACCGAGATTGATGAAAAGAGCACTTCAGAGAGCATTTGAAAAAATTTTTGAATTTAACTTTTTTCCTCTTCGCTGAGTTATTAGAATAGAGCAGCTCTTAATTTTCAGCTTGATTTGCATAAAACTAATTTTCCTGCTACCCCGAGGGTTTCAGCAACTTTCTCCCCAGCATTCATCTTTTGATGGTATTGTTTAAACAGTTTTTGTTTGGAATCTTTTGACAAAAGTTAATTAATCGTATCAAAAACTATATATAAAAAAAGTTTTAAAAAGTTGTGGTGACTAAATTTTTTTTTGTTTTAAAATTATCAAAATGAATTTTTTAGAGTCTCAAAAGACTTTGTTTATGAATTTGAGACAGCCAACTACTGTTTCAGTTTTTTTTTTTTTTTTATATTTCACAAAAACTCTTTTTTTAATTATTTTTAAGTGAGCTTTTTCTTGTTTTCGTAAGAGCCTTAAAATAAATATTTATAATTTTATTTACGGCATTTAAGCTGTATTCTGTTCAAATAGTGCGTGTTAAATAAATTACAATAAGGGATACTATATGATTTTAAAACCATCGAATGTAACTCAATTTCTGTCTGAATAAAAGGAACTATGAATGTGTAAGTGTTGATGCTGTACGTTAGATTTAATTATTTCCACTTTTTCCCTTGTAATGGAAATTTTTACATACATTTTTACATAGTTTTCGTGTATGTAGAATTTAGAAAACAATTCCCGGGATAAAAAGGAACCTAAAAATTAAACTGCGCTTCCCAAAATTAGTGGTTAATCAGTCCATGTTTTCTTTCCATTTGTATTCAGTATTATATACAATTTTAGCTGCATCTGCGTTTTATAAATTTTTGCCCGTTTAGCATCGTTTAAGGAAATAATATATTTTCTCTACAAATTGCAACATATGTCCCGCGATATACTTTTCAATCTTCTATCATGAGAATTGAACTGCCCCTGAACTATTGGGTTATTGAACTATTTTCATTGAGCTGTCACAAATTCGTAATTGTGTTACATCAATATTGCTTAAATGATTCACAAAAAAAAAAAAAAAAAAAAAAAAAAAAAACTTTAGAATTTAAATAGACATTCATTAAAACTTGCTTGGGATTGAAGACTGGTGAGGCAATATCTTTCAACTATTACTAATCTTGTGAAAGGATGTCTCAATAAATCAAGCTTTATGTCTTTATTAAATATATTTAAATAAATCACAAAACTAATTCTTTGAATAAATCGCAAATTATTATACTGATGAAAGCAATATATATATAAAAGAACATATTTTATTAAAAAATTTTCCTTTTCGCGTTCGCTAATGATGTTTAGTAAAAAAAAAAAAAAGTAAATTATGATGGAATGTTTTTCCGACTGTGTGAAGGATACTTTCACATTACCCAAAACTCTTAGTTATACTAAACTACTAAGTGCATAAAAATAGTTTTTATTCCTAGGTTTTTATTATAATTTTTATAATATACTCAGTTTAATTCGATGTATTTAGAAATATACATGAAAAATTCTTACAGTTAATTTGTACAGGTAAAATATTACTTTCTAAGCAGCTCCGATATATCTGATGTGAAAAGCGATTTATCTCGCTACATATACATCGATATATAGCGACAGTCTAACATCTATGTCAAAAATCCCTTTTTCTCTCGATAAATCGATATTTGGTTTATTTCGATGTATGGTTATTTTGCTGCCGATTCTATGTATGCCCTGCAAACCGTACTACAGGCAAGTTCTGAATGCTATTATTATTTTCTAGAGCTTTGTATACATTTTTGAAATTTCCTTTATATAGCTTTCAAATGAGTTCAATCTAAGGCAATCTTTAATCAACATTCCATTATTTTTCCATTTATAATATGCATTGCGTTTAGAAAATCTTTGTTTTCCTTCATTTGATAGCTTTTTGTTAATTATTCTCTTTAAAAAAAATTATTTTGAAGCGTGTTAAGTCTGATTAACCAAAACTCTCTTGAAAAAAAAAAGAAACCTACTGATTATCTAAAATAATATTTAAAATAAAAGTATTATTAACTGTAATAATACCTAATAGCAGTTGTACGCTATTAAGGGTATCTTCCTTTTTATATACCAGTCTCGTATGTACTTATTAAGACTAGCTGAAATCCGCTTCATAAATAAATTATTAGAAGCGTGAATTCTCACCCCATTATGTCACATTCTAGAAAATTCATAAGAAATAATGGAAAGAAGCTTAAAAATGAAACTTTCTACATCATTTATAATGCAGCATTTTGGGTAAGGAAAAACAATCCACTTATAACTTCGTGATCTGAAAACGAAATTACAGTGTGATGCATAAAAAGCGTATGAAGTAACGCATCTATAAAATGCTAGAAAAAATTATGTAAAAGACTTTAAAACTACTTTTTTTGCAAAGTTATGTGCAAAATGCAATTCTATGTAATGAGATTGTGTAGAAACTAGGGTCTATATCTGCTTAGTAGCTTTAGGTATTAAAGCTACTCCAAAAGGGATTTTCTTTCTCGGCTATTTTAGTTTGAAGCTTTTCTTAATTTACAGTAGCATACTCATTTTTTTCATAACAGAAAAAAAGTACGCATATTCATTTTGTACATACACTTCACAATAAAAGTAACTGACTTGATATTTTTTTTTATTAAAAAAAATAATCAAACTTTAATGTTTGGTGATTATCTTTAATGCTTAATTAAAATTCTGAAATGAAAAGTAATATCTTTAGACTGAAAGCGATCACAATTTTATCAGGTTTTTTATTTTATTTTGTTAAGTAGTAATGTAAAATATATATACTTACACAAACTTCGATAGATCAAGCATTTTTCTTTCAAATCACTTGGTATCTTGAAAAAACAATTCTCGCATAAGCTAATCAAGATTTAATATGCTTATTTTTTTTTCCTTAAGAAAGTAATGCAAACTATACATTTTTATACAAACTCAGATATATACCGAATACAATTAAGTATATGTATATAAAACCGGTGGTATATTTATTTAAAAAACCGTAAAAATCTGATAAAGAAACCACAAAAGTTTAGTTACAAATTGCGCTGCAGGTGGAATAACTGTAAGTAGTCTGTATCACATCAAAAGCAATTCAAAATGTGCACTTGTCACACAACACACCTGTCGCAAACGAATAATGAAATCATAATGAACAGAAGGAAGTATATTCAACTAGGTAAATTATATCCAATGGTTGGAGTATCATAGTTGAGATTTTTCCAACAGAGCGAAAATATGCCCCAGGTTCGAGTCCTGGTCCCGGCATACTTTCGCTCTTTTGGAAAAATCTTAACTACGATACTCCAACCATTGGATATAATTTATCTACTTGAATATACTTTTCTCTGTTCATTATGGCCTAATTACATGGTATACAGGAGTTTCCGTGCTATTTCAGATTCATCATGTAAAATGCTATAGCTCGGATGAATGAAATTAGCGCTGCAGTTCGAACCTTGCCCAACAAATAGGAGTGAAATATGCCAATCAGGATATCGTCGGGATAGCTCAGTAGGGAGAGCGTTGGTACGGTAAACCAAAGTACCCAGGTTCGAGTCCTTTTCCCGGCATATTTTCGCTCTGTTGGAAAAATCTCAAATATGATAGATACTCCAACCATTGGATATAATAATGAAAATGTCAGTGATCTCTGTAGTAATGTCAACTGAAATCAACACACAAGCTTGACAAATAGCCTCTTCCAATACTTCGAGTGTTAAAGGATTGTTGCAGTAAACAATATCCTTCAGTTTAACTTCCTGAATTTATTTCACTATACGCTAATAGCGATCTCGTTTCAACGGCGAAATTTTCGACTACTGAGGTTCTTGACGTCTGAGCTATTTTTATAGGATCCATAATGCTGCCTGCAGCGCCATCTATCTGAGCTATTTTTAACTAAAATATTTAAGTTTCTGTATCAGATTATTACTTTTTTTTTTTTTTTTAATAAACATACCACTGGTTTCATGCTTCTATCTATCAACGTTTTCAATTTATTTATTTTCAAAGTTAGGGCTACTTCATGAAACACCCGTTATATACATATATATTTTTATCTGATGCATGTTACTATAAAACATTAAAGTTCTCCACTATTGCCACGATTAAATTAATCTTACTTTTCCATAGTTATCTCAAAACATTTTCATTGAAACCCGATTCTCTTTGATTCCCCTGACAAAGCACTAAATAAGAAATTTCTATTCTGTTTGAATTCCAAATAAAATATTTAAAGTTTTACTTTCAATTTGAATTTTGGAAGATATTCAACATTGATCAGTCGAATTTTTACCGTCATTTTGCGGTAACACCATTCATTTTTTTAATAAAGGTTTTTTGTCCTAAATTCGCAGTTTAAAAAATATGTGAATGACGAAAAACAGAAAAACATTGATGCATCGTGAAACAATTTAGAATTCAGTGAAAATAATGCTCTGTGAAAATTTCCTTCAATTACTAGTTATTAATTTGTTGACGGATTATTTTTACTGATGTACGTCGTCGTATTACTAATTACATTCCTTTTAAAAGACACAACAAATGTATAACTTGTATCAACAATGTACTTTACATTTTGCTGGTGTAAAAATATATGTTTACTTAAAGCCAAAATATATGTTTACTTTAATTACACACCATTAATAACTATTTTTGCAATTTTTTCCCACTAAACGTGGTTTGCGATCCCATATTCACTGTAATATAATAACATAACAACCTGTATATTAATTTTACGATAATATAAAATTAATGAGTACCTTATTTAAATCTGACACATTTCTCCTTTATAGATCGTCCGTTGTGCTCTATGTGGAAGGATTATACAGATGAAGGGAGTGTTGTACTTAGCTGTCGATCTTCAGCCAACCCACCGGCTTTCAATTTTTCATGGTTCAGAAACAATGAATCCATCTTCAGCGAAGCAAAAGATTCCACGCGGCAAGAAAGCATTATTGCATTATCTGGAACAAATCCTAATGTATACGGAAGATATTCCTGCATAGCTGCCAATGACATAGGTGCATCAGATCCATGTTACTTAGATTTAACAGCTCTGCCTTGTAAGTAATACTGCTATCAATATATTGAAATTCTTTTACACAAAATTATTTGAAATTTCCTGTACAAATATTCACATGACGATATATTTCTTACCAATATTTCGTACCTTGTAAGTGGTACTGCAAAATATAATTTTCCTTTGGTTTTATTAATTTCCTACGGAAACAATTGCATTGTATATTATAAATACTCACAAGACGATAAACATATTGTTCAAATAATTCGTCAAATGTTCGTGTAAAATCATGTAAACGGTCATACAAAACGACTATTTAGGGGTAGGAGGGGAGATCATGGCTATGAAAAATTATTAATATAATACATGACTAAACACAGCGAATTATAGTAGAGTATAGCACAGTCAAACACAAATATTAGAAACTATACTTAATTGTATACATTTTAATTTTGTTAAGATTGTATTGTGCCTGTTATCCTTATATCAGTAAAATAAACTTAATTAAGTTATTTCGTTCTAGAGTTATTATATTTTAAAAGTAAAGAAACCATAATTCAGAACAAGATTTTACAATATTGTGCCTAACCTGATAATATTTGCATATAATTTACGTTAATATATTGTAAATGTAAATATTAGAATTATTCAAAGTATAAACTTACGTTACTGCTTACATTTATAGCATTCATTTTTATATAGTTTTAATATTTTTATTAAAATATTTATCAGGCTCTATAAGAACTACTGAGTTAACGGCTACCTTAATTGTCTCTTAAAATCACCTATATTTTAATTTCTTAAAGGGATTCTGAAACAAAAATACACAGAATCTAGTGTAAAAGCCCAAAATCAGTTATTAATTTTAAGCATTTTTTTTCTTACAATAGCAAAAATATTTACGCACAGCAAAATAAATTCCTTTCACTGACTATCACTGCCTCAACAGACTGCTTTCTTCTTTACGCTGATATATATATATATATATATATATATATATATATATATTATTTTATCAAATACGCCAAGAAAAGAATTCCTTACTGAAACACAGTTGTCATCACAGAAAGAAATCGTGAATTCATGAAGACTTGCCTATTTCATCAATCAGAGCTCTTGCTTACAATGTGCTTCCGATATCACGTAGGGTGTTATTATTGGGATTATTGTTTTAGGAAAGTCCAGATTCCAATAAGCCTGGAAGCTTTTATCTCATATCCCTTAGAGATCGAACTGTATTAGGAAGAATAATACTGATAGAGTTCCCAGTCTGTTTCCTTTGGGAATGTCAGTGTTAATGAAGGTGGTTATAAGTGCTTGGTAAAATGTCAATAACGTACTATGCGAAAAATTTTCAAGTGTGACAATGAAGAAGAATATTTGCAAAGATTTTAAAAAACATATTTAGTTTATAAAATAAATTTTAAAATTATGCTTACTAGTAAAATACGCATAAATTATTATATAAATAACAGAAATGTCATCAAAAAATAAATAACTATACATAAACCATTCTTTTACATAGATTTTATAACATATTCATTTGAAAGGCAGAAAACATTTTTCTTCAATAAATATTCTGTAATCTCTATTTTTATTTAAATTTGGGCAAGCATTTATATTTGAAGTTAGCAGTGAGTAATTAAGCGAAAACTAATATATGTTTGCCCCGATAAATTATGTGTTGTTACTATGTCTATTAAAATTATGATGCAGCTAAAAACTAATAGCTGATTTATTGTAATGAATTGGGAAGTAGAGTCGTCAATAAGCAGTTTATTTTTTTCAAATTATAATGAATGATATATATGTTTTTTCAATGTTCTTAAAAGTACATTTTTTAATTCTTTCAAAAAAAAGTGAGAAAGGAAAACAACAATTTTGCTTAGAGTATTCATAACAATTATTATATTTTAAAATTTAAATGAGAGAAAACGAATTAGACTACTCTGTTATAAATTTTGAAAGATAAAAAATGTATTGTTAATATCGTTTGTAATCTAGTAATTTTTTAATGTAATATTAAAGGAATAGAAGATTCTCTAAAAAATGTTAATAACAGTTTTATCACATTTCAAAGTTAGGCTGATAAGTTGATAAATATACTTTTGTAAATTTTATTTTACACATTCGCTACACTCAGAAGCCAGTAAATCCCTAAAATACATAGTGAACAATTTTATATCTACATAAAAAAAAAGATTTTTTTTTATAATATTATCTAAAACATTTAAGAGAAACATACATGGTATTTCAAAATTAGATTGCAAATTTAATAAATGTAGCACTTCTAACACTTTTTTTAATATGTTCTCCATACAGAAGGCAATAAATCCATAAAATACACAGTGAACACTTTCATGTTATAAACAATTATAATATTTAAAAAAATCCGCTCAGTTATCATGATTTGCAATTTATAGCACTTCACCACACCCACCGACAATTACAGTACTGAAATATGGCATTTCTGAATTCTGGAACGCATAGTAAGATGCTACGCTGAGAACTTTATAAATGCTGAAATGCCAGACAGAAGGCAATAAATCCGTAAAATACACAGTGAACACTTTCATGTTACAAGCAATTATAATATATTTAAAAAATCTGCTTAGTTATCAGGATTTGCAATTTATAGGACTTCACCACAACCACCGACAATTACAGTACTGAAATATGGCATTTCTGAATTCTGGAACGCATAGTAAGATGCTACGCTGAGAACTTTATAAATGCTGATTCATTATATACAGAAGGCAATAAATCCGTAAAATACACAGTGAACACTTTCATGTTACAAGCAATTATAATATATTTAAAAAATCCGCTTAGTTATCAGGATTTGCAATTTATAGCACTTCACCACACCCACCGACAATTACATTACTGAAATATGGCATTTCGGAATTCTGGAACGCATAGTAGGATGGTATGCTGAGAACTTTATAAATGCTGGTTCATTATATACAGAAGGCAATAAATTCGTAAAATACACAGTGAACACTTTCATGTTACAAGCAATTATAATATATTTAAAAAATCCGCTTAGTTATCAGGATTTGCAATTTATAGCACTTCACCACACCCACCGACAATTACAGTACTGAAATATGGCATTTCTGAATTCTGGAACGCATAGTAAGATGCTACGCTGAGAACTTTATAAATGCTGAAATGCCATACAGAAGGCAATAAATACTTAAAATACACAGTGAACACTTTCATGTTATAAACAATTATAATATTTTAAAAAATCCGCTTAGTTATCAGGATTTGCAATTTATAGCACTTCACCACACCCACCGACAATTACATTACTGAAATATTGCATTTCGGAATTCTGGAACGCATAGTAAGATGCTATGCTGAGAACTTTATAAATGCTGGTTCATTATATACAGAAGGCAATAAATCCGTAAAATACACAGTGAACACTTTCATGTTACAAGCAATTATAATATATTTAAAAAATCCGCTTAGTTATCAGAATTTGCAATTTATAGCACTTCACCACACCCACCGACAATTACAGTACTGAAATATGGCATTTCTGAATTCTGGAACACATAGTAAGATGCTATGCCGAGAACTTTATAAATGCTGATTCATTATATTCTGCAATATTCAACTCCTATATTAACAATAATACTAGGTGAGATTTTGATTCGACGTAGTTCGCAACTGTTATAATGAGGTCAATTGTAATTCAAGAGTAGCTGATCCTGCAGCATCTACTTGAATGTTCAAATTGAAGTGGCAGTGACATTTATCTCGCAGCACCATATCAAATATAGTCACCATCTTATATGGTATTTCACTTAAGAATGTATAATAACAGCAAAGAAAATAATACCATTTTTAATGTATTAGTACTAGTAAAATAACTTGATATGAATAAAATATTCAGATGAAATTTTCCTCCTCCAAATGATGAATAAAACAACCTACTTTGCGTTTAAATTTATATATATATATATTAAGTTTTTTTTTTAGTTTTGAAGATTTTAAGAGAGTTTTAAAATGTATATTGTATCGTCGTATGGATCAAGATTTTCCCCGTCTATATAATTAATTTATTGCTTTTCAAAGAAAATCTTGGACCAAGAGAAACCAATCTATGTTAATTCAAAATTAAACAATTCATTTTCAATATAATGTTTTGAAGGTATTAAAGAACTAAAACCACTCCTTCATATGCTTTTTACACAAACACACATACACACACCCATCTATATATATATGCATTATATTCCACAAATATAAAAGTAAATTTATTTTTCAAAATTGAAAGGTTATTTACAATCTTTATTCCTATTCAGGTTTCTGATATTTAAATGGAAACAAGTGCTTAGTATAAACAGGAAAATAACAATAGCTATACCTCTGGTAGCGATATTTGCAACCATTGGGAATGTAGAATATGAAGAGCTTAGAATGACAGTGGGTGTAACTCAAAAATTTTAAAAATCTAGATAACCATATTTTCTCTGAACGTATATTAATTTCTATTCAGTGTGACAGTCAAATAAGTCATAGTTCAGTTAGGGATTCGCTAGAGGGAAAAACAAATTAGACCACTTAATGCAACGGTATACGACAAGTTTCACAAAACTCATCATTTCTCGAATTACTAAATATTGACTTACTCTACTGTCATTCTAACCCCCTCATATGTTTGTGCCCAGAATTCAGGAAGTGATGAAATAAGTGCTTGGATTTTTTAAAAAATCTTTAAAAAAATACAAATGTAAATAGAATAAAAAACGTACATGTATCAGCCACTTCAAATTTCTGAAAAAATTTTTACGAAAGCAATCAATCTAATTTGTTCATTTGAGTCAAACCTTCAATTGTTAATATAAGTAACAACATTGCAAAATATTTGTAAATAATTTGCACATTTTTAACTATTTTTTCTTGCGAATTTTATATATATATATAAAACAACTTTAAACGTTATTCGGAAAAGTAACCGATTAGTTGATTTTTGCCCACCAATTTACATGTTTGAAACACAGGTCGATTGAAGATATTTCTGAGGTATTTAAGCCAAAAATTTCAGCCTACACATTTTTGTTACTATTATGAGACCTATTATGAATGCAATGAAAAGTTAATACTTTAAAAATGTTTATACATCTATTGTTAATATTATCATTTTAGATAAATTTTCATGGAACCTTAACATTAACAGTAAAAACACAATGAAGTAGTAAAAGAAATGCAAGAAATGCTTTTTCCTGTTTCATTTACAACAAATATTTATTCAGCTATCATAACCACCTTGGAAGATCGGCAGATGGTGATGTCATTTCAGGCAGCTGATAGAGCTAGACGAAGATTATTGTTATGAATAAACATTCAATAAATGCCATACGCTCACTCACATTTTTTTTCTTTATTATCCTCGTAAATTTTTAAAGCTCTGCTATTATGAAAATGAAGCGAAATTTGTACATAAGTGTACTTAATAAGTTTTTACTATCAATTATAAGAGTTTACACCATTACTCTTTTACTATTATTATTATTATTTTATATTTATTTATACCAAAAAGAAATTCCTTGTATTTTCTTAAATGTATAGTAGTAAAACGTTTCTTCTCAAACAAGTATTAATAACGCTTGGGATTTATAAGGAGTTCATTTATATCAATAATTTCGATTCTCTAATTTTAGCTGATTTAAATGATATATCCAACTACTAGATTTCTCCCAGGTAAAAAAGATCGGTAAATAGATAGTTTAGTAAAATAAGAAAAATGCATAAAAGTAAAGGTTTGTTTGACACTTTCTAACATATTTGAAATGTATTTATGAATTCGATTTGTCTGTCCAAGCTCTAACACGCGCAAATATAGTCAGATTTCTATGTAACTAATGTATTTTATTTAGATTCACTATGGCATGTTCGGTATTGAAAATGAATTGTGTAGCAAATTCATTTACAGGGGCACTCAAAAGTATTCCGTTACATCATGGTCTATGTGGGAAAATCGTTAGCTATGTATTTTAATAATGTTGTGCTATTTCAAAAATATTGAAATTGATATATATCACTGAGGTGCACAACATCAGGATTATTGTTGACTATCGGGCACATAGCATTTATCGTTCATATACAGGTTCACACAAAAGTGTTCGGTTACGGTCCACTCTATGAATGTTCATTGCTGGAAGTGTGATTTCAGCCATAGTTCATTTTAAAATTTAATTTTTTTTTTTTACATATTACTTCGTGTGTATAAATTATATAGATACAGCGCTGTACCAAATAATTCAAATGTAATTCCGTTTAACGACGGATATTTCTGAAAGGAAGTTTTCAACTGTGTTATGCGGTTTCTAACTAAACAAAATTTTAGAATTCTCATTTTTAAGAACTTCTTCTTCCCAAGTTATTTGCGAGTTCCTACACGGTACAAATAATAATAATAATAATAATAAAATCCGTAAAACTAAAGAAGCGTTAACAACAATTTAATGAAATTCCCATTATCCATGATCCCATATACTTTCAAATTATTTGCAAGAACTGTGTGGGAGAAAGCAAAATTAACTTCTGAGATGTACGGAAACCATTCCGAAAAAAAGTGCATAAATTTTAAAATCATTTGCAAAACTTTGTCTGATATCTCTTCATTATTAATCCTTTCACTACGAAACTGCCCAAGACTTCCGGACAAAGAAACTACGGCCACTAGACCGAGCGTCTTAGAAACAGGTTTTCCATTTTGTCTCCCTCGAAAATTATACAATAATTTTCGCAGAGTAAATGACTAATGAAGGGATTGATGCAATCAACGGTTAAGGTACTTTAGTACAGCCCTTGTGCACATTAGTCTTTTGTACTAAGGGGGAATATTACACATTATATTTGTACAACCCTTGCGCAACATTAGTGTTGTGTACTAGTGATGTTAGGACGAATATTAGGGGAGAAGAAGTTCCACTTTCAAAGAGAGTTGCATTCTTATTGTGCTGCCGCCAAGTAGAAGGGTAGAAGAAAAGGGGTGGAAAAAAAATCTAACACAACTATCTCAGCGTTCGACCGGTTGCCGTATTTTGAATGCTATTGCGTTTTTAGACTTCACTATTCAAAGGGTTAAAAAGAAAGAAAAATATTTATGATAAAAGAATAAATATAGAGAAATAAAAATGACCAGATTTTTCCTATTGTAGAAAACTATCTACATTTTAATTTATGCGTTAATTTGTAACGATGGAATTTATCAAAATGATGTAATTGCTAAAAATGTTGCGTTTTCAAAATGTTTCTCCGAACAGAGTAGTGAAAACTTTGCCCGTATTTTAATTGTGAGAAAAATAGCTCAAACTTTCGGAACGGCTGGTCTTTGTCAGATATCACGTGACATTTAAGCTGAAATATTTCCTAGTAGGTAAAAAATAAAAATAAAAATAAAAATAAAAATAATAAAATAAACATCTCTAATGTAGCATACAGCTTAATAAACATTTAAGGTAGCCTCATCAGATTCCGATTTTTCCCTATGATACGAAATCTTCCATTATCTTCAGTTACACCATAAAATGTTTTTACAGATTTATTTAAACGTTTTGTAATCGCGTTAATCGTATATTACGACAACTTATTCTACAATTACATTAACCAATACTAAACAAAACATAGAAAAATTAAATATTCCACTGGTCAACAACTCAATTCAAAATCAATTATATACGAATGTAAAAATTGTCCAATATATTCAGGTTTTTAAATTATTCGATTAATTTAGAAATAAAATTGTTAATTATAAATATCGAAAAACATATATGTTTTACATTCTTATTTAGAGATGCCAATCTACAACTTTTTTAAAGTCAAATATATATATATAAAAGACAACGAATTTTACTTAATAAAGAAAAGTAAATAATTAGTTCAT
This sequence comes from Maratus michaelseni, assembly GCA_963931845.1. Taxonomy (NCBI): domain Eukaryota; kingdom Metazoa; phylum Arthropoda; class Arachnida; order Araneae; family Salticidae; genus Maratus; species Maratus michaelseni. Next base: position 337,716,017 of record OZ007592.1, read on the forward strand.
ACAAATAAAATACGTTTCTTAAATAGATTTTCTGGGTTTATTTGACTTTAAAGAATCAGATGGTTGGAAGTTGTGTTCTTAGCATAATAAAGCAAAATAATAATAATAATAATAATAATAATAATAATGTGGATATTTTTAATTCATTTTGTACTTTTTAAAGTTCAGCTATATTCTAACACATAACAGTAAAGCAAAAATATTATTCGATCAATGGAAAATTATTTAGAAGAATGCAAAAAAGCCTGACATACAAAAAAAAAGTTTATATACAGTACAAATCAGACATGAATTTTTACATGCGACGCACATTTTTAGACACAGCTATTGAATAATGTTTTACATATTATTCAATTCTTGTTTTCGATTCTTATGAATAAAAATGCAGTGTCGTGTTTGAAGCGGAATTCCATTTAGATACATCAATCAATCAAATGGGAGGACCTGCGATCACAGGAAAATGTCATTCGAAAAGAAAAATGATTTGTTATTCGTGAATTGCATTGAAGCAAACAGTGTTCGGAAATGATGGAATATGTTTGAGACAATGTTCAATAGCAGCTATTTTCTTCGTATTTTAAGAATGTTTTTTCCGTTGAAAATACAGTATATTTTATGCATGATAAATTAAAAGAAGATTAATTTTCTTTTCTTTACTTTTTCTTTGGAATAAGAAAAAAAAATCCTTTAGAAAAAAATAAGAGGTTTTGACATTTTTATCCGCACATATTTTGAGTTTTTTTCCTCAGTTTTTCATACACTTGTTTTCTAAATCGACAAAGTAATTTTACAGAATGCAAAAAACTGACACTGCATTTAAAATACAATGGATTTCAAAAATACATTATATCAGGCATGTATTTTTAGATACAATTCAAATCTACGAAAATACATATTATTCAATTACATATCATTCAATAACATATATTTCAGGGTTCTGAGATTATGAAATATGTTTTAGACAATGTTCAATAGTGATTATTTTCTTTGTATGTTAAACAGCTTTATAGTTATAAGAATGTTTATGCAGGTGATGAATTAAAAGCCATAAGATGTCTTTTTAACACTTTCCAACCTAGCTGAAAAGTGTTTATGACTTCGGTTTGTCTGGCCGTCTGCCGTCTGGCCGATTGCCGTCTGCCGTCTGTCCGTGCTCTAACTCCCGTAAATATGCTCGGATTGCCCTGTAATTTTATTTTATGTTATAATCGTTATCTATAGCATGGTCCCTATTTCAACGGAAGTGTGTATCACTTATAGTTTTTTTACAGGGACACTCAAAAAAATTCCGTTACATTGCGGTCTATGGGGAAAAATCATTTGCGGTTTACTTAAATAATGTTTCACTATTTTAAACGCATTGAAATTTATATATATCACTAAGGTGCATTAGAAGAAGCTTAATATGGAATAGGGTCTGCATAGCACTTATACTTACTTTACAGGGACAGTCAAAAAAATTCCGTTACATTACGTCTATGGAGAAAAATCGTCTGCGGTTTATTTAAATAATGTTTCCCTATTTTAAACGCATTGAAATTTATATAAGGTTCATTACAACAGACTTACTACAGAATATTGTGTGTATAGCAGTCATCGTTCATTTACAGGGACACACAAAAGAATTCTCTATTGTATGTTAACAATAATTCCTGCAAGTGCGTTTTAAGTTACTGAATGCGATTTTAATTTTAAATCGCTTTTTGTATATTACGTGGTGTGTATAAATTCTGTAGATCCTATACAGGGAAGCACAAAAGTTCGGGAACACATTTCCGTATTATTTAACTCCAGACGGAGAATTTTAACCTGTGCTACGTGTTTCCTAACTGAACTAAAATTTAGCATCCTATGTAGTATATATACAAATCTATAGATCCTATACAGGGCTGAATAAAAGTATTCGGATTACTTAGATGTTATCTTTTAGCTTATTAAAGAGTATGATTCGTAAAATTATTTTTGAAGCGTTGGAAAGTGTTACATAATCTATGCTTGACGCATGATTTTTCGTTCTTTTTTTTTTTTTTTTTTTGTTACTGAATATGGAACATTAGAAATATAATAGGTGTTCAAAATATTTATCGTCACATTCTTCTGCTTTTTCTTTATCTCTTTTTAAAATATGTTTAATTTTTCTTCTTTTTATTTCAATATAAATACCTTCTTAATTAAGATTGACCGTAATATGTTTCATTCCTTGTGTAATAATGGTTTGGTATCCTCATCTCTTTTATTTTAATTTTTGCGCCATCTCTTGTTGTCTTGATTTTAGTATCGCTGTTAATTTTGCTTAATATATTTGTACACTTTTTACTTTATGTTTCTTATTAAGGGCTCAGATACCTTTTAAAGTTTCAAAAAATCAACTTTTTTTCAAATAGTTTTTATAAAAATGTGATTCTTTAGGAACATTTTAACAGGAACCCCATGCAAACATTCGCTTTATAAATGAAGTTATTTCCAAACAAGTTCGTGTTCTTTCTATATGATCAATAATAAATTTTATCTTTAAAGTCAATTTTCTCGAAACACTGATTTTGGTCATTTCGCTCATGATTTCTAAGACATGGTATTAATTTTCTTACTTTTCTTCATTTCTTCTTTTATACATTATCGTAGTTCAAATGTACATTAACGCAAAACAGTACAGCAAAAATATCTTTCAATCGTTGTAAAATTAGTTAAAAGAATGCAAAAAACATGACACTGGTATAAAAGAAATTTCATATGCCGGGTGGTTATAAAATAAGTATCTCTATTTGGAGCTGTCTGTAGCTTGAAGGAATAACCGGAATGAAACCCAAATCGGTTCACTTAGTATTCGAGAAGAAGGAAGAAGAATGGAATAATAATAATAAAAAAAAATTGCAATAATTGCCAACAGATGGCGCTTTTGAGAGGGAAATGTAACGTGTAATATTGTGTACCGTGGAGATGTCGCAAACCTCCACGACTGTACCGCATATCCCAAAATGTGCGAAACATCATTCCTGATGCGTTACATTCCGCAGTTGAGCCCGTCGTGCACCGCCTGGATTGTGTCCACCAGCACAACGGCCATATTGAACCTGAATATGATCGGCACTCGGCACCGCCATACGACACCGTAGCCACATTCACTGTGACATTTTCCAATAAATTAGGTGTGCCATCCGGTTTGTCACCTCAATTCTTTCTTCTATTACACATTACATTTCACACACAGTAGCGCCAGCCGTCTGTGAGTATTGCAATTTTTTGTCCCATTCTTCTTCCCCCTTCTCGAGTAGTAAGTGTACCGATTTTGGTTTCATTCGGGTTATTCTTTCGAGCTACAGACAGCTCCAAATAGAGATAGATACTTATGTTATAACCACCCTGTACATTACAAATCAACCATGAATTTTTACATGCGACACAGATTTTTAGATACAATCATTGAATATTACTTTACATATTATTCAATTCTTGTTTTTGATTCTTATGAATAAAAATAGAGTGTCGTGTTTGAAGCGGAATTCCATTTATATGCATCAATCAATCACATGTGAGGACCTGCGATCACAGAAAAATGTCATTCGAAAAGAAAATGATTTGTTATTCTATATATAATGAAAATTTATTTGTTAAAAAGCATTAAATTTCAAATTAAATAAATATATTTTATATGCATTTAGACTCTTTTTTAGAACTTTAACTCTAACAGTATATCACTTTTAATGTCTGTTTAAAATCCATAACCAAACATTAATTAAATGTAGGGATATTGCGAATTTCATTACTTTCACACATGTAATTTGTCAGTTTAAAAATGTATTTGACATCTGAAACAACAGTAAGATATTGAGGCAGCGTCTTATTTTAGAATAAATATATAAAATGTTGTTATTTAAAAATATAGACTTAACTGTTGACAGCATTGCTTATATAATGTATTTAGAGGAATTCCATTTACATGTATAAATCAATGCCATGAGAGGACCTGCGATCACAGTACACTATAATTCAAAAAAAAAAAAATTATTTGTTATTCACATATTGCACTGAAGCCAACAGTACTCTGAGATGATAGAATATGTTCAATAGTGGCCCTCTTAGTACTTTAAGCATGTTTTACCGTCGAAAACAGCGAAAATTTCGTGCAGGATGAAATATAAAAAATACAGAAAAATATTTTTCTTTTGATAGCGTTCCAATTTTAAATAAATTGTAAAAAAAAAAGTTTCAAAATCGTATAAAAATTGTTCAATGTCCAAAATCTTTTTGATTAATTACACATAAAATTAGAAATCATACATTTTGAAAACTGTATATCTTCTTTCATTCTTAGCATACACTATAAAAAAGACAAATGTTTCTTAATCCAATTCTTATCTTTTTTAAAGTTTACGAAAATATAATATAGCATCTTCCGAGTTACCAGCTATTCTGAAAAGCGTTTCTTTATCTTCAGAAACGTCAGAGACTTACGGATTTACGAGCTTTGAAGAAAGATTTTTGAAACAAAAGTACCTTTTGCTGTCCGTAATTTTTGGAAATGGCTCCGAGTAGATTTTAAAGTGCAGTGAAACCTCCATTTGCGACCACCTTCATTAAGCAATCACCTCTCTTAACAACAATTTTTTATTGGAACGAAATTTATTCCCATAAGCTCAATGCTAATTTTACCTCCATTCAGAGACCATTCTTCGTGGAACTCCCTTTATGAGCGACCAATTTGTTTGAAAAAACGGAAAGAAATTCCCTTTTTTCCTAGTCGATACACATGTACATTGACGCATGTGTACATATTCCCTCACCTGGAATGGAATGTGGAACCTTTCCATTTCCCAGAACAGTATGTTGGATTGACATTATAGACTTAAAGTATTTTATGATCTTTTTGTCACAGGGAAATTCCTAACTCATCCCTTGTTGTACCGCCGCTGTGTTACAAAAACGTTATGAAAGTCTGACCACTTGCTTTCGGAGTTTTCCCAGTGTATATATATTTCAGTAGCGTTTAAATAATGATATCTAAAAGAATGATTTTAAACTTAAAGAAGCATACACACTTTATAAATGAACATAAATATGGAAGTTCAGAAAGAAAATGGGCTCAAATGTGTACTGTGGAAAAACGCAGGTAAACAAAACTTTCATGACGAAAACAAAATTCATTTATTCACTGAAATTTGAAAAGGTTCAGAAATAAAAGTTGTAAAAGATAAAATTATAAAATTAAAGCAAAAATCAATTTATACATTTTTAAACTCTTGAAGTAATTAACTAATGAATTTAAATTAAAGTTTTATTTTGATATTTAATTTAATTTAATTTATTTCTTAATGTGAAAGATAAATTTTCATTACACTACTTGTTACCTTACTTTCGACAGTTAAAAATATTTTTAAACATAGCCTCTATTCAGAGATCACCTCTCGGAGCGACCAATTTTTAATGGAACGGAGAGAGGTCACTTTAGGGAGGTTTTACTGTATATAAATCAGTTTTCTTGAACGGAAATATCTTTTTTACTGATGCTATCAATTCTAAATTAAACATTTTCAGCAGCGTAACAGAATTTATACATTTAATAGTAACAAAATTATGTTAATTTTATTGTTAATTCTAATAATTTTAATATTGGCATTATGTTTCACATTATGTTTATGCTGTTAATTTTTCATGTTTGTTGAACATTAAAATGTTTACTTGAGAATTGATAGCATCTAAAAAATCGCTATTTCAGTTTGAGAAAACTGATTAATATAATGGAAAAACTACTCGGAAACGTTTCTGAAAATAACGGGCAGGAAAATAAACTTATGTTTCAGAAAAGTTTCTTCAAATCTCGGAAATCTATTGGTTTCTAATATTTCTGAAGATAAAGAAACGCTTTTCGTAATAGTTGATCACTCGGAAGGGTTTGTATTATATTCTCGTAAACCTTAAAATCGATAAGAGCTAGATTAAGAAAAATTAGTCTGTCTTTACAGTGTAGAAACAAAATAAATTGCGTTTTATATTATTATTATTTTTATTTATTTTATGCGATTACCATTTTCAAAAAGTGCGTGTTTACTTTAAAGCTTATGAGTGAAACTAAATTATTTTTGTGTAAATAAATAACGCTTAATATTAAACGAATAACTTTTAAAGACACTCAAAATAAGACTTACATTTTATATACGACGCAAATTTAATATATATATATATATATATATTATTCAATACTTGTTTTTCAATTCTTGTGAATAAAAATGCAGTGTCATGTAAGAAGCAGAATTCCATTTAGATGCATCCAGCAATTAATTCAGAGAACATGCGATCACAAGAAAATGTCAATCGAAAAAAAAAAAATGATTTGCATTGAAGCAAACGGTGCTCGTAGATGATGTAATATGTTTGAGACAAAGCTCAAGAGTGGTCATTCACTTTTATTTTAAGGATGTTTCTCAGTTGAAAATATTGGAATTTTGTTGCATGATAAATTAAAAGATTAAAATAATTTTCTTTTTTAAAGTGTAGAAACAAAAACAATTGTGCATTTTATACTTTTATTTTCTGCTGGGAATTACATATTTCTAATGTGATTACATTTTCAAATTAAAAGTATTTACTAAAGCATATAAGCGAAACAAAATGATTATATCATCTATCGAAAACAATTATATAAAAGAGAATAAATAACGCTTCATATTAAAAGAAGAACCTGTAAAGAAAGTCAAAATCAGACTTACATTTTATATACGACAAAATTATAAAGAAAAAAATATATATTATTTAATACTTGTTTTTTTTTATGCTTGTAAATAAAAATGCAGTGTCATGTAAGAAGCAGCATTCCATTTAGATGCATCCAGCAATCACGCGAGAGAACATGCGATCACAAGAAAATGTCAATCAAGAAAAAATTATTTGCATTGAAACAAACGGTGCTGGTAGATGATGGAATATGTTTCAGGCAAAGCTCAATAGTGGGCATTCGCTTCTTATTTTAAGTATGTTTCTCAGTTGATAATCTTTGAATTTTGATGCATGACAAATTAAAAGATTAAAATAATTTTATTTTTGTTACAGTGTAGAAATAAAAAAACAATTGGGAATTTTATACTTTTATTTTCTATTTTATGTGATTACATTTTCAAAGTACAGTTATATACTAAAGCATATGAGTGAAGCAAAATTATTATATTATCTCTCGAAAACAATTATATAGAAGAAAATAAATAACGCTTTATAATAAAAGAAGAAACTTTAAAGACACTCAGAATCAGACTAACGTCTTATATACGACGCAAATATAAAGAAAAATATATTATTCAATACTGTTTTTTTTATTCTTCTAAATAAAACTGTAGTGTTATGTAAGAAGCAGAATTTCATTTAGATGCATCCATCAATCACGTGAGAAGACCTATGCGATCCCAAGAAAATGTCAATCAAGAAAAAATTATTTGCATTGAAACAAACGTTGCTCGTAGATGATGGAAAATGTTTCAGGAAAAGCTCAATAGTGGTCATTCGCTTCTTATTTTAAGTATGTTTCTCAGTTGATAATCTTTGAATTTTGATGCATTATAAATTAAAAGATTAAAATAATTTTATTTTTTTACAGTGTAGAAACAAAAACAATTGTGCATTTTATACTTTTATTTTCTACTTTATGTGATTACTTTTTTCAAAGTACGAGTATATACTAAAGCATATGAGTGAAACAAAACGATTATATTATTTCTCGAAAACAATTATGTAGAAAAAATAAATAACGCTTTATATTAAAAGAAGAACCTTTAAATACACTAAAAATCAAGCTTACATTTTATACACGACGCAAATATAAAGAAAAAAAATATTATTCAATACTTGTTTTTTTATTCTTGTGAATAAAAATGCAGTGTTATGTAAGAAGCTGAATTCCATTTAGATGCATCCATCAATTACGTGAGAGAACATGCGATCACAAGAAATTGTCAATCGAAAAAAAAAAATTGATTTGCATTGAAACAAACGGTGCTCATAGATGATGGAATATGTTTGAAACAAAGCTCAATAGTGGTCATTAGCTTCTTATTTTAAGGATGTTTCTCAATTGAAAATAATGGAATTTTGATGCATGATAAATTAAAAGATTAAAATAATTTTCTTTTACTACATTGTAAAAACAAAAAACAATTGGGAATTTTATACTTTTATTTTCTATTTTATGTGATTACATTTTCAAAGTACAGTTATATACTAAAGCATATGAGTGAAGCAAAATTATTATATTATCTCTCGAAAACAATTATATAGAAGAAAATAAATAACGCTTTATAATAAAAGAAGAAACTTTAAAGACACTCAGAATCAGACTAACGTCTTATATACGACGCAAATATAAAGAAAAATATATTATTCAATACTGGTTTTTTCATTCTTCTAAATAAAACTGTAGTGTTATGTAAGAAGCAGAATTTCATTTAGATGCATCCATCAATCACGTGAGAAGACCTATGCGATCCCAAGAAAATGTCAATCAAGAAAAAATTATTTGCATTGAAACAAACGTTGCTCGTAGATGATGGAAAATGTTTCAGGAAAAGCTCAATAGTGGTCATTCGCTTCTTATTTTAAGTATGTTTCTCAGTTGATAATCTTTGAATTTTGATGCATTATAAATTAAAAGATTAAAATAATTTTATTTTTTTACAGTGTAGAAAAAAAAACAATTGTGCATTTTATACTTTTATTTTCTACTTTATGTGATTACTTTTTCAAAGTACGAGTATATACTAAAGCATATGAATGAAACAAAACGATTATATTATTTCTCGAAAACAATTATGTAGAAAAAATAAATAACGCTTTATATTAAAAGAAGAACCTTTAAATACACTAAAAATCAAGCTTACATTTTATACACGACGCAAATATAAAGAAAAAAAAATTATTCAATACTTGTTTTTTTATTCTTGTGAATAAAAATGCAGTGTTATGTAAGAAGCAGAATTCCATTTAGATGCATCCATCAATTTCGTGAGAGAACATGCGATCACAAGAAATTGTCAGTCGAAAAAAAAAAATGATTTGCATTGAAACAAACAGTGCTCATAGATGATGGAATATGTTTGAAACAAAGCTCAATAGTGGTCATTAGCTTCTTATTTTAAGGATGTTTCTCAATTGAAAATAATGGAATTTTGATGCATGATAAATTAAAAGATTAAAATAATTTTCTTTTACTACATTGTAAAAACAAAAAACAATTGGGAATTTTATACTTTTATTTTCTATTTTATGTGATTACATTTTCAAAGTAAAAGTATATATTAAAGCATATGAGTGAAACAAAATTATTATAATATTTCTCGAAAACAATTATATAGAAGAAAATAAATAACGCTTTATAATAAAAGAAGAAACTTTAAAGACACTCAAAATCAGACTAACGTTTTATATACGACGCAAATATAAAGAAAAATATATTATTCAATACTTGTTTTTTATTCTTCTAAATAAAACTGTAGTGTTATGTAAGAAGCAGAATTTCATTTAGATGCATCCATCAATCACGTGAGAAGACCTATGCGATCACAAGAAAATGTCAAGAAAGAATTATTTGCATTGAAACAAACGGTGCTCGTAGATGATGGAAAATGTTTCAAAAAAAGCTCAATAGCGGTCATTCGCTTCTTATTTTAAGTATGTTTCTCAGTTGATAATCTTTGAATTTTGATGCATTATAAATTAAAAGATTAAAATAATTTTATTTTTTACAGTGCAGAAACAAAAACAATTGTGCTTTTTATACTTTAATTTTATACTTTATGTGATTACTTTTTCAAAGTACAATATATACTAAAGCATATGAGTGAAACAAAATTATTATATTATTTCTCGAAAACAATTATATAAAAAAAATAACACTTTATATTAAAAGAAGAACCTTTAAATACACTCAAAATCAAGCTTACATTTTATACGACGAAAATATAAAGAAAAAAAAATAATATTCAATACTTGTTTTTTGATTCTTGGGAATAAAAATGCAGTGTCATGTAAGAAGCAGAGTTCCATTTAGATGCATCCATCAATCAAGTGAGAGAACTTGCGATCGCAAGAAATTGTCAATCGAAAAAAAAAAATGATTTGCATTGAAACAAACGGTGCTCGTAGATGATGGACTATGTTTGAGACAAAGCTCAATAGTGGTCATTTGCTTCTTATTTATATTCTTTAGTTATCTATTATTTTCTAAATAATTGCAATACTTTTACAGTATTATAAAAAATACATGACCAGTTACTTAACGATATTTTTATTTTAGAAAACGTAAAAATAATATATTGCTCTAGGTTATTTTGCAAAAGCACGGTTGCCAGGAAAATACTAAAAATTTATTTTGAATACCACTATTTTTGTAGAAAAATAGTCGGCTTATTTAATAACACAAATTTTGCTTTTAAATGAAGCTAATAATACTATACGAAATTGGTGGTATACAAAATGGCAGTTTCTTATTTATCGGGCAACACTGTCCACAGGAGTGAAAAAATATTTTTTATTATCTCTCGAAAACGATTTTATGGATTACAAAAAAGTTGACACTTCATGTAAAAAAATAAAACAGAAATGAGCTATACTTTTTACATACGACGCAAATGTACAAGTACTTATAAATGTTATTCAATACTTGTTTTAGATGCTTATGAGTAGATATGGTGTCATGTAAGAAGGAAAATTTCAATTTATCAATCTCGTGGGAGGATCTGCGATCACAGGAAAATGTCACTGGAAATGAAAAAGGATTGTTATACGCGAATTGCAGTAAAGCAGTGCTTTGACACGATGAAACATGTTTGAAACAATGTTCAATAGTGTTCATTCTCTTCCTATTTAAACGGTGTCCGTTTGTTCAATAATCGGAATTTTGATGCATGATAAATTAAAAGTTGTTTAAATTTCTTATTCTTATAGTTTTCGTTAGGAATATAGATTTAAAAAAAACGGCTTTAAAAAATGAAATACTTTATAAATACTTTTATCCACATTTTCTGGTTTTGTTTTTTTTAATATTTTTATAATTATTATTTTTTTTATTTCTAAATAAGTTTAATGCGTTTTACAGTATTATAAAACTACTTTTTTTAAGACCAGTAACTTAACAATCTTTTCGTTTTTGAAATCTTGAAAATAATTTGTTTCTTGTAGGTTACACGTGTAAGAGTAAAAATAAATAAATATTATTATTTCTGGAAATTATTTCTTTGAATACCGGTATTTTCTTAGAAAATAAATATTTTTAGATTTTTCTTGCAAATTTTACATAAGCCACTTTCACAGGTAAATTTTTGCGGAAATGTTATTGAAACCTACTCGGAAATTTTCTGTTACAAAATATTGGTATTCAGTTGGCAGACCATTTGGTAGCCCTGACAGTGCTTAGCAATCATTCTCTTCGTATTTAAAGGGTGTTTGTCCGTCAAAAATATAGTATTTTTGAAACATAATAAATTTAAAGGGACTTAAATTTATCTTTCGTATTGTTTTCTTTAAGAATGTATATAAAAAAGAAAGCTTTAAAAATTTGAGATACATTGCAAATCTCCGCAAAATATCGTCACATGTTTCTGATTTTGTTTTTTTTTAATCTTTTTTTATTATTATTTTATTATTTTCTAAAAAAAAGTTTAATACTTTTTACAGTATTGTAAAACAAGATGTTTTAAGATGAGTTACTTAACAATATTTTTGTTTTTGAAATCTTGAAAAAGAATAATTTGTTGTAGGTTATATGCGCGTGAGAGTGAAACAAATTTATTTCATTATATTTGAAAATAATTTTATGGAATACAATAAACATGACACTTCATGTAAAAAAGAATAGAAATGGGCTGTGCATTTTATGTAGGACGCAAGTGTACAAATATACATATTATTTACTATTTGTTTTAGATTCTTATGAATAAAATATGGTGTCATGTAAGAATCAAAATCCCATTTATATTCGTATATCAATATCGTGGGAGAACCTGCGATCACAGGAAAATGTCATTCGGAAAGAAAAATGATTTGTTATACGCGAAGTGCAGTAAAGCAAACAGTTCCTTTTAGATGGTGGAATATGTTTTAGACAATATTCAATAGTGCTGATTATCTTCGTATTTAAGGAGTACTTTCCCTTAGGAATACGCAAAATAAAAGTGGTTTCAGAAGACAGTAGAACTGTTAGAAATCACGTTTTTCGGTTTTCTATCTGCAATGCAACTTGCTTTAAAGAATGCAGAAGTGAGTCCAAGTCAAATTGGGTATTTGGTAGAATAATCTGAAATTCGTTCATTTTTTGTCTATGATCTTCTCTTTTGTTTATTTGTTTTCTAGATAAGCTTAATATATATATATATATATATATATATATATATATATGTGTGTGTGTGTGTGTGTGTGTGTGTGCGTGTGTGCATTAACAAAAACTACATTTTATGGCAACCAGTTTTGACTCAACAGTCTTGTATTTTTTTTTTTTTTCAAAAGAATATCAGATTTGTTATTCACAAATTGAACTGGAGCAAACAGTGTTCGAGATGATGAAATATATTTGTGACAATGTTCAACAGTGGTTATTATCACCGTATTTTAAGATTGTTTTGTCTTAGGAAGCTAGAGAAAAAGAGGCTTTAGAAGACAGTAGCGGTGTTGGAAATGTTTATCTTCATATTTTTCGGTTTTCTATCTATTTACTTTTGTTTGTATGATTTCTAAATAAGCTTAATAGTTTTCTTTATATAAAAACTATATTGTACGACAGCAATTATATAACATTCTTGACTTTTTTCAAAATTAAAAATGATTTGGATTCTTTTGCTTTTTTAATCTTTTTTTTTATTATTATTTTATTTTTTTCTAAATAAGTTTAAAACTTTTCACAGTATTGTAAAACAACATGTTTTATGACCAGTCACTTAACAATATTTTTGTTTTTGCAATCTTGAAACTAATTTTTTGTTGTACGTTATATGCGCGTAAGAGTGAAAGAAATATATTTTATTACATTTGAAAATAATTTTAAGGAATACAATAAACACGACACTTCATGTAAAAAAGAATAGAAATGGGCTATGCATTTTGTCTAGGACGCAAGTGTACAAATATACATATTATTTACTATTTGTTTTAGATTCTTATGAATAAAATATGGTGTCATGTAAGAATCAAAATCCCATTTACATTCATATATCAATATCGTGGGAGGACCTGCGATCACAGGAAAATGTCATTCGAGAAGAAAAATGATTTGTTATACGCGAAGTGTAGTAAAGCAAACAATGCTTTTAGATGGTGGAATATGTTTTAGACAATATTCTAGTTCGCATTCTCTTCGTATTTAAGGAGTATTTCTCCTTAGGAATACGCAGAAAAAGAGGTTTCAGAAGACAGTAGAGGTGGTAGAAATGTTTATCTTCACGTTTTCGGTTTTCTATCTGAAATGCAACTTGCTTTAAAGAATGAACAAGTGATTCCAAGTCAAATTGGGAATTTGGTAGAATAATCTGAAATTCGTTCCCTTTTTGTCGATAATCTTTTTTTTTTGTTTATTTGTTTTCTAAATAAGCTTAATATATTTGTATACGTATATATATTAACAAAAGCTATTTTTTTATGACAACCAGCTCTGACTTAACATTCTTGTCTTTTTTTTTTTTCAAAAGAATAAAAGATTTGTTATTCGCAAATTGAACTGGAGCAAACAGTGCTTGAAATGATGGAATATGTTTGTGACAATGTTCAATAGTGGTTATTATCACCGTATTTTAAGATTGTTTTGTCTTAGGAAGCTAGAGAAAAAGAGGCTTTAGAAGACAGTAGCGGTGTTGGAAATGTTTATCTTCATATTTTTCGGTTTTCTATCTATTTACTTTTGTTTGTATGATTTCTAAATAAGCTTAATAATTTTCTTTATATAAAAATTACATTGTATGACAGCCATTACATAACATTCTTGTCTTTTTTCAAAATTAAAAATGATTTTTTGTTATTCACAAATTGAACTAAAGCAAACAATGCTCTGATATAATGGAATATGTTTAAGACAATGTTTAACAGTGGTCATCCTCTTCGTATTCTAAGGATGTTTTCCCTTCGGAAAACAGAAAAAAAGAGGCTTTAGAAGACAGTAGAGGTGTTGGAAATGTTCATATTTTTCGGTTTTCTGTCTATTTTCTTTTGTTTATTTGATTTATAAATAAGCTTAATAGTTTTCTTTATATAAAAACTACATTTTATGACACCAGTTAATTAACATTCTTGTCTTTTTCAAAAATTAAAATGATTTGTTAGTCACAAATTGAACTGAAACAAACAGGGCTCTGAGAGGATGGAATATGTTTGAGACAATCTTCGCAATAGTTTTCATTCACTTCGAAATTTAAGGATGTGTTTCTGTTGAAAATCAAGTATTTTATTGCATGATAAATTAAATGAGGTTTAAATTTATTTTTCTTATTTTTTTTTGTTAAAAAATATTAGGCTTAAAAAACAAAGCAGATGCTGCTAATATTTATCTTCATATTTTTCATTTTGTTTTCTAAATTACCTAAATCAGCTTATTTTCTAAATAAACTATAAGCTTCTTTCTTGTGGGTGTGAGATAGATCTCTCACACGAAATACATTAAAAGGATTTTTTAAAAATTGTAAATGATGTTTCAGAAAATATGTGCTTCTGTATAAAAATAGATGAATGTTATTTATACAGGGTGTTTCAGAAAGGACTCCCCAACTTCAAAATGGCATAACTGCAAAACAGTGAAAGATGAAAGGGGAAACAAGTAATATGTTGGACAGACAGGTCTGGAATTTGTTATACACTGGTTTGCAGAAATAGTTTCAATATTGGCTAATAGGTGGCAGCACAAGAGCACGAAGCTTTAAATAGTACTCAGAAATACAGAAAGTTCCTTTGTGAGTCTGTTTCATTACTGACACGTGTAAAGGAGTTGTATCGAATTAGTTATTATACAGAAATTGAAGAACATCATGTCGTATTGCAATGCAACAATTTATGTTATTATATATGTTTATAGAAATATATGTATTTCTGTCCATTAATTCTGTCGCATTCCTTGGAGCAACGTGTTTTTATTCTAGTGGAATACCACCGATTAAATCTAAGTCCGACGATGAAAAATCGAAGCTTTAAAAAATAATAATGTTTAAAAAGGTCCAAACCAGAAAACAATTTGTAATTTATTCAACAAGTTTGAACGGACAGGCAGAATAGCCTATGGTTTAGCTGGAAATGTTGGATGCAGCCCATCAGTCATAAAACCTTAAATGTGTAAGCAGTCGAAGAAATTGTTAAACGTACTCCTCGAAAATCCATCAGACAAAACGCTGCTGAAGCAGGATTCTCAAACACCACTGCCACAGAATAATGCGAATGTGCCTGAAGCTGTTTCCCTATAAAATACAGTGTTATCAAGCAATCACAAATACAGCTCTGCGACAAAGAGAAGACTTCACAAATGAGTTAACCCAGATGATTGATGAGAATAAACTTGATGTCGGCTGCGTATGGTTCGCTGATGAGACCCATTTTCATTTAGAGGGATTTATGAATAAACAAAACAGGCGAATATGGGGCACTAAAAACCCGTTTATGTGTCTTACAAAACCACTGCACTTCGCAAAAGTTACAGTTTGGACTGGACTGACCAGTAAAGCTATCATTGGGCTCTTTTTCACGAGGCAGACGATTAACTCATTCCGATATATTGAAATTTTACAGCAATTTCTTGCCACATTTCAAGCTCTAGAGGATGTGCCAGAGAGTTCATGGTTTATGCAGGATAGGGACCAATCACACTGTACTACTGCAGTGTTTGTGTTCCTTGAGAAATACTTCAGTGACCGAGTCATTGCTCTCAATTATTCCCGAGTGACAGACATTGATATGGATTGGACTCCATATTCCCCGGATCTCAATCTATGTGACTTATTTTGTGGGGCTACTTAAAAGACATTCTAAGAATCCTCAAACGTTGGAACAGCCTGAACAATTAATCTGTTTGCATCCGTTTCTTTAGAGACAAATGCAACGAGTGACCTCGAAATTTACCCTTCAGTTGCGTCATGTTATTGCTAAGAAAGGTGACCATATCAAAATAATTTATTTGACCTATGTTCACCAAGCACACTGCTCTGTGACTGCAGTGCCCACTGATGTCCAAACTTGGAACTATTTCTGTAAACCGGAGTATAACAAATTACAGACCTGTCTGTCCAACATAACACTTGTTTCACCTTTCTGTCTCTTACTGTTTCGCTGTTATGTCATTTCAATGTTAGGGAGTCCTTTCTGAAACACCCTGTATATATATTTATATATATAATTTAAAAGTTTTGGTGTGAAATCTGTTTCGTACAATGCTAATTTGAGTTTATAAATGTCAGACCCGCCATCACCCGTCCCCATACATTTGGCGAAAAGCAGTTCATTAGATTTTTTTTTAATTTAATGAACAAATAAGAAACAAATTTGCAAACCTATTGCTGTGGAATTTTTATTCTTCTTCTCATGATGACTCTGCGTGAATTTAATCGCATGATGGCAAAAAGTCCCCGTGTTAGCTGGTACCTAAATGGCAAATTTGATCGCGCCTCCGACTCTTGCTGCGATCATCATTCTATATAGTTGGCAACTTTTCAGATTTGTAGTACCAACTGGAAGGAGGAGAAAGTAGCACAGACACAAAATGTGATTACCTCAATCTGAGACACTGTTAATACAAAATATAATACTCGAGTGGTGCAGATTTGACATTTGACACACACCGCAAGACTTATTATAGCAATAGTATTTATACACTAATTAATTTTTCAGCAGATCTGAAATTACGCTATAAATTAATGAAATACTACGGACGGGAATTATCACTTTACTAAACAGCGTACAACCATTAGAGTGAAAAAATGTCCAGACCGGTGTTCGATCCCGGATCCCTTGGTATAGCGCACCAAGTGCTTTACCAATTAAGCTATCCAGACGACATCCAGTCTAGCATTCTCTCACTCTTATATGGCAAGGTTACAACCACGCAGCACAAGATTCACTGAGCACAACTGAGCACAACACCGTTTTCATTCGTGAGACAAATTAAACCCAGTATCGGTGAATATTTATACACTAATTAATTTTTCAGCAGAGCTGAAATTACGTTGTAAATTAATGAAATTCAGCTCTGCTAAAAAATTAATTAGTGTATAAATAATCACCGATACTGGGTTTAATTTGTCTCATGCATGCCAACGGTGTTTTGCGCATGATTGACTTTCCATCTTGTGCTGCGTGGTTGTAGCCTTTCCATATAAGAGTGAGGGAGTGGTAGACTGGATGTCGTCTGGATACTTTAATTGGTAAAGCACTTGGTGCGCTATACCAAGGGGTCCGGGATCAAACCCCGGTCTGGACATTTTTTCACTGTAATGGTTGTACGCAGTTTATTAAAGTGGTAATTCAGGTCCTTAGTATTTCAGCAATAGTATTGTTGATAAGTAAAGTGGCTTCTAACCTACATGTACTGACTCATGAATTTAGTCTAATTGAAGTACAATTATCAAAACCATTTGTGAAGCTTCCTCAATCGCATAACTTCAGCATATTGGTGCAGATTGACTCTATGTCTATAAAAAGGAAGCTGTTAACAGCACTATGATAATGATAATTAGTACGCTACTAAAGACTATTTTGCAATTATACTATTGTTTTGGTACTTAAAAAGTGGTTCTTATATTTATTGTAGTTTGAATTAATATGTAATATTCTTAACTGAGAAGTAGAGCTTAAATAAATTCGAAAAGCTTCCCATTGCCCATATTTGTGCGATAATGGAATCAGTATAACTCATTTACAAACAAAAGTAATTAGAAACTGTTAAAACAACAGTGACAGAAACAAATCAGAAAAGACTTATTTTAAAATAATAATATTATTATAGAATTGTTTTTAGCCAGAATATAATCTATCGAACACACACAAATTAACACAAGTTGCAGTGGTATTTTCCATAGTCTTTGCCGTTACATGTTTTCAGTATTCCAGTTTCAAAATATTCAAAATTCCAGTATTAAATTATTAATTATTAATTATCATATTCTTAAATATTAATATCAGACTCTGAATTCGTTATATATACAGCAAACGCACACATATATTATACATAATATTCACAAATTGCCTAAATTATTCTTACATATTTAGTTGTTTATTGAGTTTATAATAAATTTTGTGGGTCATAAAATGCCGTAAAATCATTCAAAAAAAATTGTGAAATATTTTCAGCTCGTATAAAATATACCCTTTCCCGTAAAGCTGCCGTAGACCGCGCTTCCATACATCAAAATTTTATTTTTAGAGCCTAAGATAATGATAGCATTATATTGAACGTATCGGCTGTAATAGATAAGATCTTATATCTCTCGGAAGAATGTGCGAGAAGCTGTATACCGAAAATGAGGCGTGAACATATTTGGAGAAAGTAGAAGTTGTAGTGTATGTGTGTGTGCGTGAAGAGGGGAATAAATCTATGATATCCCATTCACATCTGAAGAAAATAGATCCAGAGTGAAGTATTTGCAGAGGGAAATAACGCTGATTGTGACAGAATATCAGTCACGTATAAATGATGTTTGTCGCTCATGTTTGTTTTCATGATCATACTTGATGAAATTTCGGAAAGGAGGGAAAAAGTTATACGTCGCGGAAACAAAGTTAAATGAGATTTAATAAAAATGTCATAGTGTTAAAGAAATAATATTTGCTCCATTAAATCAAAGTAAGTAATAAAATAAAATGGCAGATTCAATAGAAATATTATGTCTTTTTGCATTTTCCATACATTTATTTAGATAGATGCTGATTGTTTCGTGTTATTTTTAGTATTTAATGATCATTATTGAATAGAATATTCGAATTGAATTCAATAATAGTTATAGTTATCACTTTAACATAAGAAATCTAACACAAAAACAAAACAAAAATATTATATGATAGTAGTAAAAAAGTTCTGATTATGACAATGATTTTTGTCTTTCATGATCGTTTTCTTCAAGGTATTTGAGGTAATTCTGTTAGAGAGAGCGCAACGCAAAGTTATACATTGTGAACAGAAAGTAAATGAGGCGTTTAAAAAAATGCTCAATCAAAGTAATAAAATAACATGGCAGATTAAACTCAATTATGGTATTTCGTGTTCCTCACACTGTTATCTAGATAAATGTTGATTGTCTGAATTCATAAAGTTTTTATGGTTGCAATTTTATGATCATAATAAGTGTTCATGTACGGAACGCTAACTTCATGGAATAAATATTATAACATGGTAGTAATAAAGATTAACAAAGCCCTTGCGGCCATATATTTAATCAATGTTAGTACTTATCCTAAATTCACATAAATCTAACACTTTATTTGAAAAAAAAAACATATATTAAATTCTGTATGAAAAAGTATATAAATGTTTTCTGAAAACAGAAATCGTAATAAAGTAACTAACATCATACCATCATTTAGTCAGCTTCCCCTTTGCGTTAAAAACTGATCAATCCCTTTATACCACAAACTAATAAATGTGGAATATTATGAAGTGTCATAAGAAATCGTAGGAACTAAGCAGGTAGTATCCATTTATTGAAGATGGAGAGTAATTACGTGTTCTAAAAGTAATTAAAGGTGGAACGTGGTCTTTCTGTGTTACGTATGTCAGCTACAAAACCGTATTATAGAAAACGTGTATTAAAACAGCATTTACTCGTGTATAATGCACACATTTCTTCCAAAATTTTAGGCCTAAAAAGTAGAGTGAACATCATACACGAAACATTTCCAACAGTTATATGAAAACACGAGCTTTCAACACATCACGTGGATATTGCGATATGAGTAAAATATAAACTGTTAACACAACGTTTTAAGCACCAGAACGTTTTAACTAATTGCAGACTAGTTTCGGTGGCATTCAGTATGTAAAAATTCTTTCATTATTTGCACTGATGACGGTACTTTGAATGCTTTCGAAACTAGTCTTCAGTTAGTTAAAATGTTCTGGTGCTTAAAACTTTGTTTTATCTGCTTATATTGTACTGCGCCAAGTATCATCTTAATTCTCAGTAAGTAAAATAAGTGATATAATCGCACTGTTTTGTGCTCTAGTTTGTGTATTATTAGCGAATATACGGTAACGATTTCTGGCGTCGATAAATATTTTTCTAATAAAGTTTCTAAGGAGAGAAAAATGCTCAACCTTAATTATATGGTATTTTAGTAAGGCAATGAAAATATACGTGAGTGTATACGGTAAATTAGGTTCAAGGGAAAAAAATGTGAATCAGGATTTCTACACCCAGAAAAAAGTTTTGTTGAATCAACAAAAATTTGGTTGACCCAACAAAACTTTTTGTTTAAATATAGGTAAATAGAAATTTTGTTTGAACCAACATTTTTTTTTTTTTTTTTTTTTTTTTTTTTTTTTTTCAATTCCAAGAAAAAATTTTGTATCGTCAGCAAAAAACGTTTTGTTATTTCAAGTAAAATGGTTCAATTTTACATGAATTTTGCTAAAACAACCAAAAGGTACTCAACAAAACATGTTTTGTAGTTTTAATCAATTCCTTTTTCTGGGTGTACAGAGTTAAATAGTTACGAATTCCGAAATCCCCCATAAAATAATAAGCAAACGTTCCTAAAACCATCATTGTAACGGAATAATCTTACATAAATAATGATTGTAGCGAAAATAAATTATTTATAAGCACTGAATATAAAAATTTCTGAATGATTTATTTCTAAGTGAACGTTAAAATACGTAAAATTATTCTTATCAAATCATGAATATTCAGAAGCTATTTAAAGTCATGAAAATTTAATCATGTTAGATAGCAACTTTAATATAAATTTGTTTTAATCAAATTTTAAATATTCCACGACACAACTCTTACTTTTAAGCATATCAAAGGAAACTTTTTTTCGGTAACATCTTGTGCATTATTCAGAGGATTTTTAGATTGGAGTTATTGGGATTCATTTGAGACTGTCTAAGCCCGCAAGGTAATTTGCTTAAATTAACTCAAAGAAGTTAATTAGTACATGAAATTAAGAGTATTAGCCAATAATTACATTTATCTCTTAGACGCTGGAGATACAAAATGCAGATTAAATGGACAAAATAACGAACACGTTCCAATTAATGCAAATTGGCCGCACCGTACTTAAAAACAAAATATATTCACTTTGTACTGTCTGCAACTTAGAAATTTCTATAGAAAAGGCGAAAATTTAGAATGACTGGAGGATATATTCCCCGTATTAAATATTTTTCATTATTTTAATTTTAAACCAAATTTTACATTCATTTGGGAATAA
Source organism: Maratus michaelseni (assembly GCA_963931845.1). Taxonomy (NCBI): domain Eukaryota; kingdom Metazoa; phylum Arthropoda; class Arachnida; order Araneae; family Salticidae; genus Maratus; species Maratus michaelseni. The sequence continues at coordinate 337,737,380 of OZ007592.1, forward strand.
TTATTATAACAGTAATTTATAACTCATTACGAAATAAATATAAATAAGAACGTGAGCAAAATGTTTTTAAATATTATTCCTCAGAAATAAATAGCAGAATCAACTTTTTTTTTTGGTTGTTTATTTATTTAGTTTGAGGTTTAAGAAAAGCCGCATTAAATATGTTTAAAATGGAAATAAAATATGTAATAATTTTAGATGAAGTTTTATTTTTCTAAATTTTTAAGTGCATTAAAATAAACGTCAATAAGAACGAGGGTAAACTATTGTTAAGCGTTATTCTACAAAATTAAAGAAAATTTTGACGCTTTTTCAGAAACTTTGATTTATCTTAATTTGATTTATGTATGGTAAAAATTAAATTTTGTAAAAATTGAATTTTGTTTTCGCTTTTTCACTCACATACTGATAATGTAGAATTATGTATTTTCGATGGTAATACAATACTATTTTCAGAGTTTAATTATCACTTAATATATTAATTTAAATTAAATTCTGATTTCATGCTGAAAAAACAATTTAGAAATCCCAGATAATTTATATAATTTTTAGATCTCATTTTTTAAAAATCTATTATCACGTGACTCATCAATAAATATTTGTTTGTAATAATAACGCAAAATAACATTTGGAATATTATTAAAATAATTTTTCCGTTCCAGTGGCCATACTTTGAAAAGACAGTGAACAAAAATTTTAATTTTTTTATAATAATCTATCAATTTTGAAATTAATATTGAATATACTTGTTTTTCTACATGGGAATGCAAGTCATATAAAAAATATGAATTTTTATTTTAAAAATTGGAATTTTTATTTCCGCATATATATATACTAACGGCTGCTGTTGTTTTTTGTTTGTTTTTCTTTTCACCATTTTTACTTTTAATTTATGTAAAGACTAATTGAAAGAACTCGAAACAAATATATTTTTTAATTAAATAATACGCATAATGATTTTAATTTATCTTCTCTTCTAATATTTAGAATGCATTAAATAATAAATTTATAAAATTCATATATTACCATTGTGAGTAACTTTGAGTCACTTAATTATGAAAGCATCCAGTAACTTCAATATATTTTCCAATATTGTTCATGATTAAAATCGAGTAATGTTAACACGGGAGGGTACATGTCTCTTTTTGTTACACTGAAGCGTGCGCTGTTCATTTTTAACAAAAACATCTGAAATCCATTTCAGACTTTTCATTAACTTTTTCTTTCAGGGATTCCTCATCACTTTAAATTACAGCTAATAAGGAATATAGCTACTTAACTCCATCTTTATTATTAAACAAGAACGGTAAATCTTTCGTTAAGCATAGATTATGAAACACTTTCCAACAGTTCCGGAATACTTTAACAAAACCTTACGATTAATAAGGTAAAAGTTGATGTCTAAATAAAACTTTGGAAAATGCACTACAAATTTGAAAACCCGATTTCAACAATTACTAGCAATAGCCGGAAAAATATTCGAATTCTGTTGTGAAGTCCTGTATATGATCTATAGATATGTATGTATATATTACATAGAATGCTAAATTTTAGTTCAGTTAGAAACCGTGTAGCACAATTACAAATTCCTATTCAGCCATTTCCGTCAATAAACCGAAATGTGCTTGATATATTTTGTGCTGTTTTGTATATGATCTCTGTCATTTATACACACCAAGTAATATGCAAAAAAATTAGTTAAATTTAAAAGCGCGTACCACAACGGAAAACGAACTTCCAGCTTTGTTCATAGACACTACAGTTACCGTATTATTTTGTGTGTCCCTGTAAATCAACGATGAATGCTATGCCCACCCTATTCTATTGTAAGCATCTTGTAGTACACCTTATTGATACATAACATCATCTTTATAACTGAAATAGCGATGCGTTTTCAAATTATATACTCGAATCTAAATCAAAACTAAAACAGGCGTAATATGTTCGAAAAAATTATTTTATCTCTTAATAAAAGAAATAAAAATCAGAAACATCCATTATTGGCACGCTGACAAGCTGTGATGCAGTGACACAGTAAAAAAAGAAGCTTTTTTTTAATCTCCAAAAATATAATGTAACCCCATGCGAAAATATACGAGGGAAAGTCATTAAGTAAGTCACAAAAGATAATTAAATAATAACTTACAATGATATTCACTTCAAAACTATTTTTATTTCTCAACATATTCTCCACCAATATTTATGCACCTATATCACCGTTTTATCAATGCTCCAACACCAGCTGCATAAGATTCTTTGGGTTGCTGTCTTAGCCCCATTAGGACTTCAAATTGAACCTTTTCATCATCTGTGAACATCATCTTGCCTCCAAGACGTTTCTTTAGTGAACTAAACAGATGAAAATCTCTTGGGGCTAAGTGGAAGCTGTATGGTGAATGTTGAAGAAGTTGCCATCCAAACTTTTGAATTGTCTCCTGTATTCAACTTGAAGTCCTATTGTGGCTGAGACGGCAACCCAAAGAATGTTATGCAGCTGATTTTGGGTCACTGATAAAACGGTGATATAAGTGCATAAATATTGATGGAGAATATGTTGAGAAATAAAAATAGTTTTGAAAGGAATATCATTGTAAGATATTATTTAATTATATTTTATGACTTACATAAGGACATTCCCTCGTACAATCTCTTCCGAGTTACCCACTATTCCTGAAAGCGGTCTTTATCATTAAAAACCTCAGAAACCATTATATTTTCGAGATTTAAAAAAGCATTTATAAAACCAAAGGTTTTTTTTTTCAATTGATTTTTTGAAATGTTTTCAAGTAGTTTTGGAGTTTTTATTATTAATTGGTTCTCTCAAACACGAATATAGGTTTTTAGAATGCTATTAAATCTCAGTTAACTTTTGTGCTCTGCAGTTGAATTAAAACATGCAAGAGTAACAAAATAATACTAGCTTTAATGTTATTGTTAATTCTGTTAATTTATCATGTATGTCTGTAAAATATATTTGTGGAATATGAGAATGTTTACTTGAGAATTGATAGCATCCGAAAAACTTTATATTTCGGGTTGAGGAAACTGATTAATACACACTGTAAAAAATGACCGATGTTTCTTATTTTATGAAAATATGCTATAAAAACGAACGAAAATATAATATAATCTTCTGAGTTATCCGAAATTTCAAATAGCATGTTACATTGTCTTTTGAATCCCCAGAAACGAATACATTTTCAACATTTAAAGAATAATTTATAAAAACAAATTATTTTTAGCTGCCCGAATATTTCAGAAACGTTTCCGAAGGGTTTTTATAGTGTATTAATTAGTGTCCTCAGGCTGGAATACCTGTTTTTCGAATGTTATCCATTCTAAAGTACACGTTTTCAGCCGCATAAGTTAATTTATACATGAAAGAGTAAATAAATAATCTTAATTTTAATGTTATTGTTAAAGCTGTTAATTTTGCATGTTTGTCTGTTAAACACTTTTTTGAGCATGAAAATGTTTACTTCAGAATGGATAGCATTCGAAAAACAGGTATTCCAGGCTAAGGACACTAATTAATACACTATAAAAACCTGTAGAGCACGAGAGGCATGGGTAAGTATACCTGTAATATGAACTACGCCCTACAGCTTAATATAGTAGCGTGTGGAATGATGTAGACGAATAGGCTAGACGAATGGAGGTTAACCAATTCTTTAATTAACCTAACAAAACATAAGTTTAATTTAAGATATTTATAAAATAAAATTTAACTTGCTTTTTGCACTGCTAAAGATCACATAAGGCTGCAATAGCCAGCTTGCATAGCTTGTCATGCTCTCCTGACTTCATCACCTTCTCTTGTCAATAAATTCCAGTTTTAAATACTAGCGCATTCGACTGTTGCCATTCAGAAGAGAAATAATGAGTCCAGCCTTGTTTGAGAGATCTTGCATCTTATCAACCCGTCCGATTCTGTCGTCTGGAAAATTCGCTTCGGAAAGCAGAACCATCGAAGTGGGTGTCGAGAAGTAGAGTACTTCCATATCTCAGTACCAGTCGGTCTCGCTGGTGAAATTTGTCCACTGTCGAAACAGCTAGAGTAACTGCATGAATGAGTTGCTCGATGCTAAGGTAGTTAGACTCTAGAATTTGTCGACAGCAGCAACAGCCAGAGAGCACTGCACGGAGGAGTCGCCACAAACACTTCGGAAACGTTTCTGAAAAATTCGGGCAGCTAAAAATAATTTGTTTTTATAAATTATTCTTTAAATTTTGAAGATGTGTTCGTTTCTGGGGATTCAAAAGATAATGTAACATGCTATTTGAAATTTCGGATAACTCAGAAGATTATATTATATTTTCGTTCGTGGTTATAGCATATTTTCATAAAATAAGAAACATTGGTCATTTTTTACAGTGCACTACACAGTAAAAACTACTCGTAAATGTTTCCGAAAATCTGTGGCAGCAAAAGAAACTTTTATTTTCCATAAGTGATTCTTTAAATATCGAAATTATATCAGTTTCTGATGTTTCTGAATATAAAGAACGCTTTTCGGAATTGTTGGTAACTCGGAAAGGGTTGTTATATATTTTCGTTCGTGGTTATGTTATATTTTCCTAGATTAAAAAAACATCTGTTTTTTTTTTTAACTATTGGGAAAATGGTTGTTGCTTTCGGTCGAGAATGGATCAAATGTTGTTAGCATTTTATTGTTTTAACCGTTTTTAACGTTATTCTGTAACTTTAGAAGAATTTTTAAGCGTTTTTAACGAAATTCTGTAACTTTAGAATAATTTATCTTTGAATAGGCAATAGAAATGCATAAAATCGTTACAAAACTGTTAAAGTTACAAAAAGGATAGATGCAAATTATCAGATATGAAAAATAGAATAGAAATTTGGTACTTTTGTGTTATAACGACCACCAAGGATGAAATATTTTTGTTTCTGTTTTCATTAATATATTGTAAATTTGGTACTTTCGTGTTATAGAGGCCCCCAAGGATGAATCGCCAAGTGACCAAGATTTATTGCCAAATTATAAAACATGTATGACATTATAATAATATATGATATATATATAACATTTCTTGACGTATGTGGCCAAGTTGTAGTAATATATGATGCATATATATGACATGTTTATATGATATATATATGCGACATATAAGACGTAAATAATCTGTGTATAATGACGTATCTGGCACATATAGGAGTGTTTGGAATATATATAAGCGTTTATAGGAAGCATATATAAGCTTTGCGATGATCTTGGCGAAATCATAACTGCAACCTTGGCATAATCATAATTGTGGGGAGCCGATATAACACAAAAGTACCGTTTTTTTTTTTTTTTTTTTTTTTTTTTTAAGCTTTTGTAATATTTTTCCTATGGTTATTGTAATTTGTTAAATTATATACTTTTATTTTATTTTATTTTTTATTTTTTTTTGTGTGTACTGAGAAACTGGATCATTTTGATTGAAAGTGTTGATTAATGGGATATATTTTGTACTATACGGGTCTGAAAGACCTAACGCGCGTGCTCGCGGGTCAAGAAGATCACAGACTACATAATGTTTACGAAAAAAGTTTTAAATATTAGAATATCATAATATTAAGATGAACATTAATATTTCGTAACAAAATAAAAATTGTCATTCATTATTTATTCTTTATTTAATGATTAATTACGCACGTTTAGCACAATAAGATATAAATGGAGTTTGAATATGGTTTGTTTTGATATATTCCTTTGAAATATATTCCTCCGGTTTCATTTACGACATAAACTCAAATTATTTCAACCGAAAATATTTTATAATTTTTTAATTCATAATTCTGTTTTTTTTTTTTTTTTTATTATTATTCTGCATTTAACAAACTTTTAAAGAAATTTTAATTTAGTTTGATAAATGTTTTGTTTGAGATATAATTCAGTTTGATAAAAGTTTCACTAGAGATATAATTCTTTTTGAAAAGATTTCAGAACTAATCAAAATTTTCAAGATTTTCAAAACCATTAAAGATTGAATGTCTGAAAAGAAAATTGTTTTTTAAATACTTTTAAAGAAAAAAAACTTATACCTTCCCTTTTTTTATTCTACACAAAAATATATTTTTTTGCTGCCACTTACTTTTAAATCTGATTTTAAAATAAATGTTTGCACTTGAATCTGAAGAGTTCGTTTTTTTCTTTCTTTTTTCTGAAGAGCCTTTTTCTTTTACCTTTTATCAAATATTTTTGCCCTACAGGCATGTTTTTCTGACGCATTTGTGTAATTACTGCTGACTACAGATTTTTCTTCAAAACTACAGCCTTGTAAAATCATCTAATTAAATTAATTTGGTTGCTTTCATTCAATAAAACTAGAAGGAAAACAATAATGATTTTTTTTGCACATTCTTGAATATCATTTCCCTAATATTTTTCATTCCTTCTGTAACCATGCTTTGGTGATTTCCATATCTTAATTATGTAAGGGTCATCTTTTATTTTAATTGTTGCTCCATCTTTTGTTAGTGAGGCCTTGATTATGCTATCTGAGTTGATTGTTCTAACTCATTTGCGCGCTTTTCACGTTCATATTTTTTAACATCAGTAAGATAATGAGAAAGAATCTTAATTTAGAAAAAAAAATCGCATTGTTTAAAAATGTGGCTTTAGATAATGACATCTTTTTTTGTTATGTATTGTCATTTGTATAGATAACGTCAAGCTTTATTTTAAAATTGTGGAAAAATTTAGTGCGCTAGTCTTGCACATATTGTGATATTACTGGAGTGAATTGAAACCATTCATGCGTTGCTTAAATATTGATCTACATATTATTAATTAAAAGAAAAAAAACTTATGCATTTTTTTTTCATTATTCTATTCATAAATGCGTTTTTTTAGCAGAGATTTATTTTTAAATAAGATTTAAAAATAAAAGTTCGCGCTTGAATTTAAGCAGTGCAGGTTTTCTTAAATGTTTTTGTTTGTTTGTTTGTTTGTTTGTTTTTCTTTTTGAAGAGCAGTTTTCTTTTTCATATATATATATATATATATATATATAACAAAATTTAAAATTTATCGCGATAAGCCAAAGTAGTTTTATTCCATCCTAGTCTAACTTACTCTATAATATTTATTTCCTCCGTTTATTAATGTATTTTAACTCTATTTATTCCAAAAAACCTCATATCTAAATTCAATATTTCAATGGCTGTTAATTAGTTCAATAAATCGCGTCTTTATCTTTAAATTATAAAACTCCCTAATATTCATACTTTTAAAAAACCCGCATAATTCCCTTTTAATTTTCTAAATTCCTAAAAAGACTATTTATTTTAATAAGTTCCGATATTAAAAATAATTCGTGAGATCATAAAATCTTTTTCTTATATTAAAATGTAAAAACATTTATTCTAATTCTGGCTATGTTCCAAATTCGATAAACCATTTCTTTTATTTTCTTTTTTCCTTTCCCTAAAAGTCAAAATCATTCCATATTCTCGAACCAATTAACTAACGATAATCAAATTAAACTAAAACACTCTGGGTCATAGCTAAATCCTCGAACATCATGGAATTTTCGAGAATCTTCTTTCGCGCCAAAAATTAGCGGAAACCATTTTATTACAATATTCTGGAGCCGTAGCAAAGAGTCCCGGTTAGGTCCCTGCTCACGATTGGCGCACAGGCTCTCACGTGATCTCTGTATCCCTACTCTTATTGAAAGGATATATCGTCACTTTTTCCGCTTCGGAGAGCATTCTATTCGTACATTCGAAGATGTGATGACTGATGAAAGCTAGACGTATTCGTGTAAGAACATTCGAATAGAGAGACGCTAGTTCGAAGTTTGGTTTGTTGGGTTAGTGATGGGATCTCTGCCTGGTATTGGCGTGGAGTCCAGTGTGCTTTTTCTTATACGCCTGCGGAATGTTTATTTTAAATAAATGGCCATCGTGCTCTGCTGCAGTGGGAGACGTGTGATTGAAACGAAAAGAGGACTCGAGTGAAAGGAGATTCTTCCCTGATGTCACTTTAAGCTTCAAAATAAAAACTTCTGTGTTCTTGGATGAGATGCCTAATTATGATTACGTACACACGCCATCGACGGAGAAAAACACGACTGCCGTTAATCCGAGTGCTGAAATTTCCTAGTCGGTTGATAATGTGAAAAGAACACATCTTATTTTCAAAAAAACATTTATTAAAAAATGGTACTGCTCAATCAGCTCGGCCTTAAATATCACCACAGAATTATGGAGTCGGACAGGATTTATCTGTGTTTCAATGGATTTCGAATGGATTTATATGTGCGACATAGGATAATTTTTAAAGGAATTATCGAGTGATGGAACATTTTCATACTTTTGTTCGGATCGGAGACTGGTGAATTTAAAGTATTCTAATACACGATAGTTCTGTGTTATCAAGAATACAAGATTTTGTAATGCTTTGAATTTATTCTCAATTGAGAAAAAGGTTCCAGAATAACTGTGAGTTAATATTTTTATTTATTGATATTTTTATTTATTGATATTTTTATTTATTGATATTTTTATTTATTGATATTTATTATTTCATTTATTATTTCATGTTATATTTAAAATGTTTTATTTTTTTTTGTTCGTTGTTTACTCTGAAATTTAAAGGTTATATGATGGAAAATTTGTTGAGTGTCCTTTAAAAGTAAATGATTTTGTAATTTATGAAGAATTTAAATATCCCAATACTAGGAAGTTGGAACCCACTTTTTCAGGTCCATACAAAATCATAAACAAACTTTCAGAAGTAACTTATGAAATAAACAGATTTAATTATGAAACTAAAGCCAATTCAGTAATTGTACATGTGTCTAAATTAAGACCGTATTACACTGCTCAAAACAATTAAAGGATATTGCAGTTTTAGGTGGATTTTGTATCTGGGAAACTTTTTAGCTGATTGATACATGGTCGACAGACATAGTAGGTTATATGAGAATAAATTACACATGTTTGGCAGAAAAAAATGCATTTTATTGCGCATTTGTGTACAAAAGGAAAAAAACACAATTTGTGCATATGAGAAAAAAGAATAAGAAAAGGTGTTTTCTTCAAAGAAAATCATTTTCAGTAGGGGGTATGGTTTCCACGGGCGGCCAGCAACGTTGAACACCTTTGAGGCATGGACTCAATGAGGCTATTAATGACGAGTTGACATTTGATGACAATGAGGCTATTAATGACACTCTTCCAGAAGAGCTCTTTCCAGTTCTTGGAGAGTTTGTGGGGGTTGTTGGCGGCCAGAAACTCGTCTTCCTAGAGCGTCCCAAACGTGCTCGATTGGACTCATGTCTGGAGAACACGCTGGCCATTCCATTCGAACGATTCCTTCCTCGAAAAGGAAATCCTCCACCAGGTTTGCACGATGTGGCCTGCAGTTATCGTCCATTAAAATGAAGTTATCTCCGATTGCTGCAGCGTAAGGGACTACAATAGGTCTGAGGATCTCATCCCTATATCGGAGACCAGTCAGAGCTCCATCTCGAATGATGTAGAGGTCAGTGCGCCCGTCAATGGAGATGCCACCATACACCAACACTCCTCCACCGCCAAATCTGACACTTTCGTGCACGAACGCAGGATTATTCCTACTGCCACGGTCCCTCCAGATGAAAATACGCCTGTTATCCGGATGCACAGAAAAACGGGACTCGTCAGAAAACAGAATATTGCTCCATTCATTTCTCCTCCAGTTGACATGTTCGGTTGCCCACTCCCTGCGGTCGCGACGATGCCTTGATGTTAATCTAACACATACCATCGGTCGGCGAGCATACAGACCTACAGCATGGAGCCTATTTCGGACAGTCTGAGTTGAAATCGTGTTGCCTGTAGCCGAGCGAAGGTGTTGTTGGAGAAGAGTAGCGTTCCTGTTTCGGTGTCTCCGAGCTGTTAACGCTAAATACCGATCTTCATTGGGCGTTGTTGCCCGTCTACGACCTTGCCCTGGTCTTCGGCCTGCACATCCACTCTCCAAAAAACGGTTCCAGATCCTGGAAATGACACTTTGTGACACTCCAATGGCTTGCGCTACTTCGGTTTGAGTTTGGTCCCCTTCTAACCTATCAACAATTCTCCAAGCTTCTGAATCTGTCAAATGACTTTGCTGAGACATCGTACTCATCGAAACAAAGCAATCACTGAATGCCGATCATCCTTGTCTTCATTCTCTTTTATCCAGTTGAAAGTCAAATTTCATTCGCTGCCGCTGAAGCGACGTTTTTGACGTCGAACTCAAAATTTGCATACTCCACAGTTTGAAAAACAGAAAAATATGCATTTGTGATTCTCTTCTTCTATTTTCGGCAAAAAAAATTTCGTTTATATCTTTATTTTATATAAAACTTCAAATATCCTTTAATTGTTTTGAGCAGTGTATTTTCCAGATGACTTCAAATTATTTCATGAAAATACACAAAAACCAACACAAACAACTTCACATACAGGTTTACAAAATCAAACTAAAGTTAAAACAATAGATTAAACTCAAATTCTTTAAATATCTCTTATTACCATAATTTCAACATTATCAGGTATGTTCTTGGTTGCGCAACGAGTATATTACTTGTTTTTGAAAGTTTTTGAGTTAAGTAGTTACCTTATGCAGGCATAAGATGTGTATTTTGCTTTTAGGAATTTTCAAATTGATGTTGAAAAATGAAATTAAAATTTCTATATAATTACAGTTTTTAGTAAATGTTATTTATATTATTTGATGTATTCACAATAGCTATATTTATTTTGTTTAATACAATAAAAGTCTTGAATTATTCTTGAATGCTGATATTCTGTATTAGTCTAAAAGTTGATATTGTAGTGAAATGTTTTGAAGAGATTAGTTGAAAAATAAGTATTGCAATAGTGTAACTATAATAGTTTTATATTCCAATTCTCTGTCATCTATCTATCTAACAACTATTATTATTATTATTATTTTTGTTATTATTATTATTATTTTGCTTATTACTTAAAAAGTGTAAAAAGAAGTAGATGATTCTATACTTAAAATTTTGGTAATTAGCTATACCCGATTATGTCATAGATTTTAGTAGTTAAAAGAAGAGTATCAGAAAGGGATATTATTGTTCACAATTGTTGGTTGAGTGAATCCTATCTAAATATTTGGACATCTAAATTATTTAGTATTGGAAAAATAATATATTGTTAATTTTTTTTGCACAATTCGGCTAGCAAAAAATTATTTCCTTATCTTTTCAAGTAAGGAAACAAACAGATTTTGCTATGTACTTTTCCCCCCCCTCAACCAAGAATTTTATATGGAATGTAATATTTACTGTGATATATTACTAGAGTAGTTATTGAAGTTTGTTGATCTTATTTATTATTTGAAGAAATTTATTAATGTTATTAGTTATTAAGAGAATGCATTAGAAAAAAATGTTATTAGTAAGATAAAATAGAATTATATTTACAAATTGTTGAAAAATGGATTAAACTGCTTACAGTGAATTGTAGTTATAAAATATATGATGAATTTAAATTTTGGTACCAAGGCTGTGATATACCAAATTAGTGTGTATACCATGAAGTGCAATATGGACATTTATTATTTCAAAAAATTTTACTGATTGTGACAAAAGATAGCTATCGCATGGAATAAATAAGTTAGCTCTGATCTTTAGTGTGACCACAAAAAGAGTGGCACCACAGATTAGAGTGGGGTCAATCCAAAACCACAATGGAGAAAGACTGAAATTTAGTCAGAACTGTTTGAGACTGTTGTTGACTGCTGTTGTTGTTCAAACAGTGACTGTTTAAGACTATTGAAGCTTCAGTATTCAGCTATTCAGTATCATTGTTATTCAGTATCAATGTAATTAAGTTTTTTTAATGTAATTAATTTCCAGCTTTATTATCTATTATTTATTTTATTGAATTCTTTATATATTATGTTATTAATATTATTTATTATGTTAGTTATTTCTTAGTTTATCTTGATGTACTCTCATTTATTTTACACTTGCAAAAAGTAAGTGTTGTTGTAAAATTTATGTATTTTAGGTTATGCTTTACCCTAAAAAATTTTTAATTTTTATTCTTCCAAATTTTTAAGGCAATTGCTTTGTTTGTGATTCTTGGTGATTAAAAAAAAAAAAAAAAAAAAAAAAAAAAAAAAAAAAATAGAATTTTTATAATTTAGGAAAATTCACAATTTTATTTGTCACTTATCTGAACTACTGTTAGGGAACTGCTGTTCAGATAAGCTTGATTTTTTTTTTTTTGGGGGGGGGGGCATATTGAAACAAATTAAAAAAAATTTCGCCGTTGACCGCATTAAAACTATAATTCTGTGTAAATCCCATTATTCTAAATTATTTTCTCGCTCCAGTATTTCGATTGTCAAAATTACATCTAGCAAAATATAGTTTATTCCAAATTCATTCTCTTAAAAAATGGCGCTGATAGATGCTCTATTAAAATTACGCACTTTTATTTCTTTAAATAAAATGCATCCTAGAATTTAATTCTTCTAAAAAACACCAATCTCCCAGCTAAAAATATTTTACTCTTTTGAAATAACAACATATGAATTTCTTTTCTTTATTTTTTATTTCCCTACAATTCCTGACAAAATATTACTTCTTAAATTATGAAAGACTTTAGTCTCAATGTAAAAATTATCTTGGCATCTTGACATACTTGATAAAACCTATGTATTCGTTTTTCTTTGCTTCTCTTCTTATTTATTCGAAAGGAGTAGATTTCACGAGATTGTTCTCGAAGCATTTGTTGCCGCGCTTTTTCCAACTCACGGTAAAATCGCTTCCATATAAGAGCGCCGGAGAAATTAATCCGAACGCGCTGATTGGTCCAGAGACTTCTTAGTAAAAATGTATTCTGGAGCGCTCAGAAAATGATATACGGCGTTTTCCCGCGTTTTGAGTCAGAAGGTTCCGGGATTCGGCGGTGTTTGCAGCCCCGTCATGTACTTCCTAATCTTCGAATGTTCTCCTTGGCCGCCGATAGATTCGATAAATTACCTGCCTATACGAGCCAAAGATGTCTTCTTAATATAATAATTTAAATCATCAAGTCTTCTTCACGGTCTTAAAATCAGCATGGATAGATTTTGCTACGTGACAAGTAAAGCATAACCAAAATTTTTTTGATTTTCGAATAAAATGTGAACCGGAACGAACTGTCTCTTATTTTGAGTACTATACGTACACAATGAAGTGGTTTTTCGGTGCTCTACTGTAAAATGCCTGGGAGAAACCCTTGCCTTGAGTATGAGTCTACAAAAAGTATGGTAATGCAAGTAGAATCGTCATATATATATATATATTTCACTACAGGCATGTTTTTCTGATGTATTTGTATAACTACTGTTGACTAAAGATTTTTCTTCAAAATTACAGTCTTGTAAAATTATCTAATTAAATTAATTTGAATGCTTCCACCCAATAAAAACAGAAACAAAACAATAATAAAATTGTATTTTTTCTTCTATTTTTTAAATTCTTGATCATGAATTTTCCTTGTATTTTTCAGTCCTTGCGTAACCACTCTTTGGTGATCTATCTACACACTATAATTAACTAAGGGTCATCTTTAATTTTAGTCAGGCCTTGAGTGTCTAGCCCTAAATAAGTCCCTATTACTGTATAGATTTCCACATGGCTGACATAATGATCTTCCAGTTCTTAATAAAAAATAATTGTCGTTTTCCCTCAATGATATTTGTTTATTGGACAGGGCGGAGTGGAAGGGTAATATCGTTACGTATGAAAACCGTTAGGAAATTGTAGGCATTAACTAGAAGATTTAAAATAAAGTTTTAGAAATTTAACTACTGAAAAGCTGTAGGGAATTAAGATTTTTCACTGTAATTAAATAAAAAAATTATTATGGGTAATGAAGTAATTTAACTTATTTATGATTTTTAAAAATATTTTAAATAAATTTCGTATTAAATGCAAGTTATATTAAAATTAACTGCTAATAATTAACAAATAATAAATGGAATATCAGTTGATATCTACTATGAAGTCTTCACCGGTTTTTCATGCCTGTGTATTGGATTGTTCGGAAAGTTCCTTCCGTTTGGGAAAACCAATTCGCACCGGAAAATTCTGCTCGTCTATTATTAGACATTAGATATTACAATTAATGTCTAATAATTAAGTGATTGAATTTTCCTGTACGAACCAACTTTCCCAAGCAGAAAGAACTTTCCGAACAACCCAATATATATCCCACGATAACAGTCTCTAAAACAAACGGTTCAATTTAAAATTCAAGCATTTGCCAAAAATATGGAATTGATTTGAATTTGGTTTTACCGCTGAAAACTTTCAATTTGTTTTTTTTTATTTTTCTTTTTTTTTTTTGTAGCTCAATATATCAAGCTGAATATTGGTATCTATAACATCATATAAAAATAATAAAAGCTTTAAAGCATAAAATGTCGTCATTTCAACTGTTTGTCTTTAATACCATACGACAATATGTTTTTCTCAAAAATTATATTCGATTATGTAAGCTTGAAAAAATGTAGTATTATTATTGTTATTAAATATGCAAAAGAAAATTTACAATAAAGCTTCTCACGTTATTGTAATTACACTCTGTCTTAATTTGACCATTACTCTTCAGTAAAGAGTTTTCTTACCGAATATTTCACATGCACGGTCACTTAAATTGATGCATAGTTTTCAAAATAAGAAGCTTTGAACAGCGAAATTTCTGAATGAGGCTATTACAGTGTAGATTTCCATATGGTCGACATAATGACCTTCCTGTGTCTACTTAATGAATGATTAGTTGTCATTTTCCACCGCCTTGTTCTGTTTATCGTGCAGGGTGGGGAGTGAAATATCGTTAGATTGCAACTGGGAAATAGCCTAATTCAAAATAAAGTTTTAGAAGTTAAATTGCGCAACAGAGGTAAATTATTAACATTTGTTAAATTAGTTAAATTAAGAACTGTTAATGAGTAATTAAGTTTAAAGGGAATTAGTGAACAGTTTAATTATTCGACTTGAAGATATCTGCAAGAAATTTCCGGTTTTATTTAAATGCGTTTATGATTAATTTTTGAAATGTCTCATGAGACCAATAGTCTACACTCAGATGAATTTTCAAGTCTGTTTGTCTCAATGTCCTACGATACCGCTTTTAAACACTATCTGACACGAATGAAATTGAATAGAGATTTATCAGATATTTGGAAATAACTTAAAAATTTTTAGTGTGTTTTTCTATTTGAAAAATACTGAAAATTTCTGCGAAGAAATTTGCAAAGACTTTGCTACCGAATGCTGCAAAGTAATTTATAAAAACATTTAAATTATTACAAGCATCACAATTGTACATCCACAATTTTATATTTAAATTTCAAAAACAGAAATTGTAAGAAAAATTATGATATTCCAAAACTAAAGCTTAATTTAAATATTTTTCCTAGTAATTATAAAACTCTTTAAATTGATTGAAATTTTCATTTTCTTGATATAGAATTTATTGTTTCAGCTATAATCGCCGAGAAAGAAGGTAATTAATTTCAAGACTCTAAATTGCTTAAACTACGTGTACGTTTACTAAACTTTATATACATTTGCCTATTCGTATCCATACAAGATAACTTTAATCTGGTGTCTTGTAAGTGGTTAGAATGATTTAACTTGAGAAAAGAAATTTTAATGTGTTGATCAAAAACTACTTCTCGGATTAACATTATTTCTGCAGTAAAATGCCCAAAATTCAAGAGCATATATAAATCAACATAATGAAATTGATAAAACAAGGTACATACAGTCCTTACATTTGAGTACCACAATTTCAGAATAGTAATTTCCACTCTATATAATCACAGAAAATTGTTTCAAATTATGCGATTAAATAAGTTTAAGATTACCATTTGGAAACAGTGGTACAGAACTTCCGTACTTAACCTGATAAAGACCGAACTTTAAATAAATTCATCAATCTATCCCTTTGTAGTTGTATATTATTAAGGTGAGAAGATAGAGTATTTTCCATAAAATGATTCTTGTACCAATATGTAAAATCGTATAAATTACGTTACTTGATACAACAAAAATAAATTTATGTTAACTTTTCAAGTATGTTTTACTTTTTATCTATGTATAAGAAATAATTTAGATACTTTTTAAATTAGCTACATTTAACACCATTTGAACCGTTTATTATGCATGTGAAATGTAACTTTTTCTTACTGCCAAATAAATTTGTTCGTAAATTGAGGTGTCACTCATTCATTTCAATATTTTAGAAATGGAAGTCATTTGCCCCTGAAAGGGTTAAATATAATTTAGATAAGATGATGACTTTAGATGCTAAAATATATTTTGTTTTCATGTATAAGAAATATTTTAGATCTATTTTTAATTAGTTGCATTTAACTCCGGTACAACATACCTAATTTAAAAAAATGTCTCTTGCTTAATAAATGTATTTTGTTTATTTTAAGAGAAAAATTATTCAAACAAGAATATAGAATAAAGTTTGCTATATTTGAATATATTTTATGTTTAGATAGGAATAATTTTTACCCGATCCTAAACGTAAATATATGAGCAGCTTATAAATTTTACATAAAGCCAAAATTTAAATTGCAATTCTAAATAATGAAATGGGTTGCGACTATATCTCAGTCCCTTATTAGCATAAAAACCCAAGAAAAGATTCTTTACAAGATTTTAAGAACATTCCTTGTACACTGTCAAAACTTTCGTTGGCGCTTTGCCCATGGCTTTAATCAAACCCAATACGCTTGAGGCCAAAAGCAGGGAATCTTTAATTCCGTAAAAAGACAAATTGAATATTTTGTTAATGAGACAAATCTGCAGTTTGTTATGTGCTCTATTGAGCCAGGGGTACAAAGATATACGACGTCCCTTGTGACACTGTGGAAAATAAAATCTTTATGATAAGTGATGTGAGTGTTTAACTACGAGCATAAAAGATTAATTGGAATTTCTTGTTTCTTGTTCTGTCATGTCAGCTTACGATGTCTTTCACAGGCTTAATTAAAATCTAAAATCTATTTTTATCAAGTGATGTTAGTTGGATAAACAAATTTAAAGTGACGGGTTCCTATTAAGATCCATACATACTTTTTGAATATTTATTATTCGAAAAATCTTTCGTTATCTTAACAGTATGATAATTATTTAATTTTAGGTACCATATTTTTAAAACTTATCTTTGACTTTTAGTTTTGAAATATGCATCAATTTAGACTATATTAAAACTTTATCACGTATACAAATTAATAATTTTTTAATAGGCTATGGTCCTGATTTTAGAATGAAGGAAATTAAATTTACAGAAAAATTACGTTAATTTTGATGAAGAACCGAATGCTGAAAATTGGTAATAATTTAAATTATATAAACGACCTCAAGAAATAACGTTTAGATGACCTCTACTGAGCGAGACGCACATAAGATATTGCTTTCGTTATTTAAACAGCGAGATAACTATTTAATTTTCAACAAAATATTTTTTTTAAGTTATCTTTGCTTTTGAGTTTTAAATATTACATTATATTAAAAATTTTTGAGTATTAAAATTAGCAATTGCTTTTGGAGAGACTATTATCATAATTTCACTGTGAATGAAATGACAGCTATGGTAAACGTACGTTAAATTTACGGGGAATAAGAAGCATAAAACTAGTAACATTTTACTTTTTTATTAATATACGGCGCACATTTGGTGAGACACATTAAAGAAAAGTGTGAAAACAGTATCTCCTAATACCGATACTTTATTTCTTTTAAAAATCTAAATAACCATTGTACCAATAAATAATTATTGTCAATTTTTCTTTTCGCCCTTCTGTGTTTTGTCTTTTTGTGTCATAAGATAAGAATATTAAGAAGAAAAACTCGAAATATATCGAAAGAAAGAAAGGATGACAGATCATAATAGTAAGCAAAATAGTTTGTCTAGTATTTTTTTTTTTTAACACTTTAAAACTGACTTCAATATATGGTCCACTTTTGGAACACTATGCGCCAAAGGTGGTCCACAAGCTACGATTTGGAAATTGTATTATAAAAGTTACTATTATTATTATTATTATTTTACAAAGAAAAGTATACTTGATATATGTTAAAAAATAAGTGTAGAATTTTACAAACGTCACTTTTCCATTCTTTTAAAAAGAAGTATAAAATTACTTTTATAAATTTATTTTACAATCTCGAAAGTTGCTTTACCTTTTTTCGTTTGAAGTTTTCTGATATTGTGTTCCTTTAGTATATCTTGTTTCATCTAGTACACTAGAAGAGAAATTAAATATAATTAAACTGGCAATAGTAATTGTATATTCATTGACAATATTTATTTGAATTTACGTATCACCGAAGCATATGCAGTGCGTTCATTCTTGTTGTTCACCCAGTGTAGAGTCTGACCGCCCTGAATTTATAATCAGTGTATTTGATTATTCTTTTGTGAAACGTATTAATTATTTAGCGTATATGGTTGCTTGACATTTTGTGAATGAGTAGATGTTTTCTTTTAATTATTATAACATATGTTTATTTTAAGATATTTAGAAAACATGAGCTTATGGTGTCCCCTGGATTGATTTATTTCACTCTTAGTTGTATGCAATTTAATTTTTTTATTATATTTAATTTATTGAAATATTTTTATATTAAAAAATAGGCGCATTTGTAGGATAAATCATCTGGATGTTAGTTTAATATTCTTCATCTAGAGTACAGCAGAGATATAACATACTTAGTTAATGACTGCAGTATAAAAAGCAATGAAACTGGATTAATTTGCGTCTTGAATCAAAACCTGTTCTCTTTAATTCAATAAACAGTTGTGTTATGTTCGTCTAGGTTTAACAAGGTTCTGGGTTATGATATTTAATAAGTTAACACTATTGAAGGGCAAACCACTGGAACAACTGCACAACTGTGCACATATCGTTATATTTCTAAAATTTTAAGTGACATGGTTATTAGATATCTAAAATAAAAAACAAATATTAAGGGATTGCTAACAAACTTTCTGAATTTGGAGAACCACTATTTGCGAATGGTAATCTTCGTTTTAAAAACTTCTGTTATTAAATAAAGTGAATATTTAGATTTGGAAATAGTAGTACTAAACAATCAAAACATTCCGTACCTATGAATTAAGTAATACATTCTTTAAAATTTAAATAGAATAAGAAGATAATGCGAATACGTTGATGTTACCAATGTTAAACTTTCACTAATCTATTTCGATTCACCATCTTATAATCAAAAAATATTTTATCATTACTTATTTCCTCAATCTTTACTTCGTTCAAATGAATAACAACTCCGTTAAATTTCGATTTCTGAGCAAATCAACTGCCTTAATGTTTAGCATTTTCAGATTAAATCGAAGTTAGGGGATTATTCATTAAAAGCTCATTAAGCATAACTTAATGTTCCCAAAAGTTCAACTTCGTCTTTTGCGTATGGAAATATTTTCTTTTCCCAAGAGACTTTAAAATAATATCGGTTTACTTAATTGTTTTACGAAACTTTAGCATATTTTTTTTCCATTTATGGACTTGCGATTTACTAAAATGTGTAACTTCGGGAAAACGGCAGACCATTTTACACAATTTAATACAGGTGCGTAAAATCCATTTTATGCATTTTAATAGTCTTTTCGTGTTAAAAATGATAGACTCGTGGAAAATAATTATATCTAGAATTAAACTTTTCAGATTTTGTGACTTAAAAATAAATTATTTTGGAATGACTTTGGTTTAAATATAAAAGCATTTAAGAATTCAAGGGTTTATTGGTTTTCATTTAATTCACGTAAGTTTAAAAGAAAAATGAAAAATCTATTAAATTTTTACATTATATTACATTTTTTGTATGTGTGTTTTGCTGAACAGTTTTACATTTCAATGGAAAAAATAGAGAAAAAAAAAACCATTTGGCAGTATTTTGTTCGCTCTATACCTAATTAATTCATATTCTTTATAACGTTTTGTTCCGTTATATTTTAATATTATTCCGTCTTTACTAACCTAAATATCACTCAAAGCAGTAACATGTCACCAGAGTAATAAAATAAATTATTTTTGGAAATTGTTAGGCAATAAAATAATTTTAATCTGTCCCGTAAAAGAGGTTATATTACGGTCCAATTTATTACATACAGGGTACCCATAGTTAAAGTACAAGTGTCTGAAGGGCTGTGCAAATTAAACTGCTTGGAATATTTTTAAAAGCTGTGGTTCTTTTATACTGTTTACAGTATGCGGAATCGAGTTATGCAATAAAAAGGATTAGTTTGAAATTTTATCGATAGATGGCGCTTAAATGTTAGAGAAGTTTTATTAGCAAATATTAACACATATAATTAACTTTAAATCAATATATTTTGAGATGAAGATATTCTTTCATAACAGCGCTATGATTACTATCATTTTGATAAAAACATTTTATTAATAAAGCCCTTTTTTCTAAAATTTTAAGACTTCTAACCATTTTTATGGCTTAAACCATAAGCTAGAATCATGTAAAAATTGTAATATTTTTTTATTTATATTTACATGGTAGGAAATTCTCCATTTTTCTTTTACTTAATTTTTTCCCTTTTAATACTATATATCCTAATTTTATTAAAATTAAATTATCTTTAATTATCTTTAAATTATTTTAATTAGCTGAATTTTAACCCTCAATTTATCAAAAAATAAGGAGCATTTGAGGAAAACTTTTCATTAGAATAGTTAGAGTTATGACTACTACAACATACTTTGAAATCATCAACATCGGTGTGTACCTTGTTTGGTGATCCCCTTATTAGGTACAGTTGGTAGGTTTGATTTCAATGCTGTCTAGTAATGCATTTTTTAAAAGTACCTCCTATATGAGATTTAAATTTTCAATCTCTTTCTCTTTCAAAGTCCTTGTTTAATGTTCCCTCTTTATATGAAAAATAAATTCATGCATAATAAATCCTTTCCTTCCTTAAAAAATAGTTTTACTGCAAACATTGTTAGTACAGTATTATTTCATTTTATCAATTCTCGTTATATTCCCTCTTTATACGTGTCTTCCGAAAAAAAAAAGATCTAGAATTACTGCATTTTTTTTTATTATGTATAATTCGATTAGAAAAAGTGTAATTATTTGTCATTATTTTATTAAGAAAATTGTAAAATCCATTTAAAATAATATTTTGGAGACAAATGTGAAACATTTTCTTATTTGGTATACTCACTTTGTCATAAATCATAAATGTCCTCGATTATATTGAACTTTTCCCTGTATCCGGGTAAGTTTAATTTAATGAAAGGGAAAAAAAATAGTCATTTAAAAATATATAATGACAGTGAATAAGTGAATAAGTCGGTAATAAGCTGTAATACATCTGTTTTTATAAAATATTAAAAAGAACAACATTCAATAAACAAACACCAGTAATTTTTTTAAATGTTTATTCATATATAATTTGATTTTCATGACTATTTAAATGGCAAGCTTTATTTGCTACTTATCTCGACAAGCGTCACACATTTGTGGCACTAAAGCTCCCAGAATGAATACCCCCTAACAACAGAGAATTATCGAGGTATGATTTTCTATGATTTTAAAGTGAGGCTAAATCAAGAAGAGTGCATTCAATATGTGCTATTAGCATATGAAAATGAAGCTTCATCTGATACGAATTTATTCAGATGGTTTACATGTTTACAGAATTCAGAAGAGGTTAAAAGTTTCACCTCGATAAAAAATACACAGGGAGATCTTTATCGGCCGTAGTCCAAGGAAATGTGTTGACAGTACGAAAATGTTAATTGATGATAATTGCTGTACCTACCAAACGATACAGAAATAACATTAGATCCGCAGCTATGAATTTTTAATAAAATTCTTTAATAAAAATATAATGTTTATTTATAAAATTATAATATAATAAGATTATGAAATTTTTATAAAATTATTCATAAAGAATTGCATATGAAAAAATCGTGTTTGTCTTTGGCTCCAGCATAATTTAACAGAACAAGAAACAATAAAGTGTGTCAGAATCAGTAAAGAAAAATTGCTTGATGTTTTTGGGCACCGCATTATTTCTATAATAATAACTGGTGATGAGATGTACATACATTTTTTGACATTCCAACACGTCAAGAAAGTAAAGTATGAGTCTTTGAAGATGAAGGCTAAACCAACAATGGTGAAAAGTTAACGAGCAATGAAGAAAGTGAGGTATGTCATGTCCTTCAGAAACACGAGGTTGTAGTAGCAGGAGTAATAAAGCTTTACAGACAAAAGATAGTTGCAGCTAACTGGTACACCACTAAGTGTCTTCCAGAGATTCTTCAAGAGGTGAATTTTAGGTGACTCATGCTTCACTATGACGATGCATCTCCTCATTCAGCAATGATTGCAGTCGAATTTCTTGAACACAATAAATCAAAGTGATAGTACATCCCCCTATTTTCTTGTTCTTAATATTCGTGAATTTAGGCTGTTTTTTAATCTAAAAAACTTAAGTAGGCGTTGTTTGCATTCCGAAGATGAGATTTATGAAAAGCAATGACTGAAAAGCATATTTTTCATCTATTAGAAGAAATGGATGACTTGAAGCATTTAATCTTTAAAAAATGAATAGTTCCACGCAAAACGGGCTTCAGTCAACTAAGCCAGTTTTGAGAAAATTGAAAAAAAAATACATTGCTGTTTTAAAAATATTAAACCAATGAAAATTATTTTTTTTCCTCTTTTATAAAAATTATACTAATCAAAAACCACTGAGAAAAAAAATTTGTTTAAATCTACTCTATAAGAACAAAAATCCGTGGTTAACTCAATTTTGCCAATTTGGTGACTGAAGCCATTTTTGCATGGAACGATCAAAATGAGTTGATCTTGGAGGGAACTACTTTGAACACTCCTAAAAGTTGGTAAGTTTAACTGAAACATTTCACTGTGATCCTCGTATGTGCCAAAGATGACTGAATAATTTCATTGAAACATGTTACTTTTATTAGTATGGTTACTTTTATGAAGTGTAGGTTAGAGCATTTCCACTTCGTAATGACAAAGGCGCATTATGTTCATATAGAAAACATGCGCCTTTAAGGCAATAACCTTATAGAAAGAAGAACCTTACGTTTAAAACAAAGGCTGCATTCTTTTAAATTTGTTCGTTAGCATTTGCATAGTTTAATTTTAATTTTAATTTTTTTGCTTAGGGTAGCTGATGTTGATCTGACCGAGTCTTTTTTCAATTATTCTATTTTAAAGGCAGTTTTTTTTATGGAGTCACTTTCTATTTCAGAACTGGTTCGAAAAGTGAAAGTATCTTAATAAAAAAAAATGACAACCCAATTCGAAAAAGTAAAGAAGTATCGGTTAGAGATTGACCTTAACTATCCTAAACGAAAAAAAAGTCATTTAAAAACATTAAAACGCAAAAGAGAAATCTGAAAAGAACGCTGCCATTGGTTTAATATTAGCTTGCGAGTGTGTCCCAGTGACTAGTATAAGTTCATAAACCTCATGCACCCATCCATACTTTTTCAGAAAAAAAGTAAACACATGTTTCTCCTATACGAACAGTATTACATTAATTTGCAGACAAAAAATATACAGTGAAAAAATAATCATTCAATTCCATGATTTGAACCTTTAAACGAAACTCATCAATCACATTAATGCAAAGTATAATTAAAATATCAAAGAACTGTGTAACATGGATTACTTTTATTTATTCACACACAAAGTAGGTACTACTACTTTTGCTTTTAGAATACATTCTATTTTTTAAAATGTCGCTCTTAGATTATTATTTTAATCTTAAGTGTATAGGCTACATTTCAAATTGAAACGTACCTCACCAAACCCATTAGTAGAACGTAACTGAAATGTCACGGAACGCTTTTAACAAAATATTTTAATTTAAGTAATTCCGTTCTTCAGGCTAGTTGTGAAAGTGTGAAACACCTTACATGCAATAAATCTTCAACTTCTCTTAATTTAAAAATTTCCGTTCCCGACATTCATTTGAGAAATTAAATTTCCAGTGTACAGAAATCGTATTAGGAGGCGTCTCTCTACCTTTTAAAATGGGATTGGAGGGAGGGGCGAAGATATTCGATGAAAGATGTCTCCAGAACTTCTGTAATTAGATTCATTTACTCCTAAGATGCTTTGTCCGAATGTGTTGAAGTTATTAGTCAGTCAAGTATGATGATATTTCAAAAGATCTAGCGTATGCGAGAAATGTAGAGAGAAAATTAAGTTTTGTCTGTTTTAATTTTATAATTTTATATTATGCGTAGTTTTGTAATGTTTCTTTGAATATCGTAAATGAGATATTAAAAGTATTCCGTATTAAAATGGATTAATAATTAGTAAGTTAAAGTATCTTTCTCTGTTAAATGTATGAGCTGAAATTTTACAAGAGACGGGAGTGATGCATCAAAATTCATTGGATTAAAAAGTTATTTTCGCTTGGTTTCATTCAAATTATTGCCATGAACCAATACATCTGATGAAAGTGAGTGTTGCCGGTAATTTTACGATTATTTTAAAGAAAGAATTGGATGAAAATAAAACCGTTTCATTAAAATTAATATCTTAAATACTCGTTTTGATTTTAAAACGAAAAGTTTTGGAGTTTTTATCGTATGAATTAAACATACCACATAGCCAGCAATATCGTATTATGATATCATTTTATTAATTTTATTACATTTCTTTAACTAAACATTCGAGATCAAAAATTTAAAGAACAGATTCATTTCAACTACTTAGAAAGACGTAAAATAAACTAATTAATCATAAATCAAAAAGTATTTTAATACCTTTTCTAATAATTTATTATAATCGTATTAAAATCGATAAGCTTTTTTCTCTGTTGGTAAGAAAAATGTTTCTTTATCTCCTGCTTAGTTTGATGTTAGTTATAAAGCAAGTTTAAACTCAGATAGTCGGAACGGTTTTTAATTCAATAAAATATTTCTAGCGTGTTTTAGACAAGTTTTCCACAGATTATTGTGAAGGCTCTAAACTATACAATAAAAGAACATTTGGTAGGCAGATGTTTAAAGTAAAAGTAAACATATTACTAAAAGTTTCTTAATTTCAACCTGTTTTGAAAGGGGGTGGAACAGTTATATGAACTTTAATGGACAGGCGATATGATGTCGCTGTGACGTCACAGTCGTCATAAATTGTCATAATCATAAAAAACGACTAAAAAGTGGAATTATTATTTCTCCACATTATGAATATCAAGTTATCACCCCTTCATGAATTCACCGTGATGTCACCGTGATTGTCACAAAATGATACAGATCAACTTTACAATAACGTTCATTTGACATTTTTGCTATGTCATGTGTCGGCATTGTGTACTGTAAAATTTGCGTGTGATCATGGTGCTTTCACATCTTGAGGGAACTGGTCATTTATCAATGTATGGGGTTCTACACTTTGTTTTGTTAGCTGTTGCATTTGCGTTTTACTAAACTCCATTCATCCAACTCGATTTTAATTTTCTTATGATATAACTAAAAGTTTTCTATAATATATGACCATAGATAAATTCAGATATTTTTTTCCGAGATGAATTTCCAGAGTTTCAAATGATAAATAGTATATTTTCGGGGTGTCGGATGCGAATATTTTTTCTTCCTGTTTATTAATTAACAAATAACCCGAAATCTTCCACGGGCACTAACTGAATGGGAATATTTCGTGCCACCCCTACAATAATCACTATATTTCACTAAAGAAATTGCATAAGGTCTTGAAGAAGTAATGTAGTATTCTTCTACTTCAATATATATAAACAATCCCTTCTATATATTTATACTAAATTTCTCTTTCAGCACCTGCTGGTTGGGTGCAGTTACTTTTGCAAGAAGAGAACCTGTTAATCGTAGCTGGGGTGGCTGGTGCCATTGGAATTCTGCTCATTGTTTTGTTAACTACAGCTGTAGCAATAGTACTTAGGAAAAGAATGAAAGGTTTGTATCGCCTCTTTATGTATATAAAAAATTACATATAATTTTAATATTATAATTTTAATCAATACTAAAGACTACTAAAGATTTTATAAATATTAATTATAGAATAATGTTTCTTACCAAAGAAACAATCACCTTTGATGTAGGCAAATATCTACAATATATTGTATTTTTTATTTTTTTTTTCATGACTAATAACACGATCAAGTCAGATGATATGAAGTTAAACTGATAGTCAAGATTTATAATAAGTGTCATAAGTGTAATTGTTGTAATATTGGTTAAATATTGGTTTTGCAAAATATTGATTATATCGGATATATAGGCTTTTTAATGGAAATATTGGCAATAAGCCCGAGAGAAAATTCTGTACATTCATGTTAATCGGGCACAAATCTTGCCAATAGACATTTTTTACTCTCGCCACTGGCAACTTTTAGTTTTCGCGTGCGTGAATTAGAAACAATGATTTGATGCTTAAATAAAAGGTTTTGTCTTATCATATTATTTCTTTTTCTTCTTATTATTATTATTTTGTATTAAATTAATGTACTGTAGTCCGACCAGTAAATGAACATCTCCCAGTGAATGAACAATTAGTAAATATTTTAATAGAATGAGGTTTGGAAAACCCCTACTAGTTAGTTATCATGTTGGGTTTAAAAAACCCGTAATTCAGTAAAAACGTGTTATAAGTTATTTGTGTACAAGTTGTAAAATAAATAACATAGTTATGAAACTTAAGTGTTTTTAAATTGCTGCCTGTTCATTTTTGTATTCATTCACTGGTAATAACTGTTCATTTACTTGTTTTTTGTTAAGTGTTTTATTAAGACACCACTAACACATCCAAAACAAATGAGATATAACTT
Source organism: Maratus michaelseni (assembly GCA_963931845.1). Classification (NCBI taxonomy): domain Eukaryota; kingdom Metazoa; phylum Arthropoda; class Arachnida; order Araneae; family Salticidae; genus Maratus; species Maratus michaelseni. Next base: position 337,764,240 of record OZ007592.1, read on the forward strand.
CCTTAAAAATAAATGTACAACGTGAAATAACACAAATTAAAAATATATATATTGGCAAACAGCTGTTTCGGAGCCCCTAAAGCTCCATCATCAGTGCCAATTCAAAATATTAAAACGAATTAGAATCCTAAGCCATGTCAATTTGCCTGCCGTCTTTCGCATGCACCGAGATAAAAAAAAATTCATCTTTTGAATTGGCACTGATGATGGAACTTTAGGAGCTCCGAAACAGCTGTTTGCCAATATATATATATATATATATATATATATATATATATATATATTTAATTTGTGCAATTTCACGTTGTACATTTATTTTTAATATAACGGCACAAAGTTTAATCCACCTTTTTAGATATAAACTTCCTTTTATTATTTTTTATCATTTGTATACCAACACGTATATTTGCACTGTCAGACAAAAAAGGTACTGTTTATTAAAATAGTATCAATCCTTTTTTTAATGTGCTTAAGGCTTGAGGCATTTACTGATAGTATTACACTAACTCGTTGTAACAGTTTCAGACATACATATTAAATGTATATAATATATGTATTTCAAAGGAAATAGGCCAAAGACTTATATTTTGAATTAAAATTAATGCTATCCGAATAATGCAATATGGAACAATATTTGGAGATTTACCACCTGCGGTCGGCTAACATAAAAGTAACGAAAATTCTTACCAGTTCTGTTCTATTACTGAAAAAAATTTAAACAAGCCATTTTTAGTGTACTATTGCAGGGCAATATTGGGATATTAAAACTAATAAGAACAACATTGATCCAATATTGTGTTAATAGTGGAGTAATTGTACAACTATAAATATATAATTTATTAATTACTCTTAAAAAAACGAAACATTACGTATAGTTATTTATTTATATAAGTCCTGGAAAAGATGGATAAAAATACACAATCTCTAGGAATCAAATAGCTATCTACCAACGACAAAATCATAATGGATGGCAAAAAAATCAAAAGGAAGAATGAAATCTGAGAATTTTTTATCGTGAAAAAAATTAATTTTTTTTCCCAAATTAATTATGTTAAAATTGCATTTCATATGCCGCAAAGGAATCATTCACATTATTCCCCCCATACTTATGCTTCTGAGTATTTTAGATACTTCTAATACTTCTCAGATGTTAAAGACAAGACTCAAAAAGAAAACTCTTATATTGTTTGTTTGTTTAGTTTACTGTCAGAAACAGCATGTTTACTAATGCATTAACTTTTATTCGTTACAGCTACCAGTAAAGAAGTTCTACAAGCAAGGCATCAGTAAGTTTGTTATTTTTATTCCCTTTCCTTTTAATATGGTATTTTTAAGCTAATAGTAGCTGTTGTCACGCAAAGAAGTTATTAAACCTCTTATTGTGAGATTTTTCGTTCAATCCCCTGGAATTAATTTTCTTTTCCTCCACAAAGAAAGATTAGGAAATTTAATCTTTTTTTGTTTTTACCCATTTTTAGTTTTTGTGAAGAGAATGAAAAGAAAATACACGTGTCTAAACTTTTTTTTTCTCATTAAATATGTGCTATTTTACCTCTTTTTTTTTTTTTTTTTAGAAATTTTTTATCTGAGAGTAATCCACTGAAGATTACATTATGCTGCTTGCATTACACGTCTAGTTGTTAAAATAAATAACTTCGTATTCCTTTATTATGGCTATCTAATAGATCCCAAAACCTGTTAATTAGAAAATCTTTCAATGTAAAAAAAAAAAACTATTTTTTGTTCAAATAATCTAAGTAATAAAAGCTATCCTGTTTAATTATGTATGAAAACAATGATAATATCTTCGAAGGAAAGATGTAGTAATGAGATCTTTACAGGAATATTTTGCACTTTATAAACAGAAGCTTCTGAATTATTTTATTAACAAACATTTGTGACAACTATTGATAATAATAATGATAATAATAATGAATAATTAGTAATATTGATAATAATGTTATTAAAAACCTATTATTGATTTGTATATAAATTTCAGGAAAAATGTTTCATATTTATCAGATAATGTGTAAAAAATCCAGGACGATACTTTAAGTATGAAAAAAAAAATCATTTTTACTGTACATGTTTTCGGAGAACAATTTATTATATTTATCACCTAATAAGTAATAACTGCTGCACAATTTAACTGTGAAGTAAAACAGTTTATTTTGAATGCAAATGTTGTTGGTGATTGATGGTTAAGCACTGGACAAGTTTTAGCATATCCCTATATGCTTCCTGAGACAGATTTTGAAGGGAAAGTGATCCGATTTGTTGATCTAGTAAAATGAAAACTTTGCACATTCACGTCGCACAGACCGTGCTGGTATCGAACTTACTAGCATTAGCCCAAGCCCCTTGTTTTGTGGCATGCCAACCACTGGACTGAGTGGACCGTACCAGTTAATGGTGTGCGCTTTTCGTATACAGTGGCCATTTATACAGCAATATGTTCATGGGTGTATGAAATTAGAATTAAAATTCTTTTAATATATATTTCTATATCCATTCATTTTTATTATTGGTAGGCTATTGTAATATAAACAATATTTTGTGTGGCTGTTAGTCTTTGTAAGAAGTACGTTCGTTGGGTGGCAGAAAAAATAGTGCTTAACTACTAACTAAGCCTATCGAGTAAGGAGTGTTTGTAACTCAAATTAAAAAAAGATCATTGTCTTCAATTAGTCCTTTCTAAAATTCTTATAAAATCAAAGCCGTTGATCTTCTCTTCAGTTACGATAAATCATTCTGAAATCTATTAAGGAAGATCTATGAAACTGCGAATTATGCCCAGGTCACGAGGTCAATTTTATGCTGGCATTTTAATACTAATAAAATAACTCACTAGTCAGTTCTGTCATATACGACAATTTTTTTATTAAAAATATATACCATTTTTCCAGACTACTAATCACAGCTTTATTTCAGCGGGGTATGTCTAAATTTAACTACATGTCGACAAGCGCCCTGTATAGAATTTTTAAACTTTTAACACCGGTATTTGAAAATAGAAATTTTTGCCTAATTTAATCCTATAAATGCATTGATTAGATTTAAAAACATTTTCAAAACAAATTACTGGTAAGAATGATCAAGAATTCTGAACATTTTATGTCTCACGCACGTCGCGAAGTGGTTAAATAAATCTAAGATTGCTATTATAAAATAGTGGTAAATATTTTGAATAAAAGTATTCCCAAAATGCTAACAATGTCACTAGTTTTAGAAATTTTCATTTTTGTCTTATAATACTTCTAATATTCTATACTTCGAAATCTTCATTTTTTAAAGTATGGAATATTTGTTAAATTTCCTTCAATAATTTAGTTTATTTTACACTAGCAGATCGGCCACACTAGCTGCCCGGTCCCGCCAAAACGTAATACGAAATGCGAAATCACTCTAAAAAATCGCTTCACGAAACCCTTCCACTGGTAACACTTTGTCTTTCGGAAATTAAATAGAGAGATGGACCCAAAGCGGAAGTAAATGTAATACCGCCTCCTCAAATGTCTGGATCATTTGATTCAAAACGGGTCAGTTTTTGGTCAAAATTAAAAAAAAAAAAATTCACGTTTGATTTTTACATTAGGAATCAGAAAAATAAACTGTGAATTTCGATTCAAATATTTCAATACTTTTCTTAATACTCGAGGATGAGTGAAAATTAAGCTTTTTCGTTGTCTGGAACTATCAAATCGGTAACTTTCTTTTGCGGTTTCAATAAAAATAACCATTTTTGCTGCACGCGCAGGGCAATCATTTAGTTACACCGCCAGGAGATGCATTTTGGCCTAAACAAATTATCCGACACGTGTCCCCGCTGCCTACGATACCGTGTATAGCAGGCGTGCTAGGCACGCGCTGCAAAATCTTTTAGTTCCAGTTTCCACCACCAGGTCGAGCATTCTGTTCTAAATAAATCTATTTCTGAACGAAACTCCGGCACTCGCTCCTGCTTCTCATGGCACCGTGTACAAGGCGTGTCTTGCACGCACGAAAAATCTGTTAGTTTCACTTTCCACCGCCAGGGAGTACCAAATCTGCGTCTGAAATAATTAGCTATATTTTAATTAGTTCATGTTAAGTTGAATGTACCGTTTCCTGTTGAAATTGGACACATAGGACCCGAGAAAATAAATGAACGCCCCTGGATATTAATATTCGTAAATGGTGGTAACCAAGGGCAGAAAAAATTATTAGTACCTGGGAGACCTCGGAAGAATGTCAGAAGAGATTTCGTTTGAATCGAACCAAGATTAAATGCAAAGTCTTTTAGTTACATTTTCCTCCACCAGGGAGTGCACTTTGTTCTAAACAAACCTCTTTCCGAACAAAACTCCGGCACGTGTCCCCGCTGCTTATGACAACGCATAAAAGGCGTTCTGTGCAAGCACAGAAAATGTTTTAGTTCCACTTTCCACCACCAGGGGGAGCGAAATCTATGTCTTAATTAGTTATCTATATCTTAATTATTTTATGTTAAGTTGAATGAATCAATTGTCGTTGAAATCGGGCCTTTTGTTTGAATCGGACAAATTTTAAATGCAAACTTGTTTAGTTTCACTTCCCACCGCTAAGGGGTGCACTCAGTTTTAAATAAAACTCTTTCCGATCGAAACTTTGGCACATGTCCCTTCTGCCTACGACACCGTATAGCAGGCGCTGCAAAATCTTTCAGTTCCATTCGATATCTTAATTACACTGCTCAAAACAATTAAAGGATATTGCAGTTTTAGGTGGATTTTGTATCTGGGAAACTTTTTAGATGATTGATACATGGTCGACAGACATAGTAGGTTATATGAGAATAAATTACACATGTTTGGCAGAAAAAAATGCATTTTATTGCGCATTTGTGTACAAAAGGAAAGAAAACACAATTTGTGCATATGAGAAAAAAAGAAAAAGAAAAGGTGTTTTCTTCAAAGAAAATCATTTTCAGTAGGGGGTATGGTTTCCACGGGCGGCCAGCAACGTTGAACCCCTTTGAGGCATGGACTCAATGAGGCTATTAATGACGAGTTGGGGTATTCTGCCCCACTCTTCCAGAAGAGCTCTTTCCAGTTCTTGGAGAGTTTGTGGGGGTTGTTGGCGGCCAGAAACTCGTCTTCCTAGAGCATCCCAAACGTGCTCGATTGGATTCATGTCTGGAGAACACGCTGGCCATTCCATTCGAACGATTCCTTCCTCGAAAAGGAAATCCTCCACCAGGTTTGCACGATGTGGCCTGCAGTTATCGTCCATTAAAATGAAGTTATCTCCGATTGCTGCAGCGTAAGGGACTACAATAGGTCTGAGGATCTCATCCCTATATCGGCGACCAGTCAGAGCTCCATCTCGAATGATGTAGAGGTCAGTGCGCCCGTCAATGGAGATGCCACCATACACCAACACTCCTCCACCACCAAATCTGACACTTTCGTGCACGAACGCAGGATTATTCCTACTGCCACGGTCCCTCCAGATGAAAATACACCTATTATCCGGATGCACAGAAAAACGGGACTCGTCAGAAAACAGAATATTGCACCATTCATTTCTCCTCCAGTTGACATGTTCGGTTGCCCACTCCCTGCGGTCGCGACGATGCCTTGATGTTAATCTAACACATACCATCGGTCGGCGAGCATACAGACCTACAGCATGGAGCCGGTTTCGGACAGTCTGAGTTGAAATCGTGGTGCCTGTAGCCGAGCGAAGGTGTTGTTGGAGAAGAGTAGCGTTCATGTTTCGGTGTCTCCGAGCTGTTAACGCTAAATACCGATCTTCATTGGGCGTTGTTGCCCGTCTACGACCTTGCCCTGGTCTTCGGCCTGCACATCCACTCTCCAAAAAACGGTTCCAGATCCTGGAAATGACACTTTGTGACACTCCAATGGCTTGCGCTACTTAGGCTTGAGTTTGGCCCCCTTCTAACCTACCAACAATTCTCCAAGCTTCTGAATCTGTCAAATGACTTCGCTGAGACATCGTACTCATCGAAACAAAGCAATCACTGAATGCCGATCATCCTTGTCTTCATTCTCTTTTATCCAGTTGAAAGTCAAATTTCATTCGCTGCCGCTGAAGCAACGTTTTTGGCGTCGAACTCAAAATTTGCATACTCCACAGTTTGAAAACCAGAAAAATTTGCATTTGTGATTCTCTTCTTCTATTTTCGGCAAAAAAAATTTCGTTGATATCTTTATTTTATATAAAACTTCAAATATCCTTTAATTGTTTTGAGCAGTGTAGTTCGTCTTAAGTTGAATGAACTAATTCTCATTGAAATTGGGCCCATAGAACCCGAGAAAATACCACTCCCTTGTCATTAATATTCATAAATAGTGGTAACCAAGGGCTGAAAAAATGCTACCGAAGTTTATTTAGTACCTGGGGAACTGAGAAAAGGTTTCATTTGAATCGGACTAATAATTAAATAGTTATGCTTTTGGAGGCAGGGTGGGGGGGGGAAGGAGAGAGTTTCGATCGGAGTATTAACGCGATATTTAAACTACAATCGACCATTTACGTCCCCCTCCCCTACACACACACACAGATTTAAATCTAAGGCCTTAAAAAAATTAGGAATTATTAACTTTTGAACAGAAACAAAATGACTTTTTTTTTTTTTTTTTTTTTTTTTTTTTTTTTTAATTTTAACATACAAAAACAGTGAGTTATCGTTGTTAATTTCTAAAATCAAATACATAAATGACGTATACATGAAAAAAACTCTAAAAATCGCATAAAACAAATGGCAAAAAATCACAACTCGCTGTTCGAATTGCACAGCTGACGACCTTTTCTTCTGCCAATCACAATTGCCCGGATGACTTTCAGCTCTGCCTACAATTCTATCAGTTACCAGTCACAACTGCCCTCCAATGATGTTTGCTTTGTAGTGGGCGATTTGTGACGTCATTTGAAACAAAAAACTCTGCAAAACATGAAAAAAAGTTAAAAAATGAAACTAAAAGAAAAAAATCTACTAAAAAAAATCGGGTTAATAAATAATCCGCAAATTCCTTTGAAAATTAAGATTTTTTATCTGTAAAGAATTATCAACTTTCTCCAAGCTAAAAAGTGTAAAAAAAAAATGGCGATTGTGAGTGTATCTAAGGCTGAAATGGAAGCAACCACCAAACCAATGAAGCGTTCTGGGCAAAATTACTTGTTGTCAAAGGAAAAAAATCGCCAAAAAATCAAAAATCGCTGTACGAATTTTGCATAAACTTTATTGAAAAGAGGATAAAATTAACTATATTGGGCTAAAAGATTAGAACCGGATTCCGGTTACTAATGTGTGTAAATCTCAGCGAAACGTCAAAAAACACTAAAAATCGCATATTTAAAATCATGATTTTTAATCTGTAAAGAATTTTCAACTTTCTCCAAACTAAAAAGAGAAAAAAAAATGACGATTCTGAGGTTGAAATGGAAGCGCAACCACCGAACCAATCAAGCATTCTGGCAAAATTTCTTAGTGTCAAAGGAAAAAAAATCGCCAAAAATTCAAAAATCACTGTACAAATTTCGCATCAATTTTATTGAAAAGAGGACAAAATTTACTATATTGGGCTAAAAGATTGAAACCAGATTCCCATTATTAATGTGGAAAAATCGCATCAAACGTTGAAAAAACACTAAAAATCGCATAAAAAATTTAATTTAAAAAAAATCTATTCAAAAATTCAATCTAACTTCGAGGTACAAAACTGCATGCATAAAGGTACCTTCCCACCAAATTTTGTAGCTCTGCGTGCAGCGATCTCTTCAAAGCACAATGGAGACAAACACACAAACTTGCTTCTTTATTATAGTTTGAGATAATAAAAATTCCTAAGGTAATCAGTATTACTATACAAATATCAGATATATTTTTAAAAAGGAAAAACTCTTCAACAAGTAAATTCTAAGAAAACTAGTCGGATGTTCCAATCCCAAAACTTTCTTCTATCTCGCACAGGTTTCACATACACCAAAAACGAATCACCACCGATTTATATCATGGTCTAACTGAATCTAAACTTTTATTAAATTCAATGCATTAGTTCTTGAGATATGACTATTCTTAAAAATGTTACATAGAAGCGCCACCTGTTTGGAGGCTTACACCAAAAGCTAAACAACAACAACTAATGTCAACGTTTAACTGAATCTGAAGTTTGATGAAATTCTGTGCATTAGCTCTTGAGATATGGCTATTGTGAAAATGATGGATAAAGAGAACAGCAGCGCCACCTGTTAGGCTATGTGCACCAAAACGTAATCAGCGTTTATTTATGAGAAGTTCTAACAGAATATTAAGTTTGATGAAATTCTGTGCATTAGTTCTTAAGATATAGTAAAAATTATACTATTATTATAAAAATTATACTATTTATAGTATTATATTATTACTATATTACATTATTACTATATTATTATATTATTATTGTAAAAATTATACTATTTATAGTATTATATTATTACTATATTACATTATTACTATATTATTATATTATTATTGTAAAAATTATACTATTATAGTATTTTTACTATAGTAAAAATCGTTCAAAATGTAGCATAGCAGCGTCACCTGTTGAACGATTTACACAAAAAACTAATCAGCACAAATTTATATCAGGGACTAACTGAATCTAAAGTTTTATTAAATTCCGTGCATTATTTGAGATAGAGCGCCCAAAAATTTTTGTCACATTCAGACTGACTTACAGACTCACAGGCTCACTGATAGACATTTTCTAAAAACAGTCAAATCGTGTTCAGGACTTTTTAAAACGTATAAGCCCGTCGAAAATTTTGATGAATCCAATACTTTCTTCTTGTAAAGATAGAACAAAGTAATAATAAAGTTTTCAATACTTGAGAAGCCAGACATTTAATTTTCGACTGTCTAATTGACAACATTAACTTTGTAACAATCCGTGCTCTACAACTAAGCAACACATCATTGACAAATTTGTTTTCTCTGTTTATCACAATAAATACTTTCTAACTCTGGCATTTATAAATTTGCCATATTTTCAAAATAAAAACAGTACTCTCAAAATTTACTTCGCGTTTTCCAAATTCCTGCAGTTCTTGAACCGGCCCATGTGTTCCTTGACTACATTTGGTCTTGATTACGATTACTTTCTACGCCTTACTGCCGAATCAGAATTGTTATTTATTGCGATATTTTAGCAAATTAAAGATCTGTCATACTTCTTCGGTGGAACAATACTATTAAAACTTCAGTTGCCGTCCCCAAGTTTTTGCCGTTCAGAACCCACAAGGAAAGTCTCCTTAAAGCGCATACTCAGAAAATTTTGAAACAAATGCTGATGAAGCTACTCATGTATGTAATAAAGTAACAGTGAAATTTAGCTGCGGAATCCCAGTAGAAAATTTGCAAAAAAGAAGAAATACTTTCGAGTATTTGGCGCAAAAAAATGCGATTTGGCTAGCAACATGTTATCCTCGCCAACCACAAACGAATTTAATGCATTTTAAAATTGCTTGTAAAATGATTATTCGAATGCGGAATACTTAATGAATTTAAATTTAAACGATGAAAGTTTATTATTTTTTGTATAATTTTTGTATTTTTAACAATGTTTTTTTAAATTTCCAAATATGTCTATGAGATTTTTGTAAAATTTGAAAGCATACAATTGTTATAAAAAATTATACGAATGGGTTAATTCTGGGGCTCATGATACCATACCCTCTTGTTCAGAATCTTTTGCATTTTGAGAGCAACATTTTCAACTCTCTGTACGTTTGCAGTAATATTAATTTAAAATAGTCTTTAAATCAGATTAAATAAATCATTCATGTTTTTTTTAATCTATTTATTAGCGATTGAATGAAATTTTGCTATTGTTTTATCGCCCATTCCACGATTTTTACGAATTTAAACGGCTTCACCGGTTATATAAGTAATTTTTAAATGTTTTTAAAAAAGAAAAGTCCGATGACAAACGCATTCGTTATACATTTCCATATCGAAGAAGTCGTTGTTTCCATAGCAACAATACGTTTTCCTTGAATTAACAATGTTCAGAATCGGGTTTATTTTTGAGCTTGAAACAATTTCAATCAATTTAAATTTTGTTTTAAATCGTAAATTTCGATCTTTAAATTTCATTACATATACATATAAATGTGCACACAAAATTGTAGTTGTAAAAATTTATTTATTATGTAAGTTAAACTTACATAAACAATTTCAGCAGGAAAAAGTTTTTCCTTAAAGGAGGGGTGCAAAAATCTAAGCGCCAATGGACTGATTCCCACCACTGAATTTTATTAGTATTCTTCATCAAATTTTATTAGTATACTTTGCCTAAATTTTATCAGTATTCTTATTAAGAGAAGAATACTAAAAATTTAGTGGTGGGAATCGGTCGATTGGCGCCTAGATTTTTGCACCCCTGCCTTAAAGAGTATTTGTTATACAACCGTATTTCTTTAAATTATATTCCGTCGCCAACCGGTGATAAATCTCCAAATAAACGAAATTTTAATAATTTTTTACGGACGTTATATTGAGGTTCCACAGAATTTTTTTATAGACGTATATATCCTCATGAGAAGAACATTCTGCATTTTTTTCAAAATTTTCTGAGTATACACTTATGGAGGCCTTCCTTGTCAGGGTTACGCAGCCCATAAGTACATGCAGTCAGTGTTTCCAGTCCGCTACTCCTGTTTAATTCATATTACATGATTGCTACCACTTTTTTGAAATAGCATTATTCCCCTTATTTAATCTGTCATTAAATAACACGAACCTTATGGTTTCGAAAAAGTGGTGGCAATAAAGCAATCTGAATTTCAGAAAAGTAGCAGACTGGCAACATTGCATGAGGCCCTGATTGCATCTACTTCATATATCCTACTGCCAAAACAGAATTATTACACTAATATACAAATTGGAAAAATAATTTTCGGATCAGAAAGCCCAATTATTGAATTTTATCCATTTCTCGACGCCGAGTGTGAAATTAAGTTAGATTTTCTCTATCACGCATTTTATTTTTCTTATAAAACTCGAGGTAATTCCTGGAAGAGTATACAATTTGCAAAGTTTTCGTGTTATATGAAATTATTCAAAATGTTGATTAAATTTGGAGTACTCATAATTTATTTAGCTTAATACATAAATAAAATCATATACAATTAAAACTATAAGTGATAAAATCTACATGCAGTGTGTTATAACAAGAATCAAAAGACAATATAACTAGAATTATAAAATTATATAACTTGAAAACGTGATGTGATAGAGCATTTATCATTTCATTTTCAGTTTCATCATTACAAATTACTTTGTAAACACTCATTCATTGACCTGTTCCGGAAATCTTGTACATCAGTGATATTAGGTGTGATATTTTAGCCACGTATATTTCTGATCTCTTCGCTGAATAAATTTAAATATAAAATAATGTTTATTAAAATAATTTTTTTTTATATTCGTGTATAAAAGTTTTTCTTTAATTTCTGAAACATTCATAGCAAATTCCTGCCAGAATGAATAACTATCTAACGAAGCGATTCTTAATTAAAAACGGAATTATTGAATATTTTCGTTGGAAGAATTGTTGCAAATAATTTTATTTCTAAAAATAGAACATACAAGAAAGTTTCGATTTCACTTTTTTTTTCTCTCGGTTCCAAATAAAAATTTATTGCTGACGTAGTTTCTCATTACCAAACTTTTTTTTTATAACTTTCGAAGTATGTAGATAACTTATGCAGTTCCCAAGTTACTTTCTTCTCTTTTTTCTTGTGTAAATGATAAACTAGATCCCAAGTTATATTTAAGTTCTTGTAATTATGTTATTTTTATTCGCATTGGCTTTTTAGCTATAACAGAATTAAGATCATAATCTGTAAAAATATACCTTCATTATACAAGGATAATTACCTCGGGGATTTTAACTGGTTAATTTGTTTTGTAATTATGATGGAAAAAGTTAACTATAATTGGATTTGGTAATAATTTTTCTTTCAATATCCCCCGCATATTTTAATCTTTCAAACACAAAAGATTGTTACATATTTTTTTTTTTCTTTTCTAGTTATTTAAGATGTGAACAGGTATTAATAAAGTGCTTGTTTCAAAATGAGCTGTAAATTATGAAATCTAAAATAATGAGGTAATGTTTTTGCATATTTTAGTGTTCTATAAGGGATTGTTAATGTTTCTTCTTTTTTGGCTAATAAAATGTGACATAAGACGATAGAACATGACGTAAGAAAAAGAAATAGGGTGTAGGAATAATAGGGATGGGGAAAGGACATTTCTATAGTATTAAAGTCATTAACAACAGCACAGTACATGTAATATGAAAATAAATCTTTGACGCTATAAGCAATTCATGTTTTAATTGTTCTGGATGAATAATATTTGCATAAAATTAGATTTTTGTTCATTTATTATAATTTGTAAAACTTTTTTTATTATTATTATTTTTTTAAAGTAAACTTATCCGGAAAAATTCAAATAACGAAATAAGTAAATGAATTGCATAAATTAGGAAATTTAAAATAATGAGGATTTAATTCGCATATTCCACAATCTTTCAAAGCTGATCCTAAATGTTTTATGTGTGTTCACTGCAAAACAATGACACACTGCAATAATCTGCTTAGGAATAAGAGAAAGATACGCACTAACAACAGTTGTTAAAAAGATGGAATGGATTGATCGCTATTTATCATTTTTCACTAAGTTTATAAATAAATCTGTAAGGGGAATGGGGGATAATAGTTTCTGGAATAACTAATAGAATAGATTTGCTCAAATGATGTCATAAGTCATTTTGACGTAGTTGCTATTTTATTATTGATTATTTAGGATAAATAAAAATTTAAATGCTAGTGTCCCCAATTTAGCGAATTTTTCATTACAACTTTTTCTAAATTGTGATTGTCGATTTAATTAAATTTATGTTTTAATTGTTCTGGATGAATAATATTTGCATAAAATTAGACTTTTATTCCTTTATTATAATCTTGGTTTTTTTGAATGAAAACGCATCCGGAAAAATCAAATAACGAAATAAATAAATGAATTGCATAAATTAGGAAAATTAAAACAATGAGGATTTATTTCGCATATTCTGCAATCTTTCAAAGCTGATCCTAAATGTTTTATGTGTTTTCACTGCAAAACAATGACACACTGCAATAATCTGCTTAGGAATAAGAGAAATATACGCACTAACGACAGTTGTAAAAAAAGATGAAATGGATTTATCACTATTTATCATTTTTCCCTAATTTTATAAATGAAACTGTAAGGGAAAAAAATAATAGTTTCTTGAATAATTAATAGGATAGATTTGCTCAAATGATGTCATAAGTCATTTTGACTTAGTTGCTATTTTCGTATTGACTATTTAGAAAAAATAAAAAATTAAGTGTTAGTGTTTCAATTTAGCGAATTTTCCATTACAACTTTTTCTAAATTGTGATTTTCGATTTATTTAATCGCAGAATTCTCCGATTAAATAAAGCGAAGTTTGCTATTCGTAAATACTGGTCTTTATAAACTTGTAAAATACATGTGCAGATAATTTTATTTCAAATGTTTATTATGCTTTGTCGAGTAATTTCGTATTTTTAGGGAGGAAATCGTAATTTTTGTTTTATTCATTTGAATAAAAAAATACCTTTAAATTCTGCAGTTCAAAACAATTAAGTAATTATTTTACACATACCAGTCTCATAAAAGTGACTCTTAATGATATATATATTTTGATTAATAAGGATCGACGCTTGTCGAACGAGTTTGTAATCAGAAAAAATAAATATAGGTAAAGATATTGCTGCAAATAGTGAAATCTTTGGTGATTTGTTCGGCTATTTATCTCCACATTTATTAGTGTTTTGAATTAAAATTTAATTTCAGCTATGTTCTGTAATACAGAAAGCCCATATTGGATTTCCTTGTTTTCTTAATATGAAAACGAATGTGAATTAATTTCAAAGAATCATTATCATGACGGTGTCAAATTTACGTAACTATCATTCATTTTCCTTTTCATAGTTAATGTTTTTTCTACTGTATATTACGCATATGACATATATCATTTGTTTAAAACTGCTTTTTTTAACCCTTTATCTACCGAATTATTAATCAACAAATTGTTCAATCTCAATAATTATCTTCCTTGATGTCTGAAGGTATATTAGACAATTTATATTATAATAATATGAAATTCAGATAAGGTTTTTCATTAAAACTGATTTAATAATGCGGTATTAATAGCTGTTTTTGTGAAATATTTACAAGAATCATTAGATTAATTAACAGAAAATGCTGTTAAGGAAATCTCACAATTCTTTATCGGAACAATGTAAATAAATGTATTGTGATCCTATCATTAAATAGAAAGGTTTTTATAGTTGCAAAATTTTCATATAACAATTTTTAAAAAGAGAAGATCTACACTTATGTAAAAGGATGAGAAAAATACCCCTTTATAAAATATTTAGCTTTCACTGTTTTGCTGTGCTTTCTAAATGTGATCCAGAAAAGTATTTTGTATAAAAACAAAATCTTATTATCATTATTAGACAGATTAAAGAAATTTTATACAAAGTTTTCTCTGATGGTACTTAAAAGTACCGTCAGTAGATAAAGGGTTAAATCCTATTATTGGGATATTGCTAAAATAACCCCACCTGAGACTATAATAAAATGTAATATTTGTCTGAAAATGCACAAGGCTGTAACAAGGAGTGCAACATCACGGTGCAACAAGGAATGAGTAAAAAGAAATGAAGGCAAAAGCATAAAATATAAAAGCCTGTAAGTAAGCATACGTACTCTGAAAAAATGCTAAAATCTACAGGCAGTTTGAGTTTTATTGCTTTGGGCAAAGAAAATTTTCTATGCATCGTATTATATGTGTGACTCTAGATTAATTAGATTTTTGACTTTATGAAACACTGTCGCATTTTTAAACATGACATGTACATGTTTATGACATATACATAGCATGGCATTGATCAAAGTTATATAAGTAAAAAAAATAAATCAACTAATCAATAAAAATAATTTAAATAATGCAAGAAAAAGTACAGGTTGTAGACAGCAATTTGCACTTATATGCACTAACTTTATTGATTACATGTCCTTTTATTATTCATGTTATTGTTCTATATATATATATTACAATTACGTTAGGTTCAATCTATCTAATAACTTTTAAATAACTTTTAAATAATATAATAGAAACATGCAGTGTAGCCATTTTTAATTTCATTTAAATTATTGTTAAATTAAAAACCTTAAGTTAAAAGAAAAAATAATGTATTTTATTCAATTATATTTTTCCCTATTTTTTTCATGCATTCCATTAGATTTCGAAACATTTTCCCTAGGATATTGTGATTTGTTGGCACTTTATATAGCACGGAATTGTACCACAGACGTGTATGATTTAATTTTTATTTTTTTTCTAATATTTGATTTTCAATTTTCTATTTACCACTTGTAAAATATTACTTTGAAGATTACTGCTTGTAAAAATATCTATAACATTAAATCTATTATTATTTTAGCCCAGAAAATGGTGACAGGGCAGCAGACTGTACTCCTATAGGAGCATCACCTCTCTTATCCGGCCATAGACAAGATGACAGTCCACTTTTAAGAAAAAAATTTCCTGGTAAGCTATGTAAGGATCGATAATGTCATATGCAGTATCTCAGCATGCGAAAAATAAAAAATAAAATAAAAAATAAACTGAGATTATTTTCATTAAAATAATATTAAACTACAGACTTTTAATGTTAAAAAAACATATAAACAATTAAAATTACAAATGGTTTGACCTTTCGTGTACTTACGTACACCTCATCAGTATTACGATCAAAACTACGAAATCACTAGAACCAAAACAAGAAAAAAATAGTTACAGTCGCAGTTTAATTAAAACAATGTATTCTGCTGGAACTTGTGCAGCCTTGTTAATTCTTTTTTTCTTTTATAACATATTTCAGCAGTTACTTCATAAACAATGCCTGTTCTATATTGTAATGTTAAAAAACATAAATATCAACATATTAAAATTACAAATAGTTTGACCTTTCGTGTACTTACGTACTCCTCATCAGTATTGCGATCACAACTACAAAATCACTAGAACCAAAACAAGAAAAAATAGTTAAAGTTGCAGTTTAATTAAAACATTGTATTCTGCTGTAACTTGTGCATGTGCAGCCTCGTTAGTTCTTTTTTTCTTTTGTAACACATTTCAGCAGTTACTTCATAAACAATGCCTGTTCTATATTGTAATGTTAAAAAACATACCTATCAACATATTAAAATTACAAATGGTTTGACCTTTCGTGTACTTACGTACTCCTCATCAGTATTACGATCACAACTACAAAACCACTAGAACTAAAACAATAAAAAATAGTTAAAGTCACAGTTTAGTTAAAACATTGTATTCTGCTGGAACTTGTGCAGCCTCGTTAATTCTTTTTTCCTTTTGTAACATATTTCAACAGTTACTTCATAAACAATGACTGTTCTATATTACTTATTTTTTATTTCGCTTAAAAAAATTAATGAGATATTTTATGATATATATATATATATATATATATATATAAATCAATATTTAGAGCTTATTTTCTACGAGTTGTAATTTTCCAACTGGACGAAAAATGTCCAGGCCAGGATTCGAACCTGGGATCTCTTGGTTGAAGCCACCACGCTCTACCAACTGAGCTATCCCGGTCGAATCTGGAGGGCATAATTCATCCAGTTACCAACTGAGCTATCCCGGTCGAATCTGGAGGGCATAATTCATCCAGTTAACGGGTTAACTGGATGAATTATGCCCTCCAGATTCGACCGGGATAGCTCAGTTGGTAGAGCGTGGCGGCTTCAGCCAAGAGATCCCAGGTTCGAATCCTGGCCCGGACATTTTTCGTCCAGTTGGAAAATTACAACTCGTATGATTTCTTTACCAATTTGAATAATTGTGTTAAAATTAATCTAGTCTTTTTCTACGTCACAGATCACGAATTCGTCTATCATGACCCGACGTTGGAGAAAGTAAATGGCCTTTATAGGAGTCAACAAAGTAGGAAAATGGTTGGATGACAGAGGATGGCGCACCCTGAAATAAGAACCACCCTCATGTAAAAGGTAATTCATCATTTAAAAATCTGTAACATAACATGTGTTAAAAATCTAGGCTATAAAAAACTGTTTGTAAATTTCAGGCATAGTTTTTCAATGTAATATTTGATAAAATAATTTTAAAATCCTTTGAAAAAGAAATATTTTCCAAATGTATCCTGATCTATTATGTGACACAGAAAAGTTTTATAAAGTTTCTTAAATTGGCATGTCTTAGAAAATATCATAAGAATGCACGATATAAATTGTGGATAAATTGTCATGTCCTAGAAAATATTATAAGAATGCACGATATAAATTGTGGATAAATTGTCATGTCTTAGAAAATATTATAAGAATGCACGATATAAATTGTGGATAAATTGTCATGTCTTAGAAAATATTATAAGAATGCACGATATAAATTGTGGATAAATTGTCATGTCCTAGAAAATATTATAAGAATGCACGATATAAATTGTGGATAAATTGTCATGTCTTAGAAAATATTATAAGAATGCACGATATACATTGTGGATAAATTGTCATGTCTTAGAAAATATTATAAGAATGCACGATATAAATTGTGGATAAATTGTCATGTCCTAGAAAATATTATGAGAATGCACGATATAAATTGTGGATAAATTGTCATGTCTTAGAAAATATTATAAGAATGCACGATATATATTGTGGATAATTTCATCTGTTTTAACATATTTTCGGATACTTTCATGCATGTAAATCATAACTCGTTTTTTCAACACCCTGTCGTTATTTTACTTTGCAGGTCTCAACTATTATTATTTTGTAGAACAGAATATATTTTTCTAAATGAATTTGTCTTCGTAATGCAAATAAATTTTATCATTGTTTTATTTTATCAATGGAACGCAAAGAAAGAAAGAAATGAAAAAAAAAAGAAAAAGAAAAAGAAAAAAAGAAAAAGAAAAAAAAAAGAAACAAAGAAAGCAGACTTTTTGTATCAACATTTTTATTCCTCTTATTTTTTCAAATTTCTTCGAATCTGAAAGCTTGAAATTACGTATTTAAATGATTTACTACTGTGTAATATTAAGCAAATATGAAATGATACCCATAAAATACCTAAGACTGCAATATACATTCAGTATAGAAAATTTACATTTTGTTTTAACA
Source organism: Maratus michaelseni (assembly GCA_963931845.1). NCBI lineage: Eukaryota > Metazoa > Arthropoda > Arachnida > Araneae > Salticidae > Maratus > Maratus michaelseni. The sequence continues at coordinate 337,782,523 of OZ007592.1, forward strand.
GTTTAAAGAGACTCGTTAAACTTCATTTTAGGAAACATTACGAAAATATGAATTTTCGAAACTGTTTCCTTAAAATAAACTTAGACATCCGTATGAAGATAGATATACCTAGTTTTCACGAAGTGCCGTAAATGTCTGATAATTAAAAATATTTGCGAAAAAGAAACTTTACTGCATCCATTTCCTTTTAAATGAATAAAAGTTGCAATACTTAAGTTCATTTTTCTAAGTTTGTGTTTTTCAATATATCAGTATATTCAAAGTGGCAAAACTTCAACATATACTGTTCAAATGACTCGTTATTTTCTATATACAACAATTAATCGTTTGCAATAAGAGTCAGTATACGTGCCGCATAAAATGCTTAGTATCCTAGATTATTCTTAGCAGTAATTTTTAATTGAAAATTTCGCATTACCATCTTCACTCCATATGTGCATATGTGTTTTCTGTTGTTTTTCCCCCTTTTTTTTTTCGTTTAACTTACATTTATTTTAAACTTCTTACATATATATTTAATTTATTTATTCATATAAATAAACATATAAATAAATATAATATAAATATTCATATAACATATAAATGAATAAATGAATATATAAACAAATACGTTAAATATATATAAACAATATATATGTTAAATATATATAAACAAATATATAAACAAATATATAAACATAAAAATAAATATATATTTTCTACTTTTATATCCATACTGTTACATAGTCCTACCCTTTATACCATTGTAAAGTGCCCTACTGCCCTTTTCCTATTTGATCTTGACTGTTTTGAACAAATGAACATTTGTTGATTTTGCTTTTTTTTCTTTATTTTTAAATGTAATTAATATATTTGTTTTTTTTTTAATTTAATCATTTATTTCATTTTAATCCTTTTATAAACGTTTTTCTATCTTTAATTTTAATTATACTCACTCTTATGTAGTTTAGACTACAGTTAGACATCTTCTCTTTTACGTAGTTTACACCACAGTTATAAGAAAACTTCTTTTTTATGGCTCCCTTAGTTGTAGAAATACAGCTACTCCTAGACATGGCGTAAAGTTTGCGTCAACTGGGAAGCCCGAAAAATGCCAAAAATGTCCAAACGTCCATATATGTGGACCTCCGTTATTTCCCCTTTTATTAATGATACTCTAACATAATTACACTTACGAACTCAGAATTATATGCTTTGATGTTGAAAATTGAAAATGATTCAAATAGATTAAAGCTCTTGCTCTGAAGTTAAATTAAAGACGTAATAACTCAGTAATACTCAATAAAATTACATTAATACTCAGTAGGTATGAGGTTGTATACGAATGGAACAATAGAACACGATAGTTAGCTGAATGGAACAACTAGTTCCATTCCAACTGAACTTCCAGGATATAGATAAGCGACTTGCGAGGCAAATAAGGAGCCGTGAGAAATATAAAAATTTAAGATGAAAATAAAATTAAAATATTTAAAATATAATAAAGAAATAGAAGTTTAACAATAAAGAAGTAAACAATTTCCATTAGATCCAAGCCGATGACTGACAAAACCTACCAAGGGTCGAACCCCATTTCAAAAAGGAAAAAAAAAGACTCTTTACAGAAGCTATACATTTAGTTTAAAAGATAAAAAAATATTAAAAATTAGGAAAAATAAAAGCCATTAGGCAGACTAAAGAAAGTTCTTTTTTTTCTATAAATACAAAAACAAAAGACAAGAGAAGTTAAGTTTAATTGAAGAGAAGGAAAAACTCAATCTTCATCATCAATTAATAAAGCATATTTAGGACGCTTACAATAAGCGGGGTCGGAGACCTTATAGTCTGGCAATACTTATCATTAGAGATGTTGTAGACAGTTTTATATTTTTTTTTGGAAAGTTGACAGATGCTTTTTTTCAAAGTGGTGGTGCACAGATCTCTGCGGATAGTAGTATTTCTGAGGTAACGGTGGGAATTCCTGATGATGCGAAGATTTTTGTTGTAGCTCTATACAGATAATTCATATTGGTGTTACTAGCAAAGCCCCAGATTGGACTAGCATAAGTGAGAATAGAGCGAATGCATGCATTGTAGAGAATAACTTTATTTTTAATAGAGAGGGTACTACACTGTAAAAAAAAATGCAGTAAAATTACGGGCAGAGGCCGGCAGCAGAGATTCCAGTCATACCCCGTAAAAAAAACAAAAAAAAAAAAACATGTCCATCATTTTGCGCAGCCCGCAATTTTACGGGGCAAAGTAATATAGCATTATAATGCACAGGATATAATGCACTTTAAAACACAATAACACTTTGCTTACTGTTCCGTAGCACGTAGCACGTTAGATAATCATCACAGAATCGCTTTTTTGGCGGGTTAAAATTTTCGAAACACTAGTTAAATGAAGGGTTACACTCTAGCGGAGGACACTGTATGGGGTCGTACCGTATTTTTGCTAACATATAGGCTAGAACTGTTAGAATATGTGGATTGCTCTTAATTTTAAGTATCTAAGGGATAAGGACGCTTATTTAGTGGATCAGACCGTTTTTCATCAAATAAGGCTGTTGCCCGTGAAAATTGAAGGAAAATGCTCATAAATTTACAGTTTATTCTGAGAGTGTACTTTTGAGGAGAAGTGAAAGTGATTTAGAGATAAGCGACTTTGTTTCGAATATTTTAAAAATGTTTATTCCAAGTAAATCTCCTATCAAGGGTAAGCCCCTGATATTTATTATCATTAGTCTAGAGAATAGTAATATTATTTATATTAATACAGTTAGGATAAGTGAACTTTTTAGAGAAATAGATAGCAACAGTTTTTTGTTCATTAAGTCTCACGCGCCATTGGGTACAACAGCTTCTGAAATCATCAATTTGTTTTTGAAGAATTTTGTAAAGACTGTATAGCTGACGCGCAGAAGCGTAAAATGCCGTGTCGTCCACGTACAGGGCAAGTAAAGTACGCAAAGTGCGAGGGATATCGTTAAAAAATATGTTAAAAAGAGCAGGACTGAGGACGGAGCCCTGAAGAATGTAAACGAGTATATGGTAGAGTGTACAGAGTATATTATTGATGCGGACATAAAAAACCTGAATGAGTCCGGCATGAAAACCAAGCTTAATTAATTTGAAAATAAAGCCCTCATGCATACTTTATCGAAAGCCTTAGCGACACCAAAGAAAATAGTAGCACTAGCAACTGGAATGTTCATGTTGAGGTTTTCACTAAAGAACTCCACAACACGAAGGAGTTGATGCTGAGTAGAATGTTTAGGCCTAAAGCCAAATTGTTCGGGTATGAAAGAATGTTTTTTTAAAATATTTAAAAAAAATTATCAACGTAAACTAGCACAAATAAAAATATGTAAAATGGCAAACAGCTGTTTCGAAGCCCCTAAAGCTCCATCATCAGTGCCAAATTTAAAAGATTAAAACTGATCCAAAATTTTAAGCCATGTAGGTATGCTTGCGTCTCCGCACGCGACCAAGATAGAATCGTGGCGAGTTTTTTTAAAACAACAGCGCATTCATTAAGATACAACTAAATGTAAATATATTGCTTGAAGGTGCGTAAAAACATACATAAAAAAACATTTAAAAGCACATTAAAGTCCTTTTAAAAAATTCCAGAACGTTTTCAACCGAAACCCGGTCATCATCAATAGAAAAACTAATTCTGTTGAGTTGAGTTGTTACCTCTTTGCGTTTTCTTGCTTGCCCGGAATAAACTATTTCACTTCAAGGGTTTGGAAAAAAAAAAGGTGGGATGGGAAAGGTAATCAATGATGCATTAATTCAATCCAGACTGCGTGGATATCATATGATAATACATCGTTACAGCCTATTTCTTTTTTAGACATTATTTCTACACACTCTCTTATAATTGCTTCTAGGAGATTATTTGTGCGGAATATAATTTTGGATCTATTGAAATCAACTTTTATAGGTTCAGTTTGCGCTAATCTTGCTAAGGCAGTGTGGGGTCTATTTAATCTCAGATCTGCTTCATGTTCTTTTATTCTGTCTCGGATTAGCAAGATTAGCGCAAACTGAACCTATAAAAGTTGATTTCAATAGATCCAAAATTATATTCCGCACAAATAATCTCCTGGAAGCAATTATAAGAGAGTCTCTAGAAATAATGTCTAAAAAAGAAATAGTCTGTAACGATGTATTATCATATGATATCCACGCAGTCTGGAATGAATTAATGCATCATTGATTACCTTTCCCATCCCACCTTTTTTTTTCCAAACCCTTGAAGTGAAATAGTTTATTCCGGGCAAGCAAGAAAACGCAAAGAGGTAACAACTCAACTCAACAGAATTAGTTTTTCCACTGATGATGACCGGGTTTCGGTTGAAAACGTTTTGGAATTTTTTAAAAGGACTTTAATGTGCTTTTAAATGTTTTTTTATGTATGTTTTTACGCACCTTCAAGCAATATATTTACATTTAGTTGTATCTTAATGAATGTTAGTTATTAAACAAGGTGAATTTGCACTGAAATTTTAACTTTTATTGAACAACAGCGCAATCAAGAATCACATGTGATGTATGAGCCCAATAGTAGCACTCGGCCAGACTGGACGAGTCTAAATACGGAGGAGAGAAAAGGGGGGGAAGGAATCAAAGAGAATGAATTAAATGAAGGGTAGCCAGGCATTTGAAAAATTTGGTGCACTGGACATATCATTAACTAAGTTGCCTGAATTATTCCATATATGATAAGCTTCCCAAAAATCAAGGTGAATTTCTTTAATATTATAAATGTCATCAAAATTAGGACGGGGCAGCATATTAACCATGTAAATGGGCATAGGATTTCTTGTTTTACGATTTTTTAACATGACAGCCCTAGTAACTGTAAATCCGTATTATTTTAAGCTGTCAGTGATAAACTCATTTTCAGTGTAGCACGTAATGCCACGAATACAGAAGTTACTCTTTGCGGTGCAAAGTAGTATATTTTTTAGCATTAGTGTCTAAGAAGCGTTACGTTTCGCGGAAGTCATTATCATTATTACATAAAACCATAAGTCGTTCTCCTTTTAGAGTTATGAGAGGCTTTTCAGTATTAACATCGCAAATACTTTTTGCGAGATCAGTCCATTTCTCAGTGAATTCAATATAGAATGGATTAATTTTAGATTTGGAATTGCCAGAATTTTAGTCTAGATTGTCAGTTTTGGGTGGGGTTTGGTCTATTTTATCAGCATCAAGGTTAGCATCAACATCTATGGCAATGTTTTCAAATTTATTACTGAGGGGATATTAGAGATTTCCTCTTTATTCTTTTGTTTAGTGTCTTTAGAAACATTTAGATAGTCATTAGATATTTTACTATTAGTTAAAATAGTAAAGGCAGATTGTCTATATTTAGTAAAACAAAATTAAGAAAAATATGTTGATTACATTAAATTATCATAATTAGATGTCTCCCTAATTTCTGCGATTCAATTAGCCAAAAAATATCTAATTTTAAAAACCGATGCCAAAAGATTAAAAATTCTTTAAAAGAGGCTGGTTGCGAAGGGGCTAAAGTGTATTTGATAAAAGTAAAGATCATATTATAAGTTATATAAATACGTAGTTTTTTTCTAAGTGAACTAGATAATCCTTTCTACTGTATTTTTACATATGTCATGAAATTTTATTTATTTTCTTTTAAACTAATTATCTCTTTGGTTATCGTATCTTCACAGTTATAGAGCATTCAAGAAAGTTTCAAAAATTTCAAAATGTATAAGAAGTGTGGTTTTAAAATTTTCTTATTTAATAATATAGCACAAAAATGACATTTTTCCTTGATTAAATCATTTCCATCAATAACTCATTTTATAAAAATCTAAAAAAATTATAAAATACTCAAATAAAAATTAAAAAATTTTTAAAAGTGTACCCAGTGCCCATGATTTTGTGAGGAATGCATGGACTTCATTGTTATCATTTCATTAGATCAAGATAAATCCATATTATACTTAAATTGTTCAGTTCATGATCAACGCAGAGGTTCTTTGTTATAATTCTATTAGAACAATGTAAAATATATTATTTACACGAAAAGTATTAGAACAGCATAGCGTCTTTTCTACATTATGTCGAATTCTAATAATATTTTATTGTGTAAATAATAATTAAATATCTACTTATAATTGAAGCTCTTTCAAATTTTTCAATTTAATGAACTTTATAATTAAAACATGTAAATGTGTTTCAACAATAACTGGAAAACGCGCTTTAATATTTAGTGTAGGAATAAAATATGTTCTAATTTAAGGTAGAATAAGGTGTTGAATATTTAAATATTTAACATATTTAAAAGTAAATGTATAGTTTAAAATATTTTAATTCATAATGGATTAAAAATTGTAGATTAATATATTATTAAACTAAAAATTCAGTGCGTAAGATTTTTTTTAAATGTAACATTCTATATAAGAAAAATTAACAAATGTACAAACACACAATTTTGTTCATATTTCATACTCTTTCTTTAAATGAAATCCCTCGTTTAATGACTAAAAAAACTGTGTGACTAAAATGTTGAATCTAAAATTTGAATTACTTAATTCAATAATAAAAAAAAAGTAGTTTTTAATGTACTCAAGTGATTTTTTGAACGTAAAACTACATAGATTGCAGATACATTTTTTCACAAAAAGTTAGAAAAGTAGAGATTGTACAGTAATAATTATTGAATTTTAAATATGAGACCTCGGTTTTTTGCTATTTTGTTTTAAATACAAACTAAACAGAAAATTTCATTTTTTCGATAAAACCATTTGCTCAGCAGTTTTCTAATATATACTACATATTTCATTTATTCTCTTATATAGATTCAGCCTTCAAAATTTTTTTTTATAAATGATTACAACTTTCTCTATTAAAGGCAGATATCCTTCTTACTATGGTATTGCTGATGCTACATTACACATGCTTTTGAAAAAAATCTTTCTTTATTTTTTGTCGGTTCAACGGGAGTTTTCTTTTTTAACTTGATGAATAATACAACATTCTTAGGGTTTTCTTTAAAGTGTATTTTCACATTTCTCTTTTATTGCTCTGCTTTTTTCGTGCTAACACATTCGTTGCTTCATCTGTTGCTGTTTGTCCTTGTTCTTTTTTATGCTTACCTTTATATAGTACTTAACTATTTTATTAACATCATCATTTTTTTTTTCAAATAGTTTAATGTTAGTTAAGCTTAACCTTGAGTAGAAGATTCCTTTACATATTTTTCTGCACTGAATTAAAGAGAAACAGCATGATTTTCTTTTAGATGTTTGACCAAATTAGCGCCAATCGTTTGACATATTTTATTTAAAATTTGGTATCAATTACGCTTAAATAATTAACTTAATTTTCGCATAAAATTCTTGCATCGTTGAAAATCAGTGACATTGTTTTAGGCTTTTGATTTTTCTTGTAATGTGATATATATGCGTATCTCAAATTTTCGGTATTAATATCTGAGGTACTGCTATAATGAGAATTTTTAGAATTAACAATTTCATAACGAGTATATGCTGTACAAAATCTTTTAATTTGAACACCGGTATTTTTTCACGGAAAATTTCATCTTATGCAAAAGGAAGGATTTCAGTGTTAAAATAATAAATATATTTTTTTTCCGGAAAAGTAGTGCCCATAAAATAAAAGAAGCGAACTCGAAGTTCGTCAAGAAAAGGTTAAATATGTAGTAATAAAAAAATAAATTACTCCAATATTTATTTCTTACCGTATAAAACAACTACAAAGAAATCTTACTGATAAAAACTTACTACAATACTCTTTGTGCATTTGTGTTCCAAAAGCTTATATCACTAAAAAGGAAGCTACATTTTTATAGTTTTTTTTTCCCTTTTCATATTAAATGTAGGGGAAGGTCGGGTAGTATCGGGCAGCTGGTTGTATCGGACAAAGAGTGTTTTAAGCTTTGGTCGATGGTAGCAGCACCTGTCACGCTACTGCGTGTTTATTAAGTCAGAAGGAAGACACTTTCGCCATTTTGAACCAAGTGGTGTGCGCGTTTGCAAACGATAGTAAGTTATTAGTTTTTTGCGAGTTTTCCAGTGCACGAAGATAAATTTGCAGCTATGTAGCTTGTATAAAATTAAGTACAACAATGTATTTAGTATTGTGTTATATGTATGGGTTATTATGCTTTATGCTGTAGACTGTAAATATGTCTAGACCTGGCAATACGCATGATAGTTAGTTAACCCTTTCCGGCACAGTGATCCCACTCCGGGCACACCTAATTTTAATTCCAAGCTTGCACACGACACCAAGAATATTTTAATAAAATTTTGTTTCTATATAGAAATTAAGAGGGATGAAAATCACATGAAGGAAGCTATAAAAAGGTCCGACTTCATGAAATGACAATCAGGGAAGCTAGCGAAAGATATTGTGTAAATAAAAAGACCTTACGTGATAGACTCAAAGAAGGTAAAATGAAAAGGACAAAGTAAAGTCCACTACAAATAAACAACAGAAACTTAGGCCTAATTCTAAAACCGAGGTAAAATCTCTTGAAGCAAAAGCTAAAAAGTATTTGAACTGTGACGAAGAATTGCGGGAAGAGGATGGATTGACACATTTTATCATTTGCAATGAAACTTTTCAAGAAGACTGGATTCAGTGCAATATTTACAACTGTTGAGCACATGAAAACTGTGCGTATCTTGAACTTAACAGGCTTTTTTTGCGAGTGTTATACTTGTTTCTATGAAAAACCATAAGTGTCATAATTCAAATACTAAAATTCCTTTTCTTCTTTCTACATCTGTGAAGTAATGTCTATCTATTTTTTTAATAATAATGTATACATATAGTAGTAATAAGTTATTTTTAAATCCAAAAATGACGTTTTTTCAAGCATAACACCGTGACCGATACAACCCTACAGATATCAGGAAGGTCAAAAACTAAGATTTATAAAAAGTCAAAGAAAACTCAATAAATATTATTCTAAAGAAAATGAACTTTGCAAAGTATTGAAATAACATGTTACAGTTTGCATTAGAGTAGAAAATATTCAAATTTAATCTTGTTGTTTTTTTTCCCCAAGAAATTCGAAATAGCTTAAGCGTCCGATACTACCCGACATTCCTCTATGCGGATCTCATATTTTTCAGCCAACTTAAATAAATAACTTTAGTAAATAAAAGGAGCTTTATTTTCTTATGTAGGTATGTCGTAATTAAAATAATAAATTATTGTGATATCCATTTCTTACCATCCAAAACACCTAAAACGAAGTCTACGATTAACTTAATACAGTTGTCTCGGAATCCCCTGTGTAATAATCTCATATATTATTTATGATGTCGAATAAACTTCCAATCCATCTGCCTTCCATTACACATCTTCTGTCTTGTCGTAAATTCAATTTAGAGTTCCCAATATAAACATGTTCCTCTTAAAACCACTCAATGAAATTTATGAGCAGTCATTAAACTTCAATGTCTGACGCTCCGGATACTAATATGCTATTCTATTTGTGGATGGACAAATCGCAAGCAGCTGTTCGTGATAGACATCACTGTAATTCTAGTGTATGCCATTTAGCGGCATGTAACTTTCACCCTTCTCCGGCTAATGGTACTTTTCAGAATCTGTATACTTATTACTACGTCTTACACAGAATAACGACAATAATGTGGTTGGTATATTAGATGTTACGTTAAACTGAATCAAGAACAGTAGGGAAGCGCCAAACACAGAAATATTGGTATCTGTATAGTCACAGAAAAAAGGAAGCAGAATATTAACAGATGAAATCAGAATTATTTAGCAGAAGATATATTTTTTTTAATATTCATGAAATACATGCTATATTTGTTCCTTTTATTTAAAAGATTAATGTAGAAATAGGAAGACATTCTTCAGTAAATCTTAAAACTGTAAAAAAATATAACCAAAACCGTTAGTGAAAATCGTTTACAGTTTAAATATGAAATGATAAATTGAAAAAGTTTTTAAAGCGTAAACAAAAGTAAAAACACGGGTTAAACTAGATCATGCGTATGGAAATCTAATTTAAAATCAAATCCTTCTTTTTTACATTTATTATTTTCCTATTGATAAAGAAAATATGTGACGAAAATAATAGTATTCGAAAAACAAAATTTAATTTTAAACATAACTTTTAATGTTTTTTTTTTGTTTTTTTAACTTTAATGAAACTGCTTTTAGTGGTTATAATAAATGTTATATTAATAACTGTAAATAATAATTTTGTACAATAATAGTTATTGTACAATATTATTTTTGTACAATAATAGTTATTGTACAATATTATTTTTGTACAATAATAATTATTGTAATAAAGGTTATATGAAGACATTTACATAACGTAATGAATGAATTATTTACAAAAAAAAATGCCTTGAATAAAAAAAGTATCAGAAATGCATAATCATCAAAATGCATATTTTCTTCATTTTCTGTCAATAATTAAAACAATAAAAATTTTTCCTAACCAAATCACGGATAAAAATTCAGTGGCATATGTAAGATAATTATACATTGTCTGATTTCTAGAACTTTTCTGCAAGCTTTCTCTCAATCATAATAGCATTTTCAAGAGTTCTATAACAAATTCAGAGACAGAAAAATAATGAAAAGAAAGGGTGAATTTAATTAATTCTTGTTTCATTTCGTGAATTTTTCCAAATATTTTTCTTCTGCCATGATATTTTTCAAAATACTATTCCATCAGTAAAAAATTGCCAGAACATAGAATTTAATTATATGCTATACTTTTATCACATGGTTTAACCCTTTCCGACACAGACAAACTCTGTCCGTAAAATGAGAAATTACTGACTGACACCGGAATTTACAAACGACTTTTTTTAGAAAATAAAAACTCCTCATTTTAAGCTTCCGTTGTAGAAACAAAATTTATTAAATTATTCTTGGTGCCATATGCAACTTTTTAATTAAAATTAGGTGTTCCCGGAGTTGGATCACTGTGCCCGAAAGGGTTAAACAGCAAAAAATATTCCAAATGCATTTACAATCTTCTCATTTCCCTCACGTATTCAGTATGCCTTTAGCTTAAACAGATGTGTTTTAAACATAACACCACTTTTCTCAAACTACACAAATCACTGAAATTTGATGTTTGACGAAATATTAAATATATATTTACTAATTTGAAATCTCCGGATGCGCTTGAAGGAAAAGATTGATAGACAAATTTATTATCTAAATTCAATATTCTGTAACCTAAAATATTTGTAGTCTGTACTCAAAAAGCTGACACAGATAGTAATCGAATATATAAGTGTATATAACACTAACGTAAAGATATATTAAATTCAAAATGACCTTAGTAGGCATTTTATACAAAGTAAATTGGAAAAAGTAAAGTTTCAATTGCAAAAATTAAACGAAATGTAAAGAGCGCTTGTATAAATCTCATATATATTATTCCTGATGTCAGCATCTATTTTTCTATGCACATACAAAGAGTATAAGTTGGATGAGGGGCCACATATTATTGAACGTGCTTTTTACAGACCACTCAAATTCCGTTAAAATATGTGATTTGATTAGAAATTAAAGTTAATTTAAAATTAATGAAAAACATATCAGCAAATAATCTCGAAGATTGAACTGCGAAGGCTTCGCACAGGTCCATTAAACGTATGTTATTACATAAACTTTGAAGTAATTTTTTGAATAAAAACTAACATAAAGCTTGTATTTTTGTACGGTATATATATTTTTCCTTTTTTTATTGCGCACGATATACTATTTGCGCATATCTGAAGATAAAAAACACCGTATTTAAAAAAAAAAAGCAGAAAGTTCGTGTAGTATTCAAACATTATATCACATTTTTCGCTATAACAATTTTACGTTATGAAAAATATTATTTTCTTTACATGTGTTAGTGTAAAAAAATGGCAAACGTAATTAGCAGAAAATATTGAAAATAAAAGAAAGAAAAGAAAAAGTAAAAGAAAAAAAAAGAAGTCGTGAGTTGCTTTTTTAAATAACAACGTTTCTGATAGTATGTAAGCAAAATGTTGTGTAAAACGTTTAAAAATGTTGTGTCAGGGTATGCATACCTGTGTCCGTAAGAACATACTAACAAAAATTATTTTTAAAATGTAAATATTTCGTGAAACAGACTAATACCGTTTACGTTTAATTACAAAATATTGTTACCTAAACGTGTAATGAATGTTGAAAAATTGTTAAAATCTGAAGTAACATTATAGAAACGTAAAACACTTTTTACCAAAACTTTAAAAAAAAGAAAAAATAAAATTTTTATTACTTTAAATTTTTTTACTGCCATTAATGTAAATGTAAAATTACATTTTTAAAGGAATGTTTTATCATCGTAAGTTAATGTAAGGGAAAAATGGTAATGAGTTACTTTTATCAACTTACATTTTATTTTTTCCATCGTTAACAAAAAGATCACAGAAAATTTTAAGGTAATCATATTTATGCAGAAAATAACACTCCACATTCTAACATACTATAAATATTCCACTCTTTTACACAGAACATTTAACATTTCATTTATTTCGGTATCTTTAAGTTGATTTACTGAATAAAATGTTACGGAAATATAAAATCTAATGTGTTCTTTTTAAAGTTAGTCATACAGAAAGTAATTTTTCTGAATATAAATAACGCTTAATGGAAATAGACTTTTTATGGTTCGACTTCCTTGTATTGCCTTTTTAACATTTTTAACAAGGAAGAAGATAAAAAAGTAAGTTTTAAAAGCTAATTTTCTCAACTGAGACTTGCTAATGAGAAAGAGCAAACCGTTATAGCACAGAAGCATAATTAACTATTGAAGGGAAGCTCTAAATCGTGTTACGATGTAGACAATTTATGACGAAGAGAAGCCTGACCATCTCTCCTAACAGCTGAACGTGACTTTACTTTCTGAGCAATTTCGAAACATTAGAAATTTTATTATGCCACACGTGTCTATGAAAGATAATGACAGATATGAACTCTAAAGAGCTTAATCGATTGGAAATGATAACATGTTTGAAGAATAGAAAACGACTGGCTTGAGTCATTAAACTTTTCTGAGTGAATATATCTTGTTTATGTTGTTTATGTAATGTCAGTTCTCAATAATAACACATAAAAATGAGATTTCATGAGATGCAGATTTTGTTCCTTTTCTTTGGAGTCAAAATGAAAAAATAGATATCACAGAGTTATAAATTAACTGCTTTGTATGTTACAAAAGTATTTGCGATAGCTGATATTTAGGTTAATGAATTTGAAAATGATATTTTGAATTTTTTAACTCTCAATATAGACTATAATTTTTTCTGAATAATTTGGAAACATTAGAAATTTCATTATGTCCCCCATGTCTATGAAAGATAATGACAGATATGAACTCTAAAGAGCTTAATCGAGTGGAAATGATAACATGTTTGAAGAATAGAAAACGACTGGCTTGAGTCATTAAACTTTTGTGAGTGAATATATCTTGTTTATGTTGTATATGTAATGTCAGTTCTCATTAATGACACTTAAAAAATGTGATTTCTTGAGATGCATATTTTGTTCCTTTTCTTTGTAGTAAAAATAGAAAAATAGATATCACAGAGCTATAAATGAACTACTTTGTATGTTACAAAAGTATTTGTGATATCTGATATTTGAGTCATTGAATTTGAAAATGATATTTTGAATTTCTTAACTCTCAATGTAGACTATAATTTCTTTCTGAATAATTTGGGAATAAATATTACTTACCCATCATACGTAGTATAGGGTAAGTCTTGTAATCGTTAAAAATTTTTTTGACGGATTTACACGTTTCAGACACTGGAGATTCGGAAAAACATATTTTTAGAAAAAAAATTTGCCGTCCGTCTGTGTGTCTGTAAACGCTCTATCTCTCGAAAACATTGAGATAGAGACTTGCAATTTGGTATGTACTTAGTATGTAATACTGGGAAGAAGTCTATTTCATTTCAATAACCTCGATTAACCAGAACTATTTTTTTTCGGACTCTTGAAATATTCGTTCTGATAAAAGGTATATAAAATTTTTCGAAATTGGTTATTTTAAGGAATGAATATAAAAGATAATAAAATAACATAAATTTTGCATACAGCATGAAGTCGATTTGATAATTAGGTGCCGAGATATTTGGAATCCTATTTCCCACACTCTGCGATTTTTCATGACCCTGTATTTCATCCAAATTTCACTTCAAAGATATATTTTAATTGGAAATTGGACGCCTTATCAGATGCAGTAAACCGCTAGTTAATAGGATTATTATTTTTGGAGTTATAAGGATGTTTCTTTGAAGCAATTCAGTAATCGAGCCTTTAAAGTTTTTAACGTCATCAAGCCACGATTTTATTTGAATTGCAATGCATTTTATAAGTAGTTTACACATTTTTATTTTAGAATTTTACATTATACATATCCATGATGGGTAAGTATTACGGTGGCCCCCAACGACTAGTTTTACTGTGTCATATGTTTCAGGAAATATAGTTACAGATGTAAACTCGAAAGCTTTTAACTTACTGGATAGGATAGTATGTTTAAAGAATAGAAAATGGATAAATTGGTTAAAATATTTTAAGTGAATATCGTTTTTTTTTTTATTGTTGTTAAGATAAAAAGTAACTTTGAAAAATCACTTTAGTTGCTAATAAAAAAAAGTTGTTCGTTACAACATAAAAGTACAATTAACTAATGAAAAGAATCTCTGAATCGTGTTACTATATAGACAATTTTCAACGAAGAGAAGTCTGGCATTTTATTCAAACAGCTAAACGTGACTTTACTATGTAAATAATTCGAAGACATTATAAATTTTAGTATGCCAAACATGTCTAGGAATTATAATGACATATATGAACTCTAAAGACATTAATTGATTGGAAATTATAAAATGTTTCAAGAATCTAAAACGAATAGTTTTAGTTAAAAAATCTTTTCACATTGAATGTCTTTTTAGTATGTTTACGTGTAATACGTGTAACAAGACGGAAAAATAAGATACAGAAATTTTTATCATTCTTTTCAGATTCTGATTAACTGGGGAGTATAGAGGCATAGAGTTATATATGTACTGATTTTGTGTTTTAGAACGATTTACGTAAAATATAATTAATTTCTAAGTAATTACGGGGACTAACTTCTTCTAACTATTGAAAAAAAAAATCCCTGAATCGTGTTACTACATACACAATTTTCAACGAAGAGAAGTTGGGCAATTTCTCCAAACAGCTGAACAGTGGTACTTTACTTTCTAAAGAATTCGAAGAAATTAGAAATTTTACTATGCCAACATGTCTATGAAAGATAATAACAGATATGAACACTAAAGACATTATTCGATTACTAAATAACATGTTTCAAAAATAGAAAATGACTAGTTTGGGTCATAAAGTTTTCACATTGAATGCCCTTTGAGTATTTTTGCATATATTGTGTATAGAAAGACGTAAACATGAAATACAGATTTTTTTTTAAATTCATTTCAACTTCTAATAGACGGAAAAGCACAGACGCATAGAGTTACAAATGTACTATTTTTGTTGAACTATTTATGTAGAATATAACTAATTTCTTAGTAATTGGGGAACATAAGAAATTTTATTGTACCACACTTGTTTAGGAATTATAATAACAGATAAGACAATTATACAGTTTAATAAATTGGAAATAATTACATGCTTCAAGAATAGAGAACGACTATTTTGATAGAACGAAACTTTCACAAAACTTTTCAAAGTGAGAAGTACCTTTTCATTTCTTATATTTTTTTAAGATACTTTTTGTTTGGAATATTAATAAATAGAAAAAGTAGAACTTTTCTCATCACTATAGAAGTCAGAAATTCTGGAAAAAGTTACTAATATATTGGCTTATATGTTATAGAGATATCTGCGATTGCTAATATTGAAGTTACTTGATTCGAAAATGATTGTTTGTTATTTAAAGATTAAACGTATTTTATGTGTGCGTTCTGGATAATTTGTGAACATTTGAGATTTTACTATGCTATTATTGTCATGGAAAAGAGTGACAGATGGTAAATCGAAAAAAATAAATCAACTGGAAATTGATATGTTTAAAAAATAGAAATTGACTTGTTTGAGTCAAAACGTTTCTCGGTAAATAGCTTCTGTTTGTGTAGGTCATATATTTTCTGTTCTAAGTATTAACACTAGAATTACAGTGTTTCCTGTATACCTAGAACTACCGGGGTGGGTCATAGCCTACCCATGGACTTCAATGATGCTATTTTTGTTTTGTAAGGGATATACAGACACTCAATAAGGTCTTATGATTAATACAGTAGTGATGGAACAGTGGCAAAGCAGAAAATATATTGACACCGTTAACCCTTTCCGGCACAGACAAATTCGGTTCGTAAAATGAGAAATTACTGACTGACACCGGAATTTAGAAACGACTTTTATAGAAAATAAGAACTCCTTATTTTAAGCTTTCATTACAGAAACAAAATTTTATTAAAATATTCTTGGTGCCGCATGCAAGTTTGGAATTGGAATTATGTGTGTCCAGAGTGGGACCACTGTGCCGGAAAGGGTTAAATTTAAACTGTACTCTTGGTCTTATTTAAGGACAGAGTTTCAGAGATGTTTTAAGACGATGAATACTATTAAAACTTAGTGGTGACAATTGCCCAACTTCTGCGCCACTGTCCCATCCACTGATACAGGGATTATTAATTAATGATTAATACAATTTAGCTTCTAGAATATTACATAACAGGCAATTTAATGAATAGATACCATCAAAGAAAATTAAAATTTTCAATTTCACAATAGATACTTTTGAGATTTTGACAGCTCGTGTGAAATGAAAAGAAGAAATATCTTTCAAATAATATCTTTTTTAATAATCAATTTAAATTTCATAATAATGTTCTTACAGAATAATAAGATATTCAAACATTGTTAAAATCAAATATATATAGCTCCATGTTTTTTTTTTCCTTTACATTATACTACATTCCGTCGTAGATATACAGAAATGTAGGTAAAAAAGTATTCCTTGAATTTCAACTAAATCTGTGTTAAGGTATTATACTAAATATTTTTAAAAAGTAAAAAAAAAAAAATCACTGTATAATAAATTATAACACCTTGTAATAATATATTACTTTTAAATGCTAAAGGTGTAAAATTAACAACATAATATAAATTAAAATAACTTTTATTAGTTGTTTTACATGTTTCGACTCTTTCCGAGTCATTTTCAAAAACAAAATGAGAATATTCTAAAGTTGCACGTGCTTTGAAGTTATTATTTTCATGTAGTATTTTTGTGCGTAAGTATCTCTATGGTTTCTCTTATTATGGATGGATAGTATAGACTGGAGGGAAATATTATTTTACTTTCATTGAAATTTATTTGGATGGTTTCTTCTTGATATAATCTTGCCAGGGCTGTAGTTTTTCTATTGTATTTAATATCAGCTATATGCTTTTTTTTTTTTTTTTTTTTTTTTCAAAGATGATTCGCAAAAATACGAACTTTATACTCTTCAATATTATCCACGCTTTTTTGAAAAATTAAAACACATCCTTAAACGTTTCAATATCTGTTTAATAGCCAAACCACCTAAGAAATTAAAGAATATCATTTGCAGTAAAATTGACCCAATTAACTTTGAGAATTATTCAGGAGTATATGAAATACCTTTTATTAAAGAAAACGGATCCAAGAATTACTACATAGGCATGAGCAGCAGGAAATTTAATTGCAGAAAAAAAGAGCATATAGCTGATATTAAATACAATAGAAAAACTACAGCCCTGGCAAGATTATATCAAGAAGAAACCATCCAAATAAATTTCAATGAAAGTAAAATAATATTTCCCTCCAGTCTATACTATCCATAATAAAAGTTATTTTTAAGTTATATTATGTTGTTAATTTTACACCTTTAGCATTTAAAAGTAATAAAAAATCACTGTTTTATTTTGAAAAACAACAGTGGTACGAGCGAAAAATCACGTCTGGGGTCATAGATGCCGCATCTCGGTAATTCTGGTGTTAACACCTATAAAAAGCAGGCTGCACGAGATGCAGATTTTTTCCAACTCTTTTTATCATTTAGTAATATTGGAAGGAAATAAATAGAAAATACAAATAAACTAGTTTGTCCTACTATGAAATACGCCAAATATTTAACTAATTTTTAAGTAAGTACATTTTAGTTGCGTTTTCACAGATTTTATAGTAAAATCCACTAAAATAATTTAAATCTATTCGCAAATGTCTATTTGTATTTTTATTATAATTTATTACCAACACTGCTGCACATATCTTTAATATTTGTTTTGGAAAATCTATTCTAGAATTGTTCAAAGTCAAATATATTTCAACCACAACTATTGCAATAAATTCTGAAAGGTAAATACATTATATAGCTTTTGAAAAATTTTAGTTGGGAATAAAACATTTTTGTTTCACATAAACCCCTGTTTCACAACCCTCAGGTTGGCAAATTCCTCACCGAAGTCAAAGACGAAATTTCATAATGCAATTCATAAAATTTTAGGTATCTTTCAATGTTATGGCGTTCTTTTCCATTTAATGTTTTCAGTCATAAAAATGTTCGTAACTTTTATGGAACGTAAAATCTTAGTTTCAAAATGTTGAAATATTTTACGATCGCCCGTCTCTTTGTCCTAAAATTGCCAAAATAATATCACGTGGGACATCTTCGTATCAATGTCAGTGGATAAAAAATATTATTAAAATCCGTAATATTGAAGTATATATATTTGTAAGTTTTTCATTAAGATGCTTAGCTACACTTCCACCTGAAAATCTAAAGAATAAACGGATGCAAACGGTTTTGTTTAGATGGTTATGATAAAGTTGTAGTTTGATTAATATTCAATACTAAATTGATAAATTTCAAGTAAACATATTATTTCTCTAGAAAGGTTAAAATACTTGAAAAACAAAACATGATTAAATGAAATTTGCAGATACACTGTGGAAAGATGGTATCATAAACGAAATATCCATTGTTTGTATTTTCTAGCCTATAGCTTTAGAATGTTGAAAAAAACACGCATTCTTGTTTTTTAGTAAATAATTATCTATTATTTAATTTTAAAATTATCCAACTTCTCTTATAGAAATTAGAAATGCATACACGAAAATTCATTCTGCCGTAAGATGTAAGCAATAAAAAATAAAGTTATTTATGGACACAGAAGTAAATTTCTGAACTGAATGTCATTAATGATAATTTAGGTTAAATTTCCAACAAAAGTTTACACTTAGTATCAGAAGTAAATTTTTTTTTATACTAAACGATCCCCTTATGCTTAAGCGACACCTCTGTTACATGAGTTATAAAAATATCATTGCTTTGATTATAAAATGCCGACTCATTTGAAAATGAAATAAAAAAACTCTTACTTTAAAAAAATTTCGATATAATTTGAAATTTTCCATTTGAATTTACCGTATGGTCACTCACCATTTTACCAGATCAAACTGATTTTTTTCTAGTAAAGACGAATGATGATTATTTAACATTAATTTGTTATATTATATAACACATTTTTCAATTGTTTGCTTCTTGGATTTGTGATAATTATTATGTATTACTATAGTAAACAGCAAGTAACTACATGACAGTTTAAAAATATAAATGATGTTTAAATAATAAACGTGTAAAATTGGCCTTCTTCGCGAAAAGTAGAAAAACTCTTGGAACATGTTAAAAATGTATATCCATACATTTTTAAATTAGAGTTATGCATAACGTAATACATAGATGTTAAACATGAGGTTATTTAATGTCTGTATATACGTACTATATAAAAACCATTCTATCTTTATCATTTTATAATCTGTTGCTGCGGGTTCAACAAAACCTATATTGTATATTTTTAGATGCATCAAAAGTATGACTGGTAATATTAATATCGTTGAGCATGAACATATCATATTAATTACTTTTTGAAAAAATATTGATGCAAATATGCAACACATATACCAAATGAACAAATTTTTATATGAATTTCTTCTGATATATATAATCAAACTATGTTACCAGCCTATTTTAAAAACACTTAAAAAAATAGTTTTATTTTTTTCATTTTATGATCACTATAGATTTACCATTGGAACTTATGTCATCACGGATAAAATATCCTTTTGCCCAGTTTATTTTAAATATCAATGGATAAAACTTTCTCTTATTCATACTAGAACAGAAGCCTTTCCTGAAGTGAAAATAAAACAAATATTTTGCAGCTGAATGATGGAATCACATTTATGTTTTTGGCCATAAACCTTTTTATGAAACAAATTTTCAAATCAAATCATTTTAAAATGCATAAAAGCAAATCTTTGTCATTCAATAAACATTTATTTTGGTCTCGAAAGATAACAGATCGATGATATTTCTGATATTCAACTGAATCCACAATCAGATCGCCTGCCTAAAATGCTTTCACGATATTTTTCAAGTGAAATTGGAAATAAAACATTCGAAAGCAGAATTGTATTTTGATAGCTTTACTTTTGAAGTGATAAAAAATATTTTTATTTTCATTTAATCTATTGCGTTTAAAAAGCCTGAAAATGTTTCATCAAGAAGGCACCACGTTCATAAAATTTTGGAAAATTAACTGCTTTAAAATTTTCTTAAGTTTTGAAAAATTTGAAAAATGAGAATTTCGACACTTGGGAATTATTTTAAACAAAAATTTATTTGTGTTTAAAAAGTCGATTATTTTGAATTATTATTAGCACACATAGATTGTATAAAATTTATGGTAGAAATATTATATAAAGTTGTGAAGTATGAATGCTGTTAAATGGTTGATTTAATAAGTGCTCTATATCGTTTATAAATATCGTATATAAATCGTCTATATAATTTATAGCCGGCAGTGGAATTGATACTCTGATGTATAAAGGTATTCTTAGAGTTTTTGCCTAAAAATGCCAAAGTTATAAGTTCCTCGACAGTAAGAATTGATATCGTTCATAGACGATGATGAACTTATTTGATGATGCTCTGATACTTTAAAAGTTTTTGCCGAAAATTTTACGAGTCCTGGATGAATCCCGATACAATTAATTTTTGGTATTTGGTAAATGGTTTATTTAATTTAAAACGGTAGGTTTTTGAGTGGTGTGTACATGTTTTATTAAATTTCAGTTTATGAAACATATTTTGAGGTTATGCCGTTATGGTACTTCTTTTCTAAACTCCTATAATTGTCCTGAGTGTAACGTTCACCGAAAGAGACTTTTAACTTTCTGTACCTATGCGGATGTCTAGAAGAGGTTCCTGGATTGGTTTAGTGTAATAGGCACGTATATCTTGGCTAAAGTGTGTTTTCCTGCTGTTTTAGGAGTTCTAGTTGCTTGTTTTTAATTCCCGAGCCAGCTCGTTAATATTTCATTAGTTTAAGTTATTTTAATAAATAATTATTAAAGATCACGGATCTTCTATTGACCTAGAATAGTTATAGAAATATTAAAATGTTTCAGAAGTGATATCTTTTTTAATCTGTTGATTCGGTTGATGTTGTCTTAGAAATTTTGTGATTTGGATGATGTTTCATGACTCCATACTATAACATAAGAGTTAATAATATTAACTATTCAGAATTCATATACTGGTTAATCTCAAGTACCTTTTTTTACAGTGACTTATCATAGTTTATTTTACCCGAATTCCTTGCAACGTATTCCTAAGAACCTTTTTTCTAACATTTAATATGTCTCGTGACGTTACAAGTGTCCCAGAGGGAAATCTACAGGATTAAAATTGCATATTTCAGTTGCTGAAAAATATTTCACTGGATATAGAAAGTAAATAAATTTATTCTCCTTGGAAAATAAACATTCTTTTCTTTTTCAGAAAGATTATTTTTAGCATATGTTTGAAAATATTTTGCGATGAAAAATAACTATTACAAGAATAATACATTGTAGTAGACGTTAATGTTGTAGTTATGAGAATTTTTTTTATTTCAGTTATATTTTTAAGATGTTCGAAAATAAATAATATGTATCACTATTATTTGATGAGCTGCAGAAAAAGCCGTATAAAGATACTTTTATTTGGTCTATGAAACATACTCAACAGAGTAAATCATCTTCAACAAGATTCGTTTATAAAAAATGAAAATATTCTCCTTCTTTTTCAGATAATCAGTGAACTTAAATTTAGTTTCGAGAGCAATTAACTGACGGATTACTTATTCTGATAATTAGTAAGAGAAATAAATTAGGCTGTACATTTACAGAGGTGACTTCCTGTCTTCAATATTTACGTGACAAAGAAAGCTGCTACTTCCAAAACTGAAGTTGTGTTTATACTCATGATCTGCAGTAAAAACTTCCTTTTATATCAGAGATTTTAAAACATTTTTCTGTTGCAGATACTCTAGCCTACCAACATCTGCATTTGCTTCCCCTGTCGAACTTGAATTCAATTAATATGTAACGATAACCATTAAATATATGAAATGTATTTTATGTATTTTTTTCGCACTATTGGAATGTAAGAGATATAAGCATAGCATGTAAAAACACTTATTTCAAACCTATTTTTTTAAATGTTAGAAGGATAGAGAAGAATCAGTAATATGTTTTCGTCTTTATACCAATTATTGGCTTTTGATTAACTAATTCAATAAAAAGCATTATCAATGTTTATTTTTAATTATGAGAACTTTTAAACACAAATTACTAAATTTACTAATGCTTCACTTAATTCAAAATATACTGAAAAGTTTTCAAGCCTCCCCAGGAGGGCGCACCACACAGTCTGAAAAACACTGTTGCATATATATTTTTACCTTATGCAGTTACTTTATTGTTACTAAAGGTTTGTTTGATTCTAAGTAACTTAATTAATATTTCCATTTCTCGTTTCAGATTGTTATTGCCAATGGACCAAATGAGTTACGGGTATTGAAGCCGTATCTTCAAATAACTGTGTGTATATCTGTGTGCCTGGTCATTTGCTGTTGATGTACCCGGTGCAAGTCCAAAATTTAATGCAGCTTTTTTTCCACTCTTACCTTCTGTCACTCACTCACTCAAAAGAATGTACAAGACTATGGAAACTGTACTTCAAGATAATCACTTTAGTGAGTTCTACGCTTAGTGAGTGAACGGTAAATATGTGTTTGTGCGTGTCGGTTTGCGGATGTTGCAAAAGACAATAAAAAACAATTCTTTATACATATATATATTTATAAATATCGAACTCTGGATTTCAGGAAGTGAGAACTTGCAAAGAAAAATTATAAAGGCAATCGATGTTAGTCTCCCCACTTGAGTATGAAGCTCTAAATATGTCTCAACTTCAGCAGGCGCTAACAGTATTTTTTATACTCAATTAAATAGTGTATATAACGTACACATATGCAAACAAAAATGATTCATTTTTACATTATTGCTATAATTTTAAGGAAACATTAATTCTCCGGAAAAAAAAAAAATGATGGGAGTTTCAGCTTGCCTACACATTTTATTCTTTTAGAAATTTATTAATATCATCTCTTGTATTCTTACTGAAATGTAATATTACAAGGCCACTGTGAAAACATATGTACAAAATGCTAAAAAAGGAATATCGTACTATATAATTAAAAATTGTACTAAAAGTATGTATTTTTTCATTTTATTTAAAATTTAAATAAGGCATTAAATAAATTAATATGATCAAATTTAATTAATTGGATAATTAATAAGTACTTGTAATGATTTGAAACAAACATTTAGAATTGGTAAATTATATAATAGATACCAATACTCACAATAGTTGACCATATACAAGGTCCGCCTAAACTTCCACTCCCCTCTCTATATCGGGAATGCTTCGGAATTTTGAAAAACTTTAAACAATTTTCTCATTCAATTGGACCTCCTTTAGTCAAAAATAATGTGGCAGGTGGACATAGAGCTTCTTCCTGGGAAGGGGGAAGCTCTATGTCAACTTTAAGTGTGTTCAACCTTACAAACGTGACAACTAATGCCTAATTTTGACATCATATTTGGAATCATCCGTAATTTTCACCTAAGGATACCAAATAGGAAATCACTCTACCTAGGAATTCGGCAAGTTTTAAGTTTTGAACTCTTAATGTTAAACGTGCTCGTTTCTATCTACTGCATAACATATTATAATGATGGTAGTTTTTTAAACATAACTCTAAAACTACTCAGTGAAACGTGCTGTAATTTTGTATTCGCATAGTTGAAGTTTCTGTAAATCTATTTCTGTTAAAATATTCATAAGTTACAATTCATATTTCTTTCGAAAATTACTTTCCAAAGAGTATATTTTTCGAAAATAAATTTCGAGTAAACTATGGAGATTTTTTAACAGAAATCTATTTCTATAAGCTTCAAATGTGGGAATTTAATATTTCAGCTCTTTTCACTAAGTAGATTTATAGTTATGCTTAAAAATAACATTTATTGCAATATGTTTACGATTAAAATGTATTTAACCGTAAAAATTTCAAATTTTAAAAGTACATAATCCCTAAACTACTTGATAGAGTGACTTACCGTTTGGTACACCTGATCACAGTTGTTAAAATTGATCGAAGCATCGATATTTCATTAATCGATAAAATTTATCGAAGGATACAACTATGACAACAAATTAAGTGTAAATATTAAAAAAATTAAAGTTTCACACCCGGAGTCGCTTATACTCCACTTTTTGTTTAACCAAATGATGACGACCTCAAATTGATATGTCATGTGTTTTACATTTTTTTTCGAAATACAATAAGTAGAAATAAAAAGTTTGTAAGAAGTTTTTTCGAAATTCCCATATGTTCGCTATATAGAGAAGTGTGACTCGGAGTTTTGTAGGACCCTTTATTTTATTTATTATTGAAATATAAATTTTTAGAATGATTGTGAGAAAGATCTAATAATTTAAAATATACAATACGACCACGTATAAAATTGAGTAAATATAAAACAAAATAATAAATATAATAAAAATGGAAAGTAGAAAACTAAATCATATGAAAGTTATGTTAATAATACTTTATGATATATGTATATATTAGTTTAATATTTAATATTTATTAAGATAAGTTTGATAATTTCATCTATATTTCATCAAAATGTAATTACATATATCCGTCCACAATACTTACGAATTTCAATTTGCTAATTAAATGAAGCTAATTTAAAAGAAACCTTTCTACTAAATAATACCTTTCAAAATTTCTAACACAATTTACTCTATTTGCAGGTTAAATACCATTTACTTTAAACGCCAGTTATTAGTAATTAAATCATTCCGTTATTCAATTAAAAAGTTTACTTTTTTATTTCAACAGTAACTGAATAATTTTGAGACAACATTCAGGGATTTTAAAAACAATACTTCAATACAACCTACACTTAATTATTAAAATTTGAGATGCACATACTTCTAAGATATCAAAGATTAGTCTTGTGATAATGAAAAGAGATTGCTTCTGCAAATATCGGTAAATTAAACATGAAATAAGTTGTTGTTAAAGAGAGAAAACTGCGTTCTTCATTTGAAAGTTTTCTTTTAAAGTAAATGAGCAATTATCAGGCTTCTTTTTGTCAATTTTAGTTGTACCACTTCCCATAAAAGCACACTATGTTAATAAAGTGTAAAATAGTATACACTCTTATATCAAGAGCCTAAATTAACGATGCTATAAATATTGGCGCAATAAATAGGAATTTAAGATACCATAAAAGGGAGGGGGAAACTAAATCTCAAAAAGAGAAATATGCACGAATTTAAATAATTGAGCATTTATCGGAAATCTTTTGGCAATTTTTGCTACAACACTTCCAATAAAGTATCTCATTCATATTTAAAAATTACAAATATGTATGCTCTTAGAATAAGAGACCACTCAAAGAAAATTGGAAGGAATTGCTTTGCAAATATTCGTCCATTAAATCTGAAAGCAGGTACCAGAAAAAATAAATAACAAAAATAATTAAATATTTATCATATTTGAAATAACCAGTTACTTTTATTGTTTTAAGCAACAATGCTTCCTATAAACGAATGTTTATTAGTCAGATCCAACCTTCGGATTTTCAGGAGAAGAGACCAGTCGCATTTCATTAATGCATAAGGAATTTTTTTAACAGCTAATACAGTAACTGAAATTTAAAAAAATGTTTGATTTTGTTGAATTTTTTTTTTATTTTGTTGCATTACTTGCATGATCCCTTCCTTTAAACATCACACACACTACACTTAAGGATTGTAAAATTTCAAAACATATATTTCTTGATCAATAATGCAATATAACGATATTTTGTCTGATTTATATAAGAAAGTGTGGGGATGAAAAGAATGTTATTGGTTGCCTGTGTGGTTTAACTATTTAAAGTTTCTTATAAAAACGTGAAACACATATATCTATAACTTCTTTAACTTTTAATACATCACAGAATCATTCTTGATGCATCAGCTTAATAAAAATTTAGCCTTTTTCTCTGAAAAATTATCCTGCCTGGAACAGACAGTTTTAGAGCTCTCACAAGAGATACGGACAAGTGATTAATTTTTCGAAGGACGTTTTTTATGAATTACTTGTACGACGCTTGTGTGAATATATTTGTGTACATTTCGGACAAAAAAAGTGAGCTTTAATTTTTATTTAAAAGAGCACGTTTTTTTGTATATTTATTAACTAAATGTGGCATTTTATATGTGCATAATTTAGAAAAATTTTAGACTGTGTTTTCAAAACGTGCCACACGCTTTTTTTGAATTGTGCATTAATGTATAGTGCTGTGAATACTTACTTTGAAAAAATGATGTATTAATTTAATGACTAATATACATCAATGAACCCAATTAAAGAATTAATTGGGAATTAAATGCATTAAAATGGGAAAAAAAATTACAACTTTTATTTCATTTCACTTGTGAAAAGGAATATAAAGTATTTTGTGTAAAAAAGTAAAAAAAAATGATGATTATAATATTTTCCTTTTAAATATTATACTACTTTCCTCTAATCTGCTATAAATGTTTAAAATATTGTATATTTAATTTAAAAGTGTCGTTAAATAAATAATGCTAGTCAATACTTTAACATATTTTGCATATAATGTAATATTTCTAAATTAACCAACTAAAAAAAATAATCATAATCGCCAACTGACAGACATTTCTTTTAAAACTGTACCTAACAAATAAATTTATAAAAACACTTAAAACAATGGAACAATGTAAGGCTTTTTGTTGGACTTCCTAGTGACGGAGCAACTTTACCTCCATGCGACTTGCAGATATATAATGAGAAACATTAAAATAAATTTATGTTTAACTGTAGCAAAGAACTACTTAAAAGAAAAAATAAATAAAGAACTTTAAAAGAAATTAAAATTTATATAAATAAAATAATTGATTTAAATAAGAATAGGTAGAAGAGAATGGCAAAACTATCAAAAATGAAAAAAATAAAAAAGAAACGAACTACAACCGATTACTAGTTATTTTAGTCTAAATTTAATTTTATTGATTTAATATAATTTCCGGTGTAAGATATATTTATTTGATCTGGTTCCAACTGATACAATATACGAGAAATATCGTCAATTTGCCGACTACTAAGGCTCTTAATTAGTAATATTAAGTTGTATTTAAAAATAAATTAATTAGTGCATTTTATATTTGAATATAGTTTTAAAAAAAAATGTTTGTTTGAATTAACTTTTTGGGCTGCATATCTAAGAGAGGAAAAAAAAAACTATTTGTATATTATTCTTAAAATTCCATAAAATAATTTGAATACGTAATAATTTTATGATAAAATAAAATGCAACAAGACCGCCATGCGGGTATTGTATGCTTAAACTTTTTCTAAGCAATTTATTTTTGTTTAAACATTAATGGAGGAACAGAGATATCAAAATTCCGTTTTAAATTTCAAAAATGCATTTTTACGATTTTTATTTTAGAAATATTTTACTTATACGTTCACTTTTATCTTAAAAATTCTTATTCTACATTAAAAAAGAATGTAAAAAGTCAATTTTAAAGCTGAAAATTGAAAAAACGCAGTAATAACAAAACCCATTTTGGCCGAAAAGAGATTTTTTGTTCCTTTTGAATTTATATTCTTGACATTAACAGCAACAACAATAACAACAAAAACCGCAGTTTCGTATACCACATTTTGGAGCTAGAAAAATGTCTGTAAAACATATCTTTTCTCAATATATCCCATTCTCTTGTTTTCGAAATTGGATTCATATGTACTTTTTTTGTTTTACATAAATAAAGTGAATAGTCTAATTTTTGTTTCAGTATCCTGTTAAAAAAATATGATTACTTAAGTACAATATTTTTAAACGGAGAAAGTTAAAAAATATACATAATTTATTTGGTAATTTTCATACATTTTAAATATTCTCTATAAACAAAAACTGCTAATGAAATAAAATTACTTTTGGTAAAAGTTTAATTATTTTTGTCAAAGTAAGTGTTTACCTCAGCTTCTATTATTTTCGCATATAATATTTTGCACTATAGATTTTATCGTATTACTTTGTGCCCTAAACTTCATATACTGGACGTTGATTGGATGTTGTTAAGATGTGATTGTAAGTGGTGACATTATAAAAACTGAGAGAACGTGATACATTCTGTGTAAAATATGAAATGCATTGTAAAATAAAATGAGATGTTTTTGAATATTTATGAAAACTGCTGGTATTTTGTACAAAAGAAAAATAATGGATATGCGGTTGAAGTTGTTATGTGGTTATAGAACATTCAATTTTTACGTCCAAAATAAATCAATCACCAGAATTTTTTTAACAAAGTACAATAATTATTTTTAAAAAAAGGATCAGTGACAAAAATTTCAACTCCTTTGTAAGTTTTCCTTGTTATATATTAAATATTTATTTATTTTAATTTCACATAACAGCATACAGAGTTTATACTCTGGATATACATAGCACTTCGTAAGCAGAGAGAGGTTATTTTCTCAAAAACGATGAGAAGAAAATGTTTCATTGATGTTTTTTTTAATATTTTTAATATTTTTTTTATTAGTAAGTCTGTTTGTATTTGCTTCCTCATATTGTTATAATTTTGTAAAAATAGCTCTATTCCAGCGGTTCCCAAACGATTAGTCGTCACTCACAGATGTGTCATCCCCTGGTGGGAACGATCTGTTAGTTTTTCAAAAAATATATAATTAATTTTATCCGCTGCAATAATACAGGGTTATTGAAAAAGGTTGGACAGGTTTGAAGGAATCATAACTCAAAAAGTAATTGAGTAAACCCAATTAATTTCTTTCTCAAATACTCGGCAATTATTCAATATTTGTTAGATGTTACTGTTTTAAAGTAGTGACATTCAGACGAAGCGAATACGCACTTCCACCGTGAACGAGGCTTTCGTGCTGTCCTACCTTTTTCGATGATTTCGGAGGTGAGTGTATAAGTTTAAATCTATTGGAGGTATTGGAAAAATGCCAATTAGGAAATTCTTTACCATGGTCGATTTAGTAGGAAAGGATCCACTATGTACACGAATAGCATAAGAAAAAAGCAAAAATCATGAATGCGTGGTGCTATTTACATTTTCAGATCCTCGATACTGTACATCGTCTGAATGCCACGATTTTTAAAACAGCTACATCTAACAAATATTGGATAATTGCCGAGTACTTTGGAAAGAAAATAATTCAGTTTACTTAATTACTTTTAGAGTTATGATTCTTTCAAATCTATCATCCTTTCCCGATGACCCTGTATAATAAATACAAAATGCTACAACTTTAAATTAAAATATCATGAAACGATAAGAAGTAAATAGATTTGTGAAAAGATAGTGTTTTATTAAACTTTACGTAGAGAACGGTTCGAGGTTAATATTTAAAGTGTTTAAATCGAGAAATAGACCCTGTCGTTAGTGCAAAACAATGCCATAAATCGCATTGATTTTTAAGCTGCATTTTAAAAAAACATATTTATTAATAAATGAAATTTTTTAAACTCCATTTTCACATTAGTATTACCTGTTGCTGTTCGCGTGTGTGTACTTTTCTGGTAAGCTTTTCCGTATATTCCTTAGGAAAAATTATTCAAAACGTTCTCTATACTCATTAGAAGTGCCGTAAAAAATATAAATAAATAAAACTTTAATGTAGGTTGTGTAACGATGAAGTTTGGGAACCCTTGTCTAATCACTCTAAAAACGACATTTTCAAAACTGAGCAAATAATATTCAAATCTGAGTATGCCGCATAGTCAAAATGGCTCCAAATCAAAATTACTCAAGTTTGAAACATTTATATTCTCATTTCTGTAAACATGCACGCACTCAAGAATAAAACATCATATGCTCATATTTGAGGATGTCCATGTTTCAAAAATGAGTGTGAACCGACTTCTATGGCCTGATATTTGAGTATGTCCATGTTTCAAAAAATGAATTTGAACTGATAACAAAATGAAAACATCGATTTACTCAGATTTGAAAGTATCATTTTTCTCTGTGATCGATTCATTTTAAAATGTTACAAAAAATTATTTTAGCATACGTCTACATGAAAGCTACAACTCTAACTAACAACATGCTATAATATTTTTAAAGTCAAGTTTTCAGATATTGCTTGGGCATTTGTAATTCATATATTTGAAGTTTTCAAAACAGAATAGGATATGCAAATATTCCTCCATTTTAAAAACATTTCGTCAAAATAAAGATTATCTTATATATTAATTTATATAAATCAGATATATTTTTTCTTAACTATCAATTAAATTTAAATCTGGAATCAATTTTTGGTAAAAGAAATAAAAAAGTAAAATACCTAATTAAACATAATTAAACAAAATTATGTAGTTAAAGAATTAATTTTTGGCTTATAAGGCATATACATGAAAAGCCCGGGAGTAAAATCTGTACCGAGCCTCATAGTGTAAGCAAAACGTCCTCTTTTAATTTGCGAAAAATGCTATAGACAGATTACAGAAGATACAATAATTAATTCACACATTCATAAAAAGAGATATGTAAGAATATGTTTTAATCTTAATGCAATATAAAATACTGTTGGCAGTAAAAAAAATTACAATTTGAGGCAAAGACGATTATTAGAAAACATCTGAAAGTCAGAATTTCAAAGTACTTTAAATAATTAAAATATATTAACATGAGTAATTCATAAACAATTTTTCTTTCTGAAACATATATTTTGAAATTGAATTTACTAATTTCTCAGTGACATATTTCAGAAGACATTTTGTCTATTCCAAAGCAATAGTTTGTTAAACATATTTATTTAAACCTCTTTTTAGAATATGTGTTTCTTAATTAATTGAGTAATTTATCTATGAATGTAAAATAATGTTAATTTTAAGATTTAATAGTCACTAAATTAAGTTTTTAAATGTATGATATCAAGTTGAAGATGTGGTTTGAGGACGGAATAAGTTTAACTTTTACTTTTGAGCAAAAAATTTAAATTCATTGCGGACTTTATGCACATATTAGTGAAATTGATTATAATATAATACCCATGAGCATTTCAGTCCATATTATTTCAACATATAAAAACACACTCTCATATTTCTGCAAACAAACAAAAAAAAATGCATTATAAATGTATTATGGAGAAGAAATAAAATTCGATAAGGAATGGATGAAGAATAGAGTTAATGTATGAATTATTTTGAAATATAAATACAGAAGCAGGTTATATGTTTTATTAGCTATGTGAAATGAAATGTCTATGCCGTTAAAAAGTCTAAATCATTCGCCTTTTTTACGCATTTGTAAATGCCTGCAGGTAACAGTTGTCTTGTGAAACATTGCATGCATATTTATTATTTTATTAAATTATTTTCTGACGCTAAGAATTAAATAAATATAAAAAAAATCAGCAATAATGTGTGAATCAAAGTTATTGTGATATCTAGACAGCTTAAAAGTGTTGTATGAACTAATTCCAATATACTGCATGGATTTTCTTATTTTAAAATACAGAATCTATAATTATTTCACGTAACAAATACAAATGAAATATACATAATATAATGTTTATACATCTCAATAAAAAGCCGTTATAATTAAAGAAACTATGATCAGTAAGAGATAATGTACTATGCACCTAAAACCTTAGCAATACTAAAATAAAAATAATAAAAATATCACTATTGTAATAGTACTGTATATATTGCTGTACAGATAGTTATAATGAAAAATGAAATCTTGCATGATTAATTTATTATTTATTTATTTTTACATGAGTGTCATTATTGTAATAATTGTACGAAAATACAGATCACATGCTCAATTGAAGAAGAATTGTTACTTCAAGAGGATACAAGAATTTTGTAATAGAAGATTTGATAATTTGCAAGTTTTTTGTTTTATTTTCGCCTGAAATAATGTTTGTCGATTTTTGACATAATTCTCAGAAAACTGATTTGTTCATTTCATTTTAATACATGTTTCACTGGTGTTTTCAATAAAAGACTTCTTGTGGAATTGTGCTGTTTATTCACATTGATTCATCACTATGAATTAGGCGAGCATTAAAAATCTTTTATATAGCTAAATTGTGCATCATACGTATATGAAAAAGACGATTATCACTGAAAGTAAACGAAACTTCCAGTAAGAGTGCTGTCGGAAACTTTATGGCAGGCCTGATTTTTCTGAAACTTTGTTTTACAAAATGTACAGATACTAACATTCTACCACTGATAAGTACAGTTGTGCAAAAAGAAAGAGAGTGAGAGAAAACAAACATTCCATACATTTAAATCTCCAAATTGTCACAGATAAAAATGGAAATAGTCGTTCGATTGTAAATTATGTATGTTAAAACCCCCCATTGGGGGTCTCTTTTGCAATGACTACAAATGTATTTAATATCACGAGTTTTAAACCTCCACAATGCATAAACTACTTGACCGAATGACATCAGATTTTGTATACTAAAATAGAATGTACCACAAAAATCAACTATGACCAGAAATCAATTTCTAGAAGTTCAAATATGCAAATCCAAAATTATAGCTCACCCCGCCATTAGTTTTTTTTCTGTTATATTTAAAAACCTACAAACATTTCAGTTGTTTTACAACTATTAAAAATGAATTTAACATTAAGAGTTCAAAACTTTAAATATGAATAATTCATAAACTACTTCACCGAATAATATCCCGTTTTGTGTCCTAGAGAAAATTATTCTGAAAAATCGAAATATGATGTCAAAATTAGCTGTTCTTATTCAAAATTTCTAAGTTTGGTACAATTACTGTATGGAGGCGACCACTAAGCTCATTTTTATAAACAAATTGAATAATGACATAATTATCAATCGAATGGTTATTTTTGTTTTGTTTTTCCTGTGAAAAAATATTTAAGGATTGAAATGTATTAGATGTTCTCTTTAATTTTTCTTTGGCTAATAGGGCGGGACAAAAATGGGGGTTATTTTTTAGGTGCGTTCGTAATTATATAAATATGTAGCACCTATAGTCGT
Source organism: Maratus michaelseni (assembly GCA_963931845.1). Taxonomy (NCBI): domain Eukaryota; kingdom Metazoa; phylum Arthropoda; class Arachnida; order Araneae; family Salticidae; genus Maratus; species Maratus michaelseni. The sequence continues at coordinate 337,816,056 of OZ007592.1, forward strand.
TGTCTGGTCCGTCACTCTGTCTGTCCGACCGTAAGTCCGGATATAACAGCGCAAAAACTACCCAACCAAATGGTTTGAAATTTAATATGTAGAATCGTTGCAGAATTTTGTCGAGTCATTTCAAATTTTATCAACATCGAATCAAAACTTAAAAAGCTATTAATAAAACATTTCTTTATTCCATTAAATTCTATCATGCGTAGTCTATATAATAAAAGCGCAAGTCATGTGACTGAGTAAAACAAATGTAGGCTAACCACATCTTTTTCCATATGCCAAACCGCCATTTTTATTCAAAATTATTTTTTCGAATAAAATTGCATAAAAGTTTTATTTTTAGAAAGATCGTTCAAAAAAATTGTTTGCTTGAGGTATGAGTTATATTAAAAAATGTATAGATTCTGAGATAACTTCAGTGAAAATTATGTTAAAAGTCGAATATCTCAATCCATTAAAGTAAATAAACAAGATATTCATTCATTGTGAGTCATAAAAATATTCACCATGGAAGTCGCAAAGCAAGATTTTCATGGTGAATTTACAGAGCTGTCTAGTGTCGAAAAAAAATTCGCATTTGTAAACATGGCATACGTAATAAGAAAAAAAAAGCATCCTAATTTCTTTCATAGCAGATGATATAATTTATTTCACTGAAATAATAATGATGATTTTTTACATTGTTAAACTAGCTATTGCACGAAACGAACGCACTTCATTTGTCACTTTCAACGTGCAATTTCCAACTTGTTTTCCCCGTAGAAATTTGATATAGTTGACAAAAGTTGCTTTTTGCAATTAGAATGAAGAATGTGAAATTTTGTTGCTCTACTAAAATATTTTCAGATGCCGCAAAGGGCTTCAAAATTGACCTTTTTATGAAAAACCGATAAAATTCGTATGTATATTTTTTAATTTCTTTTATCGAACAATAAAGTAATAAACATATATTTTGTAAACAAAATATTCAAACTATGATATGTTTGCTGAAAACTTACAAATTATAAATATTACTAATTTTTAGATGTCATTACAGAACAACTGATTTTGTAGAATTTAACGATTTTCATCATATTAATGTTACAGTAACATATTCGTATAATACTACATTGGAATAAAAGAAAACCAATTTTTAATCAACTTACCTTATTTAAACAAATCATACTTATTTATCAAACCATTAAAACAGTGAAACCCCTCATTAATGGAGACCTGTGGATCCGAAAGAAATGTACAAATGCTCTTCTAACATCAGGGTACGAACATTCCTTAGAGTGTCCAATAAGTCTCGGACTTCTTATTCAAATTAGATATTTTGTATTTAAAATTTAAACCCTTAGAATTTGTAACCACCTCATTTAATCACAAAATTCGTAATATTTTTCTGGTATTAAATATATCGAAATATACTATTAAAAAAAACTGTGGTAGAACTGCTATGTACAATGTTTCGTATTGCTGTTATGAAATATCCTTTATTAATTTAACGCAATCATACTTATTAGTAATCGCACCCAGAATCCTTGGGTTAACTTGTTAATTCCCTTCCAAATACACTACCTGGAACAATTCATTCAGACAACCTTTTGGCAATAGCACCTGATCTGTTATGTAGACAGCGGAATAGAATATGCTACAAGTTTAAAAAATGCCATGTCAATGCATCTTCTCATTCATCAAGGATTACATTAGAATTTCTTGAACAAAAAAAACATCAAATTTATAGAACACCCACCCTATTCTCCTGATCTTGCTGTGTGTGACCGCAGCACGATGTTTTTCTCAACATCGTATTTTCTATGGAAAAATTTCCAAGTATTAAAGTATAGATTTATTCAATTATCGATGCTGGATTTTCTTTAGTTTCGTGTTTGCCCCAGGGTTAGGGGCTGACCGAAAAATATTTCATCTTGTGCTGCGTTTGTAGCCTTGCCAACATGTTATAGTGAGAAAGTGCCAAGCTGAGTATCGTTCCCAAGTGGTTAATTTGGTAGAACGTCAGTGCGCTATACTGATGACACGAGTTCGAGTCCCGGCTTCGGTACTTTTTCACTATGTTGGCTATACGCATATTAAGCAATTAAAAATTTGAATATTAGGAAATATATTTTTTCTGTGCATTCTTCTTAAAGTATGTATCTTTCTTTCATAGTTTTCAAAATGTTTTTGAAATAATATATATTTAATTGTGTTAGAAGTGTTAAAATCTTACTCATAGATCATCAGCTTTTAACACATGAAATTTTTAAATTGAGTACAGATTTTAGAAATATTTTGTTAACTAAGAAAGAAATAGTATACAGAAAAAATAAGTTAAAAATATTAATTTCCTGTTGAGATACTTTAAAAATATGAATGCATTCTACACGTATAAGTTTATCATTAGCGAGAGGAATTTCAAATATCACTGACAAACACCATTAACGAAATGTTTAAATGTGTTTTTCAGACAAAATATTCTGCAGTTTCAAACACTTTCTAACATAGTTGAAAAGTGTTTATGAATTCAGTTTGTCTGTCTGTCTGTCTGTCTGTCTGCCGTCTCTCTGTCTATCCGTTCTCTAACTAACGTAAATATATTCAGATTCTCATGCAATTTATGTATGTTATTGAGGTTTACTAAGGCATGTGCGGTATTGAAAATGAAGTGTGTAGCACTTTTTACAGAGACGCTCAAAAGAGTTCCGTTACATTACGGTCTATGGAGAAAAATCGTTTGCGGTTTATTTTAATAGTGTTTCACTATTTCAAACATATTAAAATTGTTATATATCACTAAGGTGCATAACAAGAGGCTTACTATAGAATATTGTGTCTATAGCATCCATCGTTCATTTACAGGGACACACAAAATACAAAAATATTAGATTAAAGTACTGTCTGTTAACAATAATTGCTGGAAGTGCTTTTTCAGGTACTGAACGCGTTTTTAAATTCAACTCATTTTTTGTCTATTACTTGGTGCGTATCAATTCTATTGATCATATACAGGGCAGCACAAAAGTTCTCGAGTACATTTCCGTTTATTGACGGAAATTCCAGAAGGGGAATTTTAAACTATGCTACGGGTTTCCTAATTGAACTAAAATTGGTCATTATAGATCTATACAAAATCTATAGATCATATACAATGCTGAAGTTCGGATATTTTTCAAAATATTGTTGGGAATTCCTTAAATTGTGTTATTAAATATGTTATGCGTTTTCCAAAAAGCTGGGTTCCAGGGTTGGCCATCCCTTGCAATCCTCTTGTTTACTTAGATATCATCTTTCACCTTAATAAATGGTAAAGATTTGTAAATTTTTTTTCGAAGTGTTGGAAAGTGTTTTCAACATGTGTTTCCATGCGGTTTTTGACGTATGATTTTTCGTTCTAGTTTTCATTAACACGGAATTTTGTTATAAGTTGCATTATTTATTGATTGAAATGTTGTATTTTCTGTTTGGCCTATAAAACATAGGATAGTTTCAAAATAAAACTTTTTGTCTAATATATATGGTATGAAAATTGTATAAATCGTGCCTAATATCTATAATTCTTAGGATGATTTAGACATTTGTTTGGCACATTTGCTCACTAATTAATACAAATGAATCACACACTTGGAAAAAATTTAGTAAAAGTTCAATGGGTGAATGTCTGTGCAATAGTGGCATGTTCATAAAGAATCATCTTTTGCAAGCGCAACAGGTAGATGTTTGGAACCATGTCGCTACACAATGGTGCAAGAATCATCATGCTCTCTCACTGTGTATTATTAGAAATACATTGACAGTACCTCCATAATAGTAAATAGTTTGTGACTAATTTCAAATTTTGAATAATTACAAAAACTATCATTAAAAATTAGCAAAAATTCCGAATAAGAAATACCTAGAAAATGCCATTGTGCCAAAACTATGAGTGATAGAAAATATTTGATTACATATTTGAATTCAGTGTCAGAAGTTGCATTAGAAATATAGTGAATGTTTCACGTGACAAAAAATATATTATACCAGTATTATAAACACGACAAAACTATAAAGTTTTTTTTCATAAAAAATATAGTACAACGTAACATATAACTTTTTCTACTAGGACTTCCCTCAAAGGGATTAGTCTGAGTGATATTGCTGAGAACATAAAGTTAACAATTACGATATAAAGAAGATATCAACAAGAATCTAAGTGAATATACAGCATATGATAGACAAGAGATAGATAAAAATACAACATATGAAAAATAGCAAATTAAATGATATAATTACAAAATATCATATATAAATTCATATACTGTTATGTTTTCATATGCATTTTTTTATAACATTTGGCAAATAATCTCATTTTCTTAAGCGGGAATTGCTCAAAACTTAAAAAAAAAACTCTTTCCGGCCTGTACCGGGAGGAAAAGGTAGCTTTCCTACATCTTCGTTTTAAAATTTCAGCTAATGTTACACGAAAACAGCAAGTTAAAATGCAAAGAAACGTTTACAAAAGATTCGTTAATAGTGAATTTGAATAAGAAATTCGCCAAATTATTGAGCAATAGCCAAATTGGCTTCATTTATGAAGACTTATTTTGGTCGCCAAATGTGGCGATATTTCGCCAAATATCGCCAATTTTGCCAATTTTGTCGCCAATGTCGCCAATTTTGGCGCTGATATGAATATATAGTTTTATGCGTATGATTGGGAAAATTATTACAACAATGAAAGAAAATAATATGCGAGTAATCGCGTTAATGTGCTGTTTTGTTTGAAAGTGTCAGCCACCCTAGAATTTCAAACTGCTCTATCTCAGCCATTTTTTAAGATAGGGGTAAACCAAAAAATGCTCTGGAATCCTTGTATCAAAGCCTAACAAGTAATTAAAAAATAAATTTGAATTTTTAATTTTTTTGTATATTTATTTTAGTTTTAAATTTTTAAATGGCCGCCATCTTGAATCAAAATGGCGGACCAAGCTGGCCAACAAACTCGGTCGAGACATTGGTGACCTTAATACACACAATTAGTTTCATCAGAATCGATTTATAAATACGAGCGTTATCGTATGACATAGGTCAGATATATATATATATATATATATATATATGGATATATCTATATATATAAATCAACATTTGAGCGGAGGGTGGTTTTGGAGTCTGGGGGTCATGATCGGTGAAAATATATCGAAATTTTCCGGAACTGCTTTCCTCCGAACGGCTGCAATAGGTAGCTTTATACTTTTTAGTATTGAAAGCTACCTAAAAAAACGCCGGATCTTTTAAAACGATATTTTTAAAGTCACATAATCAGATTTGCAGCCAATAGCGTATTTTAGCAAGCGTAGTTTAACGCAAATTTAATTTAATTTTTGCAACATTTTCTTTGTGACAAATATCTAAATAAAATATTAAAAAATAAAATATTAAATATTGAAATATTAAATCAAATATTTAATATTTGAATTAAAAAAATTTCCTTTGTTTATTTGTATAACTACACTGTTAAAAAAAATCTGAAATTCACGGGTATTTTTTTCCTGAATTTCACAGAAAAAGACCTTTTTTGCGACAAAAGGGTATTTTCCGTTAAAAAACAGAAAATTTCCTCACATTTCCTGAAAACAACGGTACGGACGGAGACGAAAGGGGATAACGGAGATATTCCGTTATCTTATCTGCTGCATATTTATTTTCAATGTTTAAAAAACTGACATGTTGTTGCACAGAAAAACTAAAAATTTAATAAATTAAAATTTCGAGTTTATTAAAAAAAAAAAAAAAAAAAAAAAAAAAAAAAAAAAAAAATAGTACTTTTAAATTAAAAAAAGTAACAATTTTCCCATTCTTTTAAAATTATTTGCAATTTATTTTTTAAAGTTATAAGAAAATATTCGCACTTACAATATATTCTAAACAAGCAGATTAAAAAATATATATAATAGTTAAATTAAATGAAAAAAAATCTATTTTACTCAAAAAAGCAACATACAAAAATAATGCTTTCAAATAAAAAGAAAATAACATTTTTCTCATTCCTTTAAAATTATTCGCAATTTAGTTTTTAAAGTAATAAAAAACACTCGCACTGAAAATATATTCTAAGCGAACACATTTAAAAAATATATAATAGTTGGAAAAAAAATCGCTTTTCTTAAACAAGCAAACATTTTTTATCGAATGTAATTCAAATATAATATTCACATTTTACATCTAACAATCAAGTTAAGAATATATATAATTCATGTTTTTATCCTGTATTAATATTACAATTTTAAAACATCAACATCATCTCATAACGAAATCTCCCCGCAATTAACTTCAAAATTACCATTCTTCTAAACCCCAAATTATGTCTGTTCTAAGCCGCCATTTTGAGAATTTCCAAATGATCCTTTCAAACTGCTATTCTAGCAAGCGCCCACTGGTCAAACCGGCAAGACGCTGGATTCGAGGCACTATCACCCCTGGTTCAAAACCCAATGTCGACCAGGAGCTCTTCTTGACGTATATCAGATAGTAAATACTCCTGCGGCAGTTGACAGATGGCAGCACCAAGTGAGATGTAAAGATTTTTTTTTTAAACGGAGCTTATCTAAAACGGAAAATGTCCTTTTCTGTCAGTTCTACGAGGAATATTTCCGTCATTTCTGAGAGTGTTAACGGAAAGTTACTGCTTCTGCAAACGGCGATTTTCCTTCTTTTATCTTTCAAAACGGAAAATCTACTAACGGAACGGAAAAAGTCCGGCAACTTCGCTGCCAGTAGTTTTACCGTGAATTTACGGATTTATTTTTAACAGTGTATTTATAGAAACTCGTATACTTCAAACCATATTGATAACATGCTTTGCTACAAACATGTCTACCAGTCTAACTACTCGTATGTCTTAGCTGTGTCTCTCTCCGAACTCATCTGTCTACTGTCTCTCTACTCTTCTGTATACCCGCCTCAGTATCCGTCTGTCTTTCTACCCGACTCTTTAATCGTGTCTCTACTTGTCTCGCTTCCCGTTACACTACTCGTCTATCAACACGTCTGTCTGTCTATATACCCCTCTCTCTACCCGTCTGTCAAGTCGTCTCTGTACTCGTCTCTCTATCCACCACGCTACCCGTCTCCCTACCCATCTCACTACCCCTCTGTCAACCCTTTTTTGCACCTGCCTCGCTACCCGTCTGTCTATTCGTTTCGCTACCCGTTAGCTTATCTCTGTCGCTATCCGTCTCTCTACCCGTTTGTTTACACGTCTATCTATCTCTCGCCAACTCTTCCCAATATTTAAACAATTTAGTAAACGGAAGCCGTTTATCTGTTATTAAATGCAAACAGGAGTAATTTATCTAAAGAGTGTAATCAGATGCAATTTTTTTAAATACATACATAAACCAGCATAATAATTCACCAGTTTTATTTTCATAGTAGTTTATGTCATTTGACAGTAAATCTCAACTTCTTCAACCCGAACTGCGTCAAGCTTTTTAAAAAAGCCCCAAGGTCCGTATAACTGGGAAGGGGAATTGCCCTCAGGGCTATTAGATACATGTTATTAAGTTAAGTGAAAGTTTCGTAATCGGGTTCGCACCTTTTCTTATGTCAGAAAGGGTGGCTTCATGCCATTTTAAATTCATTTCTGTAACTTTCTTTTTCTTTTTTTTGTGGGTGGTTAGGGGGGGGGGGGAGGGTTCCAAATATATACACTTAAATTCAAACTTTTGCCCCCATGTTAATATTAGTGTTGTTTGTATTATCAATTAATACTTTGTTGATCGATCTTCATTCGAAACAAATGTAAAAGACTTCTACAGTTTTTTTTTCTAGGAGAAAGTTCCGTAATCGGGCCCTAAGCTAATCGGGGAATTTAATATCATTATTGTTTCTAACTCTTATAGAGTTAAAACAATATTGTTGCTAGCATTACTTTTGTTTGTGACCAACCTCTTCTGTGTATCTGAATAGGGAAAAGTTCCGTATCATGTACTGGTTGGTGCCAAAGGCAGTTGTAGAATCTTACAAATTTTTCTAGAGAGCGGAAAAACATGTTTTTTAAAATATTTACAAATATACGTTTATTAAACCATGTTTTTTAAAATATTTACAAATATACGTTTATTAAACCATGTTTTTTAAAATATTTACAAATATACGTTTATTAAACCATGTTTTTTAAAATATTTACAAATATACGTTTATTAAACCATGTTTTTGAGCCATTTTAAAAAATTAAATACGGTGCTAAAATAAAATTTTATTGCCATTTTCGATATTTTAATAAGAAATGAAAATACATAACAAACAAATTTAACAAAACTAAGCCATTTTTGGGTACTTCTCTATTATCCCGTCGACCACTTTTCATAACAAAAAAATATCGCCAAACTAAGATTAAACGCCAAAAATACAGTCCCATTTACTTGATGCCAGAAGCATTATACGTATTTGTTATGCCATCAAGTGGTTTTTAATTCGACATTTGCGTGTATTTTTCATTATGTTTTACTGATTTATTAGTTATTTCATTCATTAAAGTAACAATTGTGTCCTTAAATTCTTATATTTTATTTATTTTGATATTTCTATGGCAACGTTCTTCCGTTTATTTAGCGTTACAGTTTGGCGATAGTTTTTTGTTATGAAAAGTGGTCGACGGGATAATAGAGAAGTACCCATTTTTTGTGATAAATAATTGTTATTGCCAGGGGGGAAAATTGTAAACAATTAATAAGCGAACTAAAAAAATTACCGGAAAAAACTTGTGAGAATCTCAAGAAAGAAATATCTGATATAAATAGCATTTAAAATCTTAAAATGGAGAAGTGGTCCGTATAAAAATGCAAAACATTATACACCTGATATAAGAATTTTTTTATTTTTTTATATTTCCGAACGCACAGATAAAAGGGTAAAAATCTCGGCACAGATGCCATATACTCACCACGTTGGCGCGATTTTTCCCCCGCCCCTTTGGCGAAAACTGTTTGTTGTGTTTGTTTACTTTAATTTTTTATTTTAATTCTATAGATTATTTTTATATGTATATCAATATTAATTTAGGCACAGATGTCATATACGCACCAGATTGGCGCGATTTTTCCCCCGCCAATTTGGCGAAAACTTTGTTTTTGAATATTAGTTACAAATACCATACAATAATAGCATGTAATTTTTTATTTCAATATAAAAATAAAATAACGTAATACATGAAATAGCTCCTATTATTCAAAAATGGGAAATAAAAATAAATAAATGATAGTTTGATATAAATAAATATTGATATATATAATAAAAACAATTTATAGAATTAAAATAAAAAATAAAAGTTAATAAACAACAATTGAAACAAAATAACCGGGTTACCATGTGAGGCATAAAATTGCCATTTTATTGCAATCGTGCCAATGTGGTGCGTATATGACATCCGCGCCTTTATTTATATCAAACTATTATTTATTTATTTCCTTTTTTAAAATAATAGAAGCTGTTTCATTTATTACGTTATTTTATTTTTATATTGAAATAAAAAATCACGTGTACTATTTGTCACACTATTGTAACTAATATTCAAAAACAAAGTTTTCCCCAAGCTGGTGGAGGGAAAAATCGCGCCAACGTGGTGCGTATATGACATCTGTGCCTTGTTTCATTTCACATAGAGGTACTGCTCTATTATCCCGTCGACCACTTTTCATAACAAAAAACTATCGCCAAACTGTTAGATTAAACGCCAAAAATGCAGTCCCATTTACTTGATATCAGAAGCATTATACGTGTTTGTTACGTCATCAAGTGGTTTTTAACGCGACATTTGCGTGTATTTTTCATTATGTTTTACTGATTTATTAGTTATTTCATTCATTAAAATAACAATTGTGTCCTTAAATTCTTATATTTTATTTATTTATGTATTTTGATATTTCAATGACAACGTTCTCCCGTTTATTTGGCGATAGTTTTTTGTTATGAAAAGTGGTCGACGAGATAATAGAGAAGTACCCACATATGTATTGGTACTTTTATGTTAACTTGGCGCAGTTGATAAATCGCCAAATATTTTTCTCATAAAATCTTCATATTACATTCATTTCATTTAAATATAAATCTTTCACTGATTTCATTTGAAATACATACATTAAAAATACGCGTCTTTCACTCATTTAATTTAAAATACACGCCTTTCACTAATTCCATTTAAAATACTAAAAAGGAAAAGAAAATAAGAAATAATGCCACAAATCGAAACCTTTTATTTAAACATCAAAGAATTGTTCCTAACATACACACGCGAAATAAAAAAGCTGCTAATGGTGATTTACGCCAAATCTCTAATACTAATACTACTCTTACTAATCTCTAATACTTTTCAAACAGAAAAAATTCCAGATTAACTTTCCATTTTTATTAAATTGAAATATATTTTATTGTGCTGAATATTAGTGCTTGCATATTTTTTTGCTCCATGTATTCCATGAACTTTTCAATTCCGATTGTCTACGAAAATCTCCCGCCGGTGAAAATGACGTACGCACAAAATTTAGTGACGTATGTACTTTAATTGTGCTTTTTTATCTATTTTTTTAATATAACTTCCAAACGGTTTGACACTTATTCTTGGTAATAAATAGACGACGTTGTCACCTTTATAGGTACCTGCTGTAAAAATTTGAACGAAATCCGTTAAATATTTTTTGAGTTATGCTTGACGAAAGGTTTTAATATCCATCGTAGCTATATATGGGGCAAAGTAATACTGCGCTGTGTATGAGTCTTCGTTGCACTCAGACAATTATGTTTCTACATTCGACTGAGTTTTCTTAATGTTCAAGTCCACATCATTAAAACTTTTTTTTATATTCAAAGTTAATAATTGTTAAAAAAAATCTGATACTTATAATAATTCATCTTTAAAATAATCTAACTTTTTGTTACCAGCCGTCTACAAATTAAACAAAATTTTCGGAACAAAAATTGAATTTTATTCATTTGGTAACGGTTAATCTCAAAATGAAGTCAGCTTTTCTCAACTATGTCTCATATTTTTTCTATGCAATCTTGAGCAATTGCTGGAAAAGTATAAAATTTGTAAATTGGCCAAGTTTATTGACGCACATACAATAGAAAATTAACTGAACTTGCATAACAGTAAGAAGTATAAGGCACTTATTTAAGTTGCCGAATTTAACACGGATTACCGTTACTTATCCCACCACACCCGCTTATGATGTTGTGGAAGGACATCCAGCTGCACTTACAGAGTGCGTGATTTAAAACCGTTTTTGTGGACGTGACTCATTGGTTAGAACATTGTTTATTGGGTTTGGCGTGAATGACGTTAGTTATTTGTATCGCGTTGATGACTCAATTTTTTAAAGATTGCAGATCCTTTCTATTATGTGCCAAAATGGCATAATATGAACGAACCTTTAAAGTTATATAATTAGAAAACATTGCGTGACAGAGAATTTTTTATTACATTTTTGGTTTCAGCATTAAAAATATTTTATAAAACACTCATTGATTTATCTGTTCCAAAAATCGTTTTGACCAGTGCAACCGATTAAAAAAAACCTTTTATGCAGCATTGATAACTTTTTTCACATATTATTAGATTTTGTGTTTAAATATATGCATGATCAGAAATTAAGCCATATCTAAATAATTTTCTTTCTTTTCTTCAAAAATGAATGATTTTATTTATGTTTTAGATATTGGATAGTTTTTTAAAGGTAAATCACCTAACACTTAAAATTGAATAGTGTAAAAAAATTCAGATATTCGTCTTTATATAGCAAAAAAGTCTGTGAAAATTCACTTTAAACTTACCATTAAGAAAATTCATGTAAATTGGCGGACTGGGGAGGTTAAATATTACAAATAGTTTCAGGAACATTTCTTTTATCTTCAAAATCAATTTTAGGAAGAACCAATCTGATAGCTTAGAAAATAATGCTTAATCTATACGGAATTTTTTCTGAAATATTGATTTAATTTCTGAAATATAATACTCCATTATGCCAGCCATGAATTTCGGGAGGTATATTTCTGATAATTTCAAAACTTTCGGAGGTAATTGAAAGGCTTTTTTTCCAGAAGTCTCTGAAGATATGCGAAACATTCCTGAAATCGTGAGTAATTGTGATATTAAGCTGAATTTATTTAAATGGTTCTGTAAATTTTTACAGTGAGTTTAAAATGCATTTTCTATTATCTGTTCTGCCTGATTTACAAAATTGACAGATTAAGAATTAAGGAAAACAGATTATCAAACCAATGGCCCACGCTCGAGAACAACGTACATTGAACCAATGATCCAGGTTCGAACCTTGCCCTGATTACTTTTTCACTTATTCATGAATTTATTCCATCGTGTGTTGCGGTTTCAGACTTACAAACATATAAGAGTGAGAGATGCCAGGTTGTGTATTGTCCCGGTTGCTCAGTTGGCAGAGAATTGGTGTGCTGTACCAATGACCCAGATTCAAAACCTGGCCTGGAAACTTTTTCACTCTGTTGGTTGCACACCATATAAGTAATGTGAATAAAATTTAATAACATTTAATTTAAAATTGATTGGAGATTGAAAACAACACTCGATTCAAGTATATGGCTGCAAAATATGGTTAAATTACTATGCATAGTTTTTTAACTTATAGAGCTTATATACTGAACTGTCCTAACCGATTTTAAAGTTAAATAGCGCTTAAAAAACTCTTCAATTTAAAAACTGTCTATTTTAACGAGTTTGTCATACATTTTTCTATAAAACTATCAATTCGTACACCCAGAAAAAGGAATTGATTAAAACTACAAAACATGTTTTGTTGAGTACATTTTGGTTGTGTTAGCAAAATTTTTAGTTGAAGTAAAAAAATTGGTTTTGTTGCTTGGATAAAAAAATATTGATCTTACAAAATTTTAACAAAATGTCATCAATTTTACTTGAATTAACAAATTCCGTTTTTTTTTATTTTACAATAATTTTGTGATTTAAATTTGTAATTCCAGCAAAATGTTGATGTTTTTGCAAAATTTAAATTGTTGAGAAGTAGCCACAACTCTTTCACGTAACTCGATTTATTTGACTTATATAGCTATATAATTAAAAGATTAACATAATTTTTGGATAATTAAAACTTTTTTTCATTAGGACGGACCAAAGTAGTTTTAAAAATCCCCCAGTCCTATTTACTACTTTCTTCCATCTGTACAAGAAGAAAGTATTGGAATCACGAAAACCGGTTTCCGACGGATTTTAGAAGGTCCTGAACACGATTTGACGGTTTTTAGAAAATGACTGTCAATGACTCTGTCTGTCTGTATGTGACAAAAATTTTGTGGGTGCTCTATCTCAAGAACTAATGCACGGAATATAATAAAACTTTATATACAGTTACTTCCTGATATAAATTGTTGCTGATTAGTTTTTGGTGTAAATCGCGCAACAGGTGGATCTGCATTTTTCCCGATTTCTACAATAACTCTATCTCATTTTCAGCAGTGAATTACGCCTGTAATATTTGAGTAATAACAAGTGAATTTTTATCCAGCTTTTTCCAGGCGTAATTCACTGCTGAAATTTAATTAAAAATTAACTATGTGTTGCCGTATGCTGGGCTTTTTATTGTCGTCTCATGTTTGCCGCAGAAATTTCCGTGCTTCTGATGACATTTCCATCTTGTGCTGTGGTTGCAGCCGGTCCGACATATATATATAAGTGAGAAATGTCGAGTTCGGATATCTTTACTTGTAGCTCAGCGGTAGAAACTCAGAGCGCTGTTCTGAGGACCCGGGATCGAGTCCCGGCTTGGGGCATTTTTCACTCTCTCGGTTTGCTTTTGAAAAAAAGCAGGATAAAAATTCACTTGTTATTATTCAAGGATTACAGGCGTAAATCACTGCTGAAAATGAATTAAAAATAGTTAAAATTGCATATTTAGATTGGTTCATTTAACAAAAGTTTTTGTAGTATAAACAAAACAAGTTCGTAATATAACATATTTTATTATTTAAACAAACAAAATATATTTTGTTGAAAAAAGAAAAAAGATTGTTAAATTAACACATAGCATATATCTATGTAACGAAAACAATTTTGTTAATTCAAGTAAAATTGAACCATTTTACTTGAATTAACAAAACATTTTTTTGCTGATGATACATTTTTTTTTTTTTTTTGGAATGGCAAAAAACAATATTTTTTTTGTTGATTCAAAGAAAATTTCTATTAACCCATATATAACCCTTTCAGTGCGGAATTTTTTGGGTTTTATTTTTTCTGATAAGCCCATGACGCACTACAGTGAGCACAATACACGCCGTGAACGCCTAGGTGACTTGTGTCGACGCTTAATGTAGTCTACAGCACCCAACTCCTAGATGTAGACATTAGTCGACTCCGCACTCGAACCCTTATGTCGACTTCTGTCGAATCCCGCACTCAAACTCTTATGTCGACTTTTGTCGACTCCCGCACTAAAAGGGTTAAACGAAAAGTTTTTTTGGGTCAACCAAATATTTGTTGATTCAACAAACAAAATTTCTGGGTGTATGTTTTTATATAAAATAGTTTTTGTAATATAAGCCTAAAAAATGAAAAGGTCACATTGAATTCGATTACGGAAACAGCAGCGGCATTAGTTACATTTTTCTAGAATAGAGAGATTATTACATTAAATATAAAAAGACAGTTAAAGCAATCCGAAGTATATCAATGTTTTTACCCCTCTAATGGGTTCAGTCTTCTATAAAACGATTCCATTTTAAAATTATATATTTTTTCTATGCCGTGACTAATACCGAATAACACTGCTAAAACTATAGGTGACACATGGCAACCCTAGAAGTGAAAGATTTATCTCACTGTTGACACCTCTAGGGGAGACAGAATATGAAGCAAAAATATGTGGGGTTGTATCCAAATATAGGTGCAATATTGTGTACGCTATCTTGGCACTAATAAACAGATATTTGATACAACCCCTCATCTTTTTGCTTTTTTTTGGGAAGAACGGATTTCGAGATTATTCTATCGAAGGTAATTTTCAGAATTTTCAAGCTATGATTTTGAGACTTTCACAAAAGTTGCTCTATATACTTAGCTAATACATTATGCATATTATATTTTGATTTCATTCGGGCATGCGCAGTGAAACTTTTTTAGTAAACCTGCTCATTTTTCATCCAATTTTTATTATTTTTTTTCAATTTTGATTGCAGAGTATTATGTACAATGTTGTTTGTCATATTTTGTGAAAACTTTTTTTTATATTAAGAACTCTGCAAATTATAAGCAAAAAACTAGGCGAAATTTGGGACTGTTTTTATAAAAACCTTAATTTCTCAACGAGTATACATGCTATCCTCATAAAAATGAACACAGTATATTACAATAAGCCACTTATTAATAATTTCGAGTTTGAACGCCTTTACTACATTAGTTTTTACAGTGTTATCCAAAAGATATTCGTTCTTTTTCAATTTGTTGAGAGTACCCTATGGGGTTCGTGAAAAAATCTTCACGGAAATATATAACCTATACTATACTGTTTACACACCTGCAGTTTCATGTTAATTCCTCATGTATTTCTCTAGATAGTTAACAAAACGTCTAAAATCACAAGTGACCGGTAACCTTTGGCAACATATATAATTATAATGCAGTGTATACATATATATTTATAATGCAATGTTTAACTTTAGCTGCAATAAACTGATGTTCGATACTTTATTTTCTCTGTTGAAATTTATACAAAGTTAAAAGTTGATCATCTCATGTCAAGGGTCGATCCTGGCAAATTTTGGGGCCTTTCCGGAGCTCCTTCACAAAAATCTATTTAATAAAACAGGCTCCTTCAGAAACATCAATTTGAGAAACTGGCGTCCTTAACAAAATTCCTTTTAATAAGACAGAATTCTTCACATATTTTTTTAATATAAAATAGGCCCTTTCACAAAATTCTGTTCCATAAAACTTACTATTTTTATTAATTATTTATTATTTTGTTATGTTTTAAAATGTGTAATTTGTAAACAATCAAGTTCACCAGAAGGGAAAACTTTAGCAAGTAGGACTTTAAAAAGTTTTCGTTATGTTAATAAATGTTTGGTTCGAAAGTTTGTTTACAAATTACACGTTGTCAAACATAACAAAATAATAAATAATTAATAAAAATAGTAAGTTTTTATGGAATAGAATTTTGTGAAAGGGCCTATTTTATTAAAAGGAATTTCACGAAGAGGCCTGTTTTATTAAAAGGAATTTTGTGAAAGGAACCAGTTTATGAAATAGATTTTACTGAAGGGGCCCTTTTTATTAAATTGATTTTTGTGAAGGAGCCTGTTTTATTAAATTGATCTTTGTGAAGGAGCTCTGAATAGGCCCCAAATTTTGCCAGGATCGACCCTTGACATGAGATGATAAACTTTTAACTTTGTATAAATTTCAGCAAAGAAAATGAAATATTGATCAGTTTATTGCAGCTAAACTTAAACATTGCATTATAATTATATATGTATGGCTCTTTTTTTTCCTTTTTTAAGTATAAGAATTTTCAACTCTTTTCAATACAATTGCTAGACCAGGAGGAGGAGGGGGCATTTTGAGAAAAATATAATATATTTCACAAAAATAACCTTTATTTTTCACAAAATGCCCCCCCCCCTAAAAAAAATAAAAATAAATACTTAATGATAATTTTTTTTTAGATATAGAGAATTATAACTAACATTTTACAGCCAATTTTGGAGGAATCTTTTATCATATATGATTTTTGTGAATTTCCCTGATGAGAACATGAAGATTTATTGAATTCGAGCAACTCATTTCTCATTTAGATTAGAGACAGATTAAATATAGATAAATAAATGCCGATTAAGATGTTTGGTTTTGTTTAAGATTTAGAAGTCATTTTACTTACAACCAAATTTGTTAATAAATGTTTTCAACTTGTAACTCCCAGCCTAAATTGTGAATAGATATTTTCAGCTTAACAATAAAAAATTTTATTACCTTCAAAACTGGTTAGTATTTATTACCATTTTTGCTATTATTGTTATTTTAAGTTAGATGTAGCGCAGAGATATTTATTTATCATTATTATTTTAAGAGGGAAAAAAATTATTTTAGCTATACGAGTTACATATATTTACATAAATCACTCAATCATCTAAGATATTCTCACATCCAGCCATACCGTGAAATGTTCCAGTGACTTATTTTTATTTATATTTTATAGTACAAGAGACCAACAAAACATTTTTCAAGATAAGACACATGTATAATTGTCAAAATATCAATTAAGGAATTACGATTTATTTATTTTGTTAATAATTCATAATATGTACTGAGGTATATTTTTAGTTCAGTTCATGATCAAACATAAGCTCTAAAAATTTCGATAATAAAAAGTATTTGATTAATAAAAACATCTGCAGAAATTTATATTTTATCACGTTTACTATTTCTTATGTATACATATTATCAAATCAACTAATTTAAATTTGTCAAATATTCAAATTAATGCGTTTCAAATTAGTAAAAATCAATTCTCGGTAAAACTTGTAAATTCTTCAATTGCTTACAAATAGTTTGTTTAGATTTCAGAAAAGTAAGAAATTAAACTAATTTTTTAAATATAACAACTTATGTTTCAACATTGTTTTTATTATTATAATGCATCGTTAAATTTATTTCTAGATTGTAAGCAACAAAAACTGTGCGAGAAAATTCATTAGATAAAAATATGAATAAAATGACATTATTATAAGCTCTACATGAATAACAATTTAAAACACAAGCAATAAATGTGAGGTGACATCATTCTACTTTCACGAGATAAAAATTTCAACTTTCCACATCAAGATTATGAATTAAAATGTCTTTGCTTGAAAATAATGTATGGAGCCATTTGTAATACAACATATCTAAAAGTTATATAATAATAAAACATAATATACTAAGACACTAAAACATTTCACATACCTGTATATAAAGTGTGATTATTATTGTTTACTCCCCTGGTTGATTTATTCGCCATAAATGGTGTTGTTTAGTTATTAATAAAATTGGAATATCGCGTGGCAGCGATACACTACAATTCAAAGACAGCCATCTTGTATGATCTCCCTTGTGACTTGCGAAAATGAGAGGAAACACGTCACATTGCATGCGCAAGATGCCAGTAGTCCGGCGGGGCTGCCAAAGTTCGAGCAATACGTAATGTACGGCACCCAAATTAGCCTCAATCACCCAGTGAGTGGCCAAATGGCACTCCAGCCACATTTTCCAGCCTCTATGGCACGCTAGGGTTCCAAATGTTACCGCCTTTTCACACCGGGGAACCACGCGGCACGGGTTTGCCACTTTCAGTTTTAACAGTGAAGGTTACCTGCGGCAACTGGGACATGGTTTTACATTGTGACTGTGGAGTTTCTGACAGTTTATCGTCCAGAAGCCAATGTGCATTTTGAATTAAAGACTGAACCTTTGTAAATGTGTTCAATGATGCTCACTCTATCACACAGAAATTTTCAAAATTGCACATTACTGTCTAAAAATAATATATATATATTTATATATATATATACATATATATATATCAGTGTAAATGCTTAAAAAATTTAAGCCAGGCATATCATGTAAATTATACATCACATTAAGAGTGTTATAAGGGAATCCTTTTTTGACTAGGTGTTTAAAAAAAGCACCAAATATGTAGTAATTACGTTTATTTATACAAAAAACTTAAGAATTATGTAAGTACTTATGTACTTTTGTATAAGTAGTAAGTATAATAGTTACATGGGTATTTTATGGGGGTGGGATGAGCAAGAAAATTCTGTGCACAAACGAGTAAGTAAGAATTTAAGTATCTTATTCTCTCTTTTTACTAAACTCTGTAAGAAAAGCAACCCTCTTTGTCAGTCTGTCTAATATATGTTCGCACTATATCCTGTAATAAAAATAAAAAGATAATCTAAATCCATTAAGTGTCTAATATGGGTATTTTAGGGGGGGGGGGGGCTCTTTGTCTCCTTGCGTTTATTAAGTAATTATTATTTACTTAGTACTCTTTTTATAAACAAAAAAGTTACATGCATAAATGTGTGTTCGGCTAAAAAACTGCATAATTTTCTTTATTACAAATAAAAAACAATGAAAAAATTAATTTCCTGTAATAAGAGCAACTCCAAAAAAATATTTATAACTGTTCGGGAACTGGGTCCTGTGGGATCCAGTTACCCCTGATACATACCCCAGTTGGTAGGCGGAAAAAAGCGCACCAGAAAAAAGCGCACGGAAAAAGCGCATCAGAAAAAAGCGCACCGGAAAAAAGCGCACCAGGATAAAAGCGCACCCGGAAAAAAGCGCACCTTGAAGAAAGCGCACGGATAGAACTTCCACCTAGAATTGCCAATATAGAAAACCGATTCTATTTTTTTTTTTTCAAGTAAGCCACGTGCTATTTAAGCACATGTATCTATACCTTTAACATTAAAAGCATTATATTACATTACTGCACTGAACATAAAATTGCGATATATTATTTATTGAGATACTTATATGTTCGATTATAGAAAAACGATTCTATGTTTTTTCAAGTAAACCACGTTCTATTTAAGCACATGTACCTGTAACCTTAACATTAAAAGCATTATATTACATTACTGCACTGAACATAAAATTGCGATATATTATTTATTGAGATACTTATATGGTCAATTATAGAAAACTGATTCTATGTTTTTTCAAGTAAACCACGTGCTATTTAAGCACATGTATCTGTACCCTTAACATTAAAAGCAATATATTAGACATATCGTTACACTAAAGCATACAAATAACAAATAAATAGGTGTTGTGTATTTCAAAAGTATTCGCTGACCGGTAACGTCAAGTATTTGTTGAGGGGTCCCTGGAAGGAGGAGGGCGGTGGAGGGGTTTTAAATCATTGACTTCTAATATAAATTGTATGAGATGTCAATGTTTTAAATAGAAAATACAATCTATACTTTTTTCCACACGCTACGTGGATAGCTTATTTATAACGACAACAACTTTCATATATTTATGGAAACTTTGACCCAGGGGAGGGGGAAAGTGTAGACCTGAAATTAAAAGAAATAAAACTTACATGCAGAGATTTTAAGGGGTTGAATTAAAGACAAAGAAATGAAATTTTTTGAAAAATTTTCATTATCTTTACCTTTACAAAGGAGGAGAGAGTAGAGTTAAGAGAGCAACAAAAAATATGAGTCAAATTTTGGAGTTTTGGAACAATAAAACACAATTTCACAGCCAAAAAAAAATCAAAAATTATTTGAAATAATATTTAGAATCTAAATTTATTTGTTATGGTAATTCTAAGAAGAAAAAAAAAATCCCTGACGGTTCGGCCGACAGGCACAGGTAGATTTTGAAGACGCAGACCGTGGGGCGCCTGTTTGTTGAGAATTGTGGAAGAAATGACCTTTTTTCCATGATGTGGTAGTTGGAACCGCCCACTTCGAAACCTAACTTGTTTGCAGGCGGAGCCGGCAGAGATTTTTATTGCTATAAGGATTTGTCCTATAAAAAACTTGCCAATATAAAAGTTTTAAATAATATTAAGAGGATTTATAATAAATTTAAGCGGATTTGTTATCTTGTGAATTGACGAAGTTATGAATTTTTTTCTTCTACCCCCCCCCTCCCCCCCTTGAACTGGGGGGGGAGGCATAATCGGCGTAGATTTGCAAAAAAATTTCAAAAATTCCAAATTAGGTTAGAATGTAATAGGTAGTATTTCTTACAAAATCTACCTAAAAAAAGAGAGAACATATTTACTTGGTCGACAACGAGAGACTCTAAAAGCACAGAACAAAATGATAAATGCAAAATGACAAATGCAGACATAACTATGTAAATAATTTGGGATCCAATAGTTTTTTTTTTTTTTTTTTTTTTTTGACAAATGAAATTTTGAGTTATAAGCGCATCTTGAGTTATAAGTGAGTTTTTTTTTTTCATGATGACATTTATCGGGCTGTCGCGTGCAGAAGTTATATTCAAAACGACAATTTTCACAGCATTTTCTAAAAAAACGCCTGCTTTTTCCGAAAAACGGAAAAAACTGTTCGACTTCATAGTTTCTAAATAAGAGCATTTGTCGATTCCATGTGTTAATGAAAGAAACTGAATTCAGAAATCTTGTTAGAAAATAGTCAATTTGGATTCCAATATAAAACTATTATACGATTTCTCTGTGGGCAAGTGCAATTTTAGTAGCATACTTTTTTTTTCTACTTTATTCGAAAAACATAAAAGCCTTTATAATCTATTTTATGTGATCTCTACGCAACCTCTTATAAAAGTATTTTTTAATCATATTTATTATATAGTATTAGTACTAATTCTAACCATGAAATGCATTTAATAAAGTTCTTTATTCCTTCTTTGTGTGTGTCTGTTATTTTTATCTTCAAAATGTTAATGCTTGGTCATATATTTATTTAAATATTTAAAAGGATTTCTAGTTGAACATTATATCATATGTAAAAGATTTAAGAATCATATTTGGAGTAGAATTTTATTTATTCATTTTCTCTTTCTCTCTTTAAATTTAAATATATTATCGTTGATGATTTTTTTTCTCCTGCAGTTGCTTTGTTTTCTCCTAAACTCTATTAGACATTAGAGTGGTCCCTTAAGACTGTTCTCAAATCTAAAAAAGCCACTTTCTGGCACATTCCTGAAATTTGTTCATAAACAAATGAAATTAGCAGGTACTCTTATTCATACACTATAAAATTTGGCAGTTTTTTCCATTATTCGATAAAGGCAGGAGGTCTTTTAGAAATTGCTGTCAAAGTTGGCGTTTTGGATAGAATTTCTGCACGCATAAAGGTCATCATGAGAAAGTATTCGCTTATAATTCATCCGGCGAAAAATCAAACAAATTGGAAAATGTACGCCAAACGTGACAAATGAGGTGCGTTCGCACTGTAACTAGTTTCTAGTAACATTTTATCTTTTGTTGATATTTACAGAAAACTCCAATGGGAAGCCTAAGCCTAGCTTTGAAAATTTCAGATCTTGAAATCCTTATTTAAAGTCTTTTTTCCATTTAATATCTATTTCTCCGGAAACATCTATCCAAAAAACTGTTGGTATATTATAGGATTGCTATAATTAAACAATTTTACACAAATTTTATACAAATTTTGTTTTTAAATTCTGTAAGACGGCAGTAATAGGACTCCATCTTAAATAGGATGTAATCACCATTGCAACCTAGAATCATTACCTATCATGGAATATCACTGAATTAAGCGTATGATAGGATTTAATAGAATGAAGAATGCGACTATAACTTAGTCATAAAGTTTATAAAATGTCATATACGTCACATATGATTATGACGCCATAAATGCCAGATAACTTGGCGTGAAAATTTCAATTTTTATATTAATTACATAATATAGTTTTAATAGTCAAACTGAATATATTATAATTATGTAAATGCCTATATAGAGTAGTTAATTGAACAATGAAATAATGGATAATAAATAAAATATTTCTTTGCAAAATGCATCAAAGACATTTCCAGCTTACAAGGGAATATTTTTCGGATTTGCGCACCTATCTAGTGAATAATATGACAATATGAGACAAAGTTTTCTTCCACTCCCCTTTACATTACAAAAACCAACTTATCTAAAACCTTTCTCCAGTTGAATCCCAGAGTGGAAAGTAAAGGGGGAATAGACAATAGGATGTGTCCTTTTTTTCTGTTGCTAACTTGTTTGCAATAATTTTCAACCTATTTGGATCATTGGAAATGCAATTACATGCAACCTGCAACTTGTAAATAGTAATGTTTGGGTTACAGATACACGTTCTTAAATAACACGTGCTTTATATGAGAAAACATAGAATCGGTTTTCTATAACTGAACTTATATACATCTCAATAAATAATATATACCAATTTTATGCTCAATGCTAATGTAATGTATTATCTTTATTTTGATTGTTGACCATTTTACCTGTTGACGTTTTTACCGTTGCCCTTTTTACCTGTTGACTTTATTACCTTTGCCATTTTTACCTAAATTCGAACCTACGGATGCAATGTCAGACTTGATAGCCTGTAAGCTAAAAACTTACATCCATTTAATGCATGTCGTTTTAATGAGAAATTCTGTCAAATTCACAATCAAAACATAATTTTGTGTTTTCATATTAATTAAAATAATTTATATTTTAATTTACAGTGTATGTTTTTCCACATGAATTTTTTTCTGATGTAGGTGCGCTTTCTTCAAGCTGCGATTTCTGAAAAGTGGGCTTTTTTCCGGTGCGCTTTTTTCCGGGTGCGCATTTTTCCGGGTGCGCTTTTTTCCGGTGCACTTTTTTCCGTGCGTTTTTTTCCGGTGCGCTTTTTTCCGTGATTCATCCAAGTTACCCCATTCTTGAAACATTTATGGGGTAACTAGTACACCAACCTTACATTTGAAACATAAAATAAATATGTATAGATTCCTATTATGCCTAATCTTAAGAAAAAATGAAGATTGTTTAATAAAAATATTTACCATATTTTGATAAAAAGATGATAAAGTTTAACAAAATCGATGCTGTTTATAAAAAAAAAAAAAAGAAAAAAAAAAACCTTCTAAATTTTTGACAATCTATCAGTAGCAAAGGCCGAGTTACAATTGAGCTCACATGTGTTGTTTTAAGAAGCATATATGATGCTGCAATGTTGCCAACCGCTAAAATTAAAAGACACCAACGGTTTATTATAAAATAACCTATGGCCCAGTTACCCCAACTCACTTTATACCAAATATATGGTCTGCATTAAGCACTAAGTATATGATAATTGCATATCGCCGAAGAATTTATTATAAGGAACATATTTTCAAAATGAATGGAATACTATTTTTTTTAAATTTAGAAATTAAATTATTTGAATGCAATGCGGCAAATAATTAAAATGATTTAATACTGTAAAAAAATCACTGATCATGTTCTGAACTAACAGCACGAAATCTGGGATGACTCACAATGGGATAAATTAAAGATTGACTTCCACAAACACTGTGCTGCATTATTATTAAGGTTTATGTAATCGTCTAACACAGACAATTACATTCCGAGATCAAAACCGTGGAAAAACTGAATGCATAAAATAAAAACAATTTTTATATATATTAAAAACTATTTTGAAAAATGTTTCCGGTGTCATTATTTCAGCTTTTTTATTTTAGTTCGGTAAATGCATGGAAAAACTTTAATTTATTGTCATCTATTGCCCAGTTTCTCGAGTAAGTATCTAATTTTTGCTCTACATTGGAGATTTTTTGTCGTATCTCCTTTTAAAAGTAAATAAATATATAAATAAATAAAATACGATCATAGTAGAAGAATTTCCGCGACATAATTTAATAAGTTTACTTCATGTTTCATATATAATAAATGCTTACTGCATAACTGTAACTATGGGAGTTTTGGTACCGACATGAAATATAGCCTATGTTACAGCAAGAACTGTTACCATCAATTTGCCACCATCACTTTTGAAAACGGTTCTGTAGTTCCAGAGATTCCGTAGAAATTGTATTTTAGAATGCTTTTAGAACGCTTTTCGCAGATTTCACCCTTTTAAATTTCGATTTTTTTTTTGAATTTGTTCTTGTACAGCTATTACATCTTATAAGTAACTGCCATGTCAAATTTCATTTTTTTAGCCCCTTCAGTATAAAAAAACGCAATTTTCGAACGCTTTATGCTCCTGACCCCCCCCCCTCCCCCCGGGGGGGGATAGTGGCACCAACATAAAATTTAATGTTGGAGCAGGGATTGTCACCATCACTTTTGAAATCGGTTCGGTAGTTCCAAAGATTACCCCCTACAAACAAACAAACAAACAAACAAACGTTACTTCTTTATAATATTAGTATAGATATCTGTTTTTCTGAGAATATACGGAACGCACAACAATGAATTATGTTCGAAAGGTTTTTGAAGCGGCTTCTGACATAGTACACTCACATTTCGTCAAAACAGGATTTTTCAATAAACATTGCAATTAATTAAAAATTAAATTGGCATTATTTTCATAAATGAAATGAAAGGGTTTACTCAAAGTAGTGTTGCAACAAAAAGAAAATACCGCATTATATGATGCTCAACATAGATTATAAAAAAAAAAAAAAAAAAAAAAGATAAAGTGTGATTTTTCAGCATGGGTTTATTTTTTATTTATGGATAAAAAGCCAAACTGAAATTGAAATGTTTAGAAGAAAAATACACCATCGATTGATTGAAGCAGTGGTATTTCACGCGTAAAATAAAAGGTATGATTTATTATATTCCATTAAATTGTATTTTAAATGCATTCAACGTACTTTTCTTTGTTTCATGTTTTTCAAGAAACGGATGTCGTCATCTTATAATTCAGTTAAAATACGATTGTTATTTTCTTTTCCTCGCGTGTGTTTTTTGTTATCTTCGATCTGTTTTTACTGTACATTTGACGGAATAAATGAGACAATACTCTGGCTTGACTAATGTTGTTTGCAGATATTTTTATAGTTATACATTTTGATGTCTATAGATATTATATAGAAGTTTAAACCTGCATCTAAGCAATGTCATATATTGTTAAAAATTATTAGACTACAGGGCAAAATCCTCTCACGGGTCCACTGATTATTATTTAATCCACTAAATGTTTTGGGTGTTGCCAAATCTTGTGGTCACGTAATTGTTTTTAGGGTTTCGTTCATCTCACGAAACCCTATTACTCCCGCTCTGTTGTCTGTCCGTCACAGAGCCGTTCTCAAAAACTATGTAACTTACAGAGTTGAAACTTTGTGTATAGAGATGAATAGCTCAAAATATTAAAATTTGAAAAATTCGTATTATTTTAATAAATAGAGATAAAAAATCAAAATTCTAACAGCCTTTTCTTATTCAATTTAAACATTTTTCGTTATAGCAGATGCCAAAAATTAAAAATGCACAATGAAATGCTTTCTACACTAATTAATTTTCTATCAGACGATTTCCACGTGAAAAAGGAAAATGAAATAAAAAGTTTCACCAATTGAAAAAAAAGATAAATATGAAATAAAATTGATTGACGTCATAGTAGTAATAAAACGGAAAATTTCTAAGATTTATCAATAATACAAGGAGTATGAGTATGTGTATGTACACAAAACAGATTAATATCACGTCATTAGAGAATTAAAAAGAGAATCTGACGTCATATTGGAAGTTTAACGAACTTTTCAAATATTTGAGAATAATACAAAGCGAGTATGAATATGAGAAATAGAGAATAGTAAATACTAAATATATGAGTTTGAGAAACATATTGAATCGTGATAAAAATCCGATTATGGAAATATTCGCATATTTTAATATTTTGAAGGTGTACAACATGTTCAATTTTGAAATTATTTTTTTAAATATCGCATTTAGTCCGCATGACAGATATTATTATGACAGAATATAATAGCGAGCTTCGCCCGCTATCGGGCTGATTTAGATATTCGAAAAAACGAAAAAAAAAAACGGTAAATTTTTACTTTATAAAAAACATGACTTTTTTTTTTTTTTTTTTTTTTTGGTTGCTGAATGAAATTTATTTGGATTTATTAAAGAAGGGATAAAGTGTTTTGAAAGGAATATTAAACGAAACCCCTTGAGCGATCTTCGATCACATTTGCCCACTTGTTTTTTTTTATTATTACACGTGGGTATTAAAAAGTTCTCCACCCCTGAATCAGGGATTCATATAAATAAAAGTTATTGTTTTTTCCTTAGCTCTGATGGGGATTAAATCTGAATTCCAGCCCCTCCTAATGCGTCAAACATATTTTATTATTTATTTAACAGAATACTGAAAATTATCTGCTAAAATGTAATTTCTCAACAAATAACAAACAAAAGCGAAGTAATAAGTAATTTTAATATTATTTACGGTCTTTCAACAACCCCTCCCCCAACGTCCCACTCAACATATTTATGAACTCATTTTGACACATACAAGCATGACATTTGCATATATTACTATTTAAGTGCCTAAGAATCGAATATCGTTTTCCATTTTCAAGTGGCTACTTCAATGAAACTCCCCGATAGCGAAATCCCATGTTCAGCTATAGAAAAACTTAGAAGCGCGATTACTCATTAACCTAATATAATTATTAAAATACGGTTTTAAACGTCAGAGATTACACGTCTGATGTCGATGATGTGCGTTTTTTTTTTTAATTTGTCTCCTTAAATTTGAAGTATTTTTAAGAAGATGGTAAAATTTCATCTAGTGGAAAAGTCAAAATTTATAAGATTTTTTTAAATACTTAAAGTCTTAGGAGGTAGTTTTTAAAATCGCACATCGTCGGCATCTGACGTGTATTTTTTATGGTGAATCCGTATTTGAATAATTGTATTAGGTAATGAGTAATCGCGCTTCTAAGTTTTCCCATAGATTACCATGGGATTTCGCCATCGGCAAGTTTCAGTGAAGCGGCCCCTGAAAAACATTTTGTATGTTTGGGATTTAAAATTACTCAATTACATTTGTATGTGTAAAAAAAAAAATAATAAAACTTATTTGTTATCAATATTTTCTTGCCTGAATAATTTTTAGTTATAAATTATTGCTTAATACGAAACGTTTATATGATCGAGGTTCAGAATAGCTGAATTAGATTTCTTAATATTTTAATTACCAATAAAGCTTATTTGTAAAAAAAAAGTTAAGAAACCACGGAAAAACTTTTATCGTAAATATTTTTTAATGTTATCGAAATAAAATAACACACAAGAATGCTGCAATGCGCTGAATAACAAGCCGGTAACATACCAAGCACTAAAATATATTTCAAAAACGAGTCAACGCTTTGCAATTCATACAGAGAAAGTACATCTTATTTAATCAGTATCTTAAATTAGAAATTCTCAAACCGAAAAAAATGGCTGTATTTTATTAGTATTCTTTATACTAATAAAAACTAACAATAAGATTTCAGTAATCTATATATCGAGTTTTATGCAATAAAACCTGTAAAAATGGAACCTTTGTATAACGAAAACCTGTCTTAAAAGAAAAAAATTGGGATGCTCACTGCAAAACGTTCTTGTAAGATCTTGTAAGAAAGTCTGCCTAAAATGAAATGTTTTTCTGTTTCCCTTTGATTTCGTCCTGACAGGATTCACTGCATTTTGAAAACATTTGTAATTAAACTTGTTATTTTCTTTAAGCTTCGGGGAGCTAGAATCCCATCAGCCACCATGCCCTTTGATACGCCACTGTTTGTATGAATGAAACATCCAAAAAAAGTTCATAAAAGGGGTAATAAATAAAATAATGGATTATTAAAAGAAAAGAATTTCATAGAAATATTCAACTAAAATCTCGACTACAGATGGCAGCACAAGACAATTTAAAATTTTAATTGTGTGTGTGTTGGGGAAAGTTGGAGAATAGGTTTATTTATAAATATATTTCTTTCTTTTTCATATTTTTAAAGATGAAATGATTAAAACTCTTTACACGTTTTCGTATAGGTAGTTAGGAAAACATTTAAACAATTTAAGTTCAAACGAATCCTAATATTTTCTTTGATTTGAAAATCCTTATAATAATGTTTTGAGTGACTCAAATTCTTTTATGGAATTTTAAAAAGAAAAGTGATCGCTTTTTTCATCCGTATTTTTAAAGAAAAGTAAAAAAAGAAAGAAAAAATGAGTAATACTAAAATCTATTTAAAAAAAAAATAATCTTTACAAAATCAGATTTGATTCTATCACAAATGTTTGATTTTAGAAGTGTAGCAAGTCAGAAATTATGGATTCAATAGTCTGTTTTAAACAATAAACAATAATATAAAACAAAATAAAATAAAATAACATGAACAGTTAGGATTATTACAAGTCATTAAATACTTACAAGAATATTTAATCATTATAAATTGTTATAAATCGTTATACTTTATTAATACAAAATTAGTATTTTAATTCATTAACAAAAATAATTAATAATTTATTCGGTAAAAGCAGAAAAATAAATCTTTCAAACAACTGATGTGAACTTGAGGTTAAAAAATTGTGCCCTATTGAAAGGGGAGGGCCTGAGCACCTCCCCTTTTTTATGTCCATTATTACATGAAAATTTTCAAGTAGTCCCAGGAGATTTAACTTTTATGATTACATTTCGAAATTCGATTTGTAACGAAAAATATTATTACATGCGCTGATATTTCAAGATATTTGTTTTATGTGAAACTGGTTTTACGTTCTGTGTTCTTTTATTATGTCAAATACTTCTTATATTATTTAAGATACTCTTTTTACATCAGGTAAGCTCTGTCTCCCGAATTTCTCGTTGTTTAATTAATTTCCTAATTGAAATTCTCAGAAGTTCAGAATTTTACATTTTAAATCTAAAATAATTAAATTACATATTTTGAAATAAGAATTATGATAATAATTAGCTTAAATGAT
This sequence comes from Maratus michaelseni, assembly GCA_963931845.1. Lineage (NCBI taxonomy): Eukaryota > Metazoa > Arthropoda > Arachnida > Araneae > Salticidae > Maratus > Maratus michaelseni. The sequence goes on from OZ007592.1 coordinate 337,845,522, forward strand.
GAATTATACTCAACAAGTATTATTCATTTTTGTTAATGCTAATTGTTCAATTTATTTTAAAGTGACTATTTTCTGCCCTCGCTAAATTTTTGAACTCCACGAAGCATGATTCACTAATCTACTACACCCCACTATTCCACTGCTTCACTCTCCCATACTCTATTTATTACTCATCTGAGTATCATATAAGGTTCATATATATTTTTAAATAAATTATCGTTTGGTAGATTTTACGACGGCCGATTACCTACTCGAGCGATATAAGCCCGAGGGGGGAGCGTACCCTCCGTGGGGGTCTTTCTAAGGGATCCTAACCCGTATTTACTCGAAGGTTCGAAGAAAACCACGGAAAACTCCGAACGATTAGGTCGACGAGCGCGACAGGAGTTTGAACACAGCACTTCCCGTCTACCAGCTTTGAGAGCAAAACCTCTCAGCCACTGATGGGGCATTAAAAATAAATGATCAGGGTAAAAAATAGCACAAATAAAATACATATAAAGTAGCAAATAGCTGTTTCGGAGCCTCTAAAGCTCCACCATCAGTGCCAAAAAGATTAAAAACAGATTTAAAAGTTTAGACTATTTAATTAAGTTTGTGTATCCCGCTCTCAACCATGATGGAATAGCAATTAGTGTTTAAAGACAACAGCAGAGTGGGGAGTTTCATGTGACGGAGGAGACCAATCAGAAGCAACTCCGCCAGTCTGGACGAGTTTAATTACGGAGGAGAAAACCCTTTCTTATTCACTCATTGCCATTCGATCTTGGCTGCGAGCGGGAGACGCAAGCATACTTAAACGGCCTAAACTTTTAAATCTGTTTTCAATCCTTTTAACTTTGTCACTGATGATGGAGCTTTAGAAGCTCCGAAACAGCTGTTTGCTACTTTATATGTATTTTATTTGTGCTATTTTTTACGTTAATCTTTTATTTTAATTACGTTATATTATTATATTATTATATTTAATTACGTTATATTATTATTACGTTTATTTTATTTTAATTACGTTAATCTTTTACATTAATCCATCTAATTACGATAATAAGTTAAGCTTAAAAAGCGTAGCCTACCTGTATTAAGATAAATAAGTAAAACTAGTATTTTATTACACTTTTAATCATCTTTGTTCTTTATATTTTGCAACAATGCGAATACAAACCTGTCTGTTAAAATGATGGTATTACCATTTTTGTACAATATGGACTAAAGATAGAGCACTTTTTTAGAGAACTATGTTTTATTAATTTAATCTGTTCTATTATTTATTGATGTCTGAATAATGAACTCACTTTACTATCATTCTCAGTATTAAATTTACTTTTCATATGGTTCCATTACGTGAATGGTCATAAAATAATAAGATTAATTAAAATTAATCAGATAAGGTAAATTGTCGCTCATTGTTTACAAAGACCAGATTATTTAGACATAAGAATCTTCAAAAGAGATTTACGAACAGGACTATTAGAACATAGCTATTATTATATTATTGGTATAAATTTCTATAAGACATTAATCCCTCTAATTAAGATAAGCAAGTTAAGCTTAAACAAGCGTAACCTATCTGCAGTAAGATAAATAAATAAAGCTGGTATTTTATTGCAATTTTAATCATCCTTGTTTTTTATATTTTGCTACGATTGTCAATACAAAACTCTCAGTTAAAATCAAAGTACTTCCATTTTTGTACATTTTGTCCCAAAGATAAAACATTTCTTTAAAGAACTTTGTTTTCTTACCTTATTCTATTCTATTATTTATTGATGTCTGAATTATGAACTCACTTTACTATAATTCGCAGTATTGAATTTACTTTTCATATGGTTCCGTCCTCCTGAGTAACGCCCTTAAATAATATTACGTGAATGGTCATAAAATTATTAAGATCAGTTAAAATTAATAAGATAAGGTAAATTGCCGCTCATTGTTTACAAAGACGGGATTATTTAGACATAAGCATCTTCAAAAAGATTTACGAATAGACTATTAGAACATAGCCATTACTATATTATTGGTCTAAATTTCAATAAGAGATTAATCCGTCTAATTAAGATAAGCAGGTTAAGCTTAAAGCCTACCTGCATTAAGATAAATAAATAAAGTTAGTATTTTATTGCACTTTTAAGCATCCTTATTCTTTATACAGTAGACTCCCTTGAATCCGCATAGCTCAAAACCAGAGGTTGTGCAGATTTTAGAATTTTTCAGATTTCTGGTTACTGTTTTGTTTATCTTTTTTAAACAATAATTTGAATTTAATAATGCTCTCGAAAGTATAATGAATGTTTACAATAAAGTGAAATAACTAAGAAAAACAATAAAAATTCAGAAAATTTAAAAATACATTTAAAATATTAAAAGTAAAGGTCAAGAAAATAACTAATATTGTATAATGAATATGAATAATGATGAATAATGAATAATGATTGAATGAATAATAATGAATAATCTCATATGAATAATGATGATGAGATTATTTTCTCTTGAATTATCCAGTGAAACTCTACTGATAAATGTACACGAATAATTCACATGAAAATCTTAAAATAACAAAGATTTATTTCATGTTTAGCCATAACTAATAACCAAAAAAGCTTGAATAAAGCATAAATTAATTAGTAAAAATATCGCAATCACCACTCAGCAGTATCTTGAATTTTTTCAAAAATAAATTTATGCTTCCTTCATGAGAAAACATGAGTTGAATCATATTAACCAGAATTACATATTAAAATGTATACAGAATAATATAAAAATTTTAAAAACTTGAATTTTACACCTACATCTTAACTGGAAGTTTCATTGTGTGATAAATAACTACAATTCTTTACATTTCATTTTATGGAAACAAAACTGTTACATTCAAATAAACTGATGATGAAACGGAAAAGGTATTCATCAGTTGCTTGTAGATTATCAAATTCCTTATTTTTTTTAATTCCCCGGCTATATTGTGCTTTAGAAATATATCGTGAATTTTTCTTGTTTCCTGGCAAATACAACATACCGACGAATACTATACTAAATATAGTTGAGCGTGAAAATGCATAACTCAATTAAAAATCCCCCTTAAGCAATTCACGATCATACTCCGTGTTGTTTACGAATTGTTTTGTGTAGCCTTGTATATGATCTACAGCATTGATACACACCACGTGGTATTCGAAATTTTAGTTAAACTTAAAAATGCATGTCATAACTGAAAACGCACTTCCAGAAATTATCGCTAATCGACAGTACTTCGGATACAGAACTGTGGCTGAAATCTTTTCCGTGTCCCTGTAAATGAACGACAAATGTCATGCACATCATATTCTGCAGTAAGTATCGTGTAGTAAATATCAGTAATGCATATCGATTTTATTATATTTGAAACAGAGTTACATAATAGTCTGCAAAATGTTTTTGACCGTAGACCATTATGTAACGGAATTCTTTTGTGTGGCTCTGTTAATGAATAATAAATGCTTTGCACCTCAAATCCTACATAATGCATGTTATAGTGCACTTCCAAAAATACATATCAAATTTATTATGTTTGAAATGTTGTAACATCATTAAAATACACTAGAAATTATTTTTTCCCATTGACCGTAATGTAACGAAATACTTTTGACTGTCCCTGTAAATGAACTATAAATGCTACACACTTCATTTTCAATAGTGATCGTGATATAGCAAACGTTAATAACGTACAAAAAATACAGGGCAATCCGAGTATACTTACGGGAGTTAGAGCACAGACAAACCGAAGTCATAAACACTTTACAACTATGTTGGATAGAGTTAAAAAATCCTTCATATTATTGGTAGTCAAATTAATACTTAGTGATATTTCTAGTCAAAAAATAACTTTTATAAATGTTTCGAATAATTCATCTTAATTTATTGTGCATAATTAGGAAATAACTTATTCTTATGAAAAATGTTTTACATTACATTGAAATTTAAAGTGAAACATGAAATTAAAACTATTTTTATATTACATAATTCTCATTATAGAATGAATATTACGATGAATCAATGGTCTTGGGAGCAAATATTAACTTTCATGCTTCGATGATTTCGTTAGATGTGTCTTAGGCACCCAAGAGAATAATAAAGATCTAAGATATTAATTCTTACTACTAATACTTATAATTCATCTCAATTTATTGTGCCAAATTGGGAAAGAACTTATTCTTATGAAAAAACTTTTACATTGCATCGAAATTTAAACAGAAACACGGAATTAAAACTATTTTTCATTACATAATTGTCATTATAGAATGATTATTACGATGAATCAATTGTCTTAAGAGCAAATATTAACTTTCTTGCTTTTATGATTTCGTTTTATATATCTTAGGTACGCAAGAGAATAGTAAAGATTTAAGACATTAATTTTTACTATTCACAAGAAGTGATTTCATAAAGCGATGCCAGGTATAGAAAGGAGAATTTTTTGTAACGGATGATTAAGCATACAAAGCACATCACAATTTCTAAAGTCAGTAACGGATTATGTAGAGAGTCCGTAAGAAGTGCTGGTGCTAGAGTTTTGAAACTGAACATCTGGAAGGTTTAAAATGCATGAAAAGTTATATATAGTCGCGTCTCTATGTAAAGAAATTCACTATACTAGACAAAAAAATTCGTATATAAAAAAATTCGTTATATATAGAATAATAATTTAAAAAAATCCTAATGAGTAAATTCTGAAAGAAAAGTTGTTTTCGAGGTGTTTAATTAAGATTTTGAAATGTCTAATTCTAAATATTAACTTGGTATTGTATTGTATTTTTTAATTATTTAAACAGTTTCAAAACTGAAAATAAACAATTATTTCAAAGCATAAGGAAAACTTACATTTGTTTTAAACGAAGAAAACTGTAATTTTCGGTTGTTTTTATTTAAAAACTGTTACACCCTTGCAAAAATTTTCCTAACAAGAAGTACAGAATTTTATAAGAAAATCACTTATTATCAGTAAATTGAAAATTTATATATTTAAACTTATAACAGTACATACACTGAGAAAAATGACACTTTCAAATTTGAGTAAATCGATGTTTCCATTTTGTTATGAATCTTTTTGTTACCAAATATGACGACACAATGCTTTCAATTCTGAAATACCAGAAATTCTCAGAATATTGAAACATGGACATACTCAAAACTGAGCACATAGAGGTCAGTTCATACTCATTTTTGAAACATGGACATACTCAAATATGAGCACATGATGTTTTATTCTGGAGTTTGTGCATGTTTTCAGAAATAAGTATATACGTGTTTCAAACTTGAGTTAATTTTGATACGGAGCCATTTTGACTATGCGACAAACTTAGATTTGAGTATTTTTTGCTCAGTTTTGAAAATGTCGTTTTTAGAGTGTATACAGGCTTATAATTTTTTTTAAATCAACAGCTCAACAAGTTTAGTACTCTCAATAGACAACATCTTCAAGATCAATAATGACGAATAAAGTAATTTTGCAAAATTTTTATGAAATTGATCTTGTTTAAAATAATAATAATAATAATAATAATAATAATAATAATAATAATAATAATAACGAATAAGATAGAGATACTCAGTTGATGCTCAGTTGAAAGATAAACCGGGAATCAGTGAAGGAAAATTGATTAAACGTGGTTTTGAAGCTTTTTCTAAAAAAAAAAAAATGAAGAAAACATTCTGAAAAAAAATTGTCATATGGGGATAGGTCTTTCGTTATATGGAGATTTTTTTTATATAATCATGGGAAAAAAGTTACCGCTCCTGTTAAAAATTCCTTATAGAGAAGTTCGTTATAGAGAGACTCGAGTGTATTTTAAATATTTTTTTAAATGATTGCAAAATATTAAATCTGTTTTCAAATTCAGATAAGAGATATTTGAATCATTAAAAAAAACTGGCAGTAGAGAAAAAAAAAAACTATTTTATTTTTTTATTTTTTTATTTAACTTAACCTGGCTCACGCATGTAAAGACTGAATGTTGTAATCGATTTTTCAGTCTTGCTTGATATGCTTGAATGATAAAAATTAATTACAGGAGTATATTTTCGATGACAATACAGCATTTTAATATTTTTAGAACTTATTATTCCTTTAAATATTATTTAAAATAACATTTCTGTACGAGGAAAGAGAGCAATTTTGTTAATTATGCGTCAAAACACACTCGCTAAAATATAGCAATTGGTTAGGAAACTGCAACAATGAAATAATTTAAACAGTAAAATATAGAAAATAAAATATCAATAAAAGATAAAAAGTGTAATAAATTTATTTTAAAAATATGTTTTTATTAAGGAATAGTTTAATATTAATTAAATATTATTATACATTGAGAAAACAGTGTAGAAATCCAAAATAGATAGTTTAAATATTGCTTTTTTCTGATGCTATATCTCAAAAAAAAAAAGAAAAAAAAAGAGAAAAAGAAAAAAAAAAGAAAGAAAGACATAAAAAGAAAAAGCAAGAAAACGAGCAAAAATTATATATATTTTTAAAAATAAATTCAGGAGCACTTCTTTCTATCAAGCGTAAATGACAGACATTTTCTGAAATCGGCGCTTATGAAAAAATAACATATTGTAACAATAGTTTTTTTAACAACATAAATTGCAGTCATGGATTTAGGCGTGATTTTTAAGATAAAAATTAAATACTTAAGAGAGGTTTTTTTTTTTTTTTATCTATTTTAAATTTTATACGTATTATTATATTGCTCTCACTAAATTATGTTATGGAAATTAAGACAAATCAACAAACTATTTATCGACAAACTATTATTGTAAAATAACGTGTTGTATTATCTGTTAGGCACACAGTAGAATGATAAAGATTTGAAGTATCCCTATAAGGGAATCGGAATCACCCGTGTAAGTGCATATATAGACCAACAGAACCAACATTCACAGCTGGTGTTGCTTCGTCCCCTTTTGATTAAGAAAAAGAATGAAAATCTTCACTTACTCTCACAGTTAACGGATTCTGTCTTTGCTTCCGGTTGCACCCTCATGTTGACGTTTCCACTTTTGATTTCAACAAATCGTCTGATGGATGACTCTTGTCTTTCCCACATTCTCCTGTTGAATACTTGATATTCATAGGCGATTGAATTATTCTTGATTGTATAACGTCTGGATATAGTCCCGTTTTAAATCGGTTTAATTCACAGCTCATAAAAAGAGAAAATTCACTTGACTAAATTTCATCAAAATTTAGAGATATTGATTTCTTTAAAACCAATTCCAGAACATAGAATCAAATAATTTCATATTAAGGTTCTGATTTGTCGATTGCAAATACATTCTTCATTATAACTCATACACTGTAAAAAATGACCGATGTTTCTTATTTTATGAAAATATGCTATAACCACGAACGAAAATATAATATAATCTTCTGAGTTATCCGAAATTTCAAATAGCATGTTACATTGGCTTTTGAATCCCCAGAAACGAATACATCTTCAAAATTTAAAGAATAATTTATAAAAACAAATTACTTTTAGCTGCCCGAATTTTTCAGAAACGTTTCCGAAGGGTTTTTATAGTGTATTAATTAGTGTCCTTAGCCTGGAATACCTGTTTTTCGAATGCTATCAATTCTTAAGTAAACATTTTCATGCTCAAAAAAAATGTTTAACAGACAAACATGCAAAATTAACAGCGTTAACAATAACATTAAAATTAAGATTATTTATTTACTCTTTCATGTATAAATTAACTTATGCGGCTGAAAACGTGTACTTGAGAATGGATAACATTCGAAAAACAGGTATTCCAGCCTGAGGACACTAATTAATACACTATAAAAACCCTTCAGAAACGTTTCTGAAAAATTCGGGCAGCTAAAAATAATTTTTTTTTATAAATTATTCTTTAAATTTTGAAGATGTATTCGTTTCTGGGGATTCAAAAGACAATGTAACATGCTATTTAAAATTTCGGATAACTCAGAAGATTATATTATATTTTCGTTCGTGGTTATAGCATATTTTCATAAAATAAGAAACATCGGTAATTTTTTACAGTGTAGGAAGCACTTTCTTAAAGATATCTAAGGCATGCAAAGAAAATTTCGTTATAACAAATGAGGTAGCACTTCAGGTATCCAATAGATTTTTAATAAAGAATTTCAATATATGAGACTGTAATTAGAATCGGAGTTACAGTTTTATAACTGATATTATTTATAATATCGTCATTACACTATCGTTATATATCATTAATTTCGAATTTATAAAACTCATCAAAATCCCAATATATCATTATTGATACATTAAGTAATTTTTCAGCAGAGCATTATTGACCAAACTAATACTTAAAGTGGGAAACAAGCTATAAACAAAGACAAGATTCTGCGCACTCTATAAGGTAAAGCCAGGAGAGATGACGCAGTCGGAGAGATTGCGCACATAGAGGTTTGGGGGGGAAGGAGTAGAGTGAGCGTGCAGCGACTCCAGGTAGTTATACAACAACAGTAGTGGAGTGTCTACCTGAAAGTGCATGTTGATTGCTTTGAGCGTTTAAGATAAAGTATTGCTATTTTGTTTTGTTTTCCCAAAGTAAGTGCTTGAATTTTCATAGCTATTCATCAGAATTTCTATACAATGTCAATAGTACAAAATATTTTTAACTTAAACGATTTCTCAAGCTACTGATCTAGACTAACAATGTGAACATCAACGGTTCGTTTTAGAAGAGGTCATGTTTAAATAAAAGGCCGCGCAATCTTTCCTACCGAAATTGAAGAGTTTGCGCATTTGCTACTTAGGAGAGATGGCGCAGTGTTCCCATTCGTTTCTATGGTAGGAGAGATTACGCAGCTTATTGGTAAATTTGCATTAAAAAAAATGAAAAATGAAAATGGACTAATTTTAAGTTAAACGTGTTATTAAGTAACATAATTTTATTTTTTAATCTTATCTGGACTTGCTTTTTCTGGTTCTTTAAAATTTTTTCCTTTAATTAAAAATTTTTAATCGTTTTTAAAAGTATTTTCTTTTTCTGATTCTTTAATCATTAGGTTGAAATATTCACTCCTAATACAATAATATTTGTTCACAAAAACCTTACAGCAATGTCATTTAAGTGTAATTATTACTGTTAACAATTTAATTGTAGTTATTATAAGTAACAATCTCTCCTACCCATGTGCGCAATCACACCAACCCTATAAGGAGAGATTGCGCAAAATAACTTTCTTGGTTTTATTACAATTGTTCTATTAAATTGCAACATAACAACAAAATAGCAATGGAAATGCATAAAAAACAAATGAAGTAAAAGTTATTCATGAATAGTTTAGCAAAAAATTAATATTTAAATTTTTTATTGCTATTCTTTTGAATTGTGCGCAGACTATCCTAGCTTTACCTTACATTCCCTTTAAACAAACAGACAAAAAAAAAACTAATGAAATTTTGAAAAACTGATAATGAATTAATTACAAAAACGTATTGCTTTGAATGTAACGAATGATAAGACCTTGTACTTATATACTTCTTTTAATTCCAAAAAGTTGTAAAATAAAAGGATTATAAACAGTAAAATAGGTTTTATTAGATTGTTGACGTATGTTTCAGTTCAGACTAAACCATTATCAAAGCAAGAGATTGCTTTGATAATGGCTCATATTACAGGAAATTTAGTTACACAAAATACGAGCATATAGCTGATATTAAGTATAATAGAAAACATACTGCACTGGTAAGATTATAGCAAGAAGAAACCATCCAAATAAATTTCAATGAAAGTAAAATAATTTTCCCCTGCAATTTGTACCTTCAATCCATTATAAGAGAAATCATAGAGATTGTAACACGCAAAAACACAATATGCAACGATGCAGCATCATTTAATTTACCAAAATTGTGACTCGAGTTACTCTATGGTTAAAAAAATGGAAATAAACATTCAAGTAAAAAATAAATATAACGTGCGTAATTTTTTAAAAAGTACGTGAAAAACTAAATGATTGCGTTTCAAATAACTTTCTAGATCGTTCATTTGTAGGAAATTTTTATTTGTTTTGATAATGGTTCAGATTGAGCTGAAACATATGTCAACAGTCAAATAAAACCTATTTTACTGTTTATAATTTTTTTATTTTACACCTTTTAGCAATCAAAAGACGTAATTCTTTGTTTTAAACTAAAATAGATGTTCAATGTGCCTTCCTTCCAACTTCTAGGCACGCATGTGCATTGTTAATAATGATCATAAAGACTCGTTTTACCATATAAAATTATTGTATAATCATTACAAAATCGCTGCATAATAAGGAAAGACCAACTGACATCACTTTTGGTTAAATTACCTTTAGATACCAAAAAGAATAAATAAATAAATAAATAAAATAAGGAAAAGGATATGATTTCTACTGTACACATCAGATGAGGGGCGATTTGATAGGTCTACCTTAAACAGGTCTATGATATGATTGGCCAACGTTGCATGACGATTCCTGTAATGATCGCTACGACAAAAATGCAGTGGTAGTTTGTTTGCAAACATGTACCTTCCTTATTCGGCAAATTGTTCAGTAGGATAGCGCATACTATTAACTAGATTTATCAAAAAACAGTCTTTCAACATTGGAATGATTTCCTGATTAAAAAAAAAAATAAATTTCGATTATGAAACTAGACAATTGCGAGAAAAGCACAAAGTTGACGTACAGTAGCGGTCAAAAGTTTCTTGCCAGTTAGTTTCTTTGATTTGTTTGCCAGAACGTTTCAGCGAAGAAAGTTAGGAATATGCAAATGACCTCTGACCACGTGATCACTTCGATTGGATACTGAAGACACTTGATGTAAACGGGCGGAATTCGAAATTCGCGTGTGGAAAAGTTCATTCGTCATTCGTTAGTTTTTGCTGTCAGTAAAGCGTTTTTTGGCCGTATTTGTTAATTAATCAACGTGAAAAACATAGTTGAAATTCAAAAATGTAAAGTTCAACAATTATTGTTCGTAAACGAGTGATTTTTTTGTCGCTAAAGGGCCAATCCTTTCGTAAGATTGCAACAAAGTTATCCATATCAAAGTTATCCAAAGTGAGGCAAATCTACTGTGAACGATATTTTAAAAATATATAAAGATGGACATGGCCTTCAGGACTTTACACTGTCCGGGAGACCCCGGAAAACGAGTATTCGCGTGGACAGAATTATCAGGGGAAAAGCAGTTGATGACCCGCATAAAAATGTCGCTGCAATATCCAGCGATTTACGGAGTGAAAATATTGCTGAAATAAGTCGGTCTACCGTGTCAAGACGCTTACGTGACGTAGGACTTTATGAAAGAGTCGGTGTTAAAAAATCTTTCATGAGTAAAAAAAATCAGCGGGCCCGACTGTTTACCAAGGAACACAAAGACTGGTCAAGTGAAAACTGGAAAAAAAGTACTATTTTCCAATGAATCGAAGTTCAACCTTTTTGAGATTGGTGGCAGACACTATGTCCGACGACCTAAAAACAAAAGATATGATTCGAGGTATGGTAGTCCTACAATGAAGCATGGCAGAGGACACGTTATGATGTGGGGAGCAATTTCTGGAAAAGGTGTCGGTCCGTTAGTTGAAATCCGTGGCAAGATCAATAGTGCAATGTATAAAGATATCTTGCAAGATCATTTTCCGCCTTATTGGAGGAAAAATTATTGTTGAAAATATTTGTTTCAGCATGATAACGACTCAAAGCATACATGCAAGCTCATCAAGCAGTGGCTTTCGCACAAAGAAATTCCGCTTTTGAAATGGCAAACCCAATCACCCGATCTGTTCCAATAGGAAATCTTTGGAACGAATTTGCCAAATGTGTGCGGAATTATAAATATTACACTTCAGCAGAATTTCCCCAAAAATTGCAAGAAGAGTGGAAAAAACGTACCATAGACGATCTTCAACGGTTAATTAAATCGATGCCCCGTTGCTGCGCAGCAGTACTTATCGCTAGATGTATGACGACAAAATACAAATTTTAAATGTTGTTGATCACTGTTATTTTCTATTATAACAACATTTTTTTCCAAATTTGCCAAGATGGCCGAAAACTTTTGAGAACATGCGTTTCCCTCTGGAATTAATTTTGTCAATTAAACTTATTGATATTTATTTGTTATTTCATAAATAAGTCCCTAAATATTATTCCAATAAAATGTGTAAGTGTCACTTTGAGATGTATAAGTGTCACTTCATATGGGTATACTTACAAATTAACCAACAATTTTATGCTGGCCGGAAACTTTTAACCAACACTGTATACTCACACACTTTATGAACTCTGTTTGCTATATCTATTTAGGCACTCACAATTTGCACTCCTGTGTTACGGCTGGCGAGATTAAAAGTTGTCTTATACTTTTCGAAGAAGTGTACGAATTATTTAAATTCCCAATAGCGGTAGCTTTGGGGCACCCTATATGTATATCATGTATATAATGTGTGTATTGCAAAACTTCCCTCTTTAATATAGAGAAATATTTATGAAACGTCGATCTGCCTGAGTCGTTACCCAGGATTCTGAGATTTTTGACTGCTTCTTCTACTGTAAGTGTGATTGTGACCAAAGTTTCTAGATTCATGGTCTAACATGGAAGGACTCCTTAAAGCGTATACTCAAAATCTCTTGAAAAACGTGCTAATGAAACTAGTCATGTTCGTTAAAAAGGATCAGTCAAATTTAGTTGCGAAATTCCAGTAGAAAATCTATATAAAATATATATATATATATATATATATATATATATATATATATATATATACTTTCGAGTATTTGCCTTAAAAAGACGCGATTTGTCGAGCAACACTTTTTTCTTGCCAAATGCAATCGATTTTAATGCATTTGTAAATTGCTTCTTAAGTATGAGTATTTAAATGCTCAGTACTTAATAAATTTAAACTTAAAAGATTAGGTACTTTTCGGTTAGCCGGGCGCCAGTGATATATGTACATATATAAATATATATGTATATGCACATATATGTATATTCATACATATATGTGTGTACATATATGTATGTATATATATGTGTATGTAGATATATGTGTATCTATATATATGTGTGTATATATGCATGTATATAAATCACTGGCGCCCGGCTAACCGAAAAGTACTAAAGAGGAAATAGTTTATTATTATTTCTATAAGCTTACATAATATGTACAAGTTGCCTATTGCTGCAGTTATTAAAGTTTATACGATTTCACCAAGTAGATAAATTTTAAGTGTATTTTAAAAGTAATTGCCTGATTAAGAACGCTTTTGTTATATATATCGATATTGAATAAGTAGTTGTTTTCATGGAAATAATACTGTTTTCTTTTGTCTCCGACACTAACAATATCGAAGTAGTCAAATTAAAAGTGCTCAGATTCAGACCTTAGTTTTGAGTGTGAAACAATTTTAATCAATTTTAATTCTGTTTTAAACAGATTAATATCGTTAAATTTCGTTATTTATTCATACGAATGTATATGGCAAAACTGCAGTTTTAAAATTGTATTTATTTAATTTAAAATTAACTTAACCAGTTCAGTATGAAGAATAGAAAAAGGGTTTTCCTTAAAGAGTAGCTATTTATCATAAAAGATTATTTTTTATTTCACTGTGTCTCTAAAAGGCGATAAAAAAAACGAAATTTTTATTATTTTTTACGGACGTTATATCAAGGTGCCGCATTAATTTTTTTTATAAATATATGTTGGCACATGATAAGAATATTCTGTAATTTTTTTAAAAAAAATTCCGAGAATGTGCTCATGGAGATCTTTCTTGTAAGTTACAATAAGTTTTCGTGAACATTACTTTTATATCAAGAAATAATTCTTTCTTTTTTTTTTCCATGTAAAAAAATGTTTAAAATTGATTGAAATTCTGCCTATTTAGATCACACTTGTCATGAAACAGTGAACGATCAAATATCCTTTGAATTTTCAAATTTATTCATATCACAATGTTTTCATTAAATGTTTTACTTATATTAATTATAGCACCATTTCATAAACTTTATTTTTTTTTCTAAACAACATTCTAATTAAATAATATAAATTAAATTTCAACTAAACTAAATTATTTTCTGAACTTATAACTAACTTAATTAAATTTAAATGCATTTCTTTTCATTTTAATACAATATTATTGAACAAGTTAAAAATAATAATAATAAACTTTAAAGATATCTTCCTCCAGAGTGGCAGGAAAATTAGTTTTATGCAAATCAGCTGCAAAAGGAAAAGTACTTGAAGGAAGATAAACTAAATAAAGTTTTAACTGTTTTTGTTTTAATAATATTCTATAACCTTTACTGTCGAAGGTTTTTTTTTTTAATTAGAATTATGTAATTCTTTTCGTATTCATGACATTTTTTTTTTTTTTTTTTGGAATATTGTAGTTGCTTTAATTATATTAATCGCTGACAGAAAGAAATATATGTGACAAATTTATTTGTTTATTTGAAATTAAAGGAAAACTGTACCGAATAATTTGTAACGCGCTAATTCTAAAAAAAAAAAAGAAGAAGAAAGAAAAGAAAGAAAGAAAAAGAAAAGAAAAAGAAATCCAACTTAACCTGTAACTAGTGCTGTGGTGCAATTTAGTTTCCAGTTATTTTACTATTCGTGTAATTTTTTTCACCAATCAGTAAGAGTCCAATAAAAATATATAAGTGATGCACTTACTGTCTTATTTAACTAACAAATACAGTCATGTAATAGTACAATATATATTTTTTTATAAAAATTCATATTATTTATTTGTTTATTTATTTATTGTAAAAGTTATAATACAAGCTGATTATGAAATGACACAGATGCAAGTTGCGCGCAAACATGTCACGACTCCAGTTAATGGTTAAGATTTCTCGAATTGAAAATATATTTTATGTTTCAATTAACGTTTTATATTTCAAAATATAACATTGATATTATTCATACTTCTACGAAGTTTATAGTAAAATCTCTCTCTTCCACCGCATGATTTTCGCATACACTACAATGTTTGGCACTTCAATCTGAACCAGAATTTTTGTCCATAATTTCAATAGAAATGAAGAGATTTTAGCGAAACATTCAACACAAGTTCGTAGAGCGACTAAGTCAGGATGCAACCCGGGAGCAACATCCCCTTTGAGAACGAAAATACCACCTCCGGAAGATCTGAGATTTTGCTTTTGGTAATAATTAAAAAGTGTAACTCCTCCCGGAACTTCATAATGTCCATCCGCGGAGCTGCGAAATTCCCTCCCGGAGAAAAATGTCTGAATTCAACATTGGCTCCATGAGTAGATGGAAGGAGTTTGACCTGAGTATCATCCCCGCCTCTCCCCCCCCCCCCCCACCCTTGAAAAAAAATTAT
The DNA here is from genome assembly GCA_963931845.1 of Maratus michaelseni. Lineage (NCBI taxonomy): Eukaryota > Metazoa > Arthropoda > Arachnida > Araneae > Salticidae > Maratus > Maratus michaelseni. The sequence continues at coordinate 337,860,874 of OZ007592.1, forward strand.
TCATCCCTCTATAGAATGCACAGTATTTCAATAAAAAATATCATCTACATTAAATTTAATTATTTAAAAGTGTTATAATTAAAAGTTTTATGATAGTGAGTATTTGCCTTTTACTTCTGTCTGGATATATTTATCATTCAAATAAAGAAAGAAAAAATCAGATGCAAGTTAGCCCCACCAAAAAACTTTAAAGCCCCTATGATTTTACCAGACGAGTTACAGCTTTATCTCAAGAGATTTGCCTTTTCTTATGAATGAATTAACGATATCTAAAAAAAAGCAACTATACGCATATAAACACTGCTGATATAGACGATCTATATTTCGTAATATATTTGAATATTTATGCGATGGGACTACTCAAATAATTGGAGCACTTTTCGTAAATCCATAGCATTGTACACAAAGCAACGCCAATCTCTTTAAAATGTTGTTAAAATATATTCATTATTTAAAATGTTATGAACACAAATTACGAGTTTATGTTGGTGTATTTTGGACTAAATAAATTTATTTTTACCTCGGTTTTTTGTAAAAGATTATCTAGTGAGATGTGCGCTTCTACATCTTAAACTGCGTCTCAACGTTTACGAAACATCCCGTATACAAGTGTGTGAATTGATGATTGTGCTATAAAAACCAACTGATGCACATCGCATAGCTGCATAAACCTGATAACTTCAGAGAAAATCAAGAAAAATATAAGAAATTCAGAAATTTTCTTTTCTTTACATTTCCAATCAAACAAAATCTTATTATTCTTTTCTTTTCATACAAATATATAAAATGTTTTGATGCATTTTTAACAAACTTTTAAGTAACTTAACTGCACGTCTTATCTTCACCTTAGCCCCATAAGTAACACGGTCGAACTCGATCCTTTATAGGGAAATCGAGCTCGGCCCTGCAAGTGCATGTACAAACCAATAGAAGCAACACTAACAGCTTGTATCACTTCTAAACCTTTTAATGAAGAAAATAAAGGAAAATCAATAATATTTTTTAAAAATATTTTAATTATTTTGAAAGTTATGAAAACAAATTACAGGTTTGTACTGGTGTAACCTTAATTTTCTACTGAAAAAAGAAATTTTGACCGCTGTTTTCAGTAAAATAGTATTTGCTGAAATGTATTCAACTACAACTTAAAAGTGCGTGTCATCTTTTTGGAAACATCCTGTGAATGGATGCTTACGTAATAAAAATCTGGAGATGCACATCACATTATTGCATAAACCATTTACGTTCATAGAATTTCAAATCTTCAAAAATTTGGATATTTAAAGTCACTTAAGTGCACACCTTATAAATGCACAAAATCTTTTAAACATAATATGTAGTTTAACATGCAAGTTTATCATCATAAATGCCACGGCTGAACTTGATCATTATAAGTAGAATCGAGCTTGGCCATGCATGTGTATATAAAAACCAAAGCAAAAGAAGGTAAATTAATAATAATTTAAAAATTTATAAACACAATTTTAAAATTTATAAACACAAATACGGGTTTGTATTGGTGTAAAATTTATTTTCGGCTGATTAAATGGATTTTGACTTTGGTTTTGTGTAAAAAAAAAATATTTGTTGAAATGTGACCATAAATGTGCCACATCTTAAAATGTGTCTCATCTTTTTGGAAGCATCTTGTATATAAATCTGTGAATGGATGTTTGTGTAATAAAAACTAACAAATGTACATCGCATAATTTCTTAATTTCAGAGATTTTCAATTCATGAAAAGTTTTTTTAGCTGTTTAAAGATATTTCAAGTCACTTAACTGCACACTTTATAAATGCACAAATACTTAAAGCGCAATTGGTAGATTACTATGCAATTTTAGCCTTATGAGTGCCATGATCGAACTCGATCCCTATAGGGGAATCGCAATTGACCCTGAAAGGCTGCGTTTAGAGATTTCTCGAGCAAGTCAGTCTGAAATGCCAATCTTCTCATTAATCTCGAATCATTTTGTGGTCAGTGAAAAAAAAGGGCTTATTCAACAAAAGAAAGGGGAGTTTCCCCAACTGTGAACGGCCCCCGCTCTTGATCTCTGAACTTTAGACATGCTAAGAAAGTCATAAAACATCAAAGAGACAGAAAAAACCACAAAAGAGACGCCGCGTTTAAGTCTATGCACTGTTCAAGCCTTAAATGCACATACAAACCAACAGAAACAACATTCACAGCTGGTGTTTGGTGTTCCTTCTCCCCCTTTTGATGAAGAAAAAGAAATAAAATTTCCCCTACTCTCACAGTTGAAGGATCCTGTCCCTGCCTCCGGTTGTACCTAAGGCTCCTATAAGGGGAGCTGACGCATATCCATTCTGTTGCCCAAAATAACCGCCATATTGTGACCTAGCTCAGCATTAGGAAACCGCCTGAGCAGGTGTTCGCCGTCCCCGTTACTGTCACTCGCCGTCCACTAGTACGGTAAGCTAACCGGTTTTAGCTTGGTTTTTGGTCCGCTGGGTTATTAAATGGCGGTTTGATTCAGCCTGTATTATAGGAGCTCTAGTTGTACCCTCATGTTGACGTTTCCACTTTTGAATTCAACAAATCGTCTGATGGATGACTCTTCTGTTTCCCACTTTCTCCTGTTGAATAGTCGAAATTCTAGGTGATTGAATTATTCATGATTGTATAACGTCTGAATATAACCCCGTTTTAAATATGTTTATGTCATAGACTCAAAACTCACTTGACTATATTTCATCAAAATTTAGAAATATTGATTTCTTTAAAATCAATTGTAGAAGATAGAATTTAATAGTTTCATATAAAGGTTCTGATTTGTTGATTTTTTTCTCGTAGTGGAAGAAACAATAATATTGCAAAAAATAGTCACACAGCATAAAAATAATTCGGAAAATAAATACTGATGGAACTGATTAAACTTTTTCAGTGTTGTTTAAACAGATGAATAGCAGATGTGAAATCACTCATGATCCAATATTTTTTAAAACACCAAGAACATTAGAAAAAATGCTTGTGTTTGAAACATATGAATGAAATAACTATTGGTTTGGAGAGTAAAATATAAGAAGGGTGCTTGATCGAATACATCACGGAAATATCTCGCAGATGAAGATAAAGCACACTACAAAGCTAATAGAAGTTATAAAGTAGGAAATATCTACAATCGAAATTAATCGTGGCAGTTTTTGAAAACTTTTCAAAATATATTTAAAGGCGAAACAGTAGAGATGAAAAAGAGAAAGATAGCCTCAAACTGCTTTTTATTTTCAGAATGGATTTGAATGATAAATATGTCTTTTGAAATTGGAAGATCAGAGTATCCAAATAGTTTTTGTAGTAAAATAAACGGCCTATTCGTATTACGTAAAAGCAAGGACAGATGGACTGCGGCGGGAATATGTCTAATTTATAAAACTAGTGGACGGGGTAAGATTGCAGAATCTAGTGATGGAATATAATTGCAGTTTAATTATCATTCGATCAAATATTATATCGTGTCTTCACATGTATAAAATATTAAAAAAAAATCCTTAAAACCCCAGTTCATCACGTTTTATTATAAATTTACCATTTCAAACACGAGGTTTGAATGAAAATTCGTTATTAAGAATACAGATTTGAAAACATTTAAACATGTCTCTTTTAGCCTCAAAATAATGTGCCGAATGATCCTACAATCCTACTTAATAATACTATCTCAGACGTAAGCGGCAAACGTTAGGTGATAATTTTAAAAAGATGATTTTCGCAAAACTAAATTCGTAAGATACCAAAATATTAGGATAGGCATAAATGCACAAAACTAAGCGTCATTCACGGATCACTCACAGATAACAATAGTTTCTAAAATCTAGATATGATATTGTAAGATTATGATAAGCATGACAGTTTTTGCAGACAACATTGTTGAACTCATCTAAATAACGCATAAAAACATAACTCATGTAAGGGTGTTTTCGAAATACTTAAGAACTTTCCAAATATACTGTCTAAACGTAAAGCTGTTTCATGCATTATAAAACTAACATCATTTTCTCTTAAACTTCAATTTATTAATTTATGACAACTCTCGAAATATATTTAAAATATATAGCTAATATTTAAAATCCGTTAATCTTATCAGATAAAAAGGATTGCAGATAATACTGGCATAGATAAATTTAAAACTATAAATATTGAGAAGTTTACATTCATAACATACTAAAATATTAAGAATATTATAATGGTGAAAGTAATATAATAACCTTATTCAGCTAGAAGTATTTTCTAATTTTTTAAAAATAATGTAGAGAAAAAAAATTCTATATAAATGGTGATAATTACACAGGGCTACAAAATTTAACTTTTTGTCTATGGTTTTCATGAATGTATGTAAATTGTAGGAAATCTGCTACGCTTATTTCAAAAATAATATCCATTTTTATGTATCACTTCAGGATTTTTTACAATTAAGAAACTAAGAATTTAGAATTTGAGACTATACAAATTACACAACATTCACAAAAAAATGTACAAAAATATCAGATAAATAAATAAAATCATATATACATATATAAATGTGTGCGCAAGTTTTATAAGGAATTATATTCTAGTATATACAGTAAAATTACTTCTCTTTATCATCAAAAGAACGCTTGTGTCCTTTAGATTTTGAAGCTGGTTTAGTGTCTCTTTTTAGTCCCCAGCAGTAATTTGCCAACATACTGACATTCCAGTGTCCTTGATAGCGTTTTTCCATGCACTTTATGTCCTGGTGAAATCTCTCATCTTGTTCTTCACTTATTTCACCAAGATTTTCAGGAAAATATTCAAGATGTGAGTGCAGGAAATGTATTTTTAAACTCATGCTACAACCTAGTTTTGGAAAGCTTTTTTTCAACGATCGTTGCGCAGTTAGTATCTTTGTAATTTCCTAACAATTTCTGAGCAATTTCTTTGAAACTAACCAATGCACCTTTCTCGTCTGATTTAAGCTTTTCCTCAAATTTTTCGTCCTTCATTAACCATGTTATATATGGGCTGCCAAACACACTTTCTTTAGTTTTACCTTCCAATAAATGTGTAAAAACTTCATTTAAATATCGAAAACAATCCCCTGTTTTATCTAAGGCTTTTACGAATTGTTTCATTAAACCTAATTTAATGTGCAGGGGAGGCAAGAGGACTTATTTTGGATCAACTAAGTTCTGCCAAATCACATTTATTTTTTATCCTGGATTTATATCTTTTCTTGCAGGCCATTCTTTCCTTATCCAGTCTTGGTGTTTAGCTCGGCTATCTCACTCGCATAAGAAGCAGGGCATTTTGGTATAGCCGCCTTGCTGGCCTAATAACATTGATAAAATTTTAAAATCCCCACAGATTTCCCATTTAAATTTTTGATATTTTATTTTACTGAGGAGAAAATCAAGGTTTTCATATTATTCTTTAAAAATTACTGAATGAGCTACAGGAATTGAAGGTAGAACATTACCATTATTAATTAAGACATCTTTTAAACTTCTCTAACTAGAATCAATAAATAGTCTCCACTCAGATTGATCATGATCAGGGGTGGAAAATAAATGAGTCATAAGTCCAGAAATATCTACACAGTATACAAGTGAGTTTTCGTGGGAAAAATACTTGATAAATTCTTTTTCTCGGTTTCTGTACCAAGAAAATGTTGTTCCTGAAGCAAGTAAATTTTTATTCTTAAGTCGAGATCCTAAAACTTGAGCACTTTGTTTCGAAAGATTTAAATCGCGTACTAAATCGTTTAACTCACCTTGCGTGAATTTTTGTGGTTCAACATCAGTTGCTTGGTTTGTGTACAAGATTTCGGTTTTATCACTGCTCAATTCTTGAGAATCAGATGATAAATCAACAGATGTAGGAGGTAGAGGCACAGGTAAATCTGGACCGTGCGGTACAGGTCTAATAGCTGAAATAATTTCTGGGAACACAACATTTGCTTTGTTTTTGCTATTGTAATCTTTTATTTTTGTTAAACAAAAATAGCAATCCTCATGACTATCTGGCGCTCGCCATACCATTGGAATAGCAAAAGGAAGAGATTTTATTTTACCTTGAGTCCATTTCTGTAAATGTTCAACACATGTGTGACAAACTATATTTGGGGCCCATTTCTTTTCCTGTTCACCAAGTTTTCTACCGAAGTAAGCATAATATGCATTTATAATGAAATCGGTTATGCTCCTCTGCCTTTTTTTGACTACGTATCTACCACAGATGTAACAAATGAGTTCAGGTTATTTATACAATCTCTTGATGTCATATTGCTATAACAAATTTACAAAAATGAGTCCATTTCTGTAAATGTTCAACATATGTGTGGCAAACTATATTTGGGGCCCATTTCTTTTCCTGGTCAACAAGTTTCCTACCGAAGTAAGCATAATATGCATTTTTAACGAAATCGGTTATGCGCCTCTGCCTTTTTTTGACTACGTATTCACCACAGATGAAACAAATGAGTTCAGGTTATTTATACAACCTCTTGATGCCATATTGCTATAAGAAATTGACAAAAATGAGTCCATTTCTGTGAATGTTCAACACATGTGTGGCAAACTATATTTGGGGCCCATTTCTTTTCCTGGTCAACAAGTTTCCTACCGAAGTAAGCATAACATGCATTTTTAACGAAATCGGTTATGCTCCTCTGCCTTTTTTTGACTACGTACACAGATGTAACAAATGAGTTCAAGTTATTTATATAACCTCTTGATGCCATATTGCTATAAGAAACTGACAAAAAAAAGCGTAAGATATCAATAAACGAACAACATAAACGTACGTTCTCACTACAAATGCGCGGGAGAAAATTGCGCCTTCTCAAGCAAATATCAACATAATTTATTAATTTCATTTTACTAAGAAATTAATTTTTGTTTTTATTAAGAATGTGTTTTATTTAATAAATATTACACATTAATTTAATTAAGAGGAGACATTTTTTGTTTTGTGAAAAAACTATGGATAGCAAAATACTAATGTCATATTTGTGATCAGCGTGACTTATTTACTAAGAAAAAAGTGCTATATCCTTCTATAAACCCCAGATTTGTGTTGAGCTGTGTCCAATGCTGTGGCCTGATTTGTGTGAGCCGAATCCACCTAAATAACGCAGTAAAAGTTAATTAATATATATGTGTTTTCTCGAAAGTTACAATATTTTATAGAAGTTTTACTTGACTCTAGGGCAATTTCGATACATTAAACAATTTATAACCACTTTACAATTAATAGACAGACCTTCAAATTATTAGATCTATTTTAGCTCATTATTTATGCAACCAGTGGACACGCGCGAGGATTTCTCTCTGCAATATAATATTTTTTAGAAATAGCTAATATTTTTAAATGAAAGTATAAACCTTAAAAAAAAGAGAAAAACATCTGGAAACAACATTAGTCAAGCTAGAATATCTTCTTATTTATGCCATCAAAGTTACATTAAAAACTGATCGAAAATAGCAAAAGGGACGCACGAGAAAAAAAAATAACAATCATATTTTAACTGCATTAGAAGATGACGTCATGCACATTTTAATTTCAATTTTGCTTTTTAATCATCAATGTAAAATAAACCCGTGCGGGTACGTCCACTTTATCTTCTCTGTTCAATTAATTTTTTATAACCATTGTGTTGTGGAGTTTTGGGGTTCTTTCTAAAACACAACTTACTTAAACTTAAAAAGCTCATTTATTACTCAATCTTCACTTGACAATTAAATATTTAGAAAAAAATAAGTGTACCCTGATTAGCTCCACTGAAATCTGTTGCCATGGAAAAGGTAGCAAATTATATTAAACTAATCAAAATATCAAAACTTAAGAATCCGAATAGGTTAATACAACTATGATAATTTTGAACTCATCATTTTAAGACAATATTAAATGTAGTAAGGGGCAACAGATTTCTAAATCAAGTAGCATACTGGATTGCATAAAGAACACCCAACTCCACTCCAACCCGATCAAGCTCAAATCTCCATACACATTAAATTAACAAAAGTGTAATCATCATATAATTTGGAAAAATGCAGACAACCTGAAATTCCTCCAATATGAGGACCAAAAGGGGAAAGAGTTAAATCCGTTAATAGAATAGGGATATGATGATGTACTAAAATTTTAGAACAACCATAGAGATTCTGAACAAGATCCGATCGGTTAACCAAGAATCGTATAGTGGTGTATAATGACTGGATATTTTTTTTTTTTTTTTTTTTTTTTTTACTTTTTAAAATAAAACAATTTTGGTGTATATTTTAGAAAAACAATGTTTCTGAAAGAGGAGAGTTAAAGCTTAATTTAACATTTTATGAAATTAAATTTAATATTACTGTTTCACTTATTAATCTATCCATCCTTAAATCAAGATCAAAAATACGATTGTATAACATTGAGTGAACTTCAATTTATGTTCATTAAAACAGTCAGTTATGAATTTAAACTTAAGAAATTTTAAAGTCCTAATTTAATAAAGTTGAATTTTCTCTCCCTTTTTTTTTTTTTTAATTAATCACAGAAAGGTTAGGCCATTCTTATAGGTCTACTGTGAATATAAAAAATTAATTATTTAGAGATTTATACAAAGAAAAACATACCAACTTTGATAATAAACAAAAAAAAAAACACAATTTATTTGAACATTTAAAATAATGAAGCAACTAAGTTATCAAAAGTAATCTTAATAAAACAATATAACAGCTGATCTTTTAAGTTGAAACCACTCACTGGTTACTTTTAAATTACACATCATATTTTTAAAATTACCATCATATTACCATTTAATGGTCGTCCAAACATACAAACATTATATATTAACCTACAGACTATTTCTGTTCATAATGTTTATTCTTATTGAAATTATCCAAAGATATTCATTTCACTTTTAAACTCTGGTATAGCAAACATATTTTTTTTTTTTTTTAAAGAGGTACAAATAAATAAAAAGAAAAACTATGCAAATAGTACTTACAACAGGTAGAGAGTTCTACAATTTTAGTCAATGGGCCCTTAGGAGCATTTCCTCCTTTTTCAAAATCTGATGAAGCACTTAAGCTGGAGTATTCAGGCTGGGGAAAAATTCAGACGTGGTTTCAAGCTAACATTCATCAATCCTCTCATCTCACTGCATCACTTGCCATCAACTACTAGGTCCATCATCTAGTCCGGAGGGGAAAATCGTTCTACGGTCCAGAACTTCACCGTCGGAGTCAGTAATTTCACCTTCCTGAAGCATGTGTTTTCTTCGAAGATAGCCATCACCGTAACTCAGAACACTACGACTTCTAACGACCGGTTTAGTTCAATATCTATGATCACTTCTGATGGTTAAGAAGTCATAATCTTGGAGCGCCACTACGCCAAAAAAAAATAGGCTACACATATCTTCTTCTTAATTTCTCGTTAACAGTTATAGATCCGCAATTCGAAAATGTCCTTATAGCCTCTTTTCATCATAACATCATGATTTAGGATGGTTAATGTAGGGCCATCAATGCCCCACTCTCAAAAAAAAAAAATCTTCCAGAAACCTGTCCGCCTTCAACAACTTCGCGATCCAGCCCACAGGCCAATCTTCGAGCCCTGTAATAAGTCGAATTTTTTTTTTACGAGTCAAACGACAGGTCTCTTGGCCAAGCAACAAGTGTCGTAAACATTCATTCTTCCGCGCTGCTTGAAAAACGGGACCGATCCACTCTGCCAGGGGTACGGGAATGGAAACAAAAGGAAAAATGGACTCATCGTGAAGACTTCAGCTTGCCGCTCCACTCTGCCGGCCGCTTCATGGGGGAAGGAAACCATGCATCACCCCCATGGCGTGTGCTGAAGGGGGTCCTGTTAGCCTCTGTTTACATGGGCGCCAGCTATCCGCCTGATAGCAGAGCCAATTGAAGCCTGACGTAAACTTACAAAGCCTAATTGCGTGTATAGTACACTCATAAGATAACGTAATTCTTATACAGGGCGGTCGGTCATTCTTATATCAAAGTCAGACTAGATGACTCCAAATTTTCCACCTGTGCAGTCTACTGACAAAACATCCCTCCCCTGCTGTCTGCTTTTCGTATTTGAAAAACAGGAAGATACGTTAGACTATAAACGTTGAAATTACTTTGCAAAAAGAAAAAGAAAGAAGAAAAAATAAAAACTGATTTTATTATAATTATTACAATTACTTTTATTTATTTAAATTTTTATTAGAAACAGAAAAAAAGAGTGCTTTTAAATAAATGTTGAGAAAGTGATTTAAATAATTAATGTAGGTTAAAAAAAAAAAAAAAATTTGTTGAAACCAACCGTAACAAGATTGCTCCCCCCGGCTAATTAAAAAAAAAATTTTTTGAGAAAACAAATTATTTTTTTGAAAGGTAACCTGGTACCACATGGCATGCTGGGACCTCAACACTGAAAAAACTGACCCACAAACACAGATCATACATCGATCCGGGACGGGATCCAGAGAGTTCACCGCTGAAATACCACCCTGACAATATATTCCGGATATATACAACCAGAGCTCGCACATCCGTAGAAACCATTACCTAAAATATTACCTGAAACATGACCATAAAAGAGTACTACCAGAGGAGGGACCACAAGGCTGATTTTACCACTAAAATGACCAAGATATTTTCTGCACCTGTAAAAGAACACATGTTCCACCTGATTGTGAAACCTCACTTCCCTACTACTGTCATTCCTACGCATAACTGCATCCTTCCTGAGACTTCTGGCAACAGAACTGTAAATAATACATAAATTGAATTTTGAAAAAAAAAATTAGCCGAAAAAGAAGAGAAGTGCCCACTGATTAATTGTCACTATACTGCTTATATACATAACTTCAATAATTGGCATCACAGTATATTACAACACTATATATTAATGTAAATAAGTACTAGTAATATCATAGATACAACACTGTAAATGTCAATGAAATTTGTAAAACACATATTAATTCTATTATACAAAAATACACAAGAGCAACTGGTGACACACAAAAAAAAATATATACATATACATCTGTAAGACACAAATTATGGTATCACAGACCATGTTAGAGAATTACGCACACAATTGTAACAATTTTATATGAGAACACATGTTTGTTTTCGAACACAGTCTAATGATTCGGGATATTATGTAGATTTTACAAATGCACGTACAAGTAATGTGCATGGGAAAGAGTATCTCTGCCTCTGTGCTACTTATAGCAAAAAGCAGTTTCGGGCCTTTTGGGCACTACAGGGAAAACATTCCACAAAATAAAATAAAAAACAGGGGTGGTGACATATATCACCAGGAAGGAAAACACACATTCCACAAAAATAGGAAGTAGAATAAATAAAATAGTTAATTTTAGCACTTTTAGCCACACACAACAACATACAGGCATGTACATGAGACAGTATGTACTAGAAAAAGAAAAAGGGCCCACACTCCTTAAAGTTTAAGCTCAAATAAAACCACAAACTGTATAGTAAATAATAAATCTATCTAGTTAAAATGTAGAAATTAAAGTAAACACATACTTAAAAAGTTATATACAAAACACTGATGCATTAAAAAAAACTGAACTAAACAGATCTACCTCGGCAAAAGGGCATACAAAACACAACATCCTAAAAAAATTTTAAAGTAACAAAAATTACATTCGTTTCTTTTTTTTTTTTTTGCAAAAATATACCCAAAATCTACGAAAACGGGGTGCGGACGGGTATATACCACATAATCTACCATAAAACAGACAAAAACCTTAAGTATAGGCATAAAAAGGGTTAAAAATGCCTACATGAGAGTATCAACACACAACCAAAACAAACCTTTAATACGCTAGAAAAACTAAGTTCCGTTTTAAAAATGTCAAAAAAAAATAATTAAATATACATACATATTAACTAAACTATAAATAAATACAAATAAACAAGGTAAAATTGAATAAAAATGCTTGAATAACGAAAAAAGGTAGTTAGTATTTATAACTCGGACGGTCTCTTCTATCCCGTAGCGAATAGTCGGTTCTAGAAATCGATATTGAACGACTACTTCTATTCGATTTAGCAGCTGGACGAATCGATGAACGAGACCTGCGCGAATCGCTGTGCTCAGCAGTTGAACTGCTTTCTGCCGTGGCTGAATTTTTACCTACGCGCATTTCACTGCCTTCTGCCGTTGCTAAATTTTTATTTACGCACATCTCGTTATTCTCTGCCGCTGCAATCTCCGGAGAAATGGGAGGTGGGGGAGAGGGATTTATGATTTCAGTCGCGTCGCTGTCTGTTTCCTCCACTTCCGGCGCTACCGGAGTTTCGTTATTGTTGACGTTCACTACTGCTGGTGCGCGGTTACTATCATATGGTGCCCAGGGAATGAATCGGTTACGCTTACACCTGCGTACAGGAGGAGAATCGCGCGGTTGGTGTGGTGAATCGATGGTCACGTTTTCAGTCGATCCCAGGCCAATTGTTTGTTTTGGTTTACTGGACCAGATGGGGAGTCTGTCTTTGAAAGAAGACAACCTGTCAACATGGGTAACCTGACAATTTTTGGGATTAGCAACTAGCGCTATTTTAAAATTAACCTCATTTAGCTTCTCAATTATAGTAAAAGGACCATTATTTTGCTTGCTTAATTTTTTTGTATTACCAGGGGCGACTGTGGGTGTAAATAACCACACAAGATCTCCTATTTTAAAATTTTTATCAACAGCTGTCTTTTCACGGTATTTTTCCTGCTGCTCAGAAACTTTAATTAAATTACTATGTACTTCAGTGTATACTTTTTGAAGAGCTGGGATTAAGAGTTCGCAAAAAGAGGGTGCATCATTATAATTAAAAGAAGGTGGTTGAGAAAAGAGATTATATGGTAGATTCATATTTCTGCCATACATAACTGCAGCTGGGCTAAGTTTAGTTGAAGAGTGGACAGCTGAACGCATAGCTAGTAGTGCAAATTTGAGTTTAGTGTCCCAGTCAGATTGATTTTGGTTGACTATGTGACAAAGTGCATTTTTAAGAGTACGATTCTGTCTCTCCACTTGCGAGTTGCCAGCCGGGTGATAAGATGAGGTCTTAATATGATTAATACCAAACATTTTATATACGTGCTCTATCGCATCTGAAATTAGATTCTTCGCGTTGTCCGTCGTAATAAAACAGGGCGCACCGTAGCGTGATATGAAATCAGCTAAAGTGTCCGCAATGACATCTGAAGTGGTTGAACTAACCGCATATGCTTCTGGCCACTTAGTAAATGAATCTATATATGCGACAATATACTTATTTCCCGAAAAAGTTTGCGGTAAGGGTCCAATGAGATCCAAATGAACCTTGTTCATGGGAAACTGGGGGGTCGGCATACGTTCCAGAGGGGCGAGCTGGTTCGCTCTATAAGCTCTCTTCTGCTGGCAACTAATACATGACTCCACTAGATGCTTGACATCTGACGACATTCCTGGCCAATAGAAGTGCTCACGAATGCGATCAATGGTCTTTTGAAAGGCTTGATGACAAGCCGCTAGGGACTCATGTGTTAGTGCAAAAACTTGAGTAACCAATTCTTTTGGCACGACTAACTTTACAGATTTATTCAAAATAGCTGACTCCCTTGTATCCTCACAAACTAAAATGTCATCTCTAAAAAAAAATTTCATGTATTTAGGAGCAATTTCTACACCTTGGTCTAGTTTTCTTGCAATCTCGCAGCATTTCTTGTCTGATTTTTGTAATTCACCAATTTTTTCAAGTAGATTAGAATGAGGCATAAAAGTAACTTCCTTTTCGACTTGTATAAAAAAATTACAATTAACAGTATCATTGGAGTTATCATTGTTGACATACCTCGAAAGGAAATCTGCGACACTGTTACACTTACCTTTAACAAACTTGATTGTAAAATTAAAGTCTGAGAGAGTGCAGATCCATTTAGCCATGCGAGATGTAGGGTCGTGAATTTTTAACATAAATGTTAGAGGCGCATGGTCTGTATAGATGAAAAAATGGGTATTAGCAATGTAACATTTGAAGTGGGCAGTAGCCCAAACTAAAGCTAGTAATTCCCTTTCAGTGGTGGAGTAGCGGGTCTCAGCATCTTTCAATTTTCTGCTGGCAAAGGCAACAGGATGGAGCATGTTATTTTCATCTAATTGTGATAACACTGCCCCTAATGCTTCGCCACTGGCATCAGTATATAAATGGAATTCTTTCTCAAAATCAGGGAGTGCAAGACATGGTTTTGAAATAAGAGCCATTTTAAGGTCTTCAAATTCTTTCTGTGCATCTTCATTCCACGAAAATTTTCCTGTCTCTTTCGTTAAGTTGATTAGATTTTTAGCTCTCTTAGTAAAATCTGGTATAAATCTCCTATAGAAAGATAGAGTTCCAATAAATGACCTAACAGCCTTTCGGGTAGTTGGAGGTTTAAAATTTTCTATTACGGCAATATTTTTATTGATAGGTGATACTTGGCCACTACAAATCTCAAAACCTAGATATTGTATTTTATTCGAAAGGAAAGTGCATTTACTGGGCTTAAGTTTAAGTTTATGCAGTCTTAACCTTTCAAAGACCATGCTAAGCTTCTCAAAATGAGAATTAACATCACTGGAGGCAATTACAATGTCGTCGATATAAACAAGAATTCCAAGATTGCCTAAATCACCGAAAATAGCATTCATAAGTCTTTGGAAACTGTTACCTGAATTTGAGAGCCCAAAACAGTTACGGGTCCACTCAAAAAGTCCTTTGTGGGTGATTATAGCAGTTTTATGCCTATCCTCTGGGCGAATAACCTGTTGAAAAAACCCACTAGTTAAATCTAGCGTTGAAAAAAATTTAGCCCCACTTAAAGCATCAACAGAGTCGGTAATGTTAGGTATTGGGTAAGCATCTTTAACAAGATTTTTATTTAATCTTCTGTAGTCAACAGCAAGTCGATAGGAACCGTCTGATTTCCGAACCAGAATAACCGGAGAAGCAAATTCAGACATGGAAGGGGAAATTATGTCCGCCTGTAACAAAGTATTAAGTTGGTCTTCCATTTCTTGACGTAATTTGTAGGGGACTCTATAAGCTTTGCCTTTAACTGGTTTATTTGAAGTTAAGTTAATTTCATGCGGGATTGTATCACAGCCGGGTAAATCTAAGACCGATGCTGCAAATACATCTTTGTTTTTGTCTAGAAAATTTTGCATTTTAAGTTTTAATGGGGGTTCTAAATGATCTAAATTAATTTCAGAGCTCCAAGTGAGATCAGCGTGATCAAAGTCACCAATTGGAGGGGCCAAATTTATATTATAGGTTAATTTATTATCAGTTACGGGTATATTTGACTGGTCTACACATTTTTGAATTTTGGCAACAAAGGTTCCTTTATTTAAATGAATACTATTGTCTGAAAAATTTGCAAATGAGATATATAGGCCATGTTCTTTAGTGCAAATGGCTCTGGAGGTAAGGAGACCTTGATTTAAATTTTTCGCCAAAGGTTCTAACATAACAATATCATTTTCCTTAATAAAATTTTCCTTATAACTTTTAACCTGGGCTAACATTTTTGACTGCGGGGGAATTGAAATTTTGCTACATAACACAGCGAAACTTATATTTTTATTTTTATTGGTTTTATCACTACTGCTATCTTCATTGCTCTCCTCCTCGACTTCAGGTACCTTATCCTCTATACTTACCAAATCTTCACTTTCATCAATATTACAAATTTCAGTAGTCTCTTCAGCTAAATTACCCTGAGTTACCTGACTCGCTGCTGAAAGAATGTTGTCGACACTTTGAATATTTGAAAAATTTTCAGTGTTATTACCCTCAGAGCTACCGCCTGATGTTGTTTGCATGCAAAAGTTCTGCGCAACACTTTCAACTTCCTTATCCGACTCAGTTTGAATGACTATCTCAACATCTTTTCCCATATTACTCAACTGCGGGTCCTGAACTACCATATTTTCACTACTATGATTCCCATTTTCAATACTAACTGAGTCATGAACTTTCTCACATGCACAATTTTCAGGAGGGCTATTGGCATTACTACTTTTTGAATTCTCCCCTACTTTGTTGACACATTTTATATTTACAGAATTATTTTTAACACAATCATTATTTATACAATTATTATTAGAATTTACACTATATACAGAGTTAGAAATATTTACAGAATTAGTAGCAAGACAAGTATTACACCCTGAAGTATTACTTGGGGTTTCTACGCTTTGTTTACATTGGCCTGAAACTGGCACTTTAAGAGCGACAGCATTTGTATCACAATTTATACTTGCCCGGTACTCTTTCAAAAATGGCATTCCCAAAATCATATTAAATTCCTCTGCTAATTTACCTTCCACTACATAGAATTCAGCTTGACATTGAACATTATCAAAAACAAATTTTAAAAATACTTTCTTATTTAGGTGAACTTTCTCACCGGTGACAGTCATAATGGGGATATTGCAATTCTCCATTTCAAAATTCTCTAAACAGTTACAATCAGTACCACTCAGGAGATTAATTGCAGAACCCGTGTCACATAATGCATTTAGGCAAACTTTATTTATGTAAATTCTTGCAGTTGGTAATGTATATGATTGGGGCTGAAACATACTATACACAGTTGGGGGGTCCAGGGGCCTGTTGGGGATCGACTTGACCACATCTGATCCGGCCACTAATAGTTTAAAGCCTCACTTTCATTGTTAGCTACTGGGGTGTTATTTACCGCCTGCTCTTCATTTCTGTTCGCAGCTGTGCTCCTATTGTTTTGGTAATAACCACCTCTTCTTCCCCTATATCCGCCTCGCTGATTGTGGTTCCCTCTAGGATTTTCACCTCTGTTTCTATAATTTTGCCCACGGCTCCTGAAATTTTGACCACCTCCCCTTCTAAAATTATAGTCGACAAAATTTAGTGGACAATCTCTGGCATAGTGGCCTTGTACGGAGCACCTATAGCAGGTTACGGGTCTTACCTCTTGGTTTTTCTCCTGTACATCCCTAGCCCTAAGATCAACTAAACTGTCTATCTTAGCTGCTAAAACATCAATTTGAGATTTTAGTTGGTCTATCTCCTTCTTTTGTGAGCTATCTTGCTGAAAAACTGCAGCACAGGGTAGGTTTTGGGTCAAATTAGGGTTGAGAATTTCCTCGCGGTGGTTGTAGAAAGGGTTAATGCTCCTATAAGCCTTTTCCTCAAGAAGCGCAATTTTGAGGACCTCTTCTGGGGATTGTGGATTTCTCGCAATTACCCCCTTTCGCACTTCTGGTGTAAGATTGCTCAACAGCATGGAGTGTAGTAGAGCCGTTCGGCTTTTATCGACTACTTCACCCTGGATACCTTCAATTACAAGGGCTCTTAATGACATATCATATGCCTTGTCATAAAACTCCTGAACACTCATATTGGGTGGCTGTTTAAAATTTAAAAAATGACTGAGGGCAACATCTGGTGTGGCCTGTGAAGTATAACTCTCTTTTAAGATTTTTAATAGCTCATCAGATGTTTTTGCTTTGTGAATTTTTATTCGCCTAGAAGCAGCTCCTGATAATCTAGCTAACAAAACGAATTTTTTCTCCTCCTCATTCCAGTCGAATAATTTGGCAAAACTCTCAAATTTCTCAGAAAAATCTGAGAAGCAGACTGAGCTGGCCTCTCCATTGAATGGGGGAATGTTTGACAAATTATCCACTAAAGCATTTTTTCGCTGAATAGTGGCAATTGCTTCCGAGTGCTTATCAGCCATAGTTAGAGTTAGAAAATGACAAACAAACCAAAAAGAAAATGAAAAAAAGGGGGGGGGACAACTTAAAAATGAGAAAAAGAGAGGGGAAAGGAAAACCTTATAAATACATAAAACTTAAGTACAGGACTATGCTTTTTGTAAATAAGAAAAGGTTATGCTCACAAGGCATAATTTTGACTGGGAATTGTAGCTTACTAGCACAGAGAGAGAGCCTAGACCTCTTTTTACACTTGAACATATAAATAAAATTTTAATTGCAAAAACACCCAGTTGCTCTTTGATACATAAATACATACAAGTAAAAAAAAAATCAATAACCCAGAGACCGAATTGTTACGGCTCCATTTGTTGTGGAGTTTTGGGGTTCTTTCTAAAACACAACTTACTTAAACTTAAAAAGCTCATTTATTACTCAATCTTCACTTGACAATTAAATATTTAGAAAAAAATAAGTATACCCTGATTAGCTCCACTGAAATCTGTTGCCATGGAAAAGGTAGCAAATTATATTAAACTAATCAAAATATCAAAACTTAAGAATCCGAATAGGTTAATACAACTATGATAATTTTGAACTCATCATTTTAAGACAATATTAAATGTAGTAAGGGGCAACAGATTTCTAAATCAAGTAGCATACTGGATTGCATAAAGAACACCCAACTCCACTCCAACCCGATCAAGCTCAAATCTCCATACACATTAAATTAACAAAAGTGTAATCATCATATAATTTGGAAAAATGCAGACAACCTGAAATTCCTCCAATATGAGGACCAAAAGGGGAAAGAGTTAAATCCGTTAATAGAATAGGGATATGATGATGTACTAAAATTTTAGAACAACCATAGAGATTCTGAACAAGATCCGATCGGTTAACCAAGAATCGTATAGTGGTGTATAATGACTGGATATTTTTTTTTTTTTTTTTTTTTTTTTTTTTTTTTTTTTTTTTTTTACTTTTTAAAATAAAACAATTTTGGTGTATATTTTAGAAAAACAATGTTTCTGAAAGAGGAGAGTTAAAGCTTAATTTAACATTTTATGAAATTAAATTTAATATTACTGTTTCACTTATTAATCTATCCATCCTTAAATCAAGATCAAAAATACGATTGTATAACATTGAGTGAACTTCAATTTATGTTCATTAAAACAGTCAGTTATGAATTTAAACTTAAGAAATTTTAAAGTCCTAATTTAATAAAGTTGAATTTTCTCTCCCTTTTTTTTTTTTAATTAATCACAGAAAGGTTAGGCCATTCTTATAGGTCTACTGTGAATATAAAAAATTAATTATTTAGAGATTTATACAAAGAAAAAAAAATACCAACTTTGATAATAAACAAAAAAAAAAAACACAATTTATTTGAACATTTAAAATAATGAAGCAACTAAGTTATCAAAAATAATCTTAATAAAACAATATAACAGCTGATCTTTTAAGTTGAAACCACTCACTGGTTACTTTTAAATTACACATCATATTTTTAAAATTACCATCATATTACCATTTAATGGTCGTTCAAACATACAAACATTATATATTAACCTACAGACTATTTCTGTTCATAATGTTTATTCTTATTGAAATTATCCAAAGATATTCATTTCACTTTTAAACTCTGGTATAGCAAACATATTTTTTTTTTTTTTTAAAGAGGTACAAATAAATAAAAAGAAAAACTATGCAAATAGTACTTACAACAGGTAGAGAGTTCTACAATTTTAGTCAATGGGCCCTTAGGAGCATTTCCTCCTTTTTCAAAATCTGATGAAGCACTTAAGCTGGAGTATTCAGGCTGGGGAAAAATTCAGACGTGGTTTCAAGCTAACATTCATCAATCCTCTCATCTCACTGCATCACTTGCCATCAACTACTAGGTCCATCATCTAGTCCGGAGGGGAAAATCGTTCTACGGTCCAGAACTTCACCGTCGGAGTCAGTAATTTCACCTTCCTGAAGCATGTGTTTTATTCGAAGATAGCCATCACCGTAACTCAGAACACTACGACTTCTAACGACCGGTTTAGTTCAATATCTATGATCACTTCTGATGGTTAAGAAGTCATAATCTTGGAGCGCCACTACGCCAAAAAAAAATAGGCTACACATATCTTCTTCTTAATTTCTCGTTAACAGTTATAGATCCGCAATTCGAAAATGTCCTTATAGCCTCTTTTCATCATAACATCATGATTTAGGATGGTTAATGTAGGGCCATCAATGCCCCACTCTCAAAAAAAAAATCTTCCCGAAACCTGTCCGCCTTCAACAACTTCGCGATCCAGCCCACAGGCCAATCTTCGAGCCCCGTAATAAGTCGAATTTTTTTTTTTACGAGTCAAACGACAGGTCTCTTGGCCAAGCAACAAGTGTCGTAAACATTCATTCTTCCGCGCTGCTTGAAAAACGGGACCGATCCACTCTGCCAGGGGTACGGGAATGGAAACAAAAGGAAAAATGGACTCATCGTGAAGACTACAGCTTGCCGCTCCACTCTGCCGGCCGCTTCATGGGGGAAGGAAACCATGCATCACCCCCATGGCGTGTGCTGAAGGGGGTCCTGTTAGCCTCTGTTTACATGGGCGCCAGCTATCCGCCTGATAGCAGAGCCAATTGAAGCCTGACGTAAACTTACAAAGCCTAATTGCGTGTATAGTACACTCATAAGATAACGTAATTCTTATACAGGGCGGTCGGTCATTCTTATATCAAAGTCAGACTAGATGACTCCAAATTTTCCACCTGTGCAGCCTACTGACAAAACATCCCTCCCCTGCTGTCTGCTTTTCGTATTTGAAAAACAGGAAGCTACGTTAGACTATAAACGTTGAAATTACTTTGCAAAAAGAAAAAGAAAGAAGAAAAAAGAAAAACTGATTTTATTATAATTATTACAATTACTTTTATTTATTTAAATTTTTATTAGAAACAGAAAAAAAGAGTGCTTTTAAATAAATGTTGAGAAAGTGATTTAAATAATTAATGTAGGTTAAAAAAAAAAAAAATTTGTTGAAACCAACCGTAACAATTGTTGAACGCGATATAATGCTGTATTTTAGTATTGTGTCAACATTGATTTAAGAAAAACCTTTCATTTCATTTATGAAAACAATTCTGATGTAATTTTTAATTAACTGCGACTTTTAATCAAAAAACATGTTTTAACAAAATTTGAGTGTTTATGTCAGAAGCCGGTTCAAAAACCTTTCGAATTATACCTGTTGTACAAAGTTGTGCGTTTTGTAAAAGCATAGAAAAAGCGTTGTTGACAACAGAAATAATATATATGATAATACATTTATGATAACCCGGAAAGTACGTTCATGAAATCGATATTCGTTAAACATTTAAAATAAAAACCACCATAAATAATTTTTTAGAAAATATTTTAGTGCTTTACAAATTTAACTAGCAATGCCCAAAATTGCAAGATACGACAATTATTAGCTAATAAACCGGGACGCGGCAGCACAGACAATCATCTCATCGAGTTCATGGCTGAAATTCTAGAATTAGTTAAAACTCGATTCGCATATTAAAACGCAATCGGTCTGCCAAGCCATATCTTGGTGGAAAACACATGAAAACCCAATTTTAGCGGTTGACTCGTAGGTTTACCATTGTACTTTCCTGCACCCATTTCTCCATGTTTTCATACTTTTGGTTGCAGGAAAACACAATGGTAAACCTACGAGTCAACCGCTAAAATCGGGTTTTCTCGTGTTTTCCACCAAGATGTGACTTGGCAGACCGATTGCGTTTTAATATGCGAATCGAGTTTTAACTAATTCTGGAATTTCAGCCGTGAACTCGGTGAGGTGATTGTCTGTGCTGCCGCCTCCCGGTCTATAATGTTCAGCAGTAGAAGCGTTCTGTAGGAATTTCTCATTTGCATTTCAATATTTTTTACTGATTCTTTTCGGTAACGATATCTGACGTCGAAAGCTCTTGTTGTAGTTCAGAAAACTTCTTGCTGGAGTGGCTTTTGAAGATTCATATATTCCGAAATTGAAAGTATCCTTAGAAGGAAACTGGAACAGAAATAAAAAAAGTACAGAACACTCACATAAGGTTTTGACCTAATATGTCCCTTACAAAACGAATCATTTAAAATTCTTGACATACAAATGTGACATTTTACATTTATTTAAAATTAGCATGTGAATGTCGTACGCAGCAATTGCAGACTTATAAGTAAAAAATTTAAAAACGCTATTTTCGTAACTCTACTTTCATAACGTACTTAAATGTCAGGAAAGTTATAAGTCCTCTAACATACAGGTGATATAATAACCACTAATAAATAATTATATTTAGTAGCGATTTAATCAAATAATGTTAAAAATGATGAATATTGTGGATTTGAACAGTAAATATTGTTGAATCCACTTAAATAAAGGTGTAAAACTCAACTGATATGCGTGCGTTTTCACAAGTCTCAACCATTATCAATGAAAACTTACCATCTTTAAGTACTTTCTAAAGGTACTGTTTAATTGTAAGAGATTGTGTACGGTTCTTACATTCGAGTATCATTTTTATTTTTAAATAATAATCTTTTCATTAGTTAATCACAGAATTTGTACGATATCTGCGATTAAATAATGCGAAGATTTGTATTTGGAAATAGTGGTGCTGAAAAAAATAAGCCACTTGCACTCAGTGTAAGTCAAATTCAATACACTGTAAAATGACGTATATTTGATGAAACATTAAAAAAAAAAACATTTTCTGAAACTATAACAATATTTACATACACGGGTCGGAAAAACTACATTTTTATTGTAGCGAATTACAACTACAACTACTTTATCAAAAATGTAGTTAACTACAACTACAACTACTTGTTTTAAAAAGTAGCGACTACAAACTACTTTTCAAAAGTAGTCACTACTTCGCTAGTCTCTGATTTTGTCAAAGGATTCAATTTACACTCGAAATGGAAGACACAGATTAAAATATACCGTGACTTCTCGTTATTTCGCTTCTGCCGAGATACAATTAAATAAGTGCGACATAACGGAGGTCATTAAACAATTATGAAAGATAACATCCAAGATTGAAAATGTTTTGTGTTTGTCTCCAAAATGTTAGTTTATACACACATTATAAATTTCGTAGCAAAATTAAGAGAGATAATTAAATCTAGAAAATCACAGAAAAGCAGTTCTAAATACAAGCAGTAACTATATCTGTAAATAAAACAATTCCAAATAATAAGAAATTTCGCGTTAAAACATGAAGACCTAATAACGAGTAAATAGACAAGTGTTACCAGCAAGAATATTAATTCTTTTGGAGGGTTAGTACTTGAATTTAGCAGTAAGTGTCAATGGTAAAATGGATTTCATGCGATGCGTTGCTATATACTGCAGCAGATTCGTAAATGTTTGAGCAGAACAAACTTTGTACAAAAGAAGAAATTTGGCTATGTGATTTGAAGAATGTCACATTTTTTTTCTCCTGATGTAGCGGTTAACGTAGTGTCGGTTCACGCTACAAACTACTGATCGCGCTACACGCTACACTACATTACTCAAAATGTAGCGTGCTACAATACACATTACTGTAAAATGTAGTGACTACTGCAGTTTCACTACTTGTAGCGTGCTACTCCCTACCTCTGCTTACATATTATGATAAACAGAATTCAAGCAAAATAAAAATCATTCAATAAAATGTGCAGTTAAACATCAGTTTTAAAATTGTAAAAAAAAAATTAAAAAAAAATACATATAAACAAAAAAAAGGTCGAGTAAGATAATTTTTAACGAGAAACAATTGTAAAAACCACTTACTTATTTTAATTTAATTGATGAACACCATTTTCACAAAAGTACTTGTCAGACAGTCTGTCTAACTGCAACGCAATTTCAATGCATTATAAAATTGACACCCGCCATATTTTTAAAATTCAGATCTTAAAATTATTAGAATCGAGTTCAAATTAACACATTATTTAATCAATAATTCATTCGAGATAACCTTAGAAATATTTATATATGATCGAAATTCATTAAACCTTTTCCTATCTAGAGATAATTAAATTTAAACTTTATTACACAAAAGCGTCACGAACTTTAGATCAATTCACTTGCATAGCATTTAATACACCATTGTTAGTGGCAGGTAATGGTAAGTCATCGATTAATCAAACTAACCAATAATTATGCAACTCGATCGATTACATTATGGAAATTATCGATTATTACCTTCCAGGAAATCTCATGTTGTTGTAATCACATTATATATGTTCTTATTGTTTGTAAATTATGATCAATCTTTGTTTATTTTTGCCTTCCTCAAGTGTGTTTGTTCTATGTGGTAAATGAGTGATATGCACAGAATTTTATTTTTAAAAAACAGAACTATAAACTAGATTTTGAAGTTTAGCTTATTAAGGAAAAGAAACTAGTCGTTGGGGGCCACCGTAATACTTACCCATCATGGATATGCATAATATTAAACATATAAATAAAACACGTATAAACAATTTATAAAATGCATTGAAATTCGAATAAAATCGTGGCTCGATGACGACGTAAACTTTAAATGCTCTTTTACTGAATTGCGTAAAAGAAACATCCTTGTAACGCCAAAATTGATAATCATATTAACTAACGGTTTAATGCGTCGGATTAAACGTCTCATATACAATTAAAATATATCTTTAAATTGAAATTGGAATGAAATACAGGGTCATGAAAAATCGAAAATTGTGGAAAGTATGATTACAAATATCTCGGCAACTAATTATTCGATCGACTTCATTTTTTATGCAAAATTTATGTTTTTTTATTGGATTTTATATTCACTTAACAAAATAAACAATTTCGAAATTTTTTATATACCTTTTATCAGAACGAATATTTCGAGAGTCCGAAAAAATTAGTTCCGGGTGATCGAAGTTACTGAAATTCAATAAGCTTCTTCCTATTATTACAAACTAAGTACATACCAAATTTCAAGTCTCTATCCCAATTTGTTCGGGAGATAGAGCGTTTACAGATCCACGGACGGCAATTTATTGTTTCTAAAAATATGTTTTTCGGAATCTCCAGTGTCTGAAACGTGTAAATCGGCCATTTTTTTTTCGATTTTCAAAACGATTACAAGACTTACCCTGTATTACGTATGATGGATAAGTAATAAATAAATAAATAAATCATCACGCACAGATTATAAAAAACATTTTATGAGACTATCATAATATTGCTATAATGTTTATGTTTCAGCTTTTCAGATAACGGAAGGTGATACAGAATAAACAATTTGCAAAATACATAACACAGATAGGAAAATGTACTTTTAACAAGTACCATTCATAGACAGCAATGCTATTAGAATTCTTTTGTGCAGCCCTGTATATTATTTATAGATTTTTATACATAATACAGTGTACTAAAATGTATTTAAGAGAGAAAACATGTGAAACATCTGAAAACACTTTTCTGTCAATTACAAAGCATAACCTTGCAATATATCTGCATTATTTTTAAGGACTCGTGTATATGAATGTATTTATTTTAAGTCTAATAAAACTTAGTTCAGTTGAATGACGCGTGACGCGATTAAAAAGATACTCTCATAAATTCTCATCGACAATAGTTATTTACCTGATATATTTTTGAGTTGGCCTGCAAAAGATCTATAGTATGCATACAGATTGTATAATATACTTAATATTAGTTAAAGTTTAAAAACGAATCCCAAAACTGAAAATGCAATTCATGTAATTTTCGTTGCTACATGATAATTTATCCACATTATTTTATGTACTCATGAATATGCATATATTTATTACTAAGTCTAATAAAACTTAGTTCAGCTGAATGACTCGTAACACGATTAAAAACACACTCTCATAAATTCTCATCGACAAAAGTTATTTTCCTTCTAATATATTAGTTAAGGTTTATTAGTTAAAGTTTAAAAACAAATCCCAAAACTGAAAATGCAACTCATGTAATTTTCGTTGCTACATGATAATTTATCCACATTATTTTATGTACTCATGTATATGAATATCTTTATTACCAAGTCTAACAAAACTTAGTTCAGCTGAATGACGCGTAACACTATTAAAAACACACTCTCAAATATTCTCATCAACAGAAGTTATTTGCCTTCTGATATATTTTCAGTTTGCCTGCAAATGATCTATAAGGATGTATACAGATTGTATATGTATAATATACTTAATATTAGTTAAAGGTTAAAAAGGAATCCCAAAAGTGAAAATGCATTCATATAATTTGCGTTGTTACATGATAATGTAACAACGCTCTGCAAAAGAAAGTTAAATGTTCCATACCCTATTTTTCTTTACGGAAGATTTATAAATTAATTGAATAACATGTAATTGCCGAAACGTCAGTGAAGGCTGACTGTGGAGAAGCGAAAAGTTTTTGGTTTCGGTCTGTCTGTCTGTCTGTCTGTTCCGCGATAACTGCCGTAAAAAATTTTCGATTAGGCTGATTTTTGGTGAGTATGTTGGTGAGGTACCCGGAATTAGCTGTATAGTTTTTAGTTACATTTGGTTCATTCGTTCGAAAAATATAGAACATTTATTTTTTGGTCATAATGCTTTTCAATGGAAAGTCAGATGATTTTTTTTAAAATTTTAACATTCACCAAAAAGAAAATGTCGCATTGGGATAATTGTAAATGCTAAATTATGGATTCTAAATTTACGAAATGGAGATCTTAATTAAATCCTATCGCTTTGAAAATTCGCCAATATATTTCGTAGAATTTCGAAATTAATTGAATAAATTATTAAGAAATTTTATGCATTAATTTGAAATATATCAAACATTTTAATTTCTCATTTTTTACAAAAGATTCAAATGCATTTTTCTCTATTTCATTAAATGGTTGCTAAGCAACTATATTTCAAAGAATATCAACAAAAGAAAATTCAAGTGAATCGCATTATTTTGACGCGAAATTTTATTAACAATAGCTAGTTTTCGCGTTACATAAGTTTTTAATATGCTTTTTTTTAGTGAAATAGATGAGAATTTATTTTAACTACTAAAAAATTATTACCAAATCGGTTTTCCAAATGAAAATAATAAAAACGATGAATGCGTAAATTGAATGTAGGTCACATAAGAAGATAC
Source organism: Maratus michaelseni (assembly GCA_963931845.1). NCBI lineage: Eukaryota > Metazoa > Arthropoda > Arachnida > Araneae > Salticidae > Maratus > Maratus michaelseni. The sequence continues at coordinate 337,887,749 of OZ007592.1, forward strand.
AGATAATGTTAAAAATGAGTGATTTGTAGAGCTGACGTTGAGGCCTCTGATCTGTAGATTTACTAGTATATATATTAGGCTGGGCCGAAAAAAACTTTTTTTTTATTTTTTGATTCGCTATACCGCGGAAAACTTGCCTCTAGTTTAGCTTAGTATAAAACAAAATTAAAATAAATAAATTGTTACGTTTGGCGGTAGCGCATCGGCCCTAAAATTTGAGAAAAAATAAGATTTTTATCATTTTCAAGGGGGAGTGCGAGAATTTTTTTGCTTTGTATTTTGGTTCGCTATACCACGGAAAACTTGCCTCTAGGGTAGCTTAGTATAATGCAAAAATAAAATAAATAAATTGTTACGTTTGCCAGTAGCGCATCCGCTCTGGGGTTCCCACTGCCTTCGGAACCATATAGCAAGCGTGGTGCGCAAGCGCTGCAAAATCCATTAGGTCCACCTTCCACTGCCAGGCGGCGCAATCTCTTCTATACGAATCTTCAGGCATGTTTGGAACTAAAATCTGTAAGTTCTATCGATGTCGAGTCGAATTAGCCAATCCGCGTTGTGATAGAAACCATAAATCCCGAGATAGTTGCAAAATCCATTGGTGCCACTTTCCACCACTAGTGGGTGCAATCTGTTTTATACGAACATAACTGATATCTTTAAGGCTGTCGATGTCGAGTCAAATGAGACATACACCATCGTGATCGGGCCCATAGAACCAGAGATAAGCAATCGCCCCAGGTTGTGAAACTCTGAACTAAAATTGGTAAGTTATATCGATATCGAATCGAATGAACCAAACTGAGTTGTGATTGGACCTATAGAACTCGAGATACTCTGAAATGAAATAAAAAATCGGAAGTCATTATTCGAAAAGTGTGGTTTATACAACTCATAAGTCCACTTTAATATTATAGAGGGTGATTATTAAATTAATTCGAATGTTCTAAATCAGTTGCGTTGAAATTGGAAAGTTAGTTGCTGAGTTATGGAATCTGCGCATAGTTAGAGAGAAAATCGTGAAGGTGGAGGGAAGATGAGACTGCTTTTTGCTAAACAACTAATTAAAACTATCTAATTACTTGTTCAAAAAATGTGATTCGTAGAAAAGTTTGGAACTTAAAAGAAAATTTGCTATTCGGAAAGAAAAAAAATTGCTATTTTTATTAAGTTACTATTCGGGAATAGTGGTATTTATATATGCATCACAGCAATTCAACACTACGGATGAACCAAAAAAAGTTAAATTTGTTAAATGGAATTAGTTCTGTGGAAATCGGGGCATTAGATATGTATGTATTAAAATATGGTGTAAAATAACGATAAACCCGACGCTAGGGAGCACGGTTCACTAAATACATTATTTAATTATAAGTCACCCCCCCCCTCCCTTCCCCATCCCGCGAATAAGAAAAATTACAAACATTTCTTTATTTATTAAAGCCATTGTCAAATAGGTTTTTAATTCTTTACCGTAAAAATCAAGTGCTTTTACCTTGTCAAATATAGCTTAACAAAGAAAAATCATGTTCAAGTATAGATAATGAAACACTTTCCAACGCATTCAGAATACCGTAACAAAACATCACAGTATAATATGGTAAAAAATGATGTCTAAGTAAACAATTTGGAAAACGCACAATACATTTGAAAACCCAATGGAAGTAATCACCGCCAATAGTCGGACAAGTATCCGATTTCGTTTGTGCAACCCTGTAAATGATTTATAGATTTTTATATATACGACATAGTATTCTAACATTTTCTTCAGTTAGGAAACGCACAGTGGAAAATTCCCCTACGTCAACCAGAAACCAGAAATTTACTCAAGATATTTTGTGCAGCCCTGTATAGAAACTATAGAATTTATGTACACCAAAAATTGAGTTAAATTATAAAATGCATAGCAAAACTGAAAGCGCACTTCCAGCAATTATTTTGCAATTATTAGTGATAGACGTACTGTAACCGAATTATTTTGTGTGTCCCTGTAAATAAACGATGAATGCCATGTACACCTTATTCTATGGAAAGCATCTTGTACTGCACCTCAGTGACATATATCAGTTTCAATAGGTTTGAAATACTGTAACATCGCAAACGATTTTTGCCCATAGACCGTAATGTAACGGAATTATTTAGAGGGTCCCTGTAAATGAACTATAAATGCTACATACTTCATTTCCAATTCCGAACAAGCAAGAGTAAACCTCAATCACATATATCAATTCCATAGCAATCAGAGTATATTTACATGAGTTAGAGCAATGACAGATGGAAGAGAGGACATCCGGCATGCAAATAGACCGAATTCATAAACACTTTTCAACTATTTTGAAAGCGTTCAAATTTATATGCATAACAATTGTACATAAACTTTACATTAAGAAACATTACATTATATTTCATATTATTAAATATATTTCTTATTAAAAAGCATTACGCGCGGGGGAGAAACTTCAAATTACAATTATATAATGTACGTATATATATGAATTTTTAGATAATTACTTATGCACATGCTTGGAAAAAAGTAAACACCAGGTACTAATTAATTCACAAAAAGGTGGAAGATTAAATTGGTACCAGTTGATTGGAAAAAACACATACATTCTTTTGATATACAGTTTTAATTTTTAAAAGTATACACGACATTTCACATAATAAAAATACACCTTTAAATTAACCTAATTGAACTTTTACATGATACTCGTAGGATTAATTTTTGAGTTATTAATTGTTTTATAAAAAGCCGATATCAGATGTTTTCTCCAAACTCAAATCCGTTACTTATACCAAGTATGTGAGCATCCACTATATTTCATACACCATTCCATATATCCGTCTCATGATGTGTTTTTAAGGATAACTAAAGAAACAACAACAAAAAAAAAATGTCAAAGTAACGTAGGATATTTTTATACGCTTATATGGACGCTTGGAATGTAATAAAAACGTGAGGTTAATGATTTTGTTTTGAATATCAATTTTGTAATCCACATTCCATATCATAAAAAATATCAGAACTACATGAACACGGCATTTGTAATTTAATTTTCTTATAGCCTGTTCATTCCAAATTTCAGATTATTATTTTATAGATTAAAGATTATTATTTTATAAAATACTAGCAAGCTACGCCCGCTACGCTAGTCAATTTCTTTTAACGAACCTTTAATCAAACAAAATATTGACATTTCATAAATAACTTTTATATTTTAACAGAATAATAAGGCTACTATAATTTGTGACTCGTGCTATAGCCAATATACACGTCAGGACACGTCGCCCTTATCATTATCTTTTTACGCATGAAGGTTTCGCTATGGTACTCTATTGTGAAATTTGTTAATTTTTGAAATTCAATATTTGAAAAACGGCATAATCATTAGATTTGAAATTTATATCAAGAAAAATACAATTTTTTACCTTTCAAACGCAGTTTGTCTAACAATTTTCTGACAAATACTTTTTGAGCTATCATTTTTTTCAGTAGCTTCAAATGTTTCATTTTCCGAGATTAATCTGGTGCAACAATTAGCGAAAAATCCAGTCGTCAGCAACGCATAGTTTTTTATTAAAGAGGCAGTTGGAGCAGGGATTGTCACCACCAATTTGCCACCATCACTTTTGAAATCGGTTCCGGGGTTCCAGAGATTCCATAGAAATTGTAATTTAGAATGACTTCAGAACGCTTTTCGCTCATTTCACCCATTTAAATTTCGATTTTTTTAAAAATTTATTCTTAGAGAGCATTTACATCTTATAAGTAACTACAATGCTAAATTTCAAATTTCTTGCCCCTTCAGTATAAAAAAGTCGCAATTTTCGAACATTTTTCGATCCTGCACCCCATTGATGTTAGTGGCACCGACATAAAATATAGCCTATGTTGGAGTAGGGATTGTCCCCATTAATTTGCCACCATTACTTTTGAAATCGGTTCTGTAGTTCCTGAGATTTTATAGAAATTGTAATTTAGACTGTTTTTAGAAAGCTTTTCGCTCATTTCACCCTTTTAAATTTAAATTTCTTTTTTATTTTGTTCTTAGAGACCATTTACATCTTATAAGTAACTACAATGACAAATTTCAAATTTCTAGCTCCTTCAGAATAAAAAATAAAAATAAAACTGCCCAGTTAAACTGTGGGCATTGAGCTCACAGGCTATTCACACTAATTGTATATTATACTCTTATTTCAAAGAATTTGAAATAAGCCCATCGAAAAATAAAGAAATAAACAATATATTAAGAGGGGGGGGTCATCCCCCCGTTACCCCCCTCATAGTTAACTAATGAACCCCTTAAACTAATCAGGTAAATCTCTAATTACAATGAATATATATACAAAATTTGAAGAAAATCGGATAATTCTGCATGAAAAACCCATTTATATAAATTAAGGCGGGATTAGCCCCTCCGTTCCCCCCCTTTATACTTAACCAATCAATCCCGAAAACTAATCAGGGAAGCGCCTTAACCCAATGAACCTATAAACAAATTTTGAAGCAAATGGGATAATTCTGCATGAAAAACCCATTTATATAAATTAAGGGGGGGATTAGCCCCCCCTTCCCCCCTTTATACTTAACCAACCAATCCCGAAAACTAATCAGGGAAGTACCTTAACACAGTGAACCTATAAACAAAATTTGGATGAAAACGGAATAATTCTGCATGAAAAACCCATTTATATAAATTAAGGGGGGTATTAGCCCCCCGTTCCCCCCTTTATACTTAATCAATCAATCCCGAAAACTAATCAGGGGAGCGTCTTAACCCAATGAACCTATAAACAAATTTTGAAGCAAATAATTCTGCATGAAAAACCCATTTATATAAATTAAGGGGGGAATTATCCCCCCGTTCCCCCCTTTATACTTAATCAATCAATCCCGAAAACTAATCAGGGAAGCGCCTTAACACAGTGAACCTATAAACAAAATTTGAAGGAAATGGGATGATTTTGCAAGAAAAACCCATTTATATAAATTAAGGGGGGTTATCACCCCGTTCCCCCCTTTATACTTAATCAATCAATCCCGAAAACTAATCAGGGAAGCGCCTTAACACAGTGAACCTATAAACAAAATTTGAAGGAAATGGGATAATTTTGCATGAAAAACCCATTTATATAAATTAAGGGGGGGTTATCACCCCGTTCCCCCCTTTATACTTAACCAATCAATCCCGAAAACTAATCAGGGAAACGCCTCAACACAGTGAACCTATAAACAAAATTTGAAGGAAAACGGAATAATTCTGCATGAAAAACCCATTTATATAAAATAATGGGGGATATGCCCCCCGTTCCCTCCTTTATACTTAACCAATCAATCCCGAAAACTAATCAGGGAAACGCATTAGCACAGTGAACCTATAAACAAAATTTGAAGGAAATGGGATAATTTTGCATGAAAAACCCATTTATATAAATTAAGGGGGGGTTATCACCCCGTTCCCCCCCTTTATATTTAACCAATCAATCCCGAAAACTAATCAGGGAAGCGCCTTAACACAGTGAACCTATAAACAAAATTTGAAGGAAAACGGAATAATTCTGCATGAAAAACCCATTTATATAAAATAAGGGGGGGATTACCCCCCCGTTCCCCCCTTTATACTTAACCAATCAATCCCGAAAAACTAATCAGGGAAGCGCCTTAACACAGTGAACCTATAAACAAAATTTCAAGGAAAACGGAATAATTCTGCTTGAAAAACCCATTTATATAAATTAAGGAGGGATTAGCCCCCCATTCCCCCCTTTATACTTAACCAATCAATCCCGAAAAGTAATCAGGGAAGCGTCTGAACCTGAACCCAATGAACCTATAAACAAAATTTGAAGGAAAACGGAATAATTCTGCATCAAAAACCCATTTATATAAATTAAGGGGGGATTAGTCCCCCGATCCCCCCCTTTATACTTAACTAATCAATCCCGAAAACTAATCAGGGATGCGCCTTAACTCAGTGAACCTATAAACAAAATTTGAAGGAAAACGGAACAATTCTGCATGAAAAACCCATTTATATAAATTAAGGGGGGGATTAGCCCCTTGTCCCCCCTCCCTTTATACTTAACCAATCAATCCCGAAAATTAATCAGGGAAGCGCCTTATCACAGTGAACCTATAAACAAAATTTGAAGGAAAACGGATATTTCTATGAAGAGTTATCGCATTACGTACGTACATACATACATACAGAACCGGCTGGCAAGCTCTCAGAGCTTGACAGCCAGTTTGATAGCTAAAAAATGGCAATTTTAGAAAGTTTTTTGCTACTGCACCCCCTGGGGTTAGTGGCACCGACATAAAATATAGCCTATGTTGGAGAAGGGGTTGTCACCATCAATTTGCCACCATCACTTTTGAAATCGGTTCGGTAGTTCCAGAGATTACCCCCTACAAACAAACAAACAAACAATCTTTACTCCTTTATAATATTAGTATAGATAAATAAGGAAAATAACAAACGTTAGGGAAAAAGAACAATGAATAACTTTAACTCCAAAACGTTTTATCCATCTGATCTGAAATTTGGTATATGATAATAAATTTCAAGACATATTTTTAAAAATACTTTGTGAAACATGGGTATTGTTATTGAAAATTTGAAAGTTAGTTCAAATTGTAGCCATGCCAAAGCTAAATTCAAATCTTAATTAAATATCATTTAGTAGTAGACATTCTTACTAATCGACTGATGCAAGTATTACTTTAGTTGCGGCAGAATTAGAGTTGCATTCAACCCAACCCCCCTCCTCTTTACAACTGTACATTTTTATTCATTACGAATATTTTAAAGGGTGTATTCAAATCCAAACTGCTTATTTTGAGTCACATTTGTAAATTCATTTTTGCTATAAAATGCATCCAATTGACAGGTTCTCTTATTCAGAAACTTTATAATGTCCGTATTGTCTCGATTTTTTGATAAAGGCAGAATATATTTCAAAAAATGATGTCAAAGTGGACATTTTGAACCGAATTTCCCAAAGCGACAGCTCTGGAAACAAAAAAAAAAATGATCGTACTGTGAAAATAATTGTCTTTAAATCAATTTCTAATTAATTGAACAAAGAATAAAAACATGGGGCCCTTATAAATGTCTTTATAAATCACGCCACCAAGTTTCCTGTTGTTACTTTTAAAAATGAGTCTGAGAATGTGTCTCAAAATTTGGAGTTGTTGAGCGTGGAAAAATATATTTTTTTTAATACCGCCGTAATAATAAAAATTTGCGACAATTAACATGATTTAAATAAAACAGTACACACAATATTCATACTTGAGAACCTTCGTTTTTTAGAAAAAAAAACTTTAAACCAGAATATTTATTTAATTAAATGTATCTTGCTTCCATGATGTAATCATTTGAAATCTATTTCATTTCATTTATTAAATTAAATTTCTGGTTCAAATATGTTTACTTCAGTGGGAGACATCCATTTTTTAACGGGTAAGTTGACAAGTATAATTTATGATATGCATCTAATGGCTATTGTTTCTAAAAAAGAAAATACTCGTTTTAAGATGAAGTGCAAACTATTAAAATAAAATACTGTATTACACTACAAAAAATATATTCATAATATACCCTTATAATTTCTCTTCATGTACAAATTTTAAAAACATAAAAACTTCCTGCAAGTTATTAAGAAGGTTTAGAGTCTAATGACCGAAAATAACAGTTAGGTATCACTTTTATGAAAATGCAGCAGCTAAGGGGCCGTCCATAAATGATGTCACGCTTGGAGGGGGTGGGAGGGGGGTTCACGAAATTGTAACAGTTTGTGACAAAGGGGTTGGAGGGGGTAAGAAGAAGTGTGACATCACACATTTTGGTGAAAATAAAATCATTAAAATCAGCAGATTAAATTTTGAAGTTATTTTGAAATTATCAGAATTAGAGTGTATTTTTTAATCGGACTAAAACAACTTGCACGTGATTTGTTTTCACTTATATTCCTTTCTTTAAAAAAATATATATATACATATATATAAATATTTTATTACTAATTGTATTACTTTATTGTATATTAATTATGTTTTTGTCATAAACCTTAGTCTTATTTTATACAAAATAAATACACGAATATTTTTTATTGTTATGCTCACAAATGTCATTAAAACTTATAGTTAAATTTGAAAAATAAAATTTGAAACATGGTCTATAACGTAGTGCTTTGTTTCTGAACTACAAGTATATGTCTATGTAATATAGCGTGACATGTGACAAGGGGGGGGGGGGGTTTGGTGAAGTGTGACAAGGGGTGAAGTGTGGGGAGGGGAATAAAAAATATTGAAAAAAAGTGTGACATCATTTATGGACAGCCCCTGACCTATGTACATATGTAGGCTTTAGGTATTTTTTTTTTTTTTTTAGCAATAAAACATTTTTCGATTTAACATTTACCTGAATAAAAATACAAACATTATAAAGCAAAATAATAAATAATGTTACAATCAAAGAAACATGTCTCTATTTTTTTTTTTTTTTTTTTTTTTTTTTTAACAACATGATATCAACATAAAGTAGTGCATAGAAAAATATTTTCAAAAAATGTCCCTATCATGAATCTTAATGTAAAGAACTGAAACAGTCTTTTAATATGTCATCATGTACAGAACTACTATAATTTTTATAAACTTATCATTATGTACAGAACTAAAATTGTTTTAAATATATCATCTCGACCAAAATTCTAGTCTCCAGTAAAAATATTTATCTCCACTACTGCCCTCTCCCCGTCACTGATTTTCAAAAAACACAAACGTTTTTTTATGAATGAATTAAAAAATAAAGAATAACAAGCATTGTTTAGAATAATTATTTACATAGTTTAGAATAGTACATAATTTAGAAAGGTAATATAAACTAATATTAAAAAAAAAAAAAAAAAAAAAAAAAAAATATTTCAACAAATTTATGTATGTCTGAAGAAAAAAAATAGTGGCTGAATTACCGGCATGTTCGAGAAATGCTGATTATAGAATGTTTAAAACGTTTGGATAATTGAATGCTACAAAATCTATAATTAAAAAACGAAGATTCAAATGCAAAATGATTGTAGTACTTACTCCAAGGCGCGAAGCAGCTCAAAATATTTCCCTAGCGCAATAAAATGTTACCAAACAAAAAAAAATAACACTTAAGAATTTTTTATTTAATTTTTTTCTCTCCACTTTTTAAAAGAAAACATTCTTCGCAGAGAAGCAGTACCCCAATCTTTTATGTCATATAGACTAGACAATCGTCTCCAAACCAGGGTGGCGGTAACCAATCGTAAAATGCGTGCTAAGTACACAGGGGCCATGATAATAAAGGCGCTAAGCATTTTAAGTGAGGGAGAAATATTTAAATAATACATATTATTTAATTTTATTAAAATTAATTATTATTGAAAATTTAAATAGTAATATAGATTTACTCCAAATGAATTACTTATAATCACTTATATGTTATTATTATTTAAAATGAATGTGAGAAATTAATCATTTTTAAATATGAACAGTTTTAATTCTGATTTGAAACTTACAAAAAAATACTTGCGCATTTTTTAGCATTGTATCCAATTTTAGTTGCCTTCACGCAGACTATATTAACACGATTTCTTATTATTTTATTGAACCTCCCCACCCCCCCCCCCCCCCCTCCTCACACATTTTAATTACGTAACATGGTTTTGGCCGTAGTGGAAAAGAATGGCGTTTTCTGTGCATGAGATGGGAAATGCCTTTTAAACTTGTCTCTTCCATTAAAAGTACGATAGAAGAGGAATATCGCTGCTTGCCAAGTGCGAATAAAGGTGGGAGAAGGGGTAAATTCCGTTAATGCTCATATGTTAGGTCAATTTTTGTGAAGGGATTAAAAGCTATATTAAATTACTTGGTTGCCAGATAAAAAAAGAAAAAAAAAACATGCCATTTGACAAGCCTGATCTTGACAATTAATAAATAAATAGTAATAAGATTTTTTAAAGTGAAGAAATTATTTGATATTTTGTTCGAAGTTAATTTATATTCATAATTATGTAAACAAAATTTAGTTGGCTATTTAATAAATGTCTTATATAAAACTCCGACATTTACTAAAGTATCCTTTAAGTATTAAGCATTGAACTTTGAGCTGCTCATTGTTGTACGTTTTCATCAGGAATTTAAAAACTTCTTATGAAAGGAAACATTTTTATTAACTGAACTTCAATTAAAAATAAATATTGCTGTTGCTCTTATGAAAGATGCAATAATAATATGTAGGAAAATACATAGAAAGACGATTACTCAAAAAAAAAAAAAGGTTATCTTAGTTTAACATAATCTAAATATACAAGTAAAAGTGCAGTATTGTGAGGCTAAACGTTATTATTTGGAAGGAATAACAAGTGGGTAAGTGTGATCGAAGATCGCACAAAGGGTTTCGTTTCATATTCCTTTCAAAACACTTTATCCTTTTTTAATAAATCCAAGTAAATTTCATTTTCCAAAAAAAAAAAAAAAAATGTTTTTTATACAGTCAAATTTTACCGGTCTATTCTCGTTTTTCAACATATTCAAAATATAATTCGAATATAATAGCGGGGTAAGCCTGCTATTATACTCTGTCATAATAATATCTGTCATGCGAACTAAATGCGATATTAAAAAAAAATCAATTTTAAAATTAAACATGTTGTATAGAGACCTTCAAAATGTTAAAAAAAGCCAATATTTCCATAATCGGGTTTTTATCATGATTCAATACGTTCCTCAAACTTATATATTTACTATTCTCTGTTACTTATATTGATACTCTCTTTATATTATTCTCAAACATTTGAAAAAACTGTTATGAAGTCAGATTAATTTTCTTTTTAATTCTCTAATGACGTCATATTAAGCTGCTCTCTGTATTTACACATACTCATACTCCTTGTATTATTGAGAAATCTTTGAAAATTTCCGTTTTATTGCCAATATGACGTCATATTAATTTTTTTTTTCAATGGGTGAAGCTTTTTATTTCATTTTCATTTTTCACGTGGAAATCTTTCAATCGAAAATTAATTATTGTAGAAAAAATTTTATTGTGGATTTTTAATTGTTGGCAACTGTAATAACGAAGATTTTTTTTAATATAATAGGAAAAGACTGTTAAATTTCTGGGTTTTTTATATCTATATATTAAAATAATACGATTTTTTCAATTTTTAGGATTTTGAGCTTCATAATAGGTATTTAGCTATAAGTACACAAAATTTCATGACTGTAAGTTACATAGTTTCTGAGAACCGGCTCTGTAACGGCTGACAACGAAGCGGGAGTAATAGGGTTTCGTGAGATGAACGAAACCCTAATAAAAATGAAACATCTTTATGACATATCATCTTAGATATTATTAAAAAGTAAGAACACTATTTACAAAATGATGCACTTATGTATATATGTCATTTACGAGATACTTCCGAAATCATGTAATCTAATTAAAAAAATTTGCTTCACGAAAAACTTTTTCAAAACTGAAAAATGTTTACTAAAATAACCACAAAGGTCATTTTATTTTACTACACAACTGCAGCAAAGATTTTTTTTTCCTGAATGTAACTCTATATGTATACAACATTACTATTCATTGAAATTTCAATGATACAAAACTGTATTTTTGATTATAGTAAACCTACAATTTTTAAAAAGGCACAGTAATATGAATAAAAACATACAGAAAAAATATCGCTACTTAGAAAAAATTATGTCAATTTAATATTATACAAATACAAAAGGAAAACATATTTTATAGTAGACCAAACATCATACATTATTATTTAGAAGATATTAAAAAATATTGTTATTTTAAAATAAATTGTGGAATGTTCAAATAAATGCTGTATTTCATGCTCCAAAATACACTCATTGCCATAAAAATTTGCGCACCAAGAAAAAGACATCCAAATGAAATGAAATTTTAGACGCGTAAGTACTACTGTGATATGAGTAAGTGATTAGAAAACCAAAGAAAAAAAATCATTTATTGCAGAAAAAAAGTACAGATGAACGGAAATTTTAGTACTCTGCTGGACCCCTTCTAGCGCGAATGCACGATGCGATACGAGCGGGCATTGAAGCATACAAGTTCTGTATGATGTCCTGAGACATCTCGTTCCACAGTTGCTGTAAACGCGCCTCGAGTTCAACCAAACTCGTAGGGTGTCCAACTTGCCGTCCCAAATGATCCCAGATATGCTCCATTGGTGACAAATCTGGGGATCGAGCAGGCCAGCGAAGGGTGGTAATGTGGCGGAGGCAGGCTTGTGACATCCTTGCTGTGTGTGGCCGAGCATTGTCTTGCTGAAAAATGGTTCCTGGGAGCCCTGCCACAAGTGACAACACATGTGGCTGAAGGATGTCCTGGACGTACCGCTGAGCTGTCATTGTACCACGGATCAATATTAGGGGTGACCGTGTATCGTAAGCAATGGCACCCCATAACATCACACCAGCTGTGGGAACGGTGTGTCGCTGTAAAGCGAAGGCAGGATTGAGACGTTCACTACGGGGCCTCCACACACGAACACGATTGGCATCGCTGCTCAAATTGAATCTAGACTCGTCGCTGAAGACGACCTGGTTCCAGTCCGTTGCAGTCCAATCCCGTCGTGCGAGACACCACTCCAAACGGAGGCGTCGGTGGGTGGGTGTCATTGGCAGCACACGTAATGGGCGCCACGATACCAGATGTCCTTCAGCCAGGTGCCTTGCCATGGTTCGGGAAGACACAGGGGTCCGTAGTGAAGGTGCTGCCTGTGTCTGGATAGCGGCCAATGAGGCAGTTGGCTCTACGCGTGCGTTTCGTATGATGTGACGGTCTTCTCGACGACTGGTCTGTCAAGGGCGTCCCGAGCCAGGTCGCTGTGTAAATGACGTCTCTTCAGTCCACTGGTCCCAATACCTCGTCACAGTAAAATCAGAACGGCCTACTTGACGAGCTACTCGCCGAGCTGACCACCCAGCTTCCATCATCCCGATGATTCTTCCCCTCTCGAACTCTGACAGCTGCTCATATTGTCTTCGATGGCTGCGTAACGGCACGTCTACCTCAGCGTTTCCTTTGCAAAAGAAAAGGTACACTCAGACAAGTTCTGCTTACGAGTTTTATACTCCAAGGAGAGCGAAGTTCAACGCTCTCTAGTGGCATTGCGCAATGCCCAATCACGCTGCATTTCTAATCATTTGCATATCTGCCTGATATGTACCTTCATGCCAAATTTCGTTACGATTCCACAATTATTTCTTGGTGCGCAATTTTTTATGGCAATGAGTGTACAATTTCATATAAAACTGTCATAATATACCATCATAAAAATGGAACATCCTTATGAGTTATCCTCATAGATATTATTAAACAGTAAACTCATTATTTAAAAGGGTGATGCAATCATATATATTTCACTTACAGAATATGTTCATAATGATGTAATCTAATTCAAAAAGTTTGCTTCATGAAAATCTTCTTTTAAACTCTAAGAATATTTACTAAAATAACCACGAAGTTCATTCTTTTTTGCAGCACAGTAGTAGATAATTCCTTTTCTAAAGGGAACTATTTATATTATATCACATTGTTAATTATTAATTGAACTTCCAAAGACTGAAAAATTTAATTTTTATTGTATTAAGTCAAACATTTTAAAACGAATATACAATAATATAGAAGAGAACACACACAAATAAATATGGTTATTTAAGAAAAGAAAAAAAAAGACAAATTTAATATCATCTCAGAACTAAAGTAAAATCCATTTTGTAATAAAAGACAAACCAGTATTATTAGGAAGGGATGAAAAAAGTAATGTTATTTTTTTTAAATGGAAGAATGTCCAAATAAAATGCTGTGTTACATGCTCCAAAAGATAATTTCATATAAAAGTGCCTCATAATATATCATCATAAAAATGAAACAGTCTTATGAAATATCAACTTGGCAATTATGAGAGATGAAAAATATTATTTAAAAAGGTACGACAATTACTTATATTTCTCTTAAGGGAATTTAGTTTCACAGTCATAAAAAAATGCAACAGAAGTCCTCTTCACAAGAAATTTGTTTTAAACTCCAAAAACACTTAGTTTAATAACGGAGAAGTACGCCATTCTTTACTGCTCCTAGTAACAAACATGTTTTTTCCCCTAAAGGGAATTTTGTTTTTATACCACATTATTTTTAACTGAACCTTGCACTATAGAGACCTTAATGTTGATTGTAATGAGAAAACAATTTTAAAATAAAAGGATATTTAAACTATATATATATATATATATATATATACACTATATTGCCAAAGGTGACCGGTCACTTGCAATTTTAGACGTTTTGTTAACTATCTAGAAAAATAGATGAGGAATTAACCTGAAACTACAAGTGTGTAAACAGTATAGAATAGGTTATATATTTCAGGGAAGATTTTTTCACGAAACCTCATAGGGGACTGTCAACAAATTGAAAAAAAAACGAATATCTTTCGGATAACCCTGTAAAAACTAATGTAGCAAAGGCGTTCAAACTCGAGATTATTAATAAGTGGCTTATTGTAATATACTGTGTTCATTTTTATGAGGATAGCATATATACTCGTAGAGAAATTAAGGTTTTTTTTTATAAAAACAGTCGAAAATTTCGCCTAGTTTTTTGCTTATAATTTGCAGAGTTCTTAATATAAAAAAAAGTTCTTTTCAGAAAATATGACAAAAACATTGTACATAATACTCTGCAATCAGAATTAAAAAATAATAAAAATTGGATGAAAAATGAGCAGGTTTACTAAAAAATGTTTCACTGCGCATCCGCGAATGCAATCAAAATATATTATGCATAATGTATTAGCTAAGTATATAGAGCAACTTTTGTGAAAGTCTCAAAATCATAGCTTGAAAATTCTGAAAATTATCCTCGATAGAATAAGCTCGAAATCCTTTGTTCTCAAAAGGAAGCAAAAATATGAGGGGTTGTATCCAAATATAGTAGTACGTGCAATATTGTGTTCGCTATCTTGGCACTAATCAACACATATTTGATACAACCCCTCATCTTTTTGCTTCTTTTTGGGAACAACGGATTTTGAGCTTATTCTAGCGACGATAATTTTCAGAATTTTCAAGTTATGATTTTGAGACTTTCACAAAAGTTGCTCTATATACGTAGCTAATACATTATGCATATTATATTTTGATTGCCTTCGCGCATGCGCAGTGAAACATTTTTTAGTAAACCTGCTCATTTTTCATCCAATTTTTATTATTTTTTAATTCTGATTTCAGAGTATTATGTAGAATGTTTTTTGTCATATTTTCTGAAAAGAACTTTTTTTTTATATTAAGAACTCTGCAAATTATAAGCAAAAAACAAGGCGAAATTTAGTGCTGTTTTATAAAAACATTAATTTTTCAACGAGTATACAAGCTATCCTCATAAAAATGAACACAGTATATTACAATAAGCCACTTATTAATAATCTCGAGTTTGAACGCCTTTGCTACATTAGTTTTTACAGGGTTATCCAAAAGATATTCGTTCTTTTTCAATTTATTGACAGTCCCCTATGGGGTTTCGTGAAAAAATCTTCGCGGAAATGTATAACATATACTATACTGTTTACACACCTGCAGTTTCAGGTTAATTCCTCATGTATTTTTCTAGATAGTTAACAAACGTCTAAAATCGCAAGTGACCGGTCACCTTTGGCAATATAGTGTATATATTACACACACACACACACATGTATATATATATATAACAATTAATGAAACATTACCGAAACACCAACAAAAACTATGAAATTATGAATTAGAATATATATATATATATATATATATATATGTGTGTGTGTGTGTGTGTGTGTGTGTGTATGTTACTGTCAATATGATTAATCCGGTCATTATTAATAATGACCGGACATAATTGCTGGTTATTATTAATAATAACCGCGGTCGTTATTAATAATAACCGGTTATAATTAATAATGACCGGATTAATCGTATTGACCGCAACACACACACACACACACACATATATATATTACATACTTTATTATTATATTTATTTTTCTACTTTTACTGTTTAAATTATTTCATTGTTGTAATTTCATAGCCAGTAGGTTATTATAGAGAGCTCGGTTTGAGGCATAACTAACTTCCTTCTTGTTGTAACTATATAGAATATTATTTACCTACCTGCCTTGCCTTTATTGATTATGAAAAGCATTTGATTCGGTCTATACATCTGCAGTAGTAGATTCTCTGGAGGACATTGTTATAGACCTACCGTACATCAATATCATAAAGAAGATTTACAACAAAGCAATAGCCACCATCCGTTTGGACAAAGGAAAAGCGAAGATCAAACTTGGAAGAGGTGTAAGACAAGGAGACACCATTTCGCCTAAACTTTTTATTCCTGTCTTAGAAATTATTTTCAAAAAGCTGGATTGGGAAAATAAAGGAGTTAGAATAAACGGGGAATATTTAAGCCATCTCCGGTTTGCTGATGACATTTTAATTTTCAGTAATATCCTTGAAGAATTGGAAAATATGCTAAAATATTCGACAGAAGCTAGCATTAATGTGGGATTAAAAATAAATTTGGAAAATACTAAGGTGATGTTCAATTCATTTGCATCAAAAAAGAAAATCGTCTACAACAACACTGATATTAAAGAAGTTTAGAGTTATGTGTACCTTGGACAGGAAATATCATCGGACAACAGTATCATGAATGAAATCAATAGAAGAATAAGAAAAGGATGGAGAGTTTTTTGAAGAACAATGTTATTCTGATGAGTATCATGCCTCTTTGTTTGAAAAGAAACGTGTTTAAGCAATGTGTTTTGCCCGCACTAACCTATGAAGCAGAAATATGTGCGCTAACAAAACGGATGCTACAAAGATAACAAACAACACAGAAGTGGTATGGAAAGATATTTGCTAGGCATAACTAGAAGAGACAGAAAGAGATTAACCTAGATAAGAAGTCAGACGAAAGTTTTTGACATTATTGAGAGAATTAAACGGTTGAAATGGAAATGGGCTGGGCACATTGCAAGAAGACAAGACAATAGATGGAGCACAAACACCCTACAGTGGTATCCCAGAGATGTAAAACGAACAAGAAGACGACCGCAAGTAAGATGGAGTGGCGAAATCAGCAAAGTGGCCGGTGTTAAATTGATGACCATAGTACGAGACAGGTAACCATGGAAAATCAGGGGGAGGCCTACATACATCAAACGATTGAAAACGGTTGTTAATGATGATGATAGTTTGAGGGTCTGGAGGTCGTGATCGGTGAAAATATACAAAATTTTTCTGGAATTGCTTTCTTCTGAATGGCTGCAATAGGTAGCTTTTTGGAATGAAAACTACCTAAAAAAATATATACAGGTGACTGATAAGGCGGTTGGCCCTTCAACAATTTATTTCAAAAATAACAAATTGTTATTACATTGCGTTTGTACCATCAGATTTTTCATATAGTTTATTTATTTATTTATTTATTTTTGTGGCAAAATAAAACAAATTGTTTTAAGAGATTCATAAGTATGCTCATATTTCAAATATAATTTTTTTAACGTCGTATCTGTGGGCGGTTTTCATCTCAAAACTTTTTAAAGATACCGAGTTTTTGAGGTAAAATGAAAACAAATAGTTTAAAGAGACCCGAAAGTTTTTTTTCCCATTTACAAATGCATTAAAAAAATAACTAATTGCCGTATCGTAGTGCGGTTTTCATCGTAAGATTTGTCAAAGAATTGCATATTTTGTGGTAAAAACTAGTTCTAAGTAAGTGTTAATTGTTATATATTTTTTTCTCTTGCAAAGAAAAATCCGACACTTTGACAAGTCTTTTTGTATAAAGAGGTCTGTGATATGACAGTTCGTTGAAGTTTCTTTAACAATTTTGTAATTGTCAACACATTTGTGGAACATCCTGGATTATCCTTTCTTTCTTTTTAATAGCATTCGTGAGAGAACTTAATTTTTCCTCGCCGATATTCATCGATTTGGGCAAAATAATATTAATAAATCGCCGCTGTTCATCCGAAATATTATTGCCTAAATTTAAAAAAAGGAAAAAAATAATGAACAAAAAAAGGGTTATTGGCAGATTTAATTTACGCGCTAGATTGGTAAAGATAAAAAAACTACTTTTTAATTATGAAATTCATCTATTTAAAGTTTTTCTTCTTTTTCTTTTCAAAATACTTTTAAAACATTTCACACTGTAAGGTAAAGCTAGGAGAGTCTACGCACAATTCAAAATTTTATTTTTTTGCTAAACTATCCATGAATAATTTTTACTTCATTTATTTTTTATGCATTTCCATTGCTATTTTGTTGTTATGTGGCAATTTAATAGAACAGTTGTAATAAAACCAAGAAAGTTATTTTGCGCAATCTGTCCTTACAGGGTTGGTGTGTTTGCGAACATGGGTAGGAGAGATTGTTACTAATAATAACTACAATTAAACTGTTAACAATAATAATTACACTTAAATGACATTGCTGAAAGGTTTTTGTGAACAAATATTATTGTATTAGGAGTGAATATTTCAACCTAATGATTAAAGAATCAGAAAACGGAAATAATTTTAAAAACGATTAAACAATTTTAATGAAAGGGAAAAAAATTAAAGAATCAGAAAAAGGAAGTCCAGATAAGATTACAAAATAACATTAAGTTACTTGATAACGCGTTTAACTTAAAATTAGTCCATTTTATTTTTTCAATTTTTTATGCAAATTTATCAATAAGCTACGTAATCTTTCCTAGAATAGAAACTAATGGAAACAATGCACCATCTCTCCTAAGTAGCAGATACGCAAATTCTCCAATTTCGGCTCGGCTTTTTATATAAACATGGCCGCTACTAAAACGAAACGTTGTTGTTCACATTGTTAGTCTAGATTAGTAGCTTATGAGAAATCGTTTAAGTTTAAAATATTTTGTACTACTGACATCATATAGAAATTCTAATGAATAGCTATGAACATTCAAGCACTTACTTTGGGTAAACAAAACAAAATAGAAATGCTTTCTCTTAGACGCTCAAAACAATCAACGTGCACTTCCAAGTAGACACTCCACTACTGCTGTTGTACAACTACCTGGAGTCGCTGCGCGCTCACTGTACTCCTTCCCCTCGAACCTCTAGGTGCGCAATCTCTCTGACCGCGCCATCTCTCCTAGCTTTACCTTAGATAAAAAAAATTATTAAGGAAACCGACTCATGTAATTCAAAATATTATCGCTTAGGTTCAAAAAAGAAAAAAAAAAAAAGAACAGAAATAACTAACTATTGTTAGATTTTTTTTAATCAAGAAAGATTAAGATAAATAAATAATTTTTAGTTTTTAAAGTAACGTTATTATAAATATTTTTATTTTACTAAATTGACCCCTTTTTTTTAACACTAATGCCTAAATTTTTCTATTTTAATTGAATTCTTTAAAGCACTTTATTGTTCCTACCCGGATATTCTCAATGTAGGCAAATAAATATTAAGATATCGAATTAATAAATAAATAGACACGATTTTTATAATTTCTTATTTGTCGATTTAACTTGTATTGTTCAAAAGAAATAAATACTTTTTATTTAATTAAAGTATTTTATTTTATGTTTTTTTTTCCTAAATGATATTAGGGAATTTCTCAATATCGGTCGGAAAATATTAAGCGAATCGTCTCATATAATGCAAAATGTTATTGTTTAAATAACGAAGTCCGATTGGATTAAATAATTAAGTCCGAGGGGACAAAATTTAATTTTTTATTTATGGAATTTTTGAAGAAATTTTTTTTTTCTAAACTGTATTTTTATCTAATGTATTTTTCTATCGTGATAAAAAAAATTTAAAACATCGAAATTTTGTTATTTCTTTTTATTTTAAATTTTAAACTTATTTTATTTTTTATATAACTCATAATCCACTTGTCTGATTTCATTACTTTTTTTCGCTATTGTGTGTAGAAAAGTTTTCTTGTTAATTTGTCTTCAGGAATTAAAAAAAAGTATTACTTACAAAGATATTAAAAAAAGGTTAAAAAAAAGAGGATTTTTTAGAGCAATTTTTACGTTGAAGAATATATTTTAAACATTTCAAAATGAAATTAAAAATCCTGAAGACAATTTATTAAAAACATAACATAAAAACTCTGTACAAAATTTCATACAAGAACACATCATGAATATCTTTTAAGAAAGTTTAGATTTATCCTTTTAAACATGACAAATTATAAAAGTATACCTTCTGAGATAAATAGGTTTAATGTTTTAGTAAAGGGAAGGGAAGAATTGAGTGTACAACACAAACATTGTTATCTCTGCTGATGTATTCATTGCAGAAATACGCGATTTGCTTTATTTAATTTATTTAATTTTACAATAATTTATTAGTAAGAAAACTAGTCAGATGTTCAAATCCCCAAACTTTCTTCTATCTCATACAGGCTTCACATACACCAAAATCGAATCAGCATCTAATTATGTCAAGGTTAACAGAATCTAAATCGCGCCACCTGTTGGGAGACTTACACCAAACGCTAAACAACAACAACAAATGTCAACATTGAACTCAATCTGAAGTTTGATGAAATTCTGTGCATTAGCTCTTGAGATATAGCTATCGTGAGAATGATGAAAAAAGATAATAGCAGCGCCACCTGTTGGGATATTTACACCAAAACGTAATCAGCATCTATTTATGTCAGGGTCTAACAGAATCTGAAGTTTGATGAAATTCCGTGCATTAGTGCTTGAGATATAGCTATCATAAAAATCATGAAAAAAGTGGTATAGCAGCGCCACCTGTTGGAATATCTACATCAAAACGTAATCAGCGTCTATTTATGTCAAGGTCTAACTGAATCTGTGGTTTGATGAAAATAAGTGCTTTAGTTCTTGATATAGAGCTATTGCGGAAATCGTGAAAAATACAGCATAGCAGCGCCACCTATTGGGCGATTTTCACCAAACACTAATCAGCAGCTATGTATATCAGGGAATAACTGAATATAACGTTTTATTAAATTTCGTGCATTTGTTCTTGAGATAGAGCGCCCACAAAATGTTTGTCACATACAGACATTTTCAAAGGGAATTTCTGAATGTGTGACGAATAATATTATGCAAATCGACTCATCTAATTCAAAATTGTATTGCATAAATTTTGAAAAAGAAAAATAATAATGTACAATGGAAAGAGCTTCCTATTGGTAGATTTTTTTTTATACGCTAGAAAGATTAAGATAGATAAATAATTTTTAAATTTTAGTTTTTTATGTATGTTTTAGTTTTAATTAAATTAATTTTTATTTATTTATTTATCTTAATTAGTGACTGTGTATCAAAAAAGTCCTTCCAGCCTGTACCGGGAGGAAAAGGTAGCTTTCATAGCCCATAGACCATGTTTTCAAAAATTCAACTCAATTTACTCAAACACCCTAAGCTAAATTGCTTGGAAACCGATTATAGAAGATTCAATCCCTGTTTTTGTATATTTAATTTGAATTCGTATTTCTGCATGAGAGTTGCAGCATAACAAAAATCAGATTGTTTCAAAATGTCAGCTAACCTAGAATTTCAAACTGCCGTATCTCTGCCATTTTTTAAGATATAGCAAAAACAAAAAAAAATGTTCCAGAATCCTTCTATCACATTCTAACACTTAACAAAAATATTTTTCAATTTATAATTTTTTTGTACATGTTTTTGAATAAAAAAATTAAGAGATTTTCACTGGCCGCCATTTTGAAACAAGATGGTGGATGAAGCTGGTCAACGAACTCGGTCGAGACCTTGATATGTTCTGTACACATGATCAGTCACATTCATATCGGTTGATAAATAAGAGAGTTACAGCATAACAAATATCAGATTGTTTCAAAATCTCAGCCACCAAAGAATTTAAAACTGCCATATCTCAGCCATTTTTTATGATATAGCAAGAACAAAAAATGTTCCAGGATCCATGTATCACGTTCTAACACTTAACAGAAACAATTTTTTCAATTTATAAATTTTTAGTACATGTTTTTGAATTAAACAAAATAAAATTTTTCACTGGCCGCCATTTTGAAACAAGATGGCGAATGAAACTGGCCAACGAACTCGGTCCAGATCTTACTATGCCCTATACACATGCTCAGTTACATCCAAATTGGTTCATAAATTAGAGACTTACAGCATGTCAAATGTCAGATATATATATATATATGGATACACATAAATCAACATTTGAACGGAGGGTGGTTTTGGGGTCTGGGGGTCATGATAGGTGAAAATATGCCAAATTTTTTTGGAATTGCTTTCCTCCGAACGGCTGCAATAGGTAGCTTTTAGTATTGAAAACTACCCAAAACACCTATCCTCCAAATGCCATGCTTTGAGGAGCAATGGTTTACGCAGATGCTTTATACATTTGTCACTGTTAAATGTATCATTCTACACTGAGTTGTCACGCAAGAGTTGTCATATATTTATAACCAAACACTATATAAATGATTATCATACTAAATGTGTCAATACAAAATTACCTAATTAAAATTACAAGTATATTTAGAAACCGTTCCTTTGAAGTTATGTACAATTTCCAAGGTGCAATAAAAACAGTATTTATAATAAACGATTTCTCAACGAATGAATAGTAAGTAACAAAGAAACATTCATAATCATATTCCGCACAGAGCAGCCTCAACAACAATGTTCTTTTCAATTGTCGGGGTGTTTCTAACATAAATAACACGTCGCTTTCTCATTGATTGCCTGCAAAACGCAACTCTGTAAAAAAAAAAAAAATCATTTTTACACGTTTTAAAGAGTTTTTGATGAATATCATTATTTTATATTTCAAATCTCACTTTGCGATTAGAAAAAAAAATAATATGACTTTAGAAATATCACTCTAACTCTATAATCAAACGCTACATACAAACGTTTAACGTACTAGATCATTCCGCAGAAAATTAAGCATATTCGCAAATCCTTCGTTGAAGTTATCATCATTTCCGCAGTCGCGGTTCAATAAAAACAAAATATATAATAACCATTTTGACACGTTTCAAAGTGTCTTCGATTTCTATCAATGATCTCTTCAAATAACTCACTTGCGCTTGGAAAAATTTAATACGACTTATTTACAAGAATTAAATGTGTTCCCACAATTCCGAAAACGCGGCATACTTTATTTATGAACAAATCCGGTTAAAATAAAGTCAGAACAATTGTCTTGATTGAAGAAGTTCCAGATTAAGACAGCAGAATTGAAACTTTCTTTATAAGTTTGACCTTGCGAGCATCATTCAGATAATTGCGTTGATAGCAAATCTTCGAAAATAGATTTTCTATCGTTGGTAACATTGTTTTGAAGCAGCAATTCGTTTGATTTTTTTTTCTTTTTTTTATCAAATTTTCTGTTGCAAAAAGTTCTAAAACTTTTCGAAGTTGTGTTTGTTTTAGAAATTACAAATGTCATTACAAGCCAAAAAGCTAAGAAATAATAATAATAATAATAATAATAATAATAATAATAATAATAATAATAATAAACAATAAATGAAACAATTAAAGTCTGCGTTTTGGAGAAAAAATAATAATCCTCCAGGAAATTGATTATTTAAAAAATATTTATTTCATTATTTTATACATTGAGATAATTTATTTGAAAAAATAAAAAGTGTGGAAAGGAGTTAATATTAGTTACGTATTAATCATTATTTTCCTTAACTCACTTTACGATGAAAAAATAAATAAATATGACTTTAAAAATATTACCATAATTGTATAACCAAACGCTACATAAATGTATATCATACTAGTCCATTCGTCAGAAAATTACCTAATAAACAATGTAACTACTTTTTCAAATAGTTCGTTGAAGTTAAGTACCATTTCCGAAGTCGCGGTTCAATAAAAACAAAAGATTCAAACCCCAATCCCAAACCACAACAGTAGAACCACAATATGAATTCCTTTCAATTAAACTAGTACTTCTATCATAAATGACACGATGTTTTCTCGACGATTGAAAGCAATAAGTAACTCTGACAGAAAAAAATAACAATAAAATAAAATAAAATAAGTGATTTTCACTCGTTTCAAAATGTCTTCGATATCTATCAATAATCTCTTCACTTCGCGCTTGCATAAAGTTAATAAGACTTATTTACAGGAATTAAATGTATTCCCACAATTTCTAAAACGCGGCATACTTGTTTTTATGAACAAATTCCGGTTACAATAACGTCAGAATAAATGTCTGGATAGAAGAAGATTGAGACAGCAGAATTTAAACTTTCTTTATAAGTTTGACCTTGCGAGCATCTTTCAGATAATTGCGTTGATAGAAAATCTTCGAAAATAGATGCTGTATCTTTGGAAACGTTGTTTTGAAGCAGAAGTTTGTCTTTTTTTTCCATCAAATTTTCTGCTGCAAAAAGTTCTAAATCTTCTCCGAATTGTGTTTCTTTTAGACCTTACAAATGTGATTACAAGCCAAAAAGCTAAGAAAGAATAAAAATACAGTAAAAATAAATGAACAATATACGAAACAGTTAAAGTCTGGATTGTGGAGAAAAAATAATACTCCTCCAGGAATTTGAATATTTAAAGATTATTTATTTCATTATTTTAAAAATCGAAACAATTTATTTCGAAAAATAAAAAGTGTAGAGAGGACCTAAGAATACTAGACCATTCGTCAGAAAATTACGTAATAAACAATGTAAGTACCTTTTCAAATCGTTCGTTGAAGTTAAGTACCATTTCCGAAGTCACGGTTCAATAAAAACAAAAGATAAAATAACCTTTTTAACAACTGAAAGTAAAGGTATTTCTTAAGAAATCGTTCACAATCCCAAACCACAACAATAGAACCACAAGACGAATTCCTTTCAATCACTCCAGTGCTTCTATCATAAATGACACGACGTTTTCTCAACGATTGAAAGCAATAAGTAACTCTGACATAAAATAAAATAAGTGATTTTTACTCGTTTCAAAATGTCTTCGATATCTATCAATAATCTCTACACTTTGCGCTTGCATAAATTGAATAGGACTTACTTAGAGAAATTAAATGTGTTCCCACAATTTTGAAAACACGGCACCTTGCTTTTATGAAAAAATCCGGTTGCAATAAAGTCCGAACAATCGTCTTGATCAAAGAAGTTCCGGATTGAGACAGCAGAATTGAAACTTTCTTTATAAGTTTGATCTTGCGAGCATCTTTCAGATAATTGTGTTGATAGCAAATTTTCGAAAATAGATTTTGTATCTCTAGAAACATTGTTTTGAAGCAGAAGTTTGTCTGTTTCGTTCCCATCAAATTTTCTGCTGCAAAAAGTTCTAAATCTTCTCCAAATTGTGTTTCTTTTAGAACTTACAAATGTGATTACAAGCCAAAAAGCTAAAAAAGAGTAAAAATATTGTAAAAATGAATAAACAATATATGAAACAATTAAAGCCTGCATTTTGTAGAAACAATAATACTGCTCCAGGAATTTGATTATTTAAAGATTATTTACTTCATTACTTTAAAAATCGAAACAATTTGAAAAGGACCTAAGAATACTAGACCATTCGTCAGAAAATTACCTAATAAAGAATATAAGTACTTTTGCAAATCGTTCGTTGCAATTATGTACCAATCTGAAGTCACGGTGCAATAAAAACAAAAGATAAAATACCCTCTTTTAACGAATGAAAGTAACGGTATTTCTGAAGAAATCATTCACAATCCCAAACTACAACAATAGAACTATAAGATGAATTCATTTCAATTACCCCAGTGCTTCTATTATAAATGACACGACGTTTTCCCGACGATTTAAAGCAATAAATAACTCTGCTAAAAAAAAAATATATATATAATATAATATAATAAAATAAGTCATTTGTACACGTTAAAAGTGTCTTCGATGCTATCACTAATCGCTTCGAGTATTTCACTTTGCCCTAGCAAAAATTTAATACGACTTATTTACAGGAATTAAATGTGTTCCCACAATTTTGAAACAACGGCATACTTGCTTTTATGAAAAAAATCCGGTTGCAATAAAGTCAGAACAATCGTCTTGATCGAAGGAGTTCCGGATTGAGACAGGAGAATTGAAACTTTCTTTCGAAGTTTCATCTTGCGAGCATCTTTCAGATAATTGAGTTGATAGCAAATCTTCGAAAACGGATTTTGTATCTTTGGAAACATTGTTTTAAAACTGCAGTTCCCCTATATTTTTTAATAAATTTTTCTGTTTCAAAAAAGTTCTGATACCTCTCCAAATTGTGATTCTTTTAGAATTTACAAATGGGATTACTAGCCAAAAAACTGAGAAAGAATAAAAATTCTGTAAAAATAAATAAATACTACATGAAGCAATTAAAGTCTACATTTTGAAGAAAAATAACCCTCCAGGAATTTGACTATTTAAAGATTATTCATTGTGTTATTTTATAAATACAGACAATTTATTTGAAAATAAAAGGCGGAACGGAACGCATTTAATATTAGTTACGAGTATTAATTCGGATTTGAAACTTCTATAAAAAAGCACAACTTTTACAACGTTTTTTTCCTGCGTGCGAACATTTTATTATAAAAAGCCTATGGCATTCATTTATGTTTTATTCTTTTTTTTTTAAATTTCTTTTTAAATTGTAGCCATTATCACCTATAATGAAGTAATACGAGAATATATACATAATGATTAAGACATTTCTTTTAAGTACGTATAGTTAATTATATTTCAGTAGCTCATGCAATAGTTTATGTTACAATTGTACAGATCTAAATAGGCTAACATTGTCATTTTTGAATAATTTTTTATTTTTGTTGCTTAAAAACGTGTTTCCGCTTCTGTGGGAAAAAAATGGGTGAATTAGTTTACGTCAATTTTAAGTAAATATGTACATTAGATTTAATAAAAATTAAAGAAATTGGCTTTATACTTTCTAAGTTCGCCATTTTAGCAAAAAAGGTAATTTGCAGGAAAATATTAAATTAAATTACCAAATATAATTAAATGGATATGAGACAATTTTAGAAAAAAATTTTGAATTCAAAGTTTAAAAATCACTTGTAGACTGCAGTATAACCCAAATAATTCAATGAACGCTATCGAAAACTTTGTTAATCCCTATGAACGAATTATAATAGCAAAATACATGATTAACGAATTCAAACAAGACACTTGAATGATATCGCTTTGATGTCACATATTTTTGTTTTTAGGATAGTTAATAGTAATTTATAAAATATTATATAAATTTCCTAAAAAATACTATATAAATTTTCTAAAAAAATCAGTATATTTCTTTCAAATGAATATCTAGTTGATAAATTAATCCATTTCTTATTCACGTGTTCATTTAAATGTTCCCAGATAACACCGTATCTTATTTACTTGTAAGATAAAACAAAAATAGAAAAGAAAAAAATATATACTTCACAGCTATTTTAGTCAAAAATCCTTTCGTTTATTTCATCTTCTGACTCCAATTTTATTCCTCGTAGTTCATTTTTTACTTAATGTCTTTTGAAAAAGTTAGTCACAACTTTCCTTATTTCAGCGATTGAATATAAATTATATAAGCGATTTTTTCGTTTTATTCGAAGAATCTGTCGCCATAAAATCTCTTTATTTCTATCATGTGTGTAATTTATCCAGTTCATCTTTAAATAATTCCCCACTTCGATTGCAAGCTATCTGCGGTCAGAAAATTACTTCTATCTTCTCGTGTTAGCGGTTGGCTAATTATTACCCGATACTCTTTCAATAAAAATTTTAATTTATCGTATTTCAATGTAATGGCCATACTTTTGCAAAATAGTATGTGGTTTAACCAAAGTACTTATCACGCCAAAACCTTCATGAATGTAAATTGTGAAAACATTGGCAAACATACATTCCAAAAACGAACACTTTGCTTAGTGATGAAGAATTAAGGATATAAAATCTTCGTGTGTCTTGAGGATCCCTCACATGGTACTTAGGTGCTACCATTTTATATCAATTAAAGGCTCTTTTTAAATGCCACTGTTAACCAGTCAGCATACGCGCTGGGATAAAATCTACCCCAGCTTACAACTATTACTTAAAAATGTGCGAAAATAGTTCGTGATAATTATGAGCTTTATAGTACCTTTTAAGCTGAATGATATCAAGATGTGGCCAAAAAAAATTACCTCCGATTGTGTATTTCCCATTCTTTTGTTATAAAAATGTCCCGTGGGAGGAAATTTACCCCACGCGTGTTTTAACGTAACCCATAATGATAGGAAAATGTTAATGCAAATGTTTATGTAAAAAATATAGTGTGCAAATAATAATATAATTTTTCTTTTAAACGTTAACAACTCTTACACATACAGTTTCTATATATCAGTTTTATACTTTTTTGTATTTTCATGGCTGAATTTGGACTGTAAAAGCTTTGTATGTAATGATACACACACAAAAAAAAAAAAAAAAAAATCTTAGTGCGAGATTTTTTTTTTTTTTTGCTTTAAATATAAAAGAACTTTTTATTTTAAGTTAAATTATGTTCTTTATTGGTTTACAATTTATTTCAAAATATAAATTTTTGTTTATAATCTAACCGGGGGGAAATTGACACACGAAAACCCATTGGGGTAAAATTTATCCGGCGCGTGTAGTAACTTAATGGAAATGGGTGCGTGTGCTGACGGGTTAAATTACCTTCTGTATCTACTCGAAACTGGAGTTATTACTCATACGCAATGAAGTTTTATAAAATGCGATATTTTTCATTTCCTGTGTCAACCTAAATTTATAATCAGTGTAATAACTTCCAAGATCAATACGCTCTCTCAGTTAGGTTTGATTTGATTCGGTATTCCAAACGTTATCGTGATGACACATTTTGAATATTTTTCACTTTTACACTATCTTGTAAACAAACTGTACAATCTATATACTTGGTTAACGAACTCATGGAAGATACTTGCAAGATTAATAAACTGTTATAATTAGATTCAAAGTGGTGCAGTATTTCAGACGTTATCGTTATGACAACATTTGCAAATTTTTTGCTTTTGTGTTTTCTTGTAAACAGTCTAAAATTTATCATGTTTGAAGAAATCAACCTGAAATTTCTCTTGGTTCTGTGCAAAGAGAGGATCTACTTGATTTTTTTTCTTTTTAATTATTTTAAGGCACTTACTCAGATTTAATGCAAATTAAACAATTTCGTTTCGCTCCTTCCGAGTTCGCTATTTTGGAGAGAAAGGTAATTTAAAGGAAAATTATAAATTAGGTCTACCAATTGTAATTGAATGTATTTGAGTCAATTATATTAAAAAAAAGTCTAATGTATTAAGCAATTATACTGTAAAACAAAACCATAGATTATAATATAACCCAAACCATTAAATGCATGCAATAGGAAATTTATTGTGTATTTGCAAACGAACTATAAGAGAATCATACATGATTAACGAATTCATTTAATATACTTGCAATGTCAATACAATGTTCTAATTAGATTCGAATTGGCGCAGTATTTCGAGTGGCAAGTTGACATGTCAATAGCACACATACTTGTAGGATTAAAATGATTCCCTGTGAATGTAAGGGGTCTTGTGAATTGGCCTCATTCTAGGAAGATCATACTATTGTGAGAAGAAGACCTGTCAGCTACACACATGCTGGTGGGATTAAAATAATCACCAGCGAAATGAGGGAGTCTAATGAATTGGTCTCATTCTAAGAATATAATATTATGGTGTAAAGAACTTCGTTGTCATTTTTAGTTACAAGTGAAATATTTCTACCTTGAAAAAAAGGGAGGCGAAATATATTGTATTAAGGACAATGCATTCTAGAGAGAGGAATTAAGATTATATCAGCTATTCTTGAGAAAGAAATAACTAAGCTCTTAAAGAATGGCAGTTCTGACTTGGAAAGAAGGGACAAAAAGGAAGTTGCAATCATCGGAGGTAGAGCGGTGGCTTTCTTCCCAATATAAGAGAGGCCAGTTTGGTGAGAAAAGACAGACGTCGACAGATATCGACAGATGCCAACGAGATGCTGACTGGATGCGAGATACGGAGGTCGTGAGTGCTGAAGCAAGTTCGTGGACAAGGTTCTTCTGAACTTGGTCAGAAGATGTTTATTCTGAAGTTGTACAAACTCTATCTAGATCACCTTATAATTTTTTATTTTTTTTTATTTTTAATTGTTAATCTACAATAAAGTTTTTTTTCGTTCAAAACGATAATGGGTTATATTGATTATATATACATATGTCCACTTTATCACATTCGGATATTATCGTGAGAACAAATTTTACAAATTTTAATTTATTTTATTTTACATATATATATATATATATATATATATATTCTTTATTTGCATTATTGTTTAAACCTTCGAAAAGTCGAGTCTAAAATGAATGTATATAAGTGTGTGTAATATATATATAAATCGATGCTTAGATATATAAAAAAGTGATTGCAATAAGTCGATTTCTAAAGACATCAACCTAAAAATCCTTCCGGCTGTATCGAAACATAAGGTATAACTTTTTTTTTTTTTCATTTATGTTTTTTTCAAAATACATACATTAGATTTAATACAAATTAAACAAATATGTCTCACACCTTCAAAGATCACTATTTTGGTGAGCAAGATATTTTGAAGTAAAAACTCAAATTTGGCCTACCAGATATAATTTAATAAATATGAGGCAATTATACAAAAAAAATTTTAATTTTCTTGAGATCATAGTTTAAAAATTCCCCATAAACTGCAATATAATTCACGCCATTAAATGAATACAATCGAAAAATTGTGTGGGTCTCTGTAAACGAACTATAAGAACAACATGATTAACGAGTTCATCCAAGATATTTCTATGGTTAATACCCAGTCCGATTTATATTCGAATTGGTGCATTATTTTGGATGTCATCATGCTGACGAATTTTCCATGTTTTTATTTTATTTTGTCTGTCTCTGTAAATAATGTATAAAGGCTACATACTTGAATAACGAACACACTATATAGATACTTACAAGATCAATACGCTGTTCCAATTAGTAACTTTTTGGTGCATATTAAGAATTTGTTCACAAAAAAATAATGGGACTACGAAATTTAAGTTTCCATAATTGTGAATATTTGACACATTTCCTTTCATAAACAACTACATCTGCGATAAAGTCGCAGCACATCGCCTTGACTGAACAAATTACAGATTGGACCAAACCAGCTGAATTAAAAACTTTCTTTCTATGTTTGGCTTTGTGAGAATATTTTATATAAATACTTTAATAGCAACTCTTCGAAAATAGACTTGTAATGTTGGAAAGGCTGTACAGTGTCAGTTTGTATGATTCTCTGTTGCTTCTCAATCTTTTACAGCAGAAAGTTTTGAAACTCCGCAAAATTCTAATTTTTTAGAGATTTCAAATATAATAACAATGTAAACACTAAACAATTTTAAAAGAAGAGAAATACGACAAAAAATTTACAACATAATTAAAAATTGAAATCTGAGTAAAAACTAGTTTTTTGAAAATTTAATTTTCAAAATTCAATCATAATTTAAATTTTTTGAAAATTTAATTTTCAAACCCATTTATTAATAAATACAATTATAATGAAAAAGAGAAAATTATTTTAAAGGAATAGAAATATGAGAAAAAAGGTACAACATAATTAAAAATTGAAATCAGCGAAAAAAGACTGCTGCCAAGAATTGTATTTTTTAAGCCGATTTATTAATAAATACAACAATGAAACAAAACTGCTTTATTCGCGATTTCATATATGTAGTAGGATAAAAAACACTTTTATATTTAAATTACTGTTATATTAAATATCCCTAAAAATCTTTTTTTATTGCTGTACACGTTCAGAACTCACTTGAGTTTGACTTTGATACAATTGCTTTGATATCTACA
Source organism: Maratus michaelseni (assembly GCA_963931845.1). Lineage (NCBI taxonomy): Eukaryota > Metazoa > Arthropoda > Arachnida > Araneae > Salticidae > Maratus > Maratus michaelseni. Next base: position 337,919,708 of record OZ007592.1, read on the forward strand.
GGGTGTTTCACTACCAGACCGACAAACTTGCAGGAGGGGCAGAGGGCACAAAGACGACTCGGAATCACATAGGAATGCAGGGTCGAAAATGCCGTAGTTGAGAGCTATGGTTCAAAGAAATAAAGAAAAAGAACAGAAACAGCAACACATTAATGGGGCAGAAATCATTTTATTGAAAGGTTGCACTACAGAAGGTATTTGAAATTACTACCTTTCCCCTAAAATAATGAAATTTGGAGAGCAAGTGCGTTTTGCGACTTCCTCGTGGCGCCTAAGTAAAAACTTCGAGGGCTAATTAACGGAAGAGTGGTTACGATTCTCCCAGTTGTCCAGAGAAGTTCCCTGATTGGGATATTCTTGTTCTTCATGTTGTGCACTATGTCCTAACTTGTGGATCTATTGCAAAAAAAAACTGCGCAGGGTATGGAAATTATTAAATGTATATGTAATATATAATATATGTTAGGGTCATTCGAGACAGTAACCTTGATAGCCAAACAGGGTGTTTCAGTACCAGACCGACAAACTTGCAAGAGGTGTAGAGGGCACAGAGACGACTCGGAATCAGATAGGAATGCAGGGTCGAAAATGCCGTTGGTGCGAGCTAAGGTTCAAAGAAGCAGAGAAAAAGAACAAAAAAGCAAAACAATAATGGAGCAGGAAACATTTTATTGAAAGGTTGTACTACAGAAGGTGTTCAAAATTAATGCCAGAAGTCGTCGGGCTGGCTTGACAGTGGTGTTGCATGGATTGACTTACGTTCTGGAAGATTCCTGGTGTGTCGCGTATCCTGCCTCGCCGCTTGAATATCTGTAGCTTCCAGCAGCATACGCGACACACCAGGAATCTTCCAGAACGTAAATCACTTCATGCGACACCACTGTCAAGCCTGCCCGACGACTTCTGGCATTAATTTTGAACACCTTCTGTAGTACAACCTTTCAATAAAATGTTTCCTGCTCCATTATTGTTTTGCTTTTTTGTTCTTTTTCTCTGCTTCTTTGAACCTTAGCTCGCACCAACGGCATTTTCGACCCTGCATTCCTATCTGATTCCGAGTCGTCTCTGTGCCCTCTACACCTCTTGCAAGTTTGTCGGTCTGGTACTGAAACACCCTGTATGGCTATCAAGGTTACTGTCTCGAATGACCCTAACATATATTATATATTACATATACATTTAATAATTTCCATACCCTGCGCAGTTTTTTTTGCAATAGATCCACAAGTTAGGACATAGTGCACAACATGAAGAACACGAATATCCCAATCAGGGAACTTCTCTGGACAGCTGGGGGAATCGTAACCACTCTTCCGTTAATTAGCCCTCGAAGTTTTTACTTAGGCGCCACGAGGAAGTCTCAAAACGCACTTGCTCTCCAAATTTCATTATTTTAGGGGAAATACAGGGTGATTTTTTTTAAGTTGTGAAAGTAAAACCCTATAACAAAAGAACCACTGATCCAAATAATCTGAAATTTCACTAGTATGGTCCCAAAGCATTGGGAATTTTTTTGGTGTGGTTAAAAAATCTTAAAATCGCACCGACAGATGGCGCTGTAAGTTAACAGAAACAAGGAATATAGTCAGGGAGAAAAACAATGGACAGAACTTTGAGAAACCATCTTCCGCAGGCCTTCTGTCGTCATCAGACCTTTTCTTAAATTTTCAAGTGTCCTAAATCTCCTAAGAGCAGTTGCTGCGCTGTCATTATTCTAATAATGCAGTGTCACTAACAACGCACGGTCCGTCAATGGCACAGTCATTGCGAGGATATCCGTAGAATAATGACCACGAGGTGTACGTCCTTCACTTTTTTATGGTCACTGTGCCTGTGTCGTGCGCAAGCTCGTCTCCCGGCTTTACTGCGTATACAGCGCCAACTGTCGGTGCGATTTTAAGTTTTTTTAACCATGCCTAAAAAATTCCCATTGTTTAGGGAGCACACTGATGAAATTTCAGGTCATTTGGATCAGTGGTTGTTTTGTTATAGGGTTTTACTTTCACAACTTAAAAAAAAAACCACCCTGTAGTTGAGGATAGTTGCTGAAATTTCTGTTACTGTCAGTTGTTGATGAGTCAGGTGGGACATTTTCCCATGAATTATCTCGCAAATACAGAGTGTCGCAAAGAGGTTGAAAAGCGCACGGTACGCTGAAAGTCCCAGGTTCCAGTCCTGGCCCAGGTCAATTTTTCACTTATGTTGGTTTAGTGAATTTAATTGTCTGATAAAATGTGTGTTCTTATATTGTGTAAAATAAAGTAATCAGACGTATTGTTCTGCTTTAATGTATATATATAAATAAATTACAAATGTGTTCAAAGAAGGTAGGAAATAAGAATTTATATCAAGTAGTCCTGCCACTAATTAAAAAAAATTAATTACACGTTTAATTTTTTTATATGGTCATTGAGTCCTATAAAGTATATATAGAAATATTTTCTACATTGTTTTACAATTACAACAAAAAAAATTCCTTTCTTCTACGACCAAAACGCACTGAGTTATGATGCCTTGAATTTTGTGAAATTTCTTAGCTTTCCGACAGTAAAAAATCATTTGCACGTTTTTATTGACAAAAAGCTCCGAGATTTCATAAAAGTCTACGAATCATACTCGGTGAGTTTTGGTCGTATAATAATGGAAATTTTAGTGCTGTACTTGTCAGAGCATGTACAATTTTTTTTACATAACTTCTAAGACCATGGGACTGTATAATAATATAAAGGGCAGGTTTTTGAAAATTAATGGCAAGACTATTTTATCAATATTATCTGAATTCTTATATTATGTTTAACGCTTCTTCAATTTGCATTGCTTATCTCAAACAGGTAAAAAATAAAGACGCGTTTCAATCTACTTGATGGGACATACTATTAATACAAACCTACAATACCAAATATCATATAAAGATGTTCAACATTAAATCTATCTCGCACAATTACCTAACTAAAAATGCAATTACCTTTGAAATACGTTCAGCAGATTTTAAGTTAAAAGTTATTTCCCTTTTATATTGGACTTCAATATATTCACTGGATAGTCCAATATTTTTTTCAACCATTGAAAGTAACGAAAACTAATGAGGAAACTTTCCAACGTCTATTCCCCAATACAACAATCGCCAGAATATGATTTTCCATGATCAAGGTACTTTTAGTATACATTTCACGATAATTTTTGGGCGATTGAAAACATTATTCGATCCCTTGCCATAATGATTTCTTATATTACTAGCAGGCATCACCCGCTACGCTGGTCGGTTTCTTCAAACAAACCTTGAATCAAATGAAATGTATCAGTGAATTTAACCATGTATTTTTGAAGCAATATGCACTTTAACTGAAATGTCTTACTGCATTGCTGAAAACTGTACGAATGTTATTACGCTATTATATTTTCTAAAGTGTCACATAATATTTGGCCTGATAAGGACCAAAAATTTAGTTGGTCCATTATAGCAGGATTTGGTACAGAGCGATAGAATGATATACAAAAACTATTCCTGAAAAATTATATAACTAACAATACAAGTCTCACCAAAATCTGTACAGTAGAACTTTCTGAAAATACGAATCTTTGGCAATCGGTTCACTTGATTATAGAACTTAACCCATAATTAGATAACTAAGCAACGTAGAAAGATACGTTATACAGGGTGATCCTGAATTCATGGTACAAACTTTAAGGAATGTTACAGAACACTTCAACTAACAGTTTTTGTATCGGAAACCATGGTCGGAAATCCATTTATATAGTGAAAAATACTCATATTATCTCATTGTTATTATCATCTGTTAATATCATATATCTTTTGAAGGGATTCGCACTGTAAGTTAGATATTTTTTAGGGATGGTTTTAGTATACAGGGAGATCTGGAATTCATGGTACAAACTTTAAGGGTCATGTAATATGTATCACATATTATTATATATCTCACTCCAATCCGAAGTTACTTTTTCGCTCATAACTTTAACAGTAGTAAATATAGTTTAAACGAAATCCTAACAATATGCTTATAATTCATACAAAGGTGAGTCTTTTGCGAAATTTGTTAAAATAATTCACTACTGTTAAAGTTATGAACGAAAACTCGATTTTGGATTGGAATGAGACGCCCTGTATTTTTGACTAAGTAAATGGATTTTGACCCTGGTTTCCTATACAATAAAGGATTTTGATAATAAATAAATTATAAATATATGTGTCCTGTACCAAACCAACCAGTGTAAAAATTATTTATTGTATAGGAAACCAGGGTCGGAAATCCCTTTATATCAAAATTACAGGGCGTCTCACTCCAGTCTGAAGTCGCATTTTTGTTCATAACTTTAATAGTAGTGAAGATATTTTAACAAAATTCACAGTAGACTCCTATTTGTAGGAATTGTAAGCATATTGTAAGGATTTCGTTAAAGAATCTGCACTACTATTAAAGTTATGAACGAAAACCTGACTTCGGATTGTAGCGAGACGCTGTAGATTTGACTATATAAATGGATTTCCGACCGATTGTTTGTTACAGTGTCCTGTACCAACCCTTAAAGTTTGTACCATGAATTCTGGATCACCATGGATATTAAAACCATCCCTAAAAAATATCTAACTTACAGTGCGAGTCCCATCAAAATCCATTCGGCAGAACGTAACTTATAAGCTGTCAGAACCAAAATCTCATTTGCATTTTATGTAAATAGAATAGTTTGTCACATTACAGTAACACAAATGCAAAATGGATATCTCAAATAAAACATTTATAAAGATATTTCATCAGTATAAATTAAAAAACGCCTAGGTCATAATTTTCTAAAAATATATTCTTATTTTGACATAATTTTAAAACTTAAAAGAATAGTGCAGCATAGAAGTGAAATGAAATGAAATGAAATCACCCTCTCGTGGAGATCCAGTTGTTAAGCATAGGAACTTTTATCCACGAGGAGAAATGTTTATTTAAAATTCATATTTTTGAATACATATTATATATTGAATATTACATTAGAGATTAAAATAAAATTAGTAAAAGTTGGTTTTTACAATACTGGTTCAGATCACAACATTTCTTAATATTGAAAAAAAAATGTAAGAAAAAGTATAAAAGAAAGTAATTAGAAAATTTATGAAATGAATACTTAATCGTAACGCAATTAGTAATTTTGCATGGTTCAAACAGTAATCTGAAATAGGAACTGTATGAGTACAAAAATGTGATCTGTAAGTAGATACAGTGTGTCGCAAAAATTATTGATGGATTTTGAAAGTCAATAATAAAAGAAAAAAATGCAAATTTAGTTTTCGCCAAAAGATGGCGCTGCAGGTATGTGAGAGCTAGAGATCCTACAACTATTTTCAGGTTCTCTAGCGAGAGCTGCAGAGAAATCGAATCCGTCACATCTTCAGTCTGTATTTTGCTACGCAATCTGTTAGTGAGTGCTTTTGACAGAGTATATACTATTGAAAATGGTTTATTCGTTGGTACAGCTGATATTTCTTGTTTTGGAGTATCACCGCTTGGGAAACAGTGCCATCTTTTGGCGAAAATGTTAACTAACTTTCCAAATTAGTGGGGAAAAAATTCCCCAGTTTCCCAAACAAAAGGCCACAAACGATACATTTCTATCGCGCTCCGTTTATTTTGTTTACTTTTATTGACTTTCAAATCATAGTTATTTGTGGAACACACTGTAGAAGATAAAAATTAGAAAATATATTAAATGTAGCTGTAATTTGGAGCCTAAAAACCGATATAAAATTGCAGTTCTTGAATCTATTTTTGTATCAATCTAACCTTTTACCTCGAAAAGCTCCCATTATCTCAAAATTATATTTCTTTTAAAATTCTTTTTCCTTTAATTTCTCTTAGAATGGTCCTAAATTGTAGAAGCTAAAAGATCTTAAAATAATAGAGAAATAGCTAAAACTAAATAAATAACACATCGTTTCAAAAGTGAAATTTGAAATCAAAGAAAGAAATCTAGAACAAATTACCTTCTTAGCCACTTTATAAATAAATGTAATTTGTTATACTTGGTTAAAAATTGCAAGACATATTAATTTTCATTTAAATACTGATAATTTATAGTAAATCTTAGCGGCAGTATGAAACAATGTTATTATATTTCTTTTAAAATTCTTTTTCCTTTAATTTCTCTTAGAATGGTCCTAAATTGTAGAAGCTAAAAGATCTTAAAATAATAGAGAATTAGCTAAAACTAAATAAATAACACATCGTTTCAAAAGTAAAATTTGAAATCAAAGAAAGAAATCTAGAGCAAATTACCTTCTTAGCCACTTTATAAATAAATGTAATTTGTTATACTTGGTTAAAAATTGCAAGACATATTAATTTTCATTTAAATACTGATAATTTATAGTAAATCTTAGCGGCAGTATAAAACAATGTTATTATATTATTTATTTGTTTTTAACGTAAATTAAAGTTTCATTAAGAAAACAATTAGAGGCGTGACTAGACCCTGAATGAACCAGTTTAATGAGTCTGAAAATTCTTATTAATGAGCATGCAGTAGAGTATTAAGATGAAATTTTATCACTTTCTTATTCGCATGCGACTTAATTTAATGACTTACTCATTAATATCATTATAAAGTCGTTGTTTATTTTACATAAAATGTTCTAATTAAATATTTTATGTGTAGTTTATATAAAAAATATATTCACAAATAGCACGAGAATATTAGCATTGTTAAAAATCCTAGTTTCCTTATGAACTCGATATAAGACATTTTATATAGTTTGTCACATTACAGTAACACAAATGCAAATGGATATCTCAAATAACACCAATTAAACAGTTATTTCAGCAATATAAATTAATAAACGCCAAGGTCATAATTTTCTAAAAATATATTCTTATTTTCAAATAAGTTTAATACTTAAAAGAATAGTGCAGCATAATACATATTTTCAATCCTCTAGTTTCGTATTCTTTTTTGTATATTATATTAGCAATTATTATGCCTACATAATCCTAAACTAAAACTTAGTTTCCTTATAAAATCGATATAAGTTATTTAATGTCATCTGGCATATCACAGTAACACAAATACATTTCAATAAAACATTAAAAAAGGATAGTATCATTATAAATTATTACACATGTTGGAAATTGTACGTCAAACGTGACAAATGAGGTGCGTTCGTGCTATAACTAGTTTCAGTGAAATGAATTGTGTCGTCTGTTATTTATGGTAGGATTAATTTCCGTCATAAAATAAGTACATTTTAAGCTGCCAACATTTTATCATTTGTTGAAATTTACTGAAAATTCCAATGGGAAACTTAAGCTTAGCATTGAAAATTTCAAAACTTGAAATCCATATTTAGACTTTTTTCCATTTAATATCTGTTTCGCCGGAATCCTTTTATCTGGATATCTATCTATCCAAAAACTGTCGGTAGATTATATGATTGCTGTAACTAAACAATTTTAGTATACAAATTCGGTTTTTTTAATTCAGTAATACGGAAATAATATGACACCATCTTAAATAGAACGTAATCACCATGGCAACTTAGTATCATTACCTATCATGTGATATCATTGAATTAATTACGTAAGACAGGATTTAATAGAATGATACATCTCGGTCGCTTGACTTTTAATCCTCGGAAGCTGCTATAACAAAGAAGTACCAATTTAAAAAAAAATTCAAATTACTCAATAAATATTTTTATTAATATCTTTTTAAGTTTTGATTCAATTTTCATAAAATTTGAAATGACTCGATAAAATTCTGCATAGATTATATATATTAAATTTCAAATCATTTGGTTGGGTAGTTTTTGCGCTGCTATATGCGGACAGACAGACAGACGGACGGACAGACCAGACGACGACTATATGTGCTACGTAGTTGTATAACGACGTAATAGGTGCTACGTATTTATATATTTACGAACGCACCTAAAAACGCTATAACAATAATTTTCTAAAAATATACTCTTAGTTTGAAATATCTGTAAAATTCAGAAGAATAATGGCGCATTAATACATATTTGGAAAGGTTTAGTTTCGCATTATTTTATGTACATTATGTAGGTAGAGATTGATGTGAACAAACCTTAAAAGTATTGAGTGAATGGTGTTGGCTGGGATGTCATCCACATAGCTCAACTGGAGGAGCATTAGCAATTAAAGTCAAAGGTTCTGCTTTCTAGTCGCGACCTGGACAAATTTCCGCTCAGTTAGAAAAATTATTATTCGCAAATAAAATATCTATAAATATTTGAAATCGTCGTATCTTTAATTATGTTAAATATTCTAATTTGTTATGTTTTTGTTTTATATAGTTATTGTTTCTTAAAATATAAATTTTTAAAAAATGAATTTATGCTGAATGTCTCTAAACATATTAGAAACAATGATAGAATTAGAATGATAGGAACAAATAATATTGCTAAAATATAAAACTCGCTCTAAATAATATAACTACATTAAATAGTCATTTTCATAATTCTATGACATTAAAATAACATGCATTATTTAATGAGTTTTTTTTTACAGAAACTCATAATAATTACTTAACTAATACAATATGCGTTTATGAAAAAGATTAAAAAAAAAAAAAAAAAAAAAAAAAAAAAAAAAAAAAAAAAAAAAAACTTCTGTATAATTTTTTTTTTCGTCCAAAAAAAGTGAGAATTTCTTACTTACAAAATCATAAAGCTCCACTAAAAAGAGCCTTCAGTGTTCTCAATCTATCATTCACTGAAACTCTCCTAATTTATCAATGACACTTTCAATAAAGGAAATCCCTGGTAATTAATCGTTACAAAATCCTACTTTGAGTGATAAACTTCTGCTACTTTTTTCTTTGCTCTCCTTTATCGCCTTTTTTTTTTTTTTTTTTTTTTTTACTTTGCCTCTGAGAAACTATGTGAAAAATAAAGAATGAGTAAAGAAAGATTTACATAGTAATGTATATTTAGAGCATTTTTAAAATTAATGAATGCAAATATCCTTAATAAATTATATAAGATGCAGAAGATACTATAAAAGCCATATGACATTAAATGATAGTTTATTAAATTTCCGAGATAAACACAATTCAAATGCTTCATTATTACAATTTTTGTTTATAAAAAAAAGGAGGGGGGGGGGATCCTGTTTAATACATTTTTAGATCCAGAAGAAAAAAAAAATATTGCTAAATTTGAAAAATTCCTATTATTCTAATAAATAGAGATAAAAAAACAAAATTCTAACAGCCTTTTCCTATTAAATTTAAACATGTTTCGTTATAGCAGTTGCCAAAAATTAAAAATCCACAATGAAATTCTTTCTACAATAATTAATTTTCTATTGAACGATTTCCACGTGAAAAATGAAAATGAAGTAAAAAGTTTCACCCATTGAAAATGAAATAAAATTGAATGACGTCATACTGGTAATAAAATGGAAAATTTCTAAGATTTTTCAATAATACAAGGAGTATGAGCTTGTGTATGTACACAAAGCAGATTAATATCACGTCATTAGAGAACTAAAAAGAAAATCTGACGTCCTATTGGAAGTTTAACGAATTTTTCAAATGTTTGAGAATAATACAAAGCGAGTATCAATATAAGTAATAGAGAATAGCAAATATATGAGTTTGAGGAACGTATTGAATCATGATTATCGAAATATTCACATATTTTTACATTTTGAAGGTGTACAACATGTTTAATTTTGAAATTATTTTATTAAATATCACATTTAGTCCGCATGAGAGATATTATTATGGCAGAATATAATAGAGGGCTTCGCCCGCGATCGGGCTGGTATTCGAAAAAATGAAAAAAAAACCCGGTATTTTTTTACTTTATAAAAAACATGACATTTTTAATATTGAACGAAACCCTTTGAATGATCTTCGATCACACTTACCCACTTGTTTTAAGTATGTTTTTTATACTCATATTTAGTGTTAGTTACCAGAAATTTTAAAGATAAATTCTTTACCTTATTTAGTAACATACTCACATAATTACATAGAGTGAATGTTTTTATTTAAATCTACTGGTTACTCGGGACAGAATTTATTTATTAAAATTGAATTTTAATTCACGTATAACTACAAAGTGTTGGATTACTTTCTTTTTATCGTTTGCCGTTTCTGAAGAATTATATGTTTTAAATAAAGAATAAGTAAAATAAACATTACACATTACCGTATTATTAACATAATTTTAAATTATTTTTTGTCAGTATATTTTATAGTTTCTTCACTGCTTTGATCAAATGAATGAGATGTTATAAAATTTTCATTTTTCATAAATTTTCCTATCATACAAATTACAAATTCAGAAATAGCAAGCACGAAGTTCAAAAGAAAGAAAAATGTTACAGAGAGCAAAGAAAAATTTAAGTGGAGAAAATGATAATTTTAAATTGTTTTTTTGAGAGAACATATAATTTTGCTGTATATACCAGATACCGGGTGTCCCAAAAATGACTGATGGATTTTAAAATTCAATAACTAGCAAACGGTGACAGATATTAAAAAAATTCTTGCAGGAGGGTTATGTACGATGTCGGGAGTTTTTTTACTGTGATTCTTGATTTTAGTTCGAATTTCAAACAATAGATGGCGCTGACAGCGGTTGGCGCTCATTCGAGGCCGAAACTGACGTCACTCAGCATTGATTAAAAAAGGAGATTAAGGCTATGGAGTTGGTCTCATTCGCCAGTACAATTTTGCTCTTAGGCCCCGATTCAAAATCCCAGATCACTCGAATGAGACCCACTCCATAGCCTTAATCTCCTTTCTTCGCATCAATGCACAGTGACGTCAGTTTCGGCCTCGAATGAGCGCCAACCGCTGTCAGCGCCATCTATTGTTTGAAATTCGAACTAAAATCAAGAATCACAGTAAAAAAACTCCCGACATCGTACATAATCCTCCTGCAAGAATTTTTTTAATATCTGTCACCGTTTACTAGTTATTGAATTTTAAAATCCATCAGTCATTTTTGGGACACCCGGTATATATCCGCCAAATATATCTGCCAGTTTTGGCAATGTTAATAAATCTGGCAGATTTTTAATTCAGAAATTCCGAATTCTAACCAGAAAGTTTAGATGGTTATTTTTTACTTTATAAAATAATAGATATCCCGTAAGTAATATTAAAAATAATTAATATTTAAAATTTCCTTGTACGATTTCGGAATTTTTGAACAAAAATTCCGCCAAATTTGGCAACATTGGTTGAGGATGAAAACACAAATGATGGAAAGTTTTCCAAGAACATTTTTAGTGATCCAGAGACCTCATCTTATAAACATGAAGAGGATCTTATAAAATATTCATATTCGGAAATAAATCTAGTGGGTCCGTAACTGCCATTCAAAAAATCAAAGAACGTGCGACATGATATCTGGACATGACATTTATAACTAACGGTTTATGTTACAAACTGTAGATATAAAAATTGTTGCAAGGTACAATGCATGCAATATTATCTAACAAGCTGTTTAACCCGTGAATTCGTTTGCACGTGAGTTCACGAATTTAATTCTAAAACCAAAATTAAAAATAAAAATCAGTAGAACCAAAATAAAGTTTATGAATATAAATAATAATTATGACATATGATTGATGATAGATTTATGGCAGCATACGATAAAACGATATCTTTGCAATAAGGGAATAAATAGAATAAAAAGTTTTGTTGATGTGTGTCATAAAATGTTTTTCTATAATTTTAAAAATGTAATGATAAAGCGCAATTAAGTAAGCTCTAATTATTTGCGTGCGAGATGAAGAATTAGCGTAATACTCGCTACAGCTTATTAGTATTGCAGCGTGGCGTACGTAATATGTATTTATCGCATTGCAGTAAACATTTAGAACTGGTTAGAACTCGCGCGATTACAGGTTAAACATAAAAAAGGCAAAATTTCGTCAAAAACATAAAAAAGGCAAAAATTCGTCAAAAACATAAAAAGACGAAAATTCCTAAAAAACATAAAAAAGGCAAAAAATCGTCAAAAACATAAAAAAGACGAAAATTCCTAAAAAACATAAAAAAGGCAAAAAATCGTCAAAAACATAAAAAAGGCAAAATTTCGTCAAAAACATAAAAAAGGCAAAATTCGTCAAAAACATTTAAAAAAAAAATATATATATATATATATATTTAAAATTTTCACATTTTTTGCTCCAATCGTTCATGGGCCCCCAACCAGTAACCCTTGTGTCAAATATCGTAGCCCTGCGCCCTGTGGTTTCCGAGTTTTTGAGGTTACATACGATAAACTAGCTTTTTAGAAAGTAAAGAGAAAAATTTGAACGAAATTTTTATGAATAACTTGCAATAGAGACATATATTGAATAGATTTTTATTAATTTCAATTCCATACTAAGGTTGTAAAAGTTGTAAAAAATGTAGACAATCAAGAACAATATATACATATCAAAAGAAGCGCTGCGGTGAATAGTCGCAGATAAAGCACAACATTATGATAACATTGTAGAAGATGAAAGTGACAAAGATTCAGACGAAGAAGAAAAGTACTTGATGCAAAGAAGCAAATTCAGATGCTGACTGAATTAGTATGTTAATTTATTATTTTATCTAAATTTATTTATATTATAATAGAATATAAATTTACTAGCAAGATTGATACTAACTTAAGTTTTATTTTAAAGCACAATTCCTTTGGTCTATTTAACTTCATATTTGTATTTTTTGAAAAAAAGTATAAGATATATTCCCAATGTACTTTTCTGAAACGTACGTATTTCACTTTTAAACTAAAAACAAAACAAAACAAAAAAATCTTTAAATAATTTGTTTTGTTTTTCTTTTCTACACAAATACGCCTATGTTGTTCGTGTAAAACCAGAATTAGGTATGTTCAAGGTGTTTTTCTAGTGATATTTCATAATGAGCAAAATAAAGAAAAAATTCTCATATACAGTGAACTCCCGTTAGTGCGGACTTCCAAGGGTGGCGATATTTCGTCCGCACTAACCGAAGTCCAAATTAAACGATGCACAAATTTCAGTGGTTTAAAAATTATCAATTGCATTAAATTAACTGAATTCAGTTTTTGAAAGAAATTAAATAGGTTACACCTTTATTCTAAAGGAACAACATTTTCTTTAATTTAGTAATTTAAGTAAACATACAAATTAATGTCAATGTTGTTAGCTCAAAAGAATTGATTATTCAGGACAAACATAATATGCAAAGAAATTATCTTATTTACGTAATTTAACTTTATATAAAATAATCTTTCAATTTTGTTTCATATAGTTAAAAAAATGTGAAAAAATGTTATAGTTAAAACACTACTTCTACAATTTTCGGCATTTTGAAACATGTATTTTGCCTTCTTCTATTACATGTGTGTTCTATAACAGTAGGAAAAAAATTAAATAAAGTGATTAGTATAAGGGAAAAAAATAATCATGACTTATGAAACTAGTCGTTGGGGTCCACCGTAATACTTACCCATCATGGACATGCATAATATAAAATATGAAAATAAAACATGTGTAAACTATTTATAAAATGCATTGTAATTCGAATAAAATCGTGGCTTGATGACGTCATCAACTTTAAATGCTCTATTACTGAATTGCGTAAAAGAAATATGCTTATAATTCCAAAATTGATAATCATATTTACTGCGTCGAATAAAGGATTTCATTTCCAATTAAAATATTTCTTCGAATTGAAATTTCAATGAAATACAGGGTCATGAAAAATCGACAAGTGTGGTAAATATGATTACAAATATCTCGGCAACTAATTATCCGATCGACTTCATTCTTTATGCAAACTTTATGTTTTATCATTGCCTTTTATATTCACTCTTTAAAATAAACAATTTCGAAAATTTGTATATACCTTTTATCAGAACGAATATTTCGAGAGTCCGAAAAAAATAGTTCCGGATAATCGAGGTTACTGAAGTTCAATAAGCTTTTTCCCATTATTACACACTAAGTACATACAAACTTTCAAGTCTCTATATCAATTTGTTCGGGAGATAGAGCGTCTACAGACACACAGACACACAGACACACAGACGGCCGGCATTTTTTTTTTTTTAAATATGTTTTTCGGAATCTCCAGTGTCTGAAACGTGTAAATCCGTCAATTTTTTTTTCGATTTTCAACGATTACAAGATTTACCCTATACTAAGTATGAGGGGTAAGTAAAAATACACCAAAAACTTAACACATTTATTTAAAAAAAAAAAAAAACTATTTATATTACAGAAAACTCGATCCCCAATTTGTTGAAATGCTATAGCAAGATCGTCCAAACAAAACTAGCGAGTCAATCTTAAAGTATGTGCTGAACTTTCGGCTATTTCATTATACTGACAGATTGAGGAAACACAAACTGGAAAAAAATGAATTTTAAGATTGCAACTCTGAATCCTTTTTGGAGAAATTAATGCACTAAAAACCGTTTTTCACATATTTATTATCATTGGATCTTTACGTAATTTCGCCAGAATGTACTAGGGCAGTCTAAATATATTTCTAGAAAAAAATTAGAAAACCGATATTTTTTTCATTTTTGCCAAATGAAAGTTTCCAAATCCCCTTAAGTTTGCTATTTACTGTAAAATATGCATAAAAGTTCCTGAGGGAAAAAATGGGCATCTGGTTACTCTAAAGCAATTTCCTGCAACATTCAGGTTTTTAACTTTATCCAACATGATTGAAAAGTGCTTATGAATCCTGTTGTCTCTTCCGTCTGTCTATGCTCTAACTCACGTAATTATAGTCGGGTTACCATGTAAATGATATATGGTATTGAGGTTTAGCATGAAAAGTTCGGGATTGAAAATGTAGTGTGCAGCAGTTATAGTTCTTTCACAGGGGCACCCAAAAGAATGCCGTTTACATTATGGCCTACGGGAAAAAATCGTTTCCAGTATAGAGAAGTATATTTTAATATTGTTACACTAGTTCAAAGATCATGAAATTGATATACATCAATAAGGCGCACTAAAATATGATTACTGTAGAATATGTTGTGCACAGTGTTTATCGTTCATTTACAGGCACAGAAAATAATTCAGTTAATGTTTACGAGGAATAATTTCTCGAAGTGCATTTTCAATTGTTGTATGTATTTTTTTTTTAATTTAACTATTTTTTGCCTATTGCTTTGCGTATATAAATTGCGCAAAATAATTCAAACACATTCTCGCTTATTGCTGAAATTAGATTTGCATATGTATGTGCATTTCAAATGTTTTACTTAGGCATCACCTTTGACCTTATTAAAAGTTGAAGTTTTGTTAGAGTATTCTAAATGTGTTGGAAAGTGTTTCATAATCTATGCTTGACGCACGACTTTTCTTTCTGTTTTTTTTCTGAAACATTCTTCATCAAAGTTTAAAACAATAGTATGCAAAAAAAATCTTCTTAGAAGTTACTGATATTTTCAAGAAACGTTCCTCGAAATTGTTTGAGCAACTAGCAGCACATTATTTAACATGAATGTTCCTGGGTTCTGTTTTCAGTCGAGATTTCGTTTTAGTTACACCGTGTGCATAAATTAATACAAATGCGATAACCCTAAGCTGATGTAAACTTTTGTTTACATCGACATACATTCATTTTTATTCTGAAGGACTTCCATCATACAAATCGGGAATGCGTGATCTGTTATACAACGTGAATTTGTCCGGAATTGTGCTACTAAAATTCTGTCCAGATGCAATCATATGTTTTGAAATAGTTAAGATATTTAAGTAAGAAAAAAAAATAATACGTTGAATACATAATTTTGCTAGAAAAAAAAAATCAGAAAATAATATGTTCTTGTGATTCTTTTTTCTCAAATCTCTGTTATTACGAAACAAAAAGATGAAAAAAAAATGAATATTTGTTTCTTACGTTTTTTTCTGTCATTTTTTTTTTTACTGTTACTTAGAATATTTTGCTAGTAGTTATTGTTTTCTAATATATTTACTTACAGTGTAACATTTGTACTCTTATAAAATTTCCCTCAGAGAATATTCTCCGATTTTCTCGGCAGTTTTTATTATTCTATATATCGCTTCTGTAGTAAAAATAGGACAATCGAGAATCTACTGCATTATATCTTATGTTTACACTTTAATTAAATTTTTAATTAAATAATTTTTATAGCAATTCAAAGTATTCAACATGAGTCATGTATATAAAGCATGCATATATCATTCTTTCCAGATGTATATAATATTATGTCCGGATGCAATGGTAGGTTTTAAAATCGTTAAGAAATTTTTATATGTTGAATACATAATTCTGCTAAAAAATAAATAAAATAAAATAAAAACAAAAAAATCTGAAAATAATGCTTACATGTGTTTCTTTCTCAAATTTGTTTTATTACGCGAGAGAATGATGGAAAATAAAAAGGTAAGTAATATCATATTTTTTTCTTATCTTTTTTATTGTTGTTTAAGTAACAGTTATTGATTTGTAATATATTTACTTATAATATAACGTATGGTACGCTTATAAAATTCTCCTGAGAGAATATTCTCAGATATATCCGACGGTTTCGATTATTTCATATATTCCTTCTCTCAAAGAATCGGATTATCGGGAGTCTACTGCATTATATTTTATTTTTATATTTTAATTACCATTTTAATGAAATAATTTATTTGTAGCAATTCATAGGATTAACCATTGATCGGTATAAAATAAAAAATAAATGAAAAAGGAAAATCGAAAACTTAATCCATTAGAAGAAAAGATTTTGGAATAATTTGAAAGTTATTAATATTGGAATAATTTGAAAGTTATTAACATTGGAATAGTTTTAGAAGTTATTAAGTTAGTTTCGAATTAGGTAGAATCTTTTAATTTACTCATTTAAGAAATGAAGAAAATTTTCTAAATGCAGTGCAGCTTCGTGTCATCCACATTTAAAATAAAAGACAAATACCTAACTGAATTACATCCGAAAATCGCAAAACAAATATAATTAATAAAAAAATGTATACATAACTTTTGTTAAAACAGCGTGCATCAATTGCATGATTTTCATACAATTCAAGTCATTTAGCTATTAAAAAACATAACAGAAAATGAAACATCCACATTTTATTATAAAGAAATACTTATGAAATTAAGTATGAAAGTATCTTGATTTCTTTAACCTGGACAGTTCTTTTTACATGCATCTTCTTATACATGCATCTTCTTATACAATTCTTATCCTTTTTGTTAACAGATTGTCGATAAATTTCACAGTTATCTTTTTCAGACAATGAAAGACATTAAACTATTAATACCCATAATATTTAAATTCAAATCTCTTTTTTTGGATTATGGGGATAAATTTATGAATATAATATAAATACTTTTTCACTTTTTTAAACTTGTACAAATTGTTACAGGCATCTTCATAAATTTTAATTTTCTCAGTTTTAATTAACAAATTTTGTTCACAATTTGTTCATTTCATGTATTAAACTAACAATACACATAAAATCAAAATACAAATCTTTACTTAAGAATTATAAATGATATACTTTAAATTAAATACATAGACATTTTCACTTATTTAATTTTGTACAAACTGTTACAAGCATCTGCATTTTATTTTTCATTTTTTATTCAAAATTTTGATTAGAAATTTTTTAATTTATATATTAAATTAATAATACACATAAAATCAAAATACAAATCTTTACTTAAGGATTATAAATTAACACTTTAAATTAAATACATAGACATTTTCACTTCTTTAACTTTATACGAATTGTTACAAGCATCTTCCTAATTTTTTTTCAATTCTAATTAAAAATTTTGTTCACAATTTTTTCTTTTCATGTATTAAACTAATAATAACCCATAAAATCAAAATACAAATCTTTACTTAAGAATTTTAAATGATATACTTTAAATTAAATACATAGACATTTTCACTTCTTTAATTTTGTACAAACTGTTACAAGCATCTGCATTTTTTTTTTCATTTTTTATTCAAAATTTTGTTTAGAAATTTTTTATTTCATATATTAAACTAATAATACACATAAAATCAAAATGCAAATCTTTACTTAAGGATTATAAATTAACACTTTAAATTAAATACATAAACATTTTCACTTCTTTAACTTTATACAAATTGTTACAAGCATCTTCATATTTTTTTTTTCATTTTTATTCAAAATTTTGTTCACAAATTTTTCTTTTCATATATTAAACTAATAATACCCATAAAATCAAAATACAAATCTTTACTTAAGGATTTTAACTATATAATTTAAATTAAATACATAGACATTTTTCACTTTAACTTTATACAAATTGTTATAAGCATCTTCATATTTTTTTTTCATTTTTATTCAAAATTTTGTTTACAAATTTTTCTTTTCATATATTAAACTAATAATACCCATAAAATCAAAATACAATTTTCACTAAAGGATTTTAAATGATATACTTTAAATTAAATACATAGACATTTTCACGTCTTTAATTTTATACAAACTGTTATAAGCATCTTCATAATTTTTTTTAAAATTCTTTATCCAAAATTTTGTTCACAAATTTTTCTTTTCATATATTAAACTAATGATACTCATAAAATCAAAATACAAATATTTTCTTACGGATTATAAATGATATACTTTAAATTAAATACACAGACATTTTCACTTTTTTAACTTTATACAACTTGTTACAAGCATCTTCATAAATTTTCTTACCTCTTTAGAAAAACAAAATATCGATTAAAAACAGAGTTTTTTTCATATTATACTGTGTGTTAAACTATTAATAACCATAACAGAAAAATACAAGTATCTACTTTGGGATTTATTCGGGAAATGTTAAAAATTTAAGGTGGAGACATATTATCACTTCTTTAACCTTGTACAACTTGTTACATGTATCTTCATAAATTTTCTTCTTCCATTTCTACAAATAATTCGTAACTGCATACTGTCGTATACTGAATTATTGATTTTCTCCCTGTTCTTATAGAATTCCCAGAAGTTATTCTAAATGGAATTTTCCGAACAGCATATGTGCCTCTTGCGTGCTTTTAATCATTTCTAGAAGTGAAATATATTGTCCCTTAGGAACAACCTTGATGAGATGTATATAAAAAAGTAGATGTTATGTTTTCTCATAAGACCTGTTCTTATGACCGACGGATAAAATGAATAGTTTTATAAGACATAAATAATGGATGTTTTTACCATTTTACGACTTTGTATATTGTTTCGTAAAATAAGGGATTTGTTCTACCGACTAAGCTTTTTTTTTCGAAACAGAAATATTCTCTATTTGTATTCTATTAAAAAGTCTTAAAGCTGTGTTATTTAGGTTAGTGTGTATTATTATTGTTAAAATTGTAATTATTTATAACTTTCGTTGTTATTTCTAAATACTTCATTTGGAATGTATAAAAATATTTATTTTTACTAAAAAAGTGTAAATATACATATAAAGATTTTAAAAACATAAACACCCGTCAAAAGATGTTAAAAAGATGTTAAAAAACCAGAGCGCTTTCATCTGCTCTAAACAGTCATCACCAGGGGAAATTCGGAAAATGTTATTTTTACTAAAAAGGTGCAAATATACCTATAAAGGTTTTTAAACATAAAAACCCGTCAAAAGATGTTAAAAATATGTTAAAAAACCTTTATTAGAGATATTAAAGATATTTTTAACATCTTTTGTAGTTTTTTTCTGTTTTAAAAACCTTTATATGTATATTTGCACCTTTTTAGTAAAAATAAATTTTATTACAGATTTAATTTAATATTCAAAGTGAACATGACGTTTAAAATTTAGAGTTAAACTATATACTTTATTCGGATACATTTATACTTCATTTGGATTTATAAAGCATTTTTTTATAAATTCAAAATTAATTCAGTATAGAAAGAGGAACTAAAATCAGTTTTTAACTCCAGATTTGTCTATGACTGGTTATGACTAGAATACATTTATGACTCTGTTTATTGTTCTGGGAAATAAATTATTTGTTATATCTACTGAGTTTTTTTTTCCGAAACAAAAATATTTTCTTTATTTGTAATTTAATAAAAAATATCTTAAAGCTATTTTATTTGGTTCATTTGTAATCTTCTCGTTGAAATTGTAAAGATTAGTAACAATACTATTTCTTAATATTTCAGTTTGCTTATTAAGGCATCTCATTATAAATTTAACATTATTTCATTATAAAAAGGGGAACTAGAATCAGTTTTTTTGAGAACAGTTTTAACATAGATTTCTTATGCCTAGATTATATTTATTATTTTGTAAATTGTTTCGTAAAATAAGGAATTTCTTCTACCCACTAAGCTTTTTTTTAACATAAATATTTACTCAATTGGTATTTTATTAAAAACGCCTTGTTAGTGTGTATTATTCTCGTTAAAACTGTAAAAATGTATAGTACTATTTATTAATTTCAATATATCTCCGTTATTTTAAAATTTTCCATCCAAAGCATGCACAATGTGGTACTTTAGTGTATTATTCACGTAGCTGTTGTTTGTAGAGCAGCTTCCATTCATTTATGTATCCCATATTGGACATAAAAAATGGTAAAAATATCTTTTTGGCAGGTTGCCCCAAAACAAAAAATTTAAAGTAAAGTGTATTGCATTTGATCACTACATTATAGTATACAAAATACACATGAGGGACGTAGTGAGTTGTTCGGCATGATGTTAGGTGAATGTGTACATGCTTAGTTTTAAACGAAATCTGGATAATAAAGAAAGACTGCGTAAGAGAATTTTCTAAGCAGTGATTACGTTACTGTTTCAAACAAGAGTGTTATGTTTCTTTCTGTATGGCTCCTCGAAAAGAGTTATCAATTGAAAAGCGTTCTTCAATTGTTGCTCTAAGACAAGCAGGTCATAGCTTTCGGGATATCACCCTTTTGCAGGAAGTTTCTGTTGGTGTGGTACAGTACACTCTTAAGAGGCATGCTGATACCAAGAATGTTTTTGACCGCTCACGTGATCGGCAGCTTCTTAAAACGTTAGATTGTTAGAGTGCTATCCAAAAGAAATAAGTTCAAAACAGTTCGCCAAATTCGTTCTGAAGTGATGGAAACAAGAGAAACTAGCGTTTCAATATTTACAATCAAACGTCTTCTCCAAGCTGTTGACGTAAAGGGCTGTGTGGCAGCAAGAAAACAACTTCTACAGCAGGTTAATAAAACGAAAAAGGCTTAAGTAGGGTAGAGAACACAAGGATTGGACCCGTGTTCAGTGGAAAAAAGTACTTTTCACTGACGAATCGAAGTTCGAAATATATGGTTCTAAGGGGCGTCAGTTTGTTCGTCGTGCTGTGGGTTCACGCATGTTATCCGCTTGTATACAACATACTATCAACCATGGAAAAATTTTATCATGGTTTGGAGGAGTTTTGGTGGTTGTATAGTTAGTGATCTTGTAAAAATAGATGGGATCATGGACTCCAAACGATACCACAACATTTTTGTGCGGCATGCTATTCCCTCTGACACGCGCCTTATTGGTAGGGGATTCATTCTGAAACAGGACAACGGCCCCAAACATACTTAAAATCTCTATAGAAAGTATGTTCAATCCAAACAAAGTCAACAAGTGACCCAAAATATGGTTTAGCCGTCCCAGAGTCCAGACTGCAATCCTATTGAACTACTTTGTGATCATTTGGACTGGTACATCACATATATAAATATTAAAAGCCCAAATCATCGGTGGGAGGTGATTCAATGCAATTGAAACACCATTGTATCCGAAATTTAGTCAAACTAACCAATAGAATGCCTTGAGGCGGTGAGCGCTTCTAAAGGTGATTATGAAGGAATATTTAAGACAAAATTCTGCTATATATGCTATATTATGTAATGAAATACGTTTCTTTGCTTGAATAGAAAATTATATTCATGCGAGAGTTTATTACTTTGTGAAATGTTTAGAAAGACTGAAAAAACAAGGGGTGTATTGAAATTAATCAGCGGTAGTGTATAACTTTCATTGTTATTTCTAAATACTTCATTTCAACGTATGAAGCATCACAAAATAAATTTAAAATTAAATTATTATAAAAAGTGAAACAAAAATTTGCTTTTTCAAATCAGTTTTAACTTTGGATTTGTTATGACTAGATTACATTTATTTAATTTGTTAATTGTTCTGCAAAGTAAGGGATTTGTTATACGTACTGAGATTTTTTTTTTCCAAAAAAAAATTAATTTCTTTATTTGTAATCTAATACAAATTTCTTGAAACTGTTTTATTTTAGTTGGTATGTGATCTTCTCGTTCATAGTGTAAGTATTTTTAACATTACTATTTCTGAATATTTCAATTTCCTTATTAAATCATTATAAATTTAACATTAATCCATTATAAAAAGGGGAACTAAAACCAAGTTTTTTAAAAGCAGTTTTATCATGAGATTTCTTATAACTAGATTAGATTTATCAATTTTTAAATTGCTTTGTATAATAATGGATTTATTCTATCTACTGAGCTTTTTTTCTTAAATAAAACCAGAAACATTTTCTTCATTTGTATTTTAATAAAAGCACCTTAAAGCTGTATTATTTAGGTTAGTGGGTATAAGTCTCATTAAAATTGTAAATATTAGTAAGTTTCATTTTTATTTCTAAATACTTCATTTGGATTTATATAGCATCTCATTATAAATTTAGCATTAATTTATAGCAGAAAGAGAAACTAAAATTAGAATTTTAAAGAACGGTTTTAACATTACATTCTGTAAATAATTTTCATTATAAAATTTTAATTATACGTTTTATGTTTATGTGCAATGGAGAAAATAAAATGTTTTTCAGTAAATAAGCCCAAAGGAAGAAGATTTTTTTTCAGTAGTAATGTAAATAATGAGTTTATATTCTTATTTTTATTCTTATTCTTATTCTTATTATTTATTACTTATTTATTACTTTATTAATTTACTTTTTTATTATTTATTACTTAATTATTACTTTATTAATTTACTTTATTTATTATTTATTACTTTTATTATTTTTTACTTATAGATCAGTCGATTACTTTTATAAGGTATAAATAATGGATGGTTTCCCTATGGTTTTGAAAATAGCTTCGCAAATTAAAGAATTTGTTATTTCTACTGAGATTTTACTTTTTTTTTTTTTTTTTTTTTGTAACAGAAATAATTTTTATATTTATAATTTAATAAAAGTATCTTGAAGCTGTTTTATTTTGGTTACTCTGTGTTTTCCTCTTTAAAATTTAAATATTATTATCTTTCATTATGCTTTCTTGATATTTCATTTGCAGCCTCAAGACATCTGAATTTAAAATTAATCATTATGGAAAGGAGAACTATCCCTCTCCCCTCTTTTTAAAGAACAATTTATATAATTAGATTTTGGAAGAAATTTACATGATAAATTTTAATAAGTTAAATAGTTAAGTGAGTAAGAGAAAAAGGCTGTTTTACAGTAAAGAAGTCTAAAGTTTGAAGATTTTTTTCCAAGCAGAAATGTAAACAATGAGTACATAGACCACGCTATTATTCTTTTTAACACTTTCCAACCTAGTTGAAAAGTGTTTATGACTTCTGTTTATCTGGCCGTCTGGCCGTGCTCTAATTCCCGTAAATATGCTCGGATTGTCCTGAAATTTTTATATGTTATTGTCGTTATCTATAGCATGTTTCCTGTATCATCTGAAGTATGTAGCACTTATACTTTTTTTTACAGGGACAGTCAAAAGTTTTCCGATACATTACAGTCAATAGGGAATAATCTTTTCAAGTGCATTTTGATGACGCTACATCATTTAAAACATAATGAAATTGATATATAATTATGAAGCGCATTAAAACATGCTTTTTGTAGAATATGGGGTGAAAAGCTTTTATTATTCATTTACAGGGTCAAACAAAAGAATTCTGTTACACATCGTTCTATGGGAAAAAATCGTTTGCAGTGTAATTTAGTGATATTTCGCGATTTCAAACATAATGGAAATTATATGCATTACTGAGATGCACTATGAATTGCTCTCTTGTTGGGCATTGCGTTTATTTACAGGGACACACAAAAGATATGGCTTACAGTACGTGTGCGATATTTGCAGTCTATGTGTGATAAGTGCGTTTTCAACTTCAGTTTGCAATTTTAACTTTTTTTTTCATAGTACGTTTGTGTTTATAAAATCGGTTGACCATATACAGGGCTACACAAGGGAATTCATATGTATTACAGATTATGGGAGTGAATTGCTTAAGGGAAGTTTTTAGTTGTGTTTACGCATTTTCCTGCTGAACTATATTTAGTAGATTAATAGAAGTTTGTGGAATATAAATAAATTCATATACAGGGCTGCGCAAAAAAATACATTGTCGTTTACGTTTGGTAATTGCTGCAAGCTAGTTTTAAGTTTCCTTTTAGCTTAATAAGTGGTGTGCACAAAAGTCTTCAGATAATATACAGGGCTGTACAAAAAATTTCGAGTACATTTCCATCGATTGGTGAAAATTGCTAAATTGAATATTCTAACTGAACACTAAATTTTATCATACTGTATATCCACACCTATTGATCCTATACAGGGCTGCACAAAATAATTCGACTACTTTTTTGACGCTGGAAGGTAATTTTGAAAACTGTATTTTTCAATGTGTTACGTGTCTTCCAAACTGTTTACTTACATATATTCTTTCACCTTATTGAACGGTGAAGTTTCGTTACATTTTTCTGGCTGTGTTGGAAAGTGTTTCATAATCTATGCTTGATGCATGATTTTTCATTCTTGTTTAGGAATAGAACGGCTAAATAGTTTTATATGACATCAATAATAGCAGTTTTTACTATTTTATGTTTTGCATATTATTCAATAAAATAAGTGATTTTTGTTTCTACCTACTTCACCATCTTTCGAAACAGAAATAGGTACTTTCCTCTTTTTCCTTTAACTCTTTTCGACGAGCGCCATGTGTAAGGTAAAGCTAGGATAGTCTGCGCACAATTCAAAAGAATAGCAATAAAAAATCTAAATATTAATTTTTTGCTAAACTATCTATGAATAATTTTTACTTCATTTGTTTTTTATGCATTTCCATTGATATTTTGTTGTTACGCTGCAATTTAATAGAACAGTTGTAATAAAACCAAGAAAGTTGTTTTGCGCAATCTGTCCTTACAGGTTTGATGTGATTGCGCACATCGGTAGGAGAGATTGTTACTAATAATAACTACAATTAAATTGTTAACAATAATAATTACACTTAAATGACATTGCTGTAAGGTTGTTGTGAACAAATATTATTGTATTAGGAGTGAATATTTCAACCTAATGATTAAAGAATCAGAAAAAGGAAATAATTTTAAAAACGATTAAAAATTTTTAATTAAAGGAAAAAAAAAGAATCAGAAAAAGCAAGTCCAGATAAGATTACAAAATAAAATTATGTTACTTAATAACACGTTTAACTTAAAATTAGTCCATTTTCATTTTTCATTTTTTATGCAAATTTACCAATAAGCTGCGTAATCTCTCCTAGCATGGAAACTAATGGGAACAATGCGCCATCTCTCCTAAGTAGCAGATGCGCAAACTCTCCAATTTCGGTAGGAGAGATTGCGCGGCCTTTTATTTAAACATAACCTCTTCTAAAACGAACCGTTGATGTTCACATTGTTAGTCTAGATTAGTAGCTTATGAGAAATCGTTTAAGTTAAAAATATTTTGTACTATTAACATTGTATAGAAATTCTGATGAATAGCTATAAAAATTCAAGCACTTACTTTGGAAAAACAAAACAAAATAGCAATACTTTATCTTAGACGCTCAAAGCAATCAACGTGCACTTTCAAGTAGACACTCCACTACTGTTGTTGTACAACTACTGGAGTCGCTGCGCGCTCACTCTACTCCTTCCCCCCGAACTTCTATGTGCGCAATCTCTCCGACTGCGCCATCTCTCCTGGCTTTACCTTATGTGACATATATAAGATGCTTAATATCATTAATTTTCTTTACCAGTAATGTTTTTAGAAATTTGCCATATTTATAATCACCGAATTTCCCTATTAAAATAAAGTAAAAAACCAATAAAAAAAACTTTTTCTAAAAGATTAAAAATTGTATTCATGATGGTAGTTGTTAAGGGGTTAAGAAATGTGTTGTGGTGTTGTTTTATAGTGGTTAGCTATATAATTGTTTTTTTATAGTGGTTAGCTATATAGTTGCTGTTTTATAGTGATTATTATTAATGTTAACACGGAAAAACTTTTCTCAGTATCAGTAATATTCAACAATTTTTCTGAATGTTTATGCTGATCGGTTATGACATCGCGCCATTTCTTTGAATAACCCGGTAGGTTTATATTGAAACGTATATTTATATTATTATATGTATCCGCTTTAGTAAAAAACATTAAACTTATTTCCGAATGCCGAAACCCTTTTTTGATTCTTATAAAACTGTAAATATAGGATTTTAAAAATCAGTAGTACAGTCACATTTTTAAAGTATTTTACTTACAAACGTTAACTAATAAATATACAAGGCGTTTAAATGGGATTAGAGGAAATTTAATAAGTGTAAGTGCAAACTACAATAACCAAATTTTGAACAGGGAACTAGGGACACAATCCACTTTTTCAGTCTAAAATACAGGGTGTCTCAAGTCATTCTTATTTATGTTAAAACGGATACAAGTGACGGAAACGAACTCAAATGATTCTTATGAAACTGTAAATAGACGCTTTTAAAAATCAGTACTACCGTCACATTTTTAAAGAATGACACTTATAAACGTTAACAAATAAATATAGAGGGTGTTTAAATGCGATTAGACAAAATTTAAGAGGTGTAAGTGCAAACTACAACAACCTAATTTTGAATAGGGAACTAGGGATACAATCCACTTATTCAGTCTAAAATACAGGGCATCTCAAGCGGACCCAAATATGGATTTTTTGATTATAATTTTCTGAATAACGAAGATATTATAACAAAAATAGAAATAAACTGAAATTAATTGGTTTGAAAAGTAGGGATAGCGCAAAAAATGGTTGGGAGTGGCTTCCATCTTTATTCAAACTTCACTGAACTAGACGCTCCATATTTCCGAATATGATTGACAGCGCATACGGCTCCATTTATGGAAATGTTCATGATATCACTGTATTTCACACAAAGTAAAGTAAGCCTGTTGCACTTTTGTTTCATATATTCTTATTTCATTAAAAGTTATGAACGATAATTAAGTTCGGATTATAATGAGATATCATGTATTCTTCAGTAAAAAATTATAACTATCCTAGTTTCCTATATAATTTGTTTTTGTTTTGTGTTTTTCCAATCTTTTTTAAATCACCATTAAACATGGATATGACCACTAACGAAGAGTAAATATTACCACATTGGACGAAGGTGATTTTTCAAAAAATGAATGCAAAATGTGTTTGTACCAAAGTAACTATGAGCTGAAACTTGGCTTTGAACAATGGAACAATGGAACAATGTAGAAGAGAATTTCCAAGAAGCATGGAAAACCTAGTTGCGTACCAACTGAACTTCCTGGTTAAAGGTAATTTGACTTGCGAGGCAAAAGAGAGTCGTGAGAAATTTAAAAAGTTAAAAATTAAATAAAAATAGTTTAAAATATAATAGTGAAAAAGAAGTATAGCAAATGTAAAAAAAAAATTGTAAGCTTTGATAGCATTTTATGTTTTCATTTTTACAAGTTTTCCGGTACGAGCCCTAATTTCTACTAGTAATCTACATAATACGTGATTTTGCATTCCCCGCAAGTCAACTTGATTCTTACTATGGATTTTAGAGTCTGTGTGAGCTTAAGTGCTTTTCGTATGAATGGTAGCAAGGTATAAAGTTTTTATTCTGAAAAATATGAGGCAATCTCGACACATAACCAAACATTAAAAGAAAAAAAAACTAGACACACATTTTAGTGATTATTTAATTTATTTAGATAGTCTTGCGAATCCAAATACGGATTTTTGTTAGAATTTTGAGAATACCGAAGATATTTCAATGAAATTAGAAATAGACTGCCATTTCTTTGTTTAAAATGAAAAGGATAGCACAAAAAGTGGGTGAAGTGGCTATCATCTTTATCCAAACAGCACTGAACTAGACGCTCCATATTCCGAATATGATTGTGATCGCATACAGTTCCCTTTACCGAAATCTTATACCCTTCCATTACATTTTATGATAGCACAGCATTTCACACAGAGTAAGGTAAGTCTGTGTAAAATTTTCTTCAGATATTCTTATTTCATTTAACGTTATGAACGACAATTCAGTTTATAGAAATTTGTTTGTTTTGGTGTGGCCTACCTAATCTTTAAATTTGTCCAGTCGTTTTTGAATCACCATTAACCATGGAACCTATTAGCACATTGGACGCAGGGGATTTTTCAAAAATGAGCGCAAAATGATTTGTACCAAAGTTATTATGAATTGAAATTTGGCTATGAAAATTCAAAGATTTGATTTCAATTTATGTTTTTATTTTTAAAAGATTTCCGTTACAATCCTTAATTTTTACTAGCAATCTATATAATACATGTTTTTGCGTTCCCCAATTACAATCTCTTAAGTGCGATACTTATTGTTAAGTGTGAAGGCAACTTGATTATTACTATGGATTTTATAGTATGTGTGAGCTTTCGTATGAATGGTAGTAAGCTGTAAAGTTTCTATTCTGGGAAATATGAGGCAATCTCAACACTAAATCAAACATTTAAAAAAAAATCTAGAGAGACATTCCAGTGATTGTTTATTTTATCTATCTACTTTTGTTGTCTAATTTTAACAATTCCCGTTAGTAAATGTTTCACAAAATAAAAAGTAGTCTGAAAGACAAAAAATAGCAACTAAACAAAATTTGCATATTTGGCACGAAATATCATTAAAAAAAAAATAATGATGAATCACGTAAATCTGCAAAAATACTGCAATTTGAGGCAATTCGATTGAATGTTTATTTTCGTAATTATGCACAAAAACACACTTATGTCACTTTTTGTTTTTGTGGGGTAAAGGTTTAACCCTTTGATCAATGAATTACATTTTAAATTGCACAAAATCCGACTTAACTTTTAATTTTATTCAGGACGTTATGAAAAACAGATCATTCGATTTATAAAATAAGATTAAAATCCACAAGAACTGACTTACACCGTTTCTACTGTTATAACCCTATATTCAAACTCAGATAATGCTTAATTTAAACTCAAAACTTTTGTGCATGTTAAAACAAAGAACGAAAGATAATCTTCAGAAAATTTTATCTTTTATCCAACCTCATCACATAAAACCTGCACGATAATTTAACAGTTTATAAACAAATCTTATAATAAATATCTTTCAGCAAGGTGAAAGCGTCTTAATGAGAACACCTGACGACATTTCTGAATACTTAATCTACTTTCGCCACCTCAATACTTTCGGCGAAGATATGAAAGCAAATATCTCTTTTATATGCGAAAGTTTCTAACCCCAACTTTAATTACTTCGAATAAGGTTGGAGAGAAAAGCATGAATGGCAGAAGGGGTATATCTTCACGAGTTTTATTACTTTATAAATACATAAAAATCGATACTGTAGGTAAATCGATGAAATAAGGCAGGGAGCCGTTCATAATTTTATTTTGTGTACTAACATTTTATATGTAACTATTTCTTATGAAGGTTACTGTCGCTGAATTTTTAGCAACATCTTTTAAGATATACTTAACAGACAACGGTTTTCGAAATAAAAGAGTGAATATTACAGTAACACAACAAATTGAATTAATTATTATTTTCTTTTATGTATGACAGAAGAAAGTATTGTAATCAGCATTTTTCTCAACATCCGGCTTTCGACGGATTTTTATGTTTTAGGGATCGGAGGTCCTGATAACCACAGTTTTACAAAAAGTCTGTATGCCCGTCTGTCTGTGCGTCCGTATGATCGAAAAGTGTAAGAAGTTATGCATAGAATTGAACCAAAATATATGTTTTTGACTAGGGCCAGTAGCGTCCAGTTGAAATTGGGAATATTCCACCGTAGATGAGCACCGTGATAGCGACTTTTGTGACGTTTTCCTTATTGTATTATCGGAAAGTGTACGAAGTTATACATAGAATTGAAGCAAACTTCACATATATATTTTGACTGTGGCCGTATTGCCTTAGTTAAAATTGAGGATAGTCCCCCGGAAAGGGTTTCTGTGATAGCAAATTTAGGTGCGATTTTTAGGTGCGTTCGTAATTATATAAATACGTAAGCACCTATACTTTTCGTCTGGTACGTCCGTCTGTCTATCTGCCAGCATATAAGAGCTCCAAAACTACACAGGTGAACGGTTTGAAATTTAAAATATATAGTCGTTGCAAAATTTTGTCGAGTCATTTCAAATTTAATTAAAATCGATTCAAAATTTAAAAAGATATTAATAAAAGTTTTCTTCATTCTATTACATCATATCATACCTAATTAATTCAATGATATTCCATGATAGGCAATAATTCTAAGGTTGCCATGATAATTACGTCGTATTTAAGATGGAGTCATATTATTTCCGTATAACTGAATTTAAAAACTGAATTTTTATACTAAAATTGTTTAATTATAGCAATCATATAATCTACCGACAGTTTTTTGGATAAATGTTTCCGGAGAAATAGATATTAAATGTTAAAAGAGTCTAAATATGGATTTCAAGTTCTGAAAATTTCAAAGCTAGGCTTAAGTTTTCGATTGGATTTTTCAGAAAATGTCAATAAAAAATAAAATGTTGCCAATTTAAAATGTACTTATTGTATTAAGTAAATTAATCATATCATAGTAACAAACGATATAATTCATTTCAATGAAATAATAACGAGGATTTTTTTACATTGTTTTGCATTGGATATTTGCGCATAGTATAATTTTAATTTGACAGAATTGTAATTAATTGTTTGTAAATTTGTATTGAAACTTAATTTCCTAAAATAAAATTAATATCTATAATATAAAAATCTGCACATAAAATAAATTTCGTATTCATGCATTTTTGCATAAGAGTGCAACAGCTACTGCACCAAGATCTGAATACTTATAAAACTAGTTATAGAACGAAGGTACCACATTTGTCACATTTGACGTACAATTTCCAACTTGTTCAGTTGTATCATTGGAAAGTGTATGGAGTTATGGATAAAATTTAATCAAATCCCATATATAAAGTATGTTTTTGACTGTGGACGTCAGGTCCCACTTGAAAGGTGGATATTGTCCCAATAATATAATTGATACGTTTTACGCCGAATTACTGTTATTCTTATTATTATTATGGTTTACATAGTCAAACAAAAAATATTTAATATAAATTTTGCCAAAAGTGGTAAAAAGTAAACATAATCAATATATGTTTCCAGCAATCCAAAATTCTTAAAAAATGTAAGGATAAAGGAAAATGGGGTAAAACAGATTACACAACGATATCGAAAAGGAAAAAGATATAACATGTAAAAGTTTCTTTTATCTAAAAATAAAAAAGATAAATTAGCCCATTTTTAAAAAATAATAGAATTATATATATATATATATATATATATATATATAATGGATTTTCATCTCTGTATCTTCATCTTTTAAATTATGTGTGGTATATTTTTTAAAGTAATCTTATTGATTATTGATTAATAATTGCTACTTATATCCTTTAAACGTATATTTCTGGGTACTGTTTTCTGCATATTAATACTATTAAAAAATTTAATTTTCTGACTGAAATGTATAATTTCTGATCTAATTTACCTATTTTATTAATATTATGAAATATCTTGCATCTGTAATACCTTTACAAAAATAAACCCTTCTATTGTAAACAATACGATGCGCACTCACACTTGAGAATTTTTTTTAACGCAGCGTTGAACGATTAAATATCCTCGAACTGAACAATACTCGAAAATATTATTTGTGTTTCAACTCCATCCGTCGTTTCCAAAAGATAAAAATAAATTTAAACAAGTTGGAATTTGTACGTTAAACGTGTCAAATGAGGTGGGTTCGTACTATAACAAGTTTTACAATGTAAAAGAAACAACCTTATTATTTCAATGAAATGAATTATATCATCTGTTATGAGCGAAATAAGCATGCCTTTTTTTTTTTTACTTATTACGTATGCGAATTTCGCGAATTTCTTTTTTTCGACACCAGACAACGCTGCAAAATTCACCAAGAAGATCTTGCTTTGCGAATGATTACCTCCATGGTTTAATATTTCTATGCCTCACGATGAACGGATCTCTTGTGTTTAATGACTTTAATGGATTGAGATATTTGGCTGCTAACCTAATTTTCACTAAAGTTACATCAGAATCCATACACTTATTATGTAACTCATCTCTCTAGAAAACAATTTTTTGGAAAGATGTTTCTAAAAATTTAACTTTTATGCAATTTTATTCGAAAAAATCATTTTGAATAAAAATGTCCGCTTGGCATATGGAAAAAGAAGTGATTAGCCCATATTTATTTTCCTCAGTCACATGACTTGCACTTTTATCATATAGATTACGTGTGATAGGATTTAATAGAATGAAAAAAAAAAAACTTTTATTAATATCTTTATGGGATTTGATACGTTTTTCATAAACTTTGAAATGACACGACAAAATGCAGCAACGATTATATATATTAAATTTCAAACCATTCGGTTGGGTAGTTTTTGCGCTGTTATATGCGTACGGACAGACAGACAGACGAACAGATGGAAGGACAGATCGACGGACCAGACTACGACTATATGTGCTATGTATTTATATAATTACGAACGCACCTAAAAAGGTTATGGGAAGTATCAAAGAATTTCCCGCACAGGGCCCAGCTGTTTCAAAAAGAATTTTTACCATAATACGGATAAATACTTACCATAACATGTACCATAATATGGTATACCTTTGTTATTCAAAATTAGTATTCAGGAGATATTTTATTTAAAAATCTATATTAATGGATGATTAAAATCAAAATTGTCTGTAAACAAACTACAGTAGCCTCCCGTTTAACCGGCCTAAACGGGACCGAGGGTTAGCCGGTTAAGAGAAAAACCGGTTAAACCGGAGAAGTAAAAAAAAATTAAACAAGTAGCTGCATAT
Source organism: Maratus michaelseni (assembly GCA_963931845.1). NCBI lineage: Eukaryota > Metazoa > Arthropoda > Arachnida > Araneae > Salticidae > Maratus > Maratus michaelseni. The sequence goes on from OZ007592.1 coordinate 337,952,819, forward strand.
TTATTTAATTAAGTGCGTAGGATGTATTTAGTTTTTAATTTGTGTAGTTTAAAAAAGTATGTACTTTCTATATATTTTTTGAAATGAATACAAGTTGTAATTAACTGAATTGAAAGAAAAATTATCACTAATAACAAATACTGAAAAATATTTAATACAAATTAAATTGCTGAAAATCGTGTCACATACCTTTATAAGAAGTTGAAATTATTCTACATTATGTAAATTTGAGTTAATCAACCATAAAGAAATCACTGACCTTTTTCTGTTGAAGGCAAGATGCCCGACATTTTGCAGCTTAATCTCTCCATTTCTTAAACATCATAAGTTCAACCGAAGAAGCTGTTGGCTGCTGCTCAACATAGCGTAGTGCCAACTCTAATGCTTTTACCCCTTCCGTATGAGGAATTTTAGCAGTGTCAACTTCATCAGGATCGTCTTCGTGTTGAACAACATCAGTTACATTCCCAATTATATCCTCATCAAATAATGTCTCATGCTTGAGATCTTTGTCAGATTCAAACCACTTTTCTACATCTTCTACGGTGATCTGTTCGCATCCCTCAATTTTTTTTAAATGTTTTTAAAAAACAGTTTGCAGATAGATCAGGATCTGTTCCTTCAGTTTGCTCAGATTCCATCAGAGTTCCTTCAGTTTCAGATTGTTCTTGAGTAAAAAGTTTTCTCCAAGACTTTATTAGTGTTGATTCAGAGATCTCTGTCCACGCTGCAACTGCCATGTAGACAACATCTTTTATAGAGATAACTTTCAGAGAATCGACAAGGCAATCATTGGTATCATCTTCCAAGCTTATAGTAGTCAATAGCTTTCTTCTGTATCTTCTTTTGAAACTTTCTATAATGCCTTGAACCATTGGCTGTATGACTGACGTTACATTTGGTGGTAGAAAGATTGCTTCAATTTTTCCTGTTTTAAGTTCATCTTCACTTGGATGAGATGGTGCATTGTCTAGCAGAAGAAGTGCCTTTACCGGCAAATTTTTTGATTGTAAATGCTTTGTGACAGATGGAACAAACTGAGAATGAAACCACTCTTTGAATAGCTCTTGGTTCATCCATGCAGTTCTCGAGGAGCGATAGTAGACAGGAAGATATTTCAAATTTACACTTTTAAATGTCCTGGGTTTAGCTGATTTACCGATTAGCATGAGTGGTAGCTTATGGGTCCCAGTAGCATTGCTGCATAACGATACAGTTACTCTGTGTTTGCTTTTCTTGAAGCCTGGTGCAGCAGCTTCATTCTTCGAGGCTAGAGTTTTGGATGGTAACATTTTGTAGTACAGACCGGTTTCATCTACGTTGTAAATCTGTTCTTTTTTAAAACCGTTTTTCTGTATTAGGTTTTCGAGCGTTTCTTGAAAGATTGTTGCCCCTACTACATCTGCAGATAACTTTTCACCTGAAATCGTTAGTTGGTGAATCCCGTGTCGCTTCTTCCACCTATTTAGCCAACCCTCACTTGCTGTAAATTCATCACTTCCTCCCATTTTCTGATGCAGAATCAACACTTTATCCTTCAGTATCGGCCCACTGATTGGCTTTCCGTTCAATCTTTCTTGATTAAACCATATCAGTAATGCCTTATCTAATTTATCTTGTTTGGGCTTTTTCAAAGTGGATCGGGATTTCAGCGCAGTTTTCGTAAGACTTAAAGAAAATGCCTCAATCTCTTTTCTTTTCTTTTTCCAATCGCCAACAGTACTTTCGCCGACACCGAATTCCAACGCAATTGATTTTATACTTTCACCTTTATCCAGTCTATGTAAAGCATCTAATCGCTTCTCCATCGACACAACAACACGTTTCCTTTTTTCCCCGCTACTATTCATCTCAAGCAAAAACTGAAAACACCAGGAGTGAGAAAAAATTACTTTTCACGAGGCGACAGAAAGAAAATGTGAAACAGTGCCAATTACATTCTGCTCGGTGAAAAGAGAGGAAGATCCTATTTTCCTATTCGTCTTCTCAAGGTCAGCTACTTGTAGAGGTATTCTTCCAAACTCGCCCTCCCCGTCGAATGAGATAATCCTGTCCTGTCATTCCAGTTTCCTTTGCTGTGAAGGTCAACGCGTATCCATTTATAACCGAAATTTTCCTTTCGATCTGATTTTTTCCTGATTTGGGAAAAAAGTCGGCCGGTTAAAGCGGAGTTCCGGTTAAGAGGAGGCCGGTTAAGAGGGAGGCTACTGTACTTCAAAAAAAGTGACTAATTAAAAACTGCACTTAAACTAATTAAAAAATTTCCAGCAATATGTATAAGATTTCTTCAGCAACTAAATTTGTCCTGAATTTTTATAGAAAATACGCATACAATGCTGCAAAAAATACAAAAATATTAGGAAAAATGCTCTTTGGAATATTTAAGATATTTTGTTTTCTACAACGTCTGCAAATCACCCAAATGCAGCGTTTCTTTAAATGTTTCGAAAAGAAAAATACTGGGAAATATGATTTATAATTCAACTCAAGCTGTCTGTGTCAAAGAGGATGATCGATTCAGAAAATGATAGAATGTTAATATATATTGAACATTTCTCTCGTCCATGATTCAGCTCATTCCAAAATGAGCTTGTATTAAAATGCGATTATTCCCCTTTATACAAATATATTTAATTTACCATAATGTATAAGTCTGTGTGGAGTTTTGAAAATTGCATAACCTGAAACATATTTCTTCAAAATTATTAAGAAGACGAATTCTTTACACATATATCTATTCTAAGATTATAAATGTGAAACACTGTGTGTTTATTACTCTGTTTTCCCTTACTGAAGTCATAGATGACCATAATTTTTGGCATACGAAATTGAAAAAAATAGTGAATAAATTAAAATATACTGCTCTTAAATTAATTAAAAAATTTCCAGTAACATATATATCGTACCCCAAACAACTGAACTTTTCTTATATTTACAGCGAAAAACATACACAGCACAGTGAGGAATCCAAAAATATTAGGAAAAATGTTTGTTCGAATGTTTAGGATAATTTAATTACCACAACTTCTTTCAGAATCCAAAACATTTGTTTAAATAGAAAATATTCGATTCTAAATTTATGTCAAACATCCATGCGTTGCATAGTAACAATCAAAATTGTCTTAAAACAAGAAGCTTCAGACAAGTTAAATGAATAACAACATCCAGCAATAAGTATGAGACATCTTCAGCAACTAAATCTGTTCTCTTTTTTTTTTTTTTTTTTTTTTTTTTTTTTAATAGAGGATACATATATCGTGCTGCGAAAAATACAAAAATATTAGGAAAAGAGCTTTTTGGAATATTTAAGATATTTTGTTTTCCACAACGATAGCAATTAAACCAAATGCAGCATTTCATTAAATGTCTCGAAAAGAAAAATACTGGGATATATGATTTATATTTCAAACCAAGCTGTAGGTTTGAAAAAAGATGACCGATTCAGAAAATGATAGAATGTTAATATATATTCAATATTTATCTCGCCCATGATTCAGCTGATTCTAAAATGAGCTTGCATTAAAATACGATTATTCCCCTATATACAAATATATTTAATTTACCATAATGCATAAGTCTGTGTCGAGTTTTGAAAATTGCGTAACCTGAAACATATTTTTTCAAAATTAATAAGAAGACGAAATTTTTATACAGGACTCTATTCTAAGATTATAATTGTGAAAGACTGTGTGTTTATTACTCCATTTTCCCTTACTAAAGGCATAGATGACAATGAGTTTTGGCATACAAAATTGAAAAAAAATAGTGAATAAGGTAAAATATACTGCTCTTAAATTAATTAAAAAAAATTCCAGTGACATACATATCGTATCCCAAACAACTGAAATTTTCTTATATTTACAGCGAAAAACATACACAACACAGTGAGGAATCCAAAAATATTAGGAAAAAAGTTTGTTCGAATGTTTAAGATAATTTAATTACCACAATTTCTTTCAGAATCCAAAATGCAGCATTTGTTTAAATGTTGTTAAATAGAAAATATTCGATTCTAAATCCATGTCGAGCATCCATGCGTTGGATAGTAAAAATCAAAATTATCTTAAAACAAAAAGCTTCAGAAAAGATAAGTGAATAAAAACTTAAAGCAACATGTATGAGACATCTTCAGCAACTAAATCTGTTCTCATTTTTTATAGAAGATACATATATCATGCTGCGAAAAATAGAAAAGTATTAGAAAAAAAAAACCTTTTTTGGAATATTTAAGATATTTTGTTTTCCACAACGACAACAATTCAACCAAATGCAGCATTTCATTAAATGTCTCGAAAAGAAAAATACTGGGATATATGATTTTTAATTCAACTCAAGCTGCAGGTGTCAAAAAGGATGATCGATTCAGAAAATGATAGAATGTTAATATATATTGAATATTTCTCTCGCCCATGATTCAGGTGATTCTAAAAAGAGACTGTTTTAACATACAATTTCCCCCTTCATGTAAAAATATTTTCTTTACCAAAATGCGTAAGTCAGTGGGGAGTTTTGAAAACTGCATTACCTGGGTCATATTACTCAGAATTAATTAGGAGAATAAATGTTTAGACAGGAATCCATTCTAAGATTATAAATGTGGACGACTGTGTTTATTTATCTGTTTCCCTTTACTGAAGTCATAGTTGAACATGAACTTTAGAATACTAAATTAAAAACCACAGTCAAATAATTAAATATGCTGCTTTTAAATTAATTTTAAAACTTCCAGTAACATGTATATGTACCCAAACAACTGATGTTTATTTATATTTAGAGAAAAAACATACACAACACAGTTAAAAATCCAAAAATGTTAAGAAACAAGTTTTTTCGAATACTTAAGATAATTTAATTACCACTAATTCTTTCAGTTTCCAAAATACAGCATTTGTTTAAATGTTATTAAATATGATAATACTGGATTATAAATTTATGTCGAGCACCCAACTCTGCCAATAAGGATATTAGATTCAGAAAACTAATTAATGTTAATATATAGTTGGCATTTCTGTGAGTCATGCTATTCAATATTAGTGTACAACATAAATGTTTATATAGAAATCAATATTGCAATTGTAAATCGGTTGTGTAATTAAACACAAAATTACTTTAAAACAATTTACTTTGAAAAATAAGAGATTTGCTTTAAATTACCTTTAAACACAAAATTATAAACCAAAGTGAACACGAACTAATACATAAGCTTTCATTAACATGTATAAGATATCTTCACTAACTGGACGTTTTTCATTTGTAGAGAACACCTATATACAGCACTGCAAAAAAGCAAAAAATTAGGAACATGTTACTTGATTTATTTAAGATATTTGGATTACCACAACTTCTTCCATCCACCAAAATGCAGTATTATAATACACAGTATGTTGCAGTATTAATATACGAATTCCTTCGTTTTTACAAAAATAGTTTTGTTACCATAATGCATAATTCAGCCTTGAACTTTGAAAATTGACATAACTTATGTCACGTTATTCAAAGTTAATAAACAGGACAACATTTATATGGAAATGTATACTAAGATTATAGATATGTTGTGTAATTAAATACTGTTTTAAAAGTTTAATTAAATGCTGTTTTAATGAAAAAATAAAGATTTGTCTTCATTTTTTACCGCGAAATATTGAACCAAAGTGAAGTCAAAATAATTAATAAATATCCAGTAGCATGTGTGAATCACTTTCAACAAATGAACCTTTCTAGGAAACCAATTCTGTTTAGAATTTGCAGCGAACTCTCCAGTCATTCTACCGTTTCTATAGAAAACGGTTACATAACCGTAATTTAACTCTATTCTGACCATAATACTGGTAATAATATGTTCAGAATATAGTTAAATTGCGGTTATGTAACCGTTTTCTATAGAAACGGTCGATCTACTGGACAGTTTGCAGAAAAATTTTAACAGTTCATATGCAGCACTGCAGAGAATGCAAAAATATTAGGAAAAAGTTTCGTTGAATGTTTAAGATAATTTGTTTATCACAAATTCTTCCATTCTCAAATTGCAGCATTTCTTTAAATAGATTAATTTTTAAAAGAAAAATTGTGAAAACTGTGATTTGTAATTCAATTCGAACATCCATCTCTGTCAAAGAGGAGGATAGAATCAAAAACCGATTGAATGTTGACATGCTGAACATTTTTCCCGCATATGTTTCAGCTCATTCGAAAAAGATCATATATTAATATACTATTTTAACCTTTCAGAAAGAAATATGTTCTTTATCATCGTAAAATACATAATTCAGTAGGGAATATTGAAATTTTCAAAAGCTTGTCTCATGTTATTAAAAATTAGTAAACAGAAGAAAATTTTGTATAGAAATCTATACTAAGATTATAAATGTTTGTTTAATAAAATACAAATTTGAAAAAAAGAAAAATGGTACTTCGGGAAAGAAGACACTTGATTTGAATTTCTAAACACATAACTATGAACATAAGTGAACTAATTAAAAACCGTTTTCGAATTAATTAAAAACTTACATTAACATACAAAAGACACCTTCTGGAAAATCATGTGTTATAATTTATTATAGAAATACCGTACAAAACCTTGAATTAAATGGGAAGATACTTGGAAAAATTTTCTTGGAATGTTTAATATATTTTAGTTATCACAACTTCTTCCATTTTTAAAAATGCCGTATGTGATGCTGAATCACATATATATATTTTTAAATTTATCATCTTCTCTAAATTTCATTAAAAACTTATTCTTAATTATTTATTTATTTTATCTTTTAAATTTTCCTCCATTAAAAGAAATGGTATTTAACATATGACATTATCACTAAAATAGCTTTCACATAGAATTCATTTATAAGATTAATCACTAGATATCTAACAACAACAAAAAAAGATATAAAGATTGACATTGTATTAGTTCTGCATTTTATTCTCATTCTGTTCAACATTCTTTAGAAATGTCTTTTGTCTGGTTAATTTTTCACTTCGGCTTCCTCGGTAAATCTTATACATTTTCAGTACATGAGATTTGTTTTGTCTATTTCAGCTTCATTTTCAAAACCTTGCACTCAGCGTACATTTGGCATTCGAATTCTTGTTGGCTTACTTTTAGTTCTGCTATTCTGGCTGCCCTGTCATGAAATTCAAAATTCTCCTAATTCCTTAAAGGGTAACTGATACTATATTACTTTTAAATGCTAAAGGTGTAAAATTAACAACTATAATATAAATTAAAATAACTTTTATTAGTTGTTTTACATGTTTCGACTCTTTCCGAGTCATTTTCAAAAACAAAATGAGAATATTCTAAAGCTGCACGGGCTTTGAAGTTATTATTTTCATGTACTTTTTTAAAAATTACGCACGTTATCTATTATTTTTATACGTGAATGTTTATTTTCATATCTTTGACCATGGAGTAATTCTAGCCACAGTTTCGGTAAATTAAAAGATGCCGCATCGTTACATATTATATTTTTGCGCGTAAGTATCTCTATGGTTTCTCTTATTATGGATGGATAGTATAGACTGGAGGGAAATATTATTTTACTTTCATTGAAATTTATTTGGATGGTTTCTTCTTGATATAATCTTGCCAGAGCTGTAGTTTTTCTATTGTATTTAATATCAGCTATATGCTCTTTTTTTCTGCAATTAAATTTCCTGCTGGTCATGCCTATGTAGTAATTTTTTTTACATCCATAATAAGAGAAACCATAGAGATACTCACGCGCAAAAATACAATATGTAACGATGCGGCATCTTAATTTACCGAAACTGTGGCTAGAATTACTCCAGGGTCAAATATATGAAAATAAACAATCAAGTATAAAAATAATAGATAACGTGCGTAATTTTTAAAAAAGTACATGAAAATAATAACTTCAAAGCCCGTGCAGCTTTAGAATATTCTCATTTTGTTTTTGAAAATGACCCAGAAAGAGTCGAAACATGGAAAACAACTAATAAAAGTTATTTTAATTTATATTATAGTTGTTAATTTTACACCTTTAGCATTTAAAAGTAATATACTATTACAAGGTGTTATATTTTATTATATTGAGTAACTGATACGTTTAGCTTGTATGACATCACTCATTTCATATGATCTTTCACCAATTTCGTGGTGGCAATATGAGTATGAGTATTCCAAAGTTCAACATGTAGTGGAGTTGTCTCCCTCTCTCTCGCACGCTGTCTTCGCGATGTCAATAATATAAGCTCTCGTAGTTCTAACAAGTTGTAAATTGTACGTCAAACGTGTCAAATGAGGTGCGTCGTACTACAGCTAGATATATAAATATTCAGATGTTGATGATTTTTAATTCTGTGAAATGAATTATTTCGTCTGCAGATTAATTTCTGTAATAAAATAAGTATCTCGGTCGCTTGACGATTAAACATCGGAAGCTCCTATGAAAAAAAGCACCGATTTTAAAAAAAATTCAAATTTCTTAATAAATGTTTTTATTAATATTTTCTAAAGTTTTGATTCGATTTTCATAAAATTTGAATTGTCTCAACAAAATTCTGCAAAGATAATATATCTTAAATTTCAAACCATTCGGTTGGGTAGTTTTTACGTTGTTATATGCAGACGGACGGACAGACAGACGGACGGACGGACCAGACGACGACAATAGGTGCTACGTATTTATATAATTACGAACGCACCTAAAAATGCTCTTACGCCACCATCCAACCCATCCTTTTATATACATACTTTATAATACGTTCACTTATAATTTGAATTTTGAATAAACAAATAACGTGAAGAATCATTTCAAAACCTTTTTCTAATAAATACTACATCCTACAGCCTTTTTCTCCAACTTTCAGTGGATGCATATCGAACCTGGATTTTTGATCACCCAATAAATTTTTAAACATGTCTTTCCATGCTATAGCCGCATGTCTTTAAATGTCCTTAAAAAGAAAATAAACTGCAAAAATTTATTTATAATTTTAGTCAAACATCCGTCTCTGTCAAAGAGAATGATGGATTCAGAAAAAGATTGAATGTTATTGAACATTTCACTCGCACATCTTTTTCAAAAAAGAGCCTGCATTAATATGCGTTTAGCCATTTTACAGAAATATTTACTTTACCGTAATACATCCCGTAAGGCATGGTGACGTCACGGCGACGTCACTGTGAAGTCACACTGTGACTTTGTGACCGTCATCGTGACGTCACGTGACGTCGATGTGAAGTCATTGTGACGTAAATGCGAGGTCGTTATGGCCGTTTTCAAGGCTTTCTGTGACCTCACAATGTGACTACTTTGTGAAGTCACCGTGCGACTTAAATGTGAAAAATGTGACGAATCTGCATCGGATAAGGTGACCAGATTTTACCCGAATGCTATACGGATTGTTCGGATCAAAATTTTTTTATGGTTCAAGTTTGTGACGTTTATGACGACACTGTACCGGGTCGGGTGACCAGATTTTACGCGAATCCAATCCAGAAACTTCGGATCGATCTTTTTGGATTTGTTTGGCTACAGAATAGATTTGGATTAATTGTCGTGTGACCTGATTTTCGTGAACCCGATCTGACCCGAGTCGGGTATAATGTTTTTACTGTAAGTCTTGTTTGGAATAGAATCTTGCATACGACCGAGTAACCAGATTTTATCAGAAATTGTGTTACGATACAATTTCTGATGTCGGCTCGGATCTAGAGTCATACACGAATCCGGTTATATACTTCTTGAACATGATTGAATGTCAACTTGAACATGAATGATGGTTGACTGAAACTATATTTTGATTCAACCCGTATTCTTACCCTAACCCAACAACAACAAAAACAAAAATTCTGTAAGCCCACAACCCGACCGAACCTGATAAATGATTTCGCATAGATTCGGATAACAAGATTTCACCAAATACGGATAAGATCGACGATAAGGATTGGATCGGCAATCATTTTTATTGATGCAACTCGTATTCAAATTAAAACTTTGCATCTGATTGAGAACCAGTTAACACGAAACTTTCTGACACATTTATGAACAAACTTTTAAACGCATGGCACTTGCATGCCTGATTATTAAAGCTATTTGGAATAATTAGTGTTTTCCATTTTTAGATAAATGTAATACATAAGATCAATGTCGGTCACGTTTTACCCGTTTCTGACGCTGCGCGTCGGAAATTTGGTTCAAAACACTGTCTTTGATAGTGTTTTCTGAAACATCATCTGCCGTTACCAAAAAATGGATAACGCCTTTCGATTATATATAGGGTAGATGTGCCAGTAATGGACACCCTTAAGGAATTTCTTTAACAATTATTTTTTATTTAATAGTTATAATTGTTATATTCAACATTTTTTAATATTATATTACTCTACCAACAATATTTAACCATGCTCATAGTCACATTTCCCAATGTGAATCTAAATTTAATTGTAAATAACAGAAATAAATCAAAACACCCTAAACTCCAGTAATGGACACCTCACAAAAAGTAATAGATAATTGATATTATGATTGCATTTAAAACTAGAATTTAAAGATAGCATATTAATGAAATAAATAAAGCTGAATTTTTATTGGTTATTTTTTTATAAACCAAAAACATTGAGGGTGTCCCATTACTGGAAGGCGGTCCATTACTGGCACATCTACCCTTTTCTGAATAAGAACACCTGCCAATTTCATGTATTTCCGAATAAAAATGAATTCAGAAATATGCCAGAAATTAGCTATTTTGGATTTGCGAACAACTTTAAAGAAAATATAAGTATACATTTTCAAATAAGCATTCTGAAAAAATTATATTAGGAATCAATTTTAATAATAGATATACCTATTGTGCGATATTATTAAATAATAAACATTGTATCAAGCAGTAAAACAGTTTTCGTTGTAAATGAAATATAGAACTTAAGATCATAAATGCCAAAAAAAAAATTATATATTTTTTTTCTTTACAGATTATTTTATTTATAGTTTTTGATAGAATACTAAATGCAGAACTTAAATATCAATTTTTACAGTAAAAACATTCGATAACACAGCTGGAAAAATTACCTTAACTAAACAGTTATTTTATTGTTTCATCAATATTTATTATTTTTGTGCATCTAACATTGACATATCTCGACAAATAAATTATTCAATGCATTAAATTGTCACATTTTTTTTTCAAATATACCGGAAAATTATTTCTGGAAACCTACACTAGCAACGAAATTATTAAATTGCAAATCAAATATTAATAGTTTTAAAAATTGCAATGTTTTTAATTATAATGAATAACTATGAAAATTGAACTAAGAAACGCAAAACATTAAATAAATTCCTCCTTTTACATAACACTTTACATTTAGAATACATATTGTTAGTAAATACTTTAAGCTTTTTTCCAAATAGTCTATTTAAAAAAATTTAAAACATTAAAGATAAAATTTAATACAAGTGATTTTTTAAAAGAAAATTTAAACATCTTAACCTTTAAATAATGCAATATTAAATGTACTAGTACTAAACATGCACTATTAACAAAACTGCGAAAACATTAAAAGTTACCTGCTGATCTATAGGTAAAGGTGTTACTATTGAATTCTCCTTATCTGCTTCCCTTTCATTGAAAAATGAGACTATACATCCACTACAATAATTTTCAAATTATTCCAGCAGAAGAAATGTGTTCATAGATCTGAGAAATCAAATATCACCCAGGCCTTATGAACGCACCCGGCTAGACACAGGGAGATGTTAAAATGGATGGTTTACTTTAAAATGGAGATTGTTCACTTTAAAACGTTAATTTACTTACACAGTATAAATCTACAAGCTTAAAAGAACGCAACACACGCTAATTCTAACTTCGAATGAGAAAAAATCGTCTGCCTTCAATATGCGCGCGCAGTATTGTTTAAACACAACAAAGTAACAGCTAGCAGATGTTTCCAACTCTACCGCAAATGATATAGGAAGAAAATAATTTAAATAAAGACATTTCAAAACCTTTATAATTTATATGGCTGAAAAATGAACTTCTAATGATGCTATAATATTCTTTTTTTATATGAGAGAGTTTTGTATTCTTAGAAATAAGCTGTGAAAATTTACATTTTTATATATTTTTTAATCCATTGCGTTTGCTTTAGACGTCAAAAGTAAAGATAAATTTTAAATAATAATTGATTTAATAGGCTTTATAAAGTAATTTCGATATAAATTTAAATTGCAATCAAATTTCCTAAGTACAAATTTTTCATTTTTTACTCTCTATCGAAAAGAGCAATATATTTAATAGAGGTGACATCTTACTAAGCACTGGCCAGTTTTGGATAAATTGCTATAGGAATGACATATACTTTATAACATGTTTTTAATTCATTTTTGCTCGGAAATACACGAAATTGGCTCGTGTTTTGTTCAGAAACTATGTTATTGAAAAACCTTTTCCATTTTTTGTTAAAAGCAGAAGATCTTTCAGAAAAGAATGTCAAAGTCGGCGTTTTGATTTGAATATCCGACGTGACAGTGAAAGACAGGAGAAAAACTGGTCGTCACGTGTCACGAATTGTTTATAACTCGATAAATAACTAAATTTCTATTTAAGGATTTGTACCTGTGTATTATATAGTATATTTTGTTAAATTTCATGAAAATTTTAATGAAAATTGTAAAAAATTATCTGCCTCAAATATGTAGACAGATATTTATTTATTATTTTATTTTGGAAATACTCAATGTATTTAAATAGTGTGTGACAATATTTTTATTAATGATTTAGGTACATGACATAATTCAAATCTATATTTTATGAGTTTTTTTTTTCCAAATTCACTCTCCGATCACACCGTGAAGTCACAGAGTGTTGGCATTTTGGTCATAGGTTTTACGTGACTTATGTGACTTGCAGTGACGTCATTGCAACGTCACAAAATTTTTTAAAGCTGTCAAAAAGTAATTTTCTTTATGTTATAAGATGTTCTAAAGTCTATTTTAAGTTTTCTTTAGATCTCCAAGACGTTCACATTTTGGTCACAGTTTGACGTTACAAAGTGGTGGCATTTTGGTCACAGATGTGACGTGACGTACGTGACTCACATTGACGTCACAATGACGTCACTGTGACTGTGCATGCTATGCGGGATAATTCAGTACAGAATTTTAAAAATTGCCATAACTTGTGTCATGTTATTCAAAATTAGTAAACAGAAGAAAATTTTATACAGAAATATATAGTAAGATTATAAATCTGTTGTTTTATTAAATACAGAATTGTTTTAAAATACGTTGTTTCGGGAAATAAGAGATTTGTTTTGATTTTTTTAACACGTCACTGTGAACCAAAGTGAACTAATTAAAAATTTCTAGTAACATGTATAAGTCAACTTCAGCAATTAAATCTTTTATAACTTTTTATAAAAGAACTATATGAAAACCCGCAAAAAATGGAAAAACATTAGGGAAAAAGTTTCTTGGAGTGTTTAAGATTTTTTAGTTACCACAATTTCATCAATTTTTCAAAATTTCTTAAACATTCCAGTGGATACGCTGTCACAAATTTTAAGTCAAAAGTGAAAATACAATTTCGTAAAATACGTTCTCAAATAAGATATTGAAATTGTCTGAATTCCAGAAAGGTATTATTATTCCTCAATTGAAATTTTCTCATATACACAAATTAAAAACATCTTTTACTTAAGCAAGGTGTCAAATACCTGTAAAATAAAATTTCCAATCTTGACATGTTTTGGTTTCAAAGTATAAAAGCATAATCATAAGCAAACAAACATCGTTAAAAACCAAACCCGAATCACTCGAACGATGTTTGTTTGCTTATGATTATGGTTTTATACTTTGAAACCGAAACATGTCAAGTTTGGAAATTTTATTTTACATGTATTTGACTCCTTGCTTAAGTAAAAGATGTTTTTAATTTGTGTATATGTTTTAGAAAAGATGAAGTTTTATGTTTTTAAATTTTGGAATTAAAAACCAGTTTTAACGTGAAAATTTCTCTTTCGGAATAAAACCAGTTTCTCGAATTTCTAATGTAGTTGCATGCGTTAATGATAGATTTCTTTTGAACGGGCACACAGTGAAGTATTTGATGCAAAATCAAGGCCAAAACGGCAGAAATTTAAATTTGCTCTACAATTGAAAGACATTTTTTTTTATAATAGCTCACTAATTGGTGTGTCTATCTATGCCTATTTTAGGAATATAGTTAAATCCGGCGGCTTTAAAGCCTCAGTTAAGTTTCTTTGTGAGAAGATGTACTTTTTTGTTGTGTTTCAGCTTTGTTATTGTGTTTAGATGTGCACTTTGACATGTGGATTTAAATAATTTTACTTTTCATATAATAAAATAATTAAAATTGAAAATGGGTTATTTTTAAGTCTTTTTATATCTAATTTATTAAAATATACTTATTGAAATATATTATCTAATATATTCAAAGCTTTTTAAAGCTGTGTCGGTGTTTGTCGGACCATTTTTGAATTATAATCGTATTAGTTATAGTTTTGAAGGCAATTTTTTTTGGAAAAAATTTTTCGCATATTGTTACCATTTTTTGATATCAAAGTTTTTGAGGATGCAAATCAATTAAAAACACTCAAAAACCAGCATATCTATACAATAGAGACTCAAATTTGCTAAATACTAAATGCAAGTAATATATGTATATTATGTACATTGTTTTATATAAATAAATAGGCATTTATGTGTAGTAAAATTAACCACATTTAGTTAAACATTACTTTAAATAAAACACACCTATAAACAATTACTTTCCTCTTATAAACAGTAAACATTGTATAATATATATTTTTTTAAATAAATGCATACATTTATGTATGCATAACATTAATTAAGGATATTTTCTATTAGTAAGTCAACAGTAACGGTTTAACTTTAAAACACATAAAAAGTAATTTTGGCAGGATTTTGCCTTATATATATATATATATATATATATATATATATATATATATATATATATATATACTCCACTTTGGGGCGCTGCAGGAAATATATATGTTACGGTCAATATGATTAATCCGGTCATTATTAATAATGACCGGATTAATTATATTGACCGCAACATATATATATATATATATAACTTTTCCACATTTTAAATATTGATTTCTGGAATAATGTAATTGATATGTTTTACGCTGCATTATTCTTATTTTATTTTTGGTTTCTATAGCAAAACGAAAAATATTTAAAAGAAATTTTGCAAAAAACTGAAAAAATATTTAATATATAATTTACGACGATCCAGAAGATTGATCTGATAATGATATTTTTTTTAAATATTTGCTCTAATAAAAGAAAATTGAGTAAAATAAATTTTTACAACAGAAACAAAAGAAACGAAAAAGTTGTACATTGAAAAAAAAATTCTGGTAAAAGAAACGAATAGAATTGCGAAAAAAAATCAACTATATAATTTTATAAAAAAAATTATATATTTTACTAAACGGGTGGATTTTATATTCTTCGTGTATATGCACTGTCAGAAATGGATACTCAAATTCCACAAAATTTTCTTCGTTTTTGACGAAACTGTTTCCTGGGAAATGCGCCGAGCGAATATTTCGTCAAATCGAGTAAATTTGTATCGTCAAAAGTGTGAGGAAATTAAATTCGTCAAATTGCTTGTTTGAAAGAGTTAAAAAGAGGCAGGTGGCGCCATTTGTTGACAATTTTAGAAGCATCTGTAATTGATAGGGGGGGGGAGGTCGCGTTTTTCAAGTCTTCAACAGGATACGAACGCGCGACCTTCGGTGTGGTAGACTACTGCACGAGACCACTGCGCCAGCGGGACTTGTGTAAATAGGATTTTAAATGTATCTACTGTTGCTGTGTGTTTATATTTTTAGAATGTAGATTGTACTTTTATCGGTGCTGTTATAATTTCTGCATGTTTTAATTAATAAGGCTAGATTGTTATTATGGTTTTTCTATTGTTAATAAATAATTAGAATTTGGCTTGATTAATAAAATTTATTAGAGAAATTTCCTTTGTTCAATGAATGATTAGAATATGGCCAAGTTAATTTGTTGGTCAGAAATAACAAATTTTGAAGTGCATATTGGCGTAGAGTTCATCAATTTTAAATGATAAGATTTTAACACGTTTCTGTTTATAGAGGAGAAAAGGATCAGTTATGCTTATTTTAAATTTGATTGTTATATGAATATATTTCTTAAATAAAAAAGATCTCCTAAAATTTATATTTTTTTTTACCATTGGGAAAATGGTTGTTGCTTTCGGTCGAAAATGGACCAAATGATGTTCGCATTTTACTATTTTAACCGTTTTTACGAAATTCTGCAACATTAGAGAAATTTATCGTTGAATAGGCAATAGAAATGCATAAAAGCTTTACAAAAATGTTAAAGTTACAAAAAGGATAGACGCAAATTATCAGATATGAAAAATAAGGTAGAAATTTGGTACTTTCGTGTTGTAGCGGTCCCCAAGGATGAAATATATTTGTTTCTGTTTTCATTAATATATTGTAAATTTGGTACTTTCGTGTTATTATTATTATTATTATTATTATTATTATTATTATTATTATTATATTTATTTATTATTTTTTTGAAAGATTTTGTAACAGGAAAAATAATCTGGCCGTGAATGGGGAAACATTTTCGTAAAATATTTGAGATTTTCCATTTCATTAAAAATCACTTAATTTTGAGACGAAATGATTGTCAAAAATGATGAAATATATGTCAAGAATTGCTGAATCGTCAAAAGTGAGAGTTTTATTTTTGACAGTGAGGAAACAGTTTCGTCGGATATTTGAGGATTCGCGTTGCGTCAAAAACCACGTGAGTCTATGACGAAATGATTGTCAAAAATAACGAAATAAGGCCTAAGGATTGCCGAATAATCAAAATTGAGTGTTTTATTTCTGAGAGTGTGTTCGTCTTCTTACATTAAGCAATGCGTGGCACATATTTTTATATGAAATAATCTTATTGATTAATGATTAATAATTGGTACATATGTAACTTATCGTGTATGTCTGAATAATGTTTCTGCATGTATATATTATTAAAAATTAATTTTCTTTATTACTATGTATAATTCTTTTTTCAACTCATCTATTTTATTAGTATTATGAAATATATTGCATTTATAATAGCGTGTAACAAGAGAAAACATTCGCGTCGTAATCTGTACAATGCGTGCCAGCTCGTGAGATTTTGTTTTAGCGCCCCAACGGTTGAATGTTCCTAATAGACAAATACTAAAAAATATGATTTGCAATTCAACTCAAACATGCGTGTCTGTCAAAAGAGGAAGATAAATTAAAAAATGTGATTGATTATTGTTATATTAAAAATTCCCCTGCACATGACTCAGCTGATTCTCAAAATGGCTTGTAGTATAATTATACGATTTTTCCATGTTATGCAAAAAATATATTCTTTACCATAATGCATATTTCATAGAAGAATTTTGAAAAATGCCATTGAAAATTAATATGTAGAAGAATTTTTGCAAAGGAATCTGTACTAAAATTTTGAATGTCTTCTGTATTTAAAATCAAAATTCTCTAAAACAATTTACTTCTGAAAAGTAGAGTTTAGTTTTCAATTTTTAACATACAACTGTGAACCAAAGTTAACTAATTAAAAAAATGTTTATGAACAAATTAAAACATTTCATTAAAATGTATATGGCACCTTCGGCACCACTATTCGGCACTTTTCGGCACCTTCTCATTTTTAACGGAAACACATATACAACCATGTAAATAACACAATATTAATAGAAAAAGTATTTCTTGGAATATTTAAGATATGTTAGTTTCCACAACTTCAAAATGCAGCATAAATTTAAATGTTCTCGAATAGGAAAATACTCTAAAATATCATTTATAATTCAACTGAAGCACTCGTCTACGTTAAAGAGGCTGACTGATTAAAAAAAGTTGAATATATTGCATTTTTTCTGCCGAACTTGATTCAGCTTATTCTAAAGAGAGCCTGTATTAACATACGATATTTCTTCTTCATACAAAAGTATCTTTTTTACTACAATATATAAGCCAGCGTGGAGTTTTTAAGTACATACCCTCAGTCATTTTATACAAAATTAGTAAGCAGAAGAAATTTGTAGAGAGGAATCTTTTCTAATATTTTAAATTTGGAAGTCTGTGTCTTTATTTTTCTATTTATTTTGAAGACATAGCTGACAATGAGCTGTAATATACAAAATTGCAAATCATCGAGAATAATTAACTGCTGTTTAACTGCTTAAAAAGCTCACATTAACATGTGACCTGCACCCTCAGAAACTGAACTTTTCTCATTTTTATAGAAAACCCATACACAGCACAGAAAAGGATACAAAAGTATTAGGAAGAAGTTTCTTCGAATATTTAAGGTAATCAATTACTACAACTTCTTTCAGTCTCTAACATGCTGCATTTCTTTAAATCTCCTAAATAGAAAAATAGTAAAAAATGTGATTGCATGTCTAGCAGAGGAAGATGGATACAGAAAACGATTGAATCATAATATGCAATGAACATTTCTCTCGCATACATTTCAGCTGGTTCTGATAAGAGCCAGTATTAATATACGATTTTTGCTATTCAGCGAAATATTTTATTTACAATAATACATATCTTAGCATAGAATTTTAAAAATTAGCTTAGTCTGGGAACTGTCCTTAAAAATGGCATTATACTGTAGAAGTTTTGTATACAGAAATATATTCTAAAATTGTAAAGGTGTTGTGTAACAACAGTTCTCTTTGGAGAATAAGAGATTTGTGTGGAATTTTAACACATATTTGTGAGTAACAGTGAACTTGAACTAGTTACTGAACTTCCAGTAATTTTTTAAAGGTATCTTCGAATATGGAACTCGTTTTATTTGTGAGAAACCCATATACAGTAATGAAAAAAAATGCAAAATAATTAGGATTAGGATTCTTGGTATATTTAAGTTATTTCGGTTATTAGAACTTCTCAATTTTCCAAAATGCAGCTTTTCTTTAAATGTCTTTAAAAAGTAAAATACTTGAATATATGATTATTCGCGAAAACATGAAGTAAGATACAACATGAAAATGATTAATGCAGTGTATTTTACTTCAAAATAATAAATTTACAAAACACTTAATGGAAAGTGTGCTCTAAAATTTATTTTTGAATTTCTTTCTTTAATTTACAAAGATTTACAATATTAAATTGTAAGACGTTGAATGTCCTAAATATATCTTTCATCTCAATCTTAAATTTAGTCACAAATCGAAACAATTAATTTAATTTAACACATTAAGTTCAATCTTTACATAAGTTACGCCCTCAGAATTACATCGAAGTAAATTACCGCAGTGAATATTTAACCTATTAAGGATATCGACATCAACTTGGAAATAAGCACATATTAAATGCTGTCTGTTAATTATTTTCCCGGACATTAATGTAATCACGCCAAGGAAGATTACTTTTCCATCTTCTCTCTTAGGAGTGGGATTTACATACGCCATGATAATCCATTGGACGCTCAGATTGGAGAGATATTCGATTAAATATTTCTCAGCATAATATCCATTACTAAACCTTTTAATTTAATTTTTAGTTCATTAATACCACCGATTCAAGGTAATTGAAGTCATTTTCGCGTTAAGGAAACTTTGTTTACATGTGATAAATCTTTTCACTGCAAAAGATATAGTGTTCGAAAACAATAAGTGTCATTTTTCAATATTTGTTATTATAAATACATACCTGTCAACGTCCCTAAATTCTGTGGTTAGTGATTAATTTGACCTAGTTAAACACGCTTCGAGTCAGAACCTGTTTTGAGAAATAAAATGAAAAAAGCCTGCCTGTCATAAAATCATGAATTTAAATAAATAAAAATACAGAACACAGTTTTCTCGTTTGAAATGTATTTAACCCTTTCTTGCACAGACAAATTCTGTTCGCAAAATGCAAAATTACTGACTGACACCAGAATTTACAAACGAATTTTTTAGAAAATAAGAACTCCTTATTTTAAGCTTTCATTGTAAATGCAAAATTTTATTAAAATATTCTTGGTGCCGAATGCAAGTTTGGAATTAAAATTAGGTGTGCCCGAAGTGGGACCACTGTGCCGCAAAGGGTTAACCTGGGTCAATTTAAACCATATTTTACGGAAGAATACTTGGAGCTTGGCAATTGTATAAATATCAGAATTACAATTATTTTCAGCAGTTACTGAAATGCTTTTCATACTTTCTTCATTTACTATACTACTTAGTAACACTAATAATGTTAATACTAATCATACTTACTTCATATGCTATTAAAATAATGATTCTACTTGCTGGAACTGTTAAGCCAATTTATACTCTGCATGAGGTTTGATTCACATCCTAAGACTCTCATAATACAGCATACAGCGTGACCATATTTTAACTTGTCTTCAGTGTAAAACAGCACAAGAAGTTAAAAACCGAGTTAACTCACTAAATGAAATTCACGTGAAAACAATTCAGCTAATATGGAAATGGGATGTTTATACAAAGCATTGATTTATTCTTTAATTAATAGACACTTAAAAATTTTAACTTAAATACATTGAATAACTTTGATATTTTTTCATCTCACAAGGAGAGTGCCAAGCTTGGTAATCACAGATTTTGATTATTTTTATATATGTTGTAGGGTAGAAGACCCTTAGTCTTAGGTTCAATGGATTTTATACAACGATCCTTAGTTCTCGAGAAATGGGGGGGGGGGGGGTCTAATATTATAACACAACTAAATACTTACTTTGTAACGAAGTAGCTGTGTTGGTCGTAGTTCAGTTGGTATGGTGGTGTCTGTTAGTTGTTCCGAGGGCCCGGGTTCGATGCCGGAATGCGCTACGTTTGTTTTTCTCATTTTTGTTTTATAAATATACTTGTAATTATAATTTAATAATCTCAATACAAAAAATGTGTTTTAACCATTGATTTAATAAAAACCATTGATAAAAACCATTGTAAAAACCATTGATTTAATTTAACTCATAAAGTTCAATGAACATTGAAGATACGTGCGCGCAATTATGTCAAAGTACATAACTGACTTAAACATTTAACGTATTAAAGATATATATATCAACTGCAAAAATAGGCACATATTAAATATTGTCTGTTAATTATTTCTGCAGACATTAATGTAATCACGCCAAGTAAGATTATTTTTCTATCTCCTCTCTTAGGAGTACAGTTTACATCCTCCTTTATAATCCATTAAGACGCTTAGATTGACAGATATTTATCTATATAATATCAAATTATCCTTTTGATTTAATTTCTAGTTTGTTAACAAGATCGATTAAAAATAATTAAAGTCATCTTCGTTTGAAAGGAACTTTGTTTATATGTGATAATTCTTCGCGTTCCATAAAATATATGGAAAAATAAAATATAATTTTTAAATATTTGTTATTATACATATCTGAATAGCGTTAAACTTGGCAAATAATTAAACGTTACGTAATTTATATCCATTTACTACTCAAGTTACGATTCTAATTGGGAAAATCTTAATTCAAATTTATCAGCAATGAATATTTCGTTAGTGGTAACTAGATTGTTTCTTTTGTTTGGACATACATATATCCTGTACTGTATTCAAACTAATAGATAACGTCCAAAAATTGGAGCATCATAGTTGAGATTTTTCCAACAGAGTGAAATCATGCCGGGAACAGGATTCGAACCTGGGTACTTTGGTTTGCCGTACCAACGCTCTCCTTACTGAGCTATGGTTCCCTACTGAGTCTACTGGTTACCAATACAAAAGTACCCAGGTTCATGTCCTAGTCCCGGCATATTTTCGCTCTGTTGTAAAAATCTCAATTATGATACTCGAACCATTAAATATAATTTACCTAGTTTATTATACTTTCCTCTGTTCCATGTATGACCTAATTACATGGTATACAGGAGTTTCCGTGCTATTTCAGATTCATCATGTAAAATGCTATAGTTATACCTCGGATGAATGAAATTAGCGCTGCAGTTCGCAGTCACGTCCAAAATAAAAT
Source organism: Maratus michaelseni (assembly GCA_963931845.1). Taxonomy (NCBI): domain Eukaryota; kingdom Metazoa; phylum Arthropoda; class Arachnida; order Araneae; family Salticidae; genus Maratus; species Maratus michaelseni. Next base: position 337,974,850 of record OZ007592.1, read on the forward strand.
TGAAATATGCCAGCCAGGGTATCATTGGGATAGCTCAGTTGGGAGAGCGTTGGTACGGCAAACCAAAGTACCCAGGTCGAGTCCAGGTCGGCATATGTTCGCTCTGTTGGAAAAATCTCAACTATGATACTCCAACGATTGGATATAATTTATCTAGTTGAATATACTTTCTTCTGTTCATTATGACCTAATATATAACGGTTTATATAATACGTATGCAGTTTAAATAATTTATAACTGATTTCAAAAATAAACTGTGCACACAGTAAAATGAAAATCCACTAATAATAAAATAAAGCATTATGATTAACTATGTACACAAAACGGGTGGAAAGATTCCTATCAATACTCGTCAGCAGATTTATCAAAATGAATTGGAATGATAAAGTGCTGCTGGGATGAGGAATAGGGTTGAATTGGTTTTAAAACTGAGTTAATTTACATCTGGTAAATCTACACATTATATAATTTTCCTTAAGGAGTTCGAAGTTTAAAGAAATTATTTGATAAACTAATGTTCGAACTGTAGTGTAGATTGTTAACGAAGTTTAATTGTTTGTGTTAATAATCATTCAAGAATATAGTGATCTGGTGTTCATAAACAAAAGCAGACACACTAAAGAGAAAACGTTTTGTAAATTTTATATTTATGAAACACAATGAACATAATATAAACAAATATAATATCACATCTCATTATACAACTAAGAGTGTCACCATTTTGCTAACTTTTTTTCAAGGAAGGATAGCAAAAAAATTAATATATTAAAATAAATACTCCCGCCATTTATTTAGATAATAAAAATATGAAATATTTGTTTAATGCATTGATATTCTTCTGAAATAAACATACGTTTAAAAATTTAAGTTAAAAGAGAAAGTATATGCCGTATTTTTATTTCTACTCATTCATGAGGTAAATTGCAAATCGAAACTATTTATTTACAATTATTAAATTTAATATTTATTTAGGATATGTGCGCCGAATAACTGAATTAAATGTATAACGTATTACGTATATCCAAATCAACTGGCAAACAGGCACATATTAAATGTTGTCTGTTAATTATTTCCTCTGAAATTAATGTGATCACGCCAAGGAAGATTACTTTTCTATCTTCTAACTTAGGATTGGAATTTAGATCCTCCAACGATAATCCATTAGTGTACTCAGATTGGGTAGAGATTCGGTTAGATATTTATTTGCATGATATCACGTTATTCATTACTAAACCCTTTAATTTAATTTCTAGGTTCGTAACAGCAGCGATTAAAATAAATTCAAGCCATCCTCCTTTTAAAGGGATGCTGGACGTTCAAATTAAGAATTTTCTCTTATCATTTAAACGTTCAATAAAGTATCAATGACAAGGAACGAGCATTTCCTAAGTTCATATAGCATGCTTTGAAATGATATGTAAAAAATGTTCTGGACGGAAAATATCTTAAAATAATAAGAAATTATCTTTTAGAAATGCGCGATGTTTAAATGTTTCAAAACTGATAATTTCTTTTATATAAGCCTAGCTCCTAAAAATACATATATTTGTACAAGTGTTTTAACAATATGTTATTGCTCAAATTGTAAAAATATTTTGAGATTAAATAAAACAATTAAGAATAATTTTTTATTATTGCATTCCATGATTATAACTTTGATAAATTTTTTATACGGATGCAAATTTATTTATAAAATTACATCATTAACATGATTGGAAAATTTGCGAAAAATAATTCGCATGGGACAATTTAATCATTTGTTAGAGATGAGATTTGAATGTGTAAAACTATTTAAAATCTAGATCGAAACTAAATCAAGCTAAAATTTAAAGGGAATCCAGAATTTTTTTTAAAACAAAATTGTAATCAAATAGTGAATCTTTTGTATATTTTGCGTATTATTGTATTAACGTTGTTCATTTTCAGAGCCCAATATCGAGTTAACCAATTAACAGTCAAACCTTTATAGACACTGACGATTTGTACTAATATAAAGACACGGGTGGCGCACTCTAAGTGGCATTGACTTTTAAAGGCCAAAAAGCAAATTATAAAGATATCCTTGTTTAATACAGTGTCCACTATCAGTATAAAATTAATGAACATGAACTTGTTAAAAAATACTAATTTAATTAGGATTAATATGACACGGGATGATTTGTAGAAATAAAGACATGTGCAGCGCGGCGTACTCCATGTCCCAATGCCTTTTAAAACTTAAATATCAACCTTTGATACTAAAGAAGAATAGTTTCTAATGTCTAATAATAGTATAAAAGTAATGGGCATCAAATAAAAAAAATTATTAAGAAAGAAAATAGGAAAATTTACGCAAATACATAGCCGTCATATTCGGTACACCAAAGACGACTTAAAATAATAATAAAAAAATAGGGCAGAAAAAATTGCGATTTTAAACATTGGTTTAACATTGGAGGGTTTATGGAAAAATGGTCAAGAAAACGTAGATGTTAATAACGTAATTACTTTGGAAATCGCAACTGTTTTTTTTTTTTTTTTTTTTTTTTTTACTGAGATTCACACTCAGTTACCCCGTTTGTCGATTTAAAGTTTGAGGCTGTTATAATGACTAAAAATCTACTTAATTTTATGATTCTGTCTAAACTGAGAAGTGTAATATGTATAACCACATTTTGTAAAATTTTGAGGTAGGATTTTTTTTTTTTATTTACCTAAAGGCTTTTGCTTCCAAAATAATTCCCCCTTTTTGTTAATTTTATATCGTAATAAGAAAAGTCGGACATTCTCACACCAGCGGGGATGACCGAGCTATGCTCGGCTAAAATTAGCTTCAACTCAACCCAGCAAACACATATCTTTTGGTACACGATCGGACCGCAGCCGGCAGTGTCGGTTGGGTGTCGGCAACGGCACAGTGGTATCGGTCCAGTGTCGGTACCTCTTCGGCAAGTGATACTAAGTAACCGTGCGTTTTCGTATGCCGGTTAATGTTATCGGACACCTAACGGTTACATATCGGCAGGTGATTCATATTGCAAAGTGACACTGGATCGATATCTGATGGCCGAAAGTGGTCCGATTAGATTTGCCAACATCGGTCCGAATTTGGAATATTTTATTTCAGCCGATGCTTTTTTTTAAATTTGTTTAAATTTTTTGGGAATATTAAATAAATAATTTTTCGAAAAATTAGTGTAGCAGTATGAAATAAAACTTATAATATTCCCTTTTTTTTTTTTTTTTTTTTTTTTTAATAAACACAGATGTAGGGAAAATAATGGAATGTTTAATCGTAGCCGATTTTTTTTCCTATCCTTTTCATTGTTTGCTCTTTGTTCGAAATATTAAATAAATATTTTAAAAATTAACATATGTAATTTTTTTCAAATTTTTCTTAGAAGAATCACTATAATGTTATGATGATGATTTGTTACAGCAGTATAGCGCTAGGCATATAGGCCGAAAGGGGGGGGAGGTTACCTCCATGAGGGTCTTCTAACCCGTATTTACGGCAATGTTCGAAGGAAACCACCGAAAACTCTGAACAGTTAGGTCGACGAGCGTGACAGGGGTTTGAACGCAGCACCTCCCATTTACCAGCATTGAGAACAGAACTTATCAGCTAGTAGTGGGGTATTTAATCGTAGCAGGTGCTTTTTTTAATTGTTTGCGTTTTGTTAGGAATATTAAATACATATTTTAATATTTATTATATATTAAAATTTTCTAATTTTTCTTCGAAGAATCAGTGTAACAACATGAAATAAAAACATGATATTCGACTTTTTTTCCCCATTTTTCTGGGATAAATAATAGAATATTTATGTAATTCGGAACATTGAATCGTAGTCGATGTTTTTTTTCTGATATTTTTGTTCGTTATTTGTGTTTTCTTGGGAATGTTAAATACGTTTTCTAATTTTTATTCGAAGAATCGGTGGAACAACATAAAACAACAACTAAAATAATATTTACTGTTTTTTTTTTGTTTTTTTTCATTTTCTATCAAAAATTGATGTGGGAAAATTAATGGAATATTTATAGTCTTAGCCGTAATTTTTTTTTTTCAATTGTGATTAACCGGCATTTTTTAGGTAGATTTTGTAAGAAATACTATCTATTACATTCTCCCCTAAGTTGGAATTTTTGAAATATATTTGCAGATCTACGCCGATCATGACTCCCAGAACCCAAAACCACCCCCGGTTCAAAACTTTATCTATCTATCTATGTCACTTTTTATAGACATGATAACAGCAATAATTCTGCACAAATCTCATCCAAACTGATACATAAAATCAAAGGGCATAAAATATCGGTCAAGTTCGTTAATGGGCAAAATCAAACCAAGGGAGGAGAGGAAATGGGGGGCATTTTGTGAAAACAGAAATAACCCCAAAATTTCTTAATTATGATACGTATCGAATCCATTTAAAGTTATTACTTCTAGGAAAAGGGCCGAAAATTTATGTATTGCAGATTTTTGATATCATTAAAAATGGCCCCAAAGGGGGTAAAAAGGGGGTTTTAGAAGAAAAAAATTCATAACTTCGCAAATTCAAAAGATATTAAATCTGCTTGAATTTATTATAAATCCTCTTAATATTATCTAAAACTTTTATATTGATAAGTTTTTTATAGGACGAACCCTTATATATATTTAAAAAAAAAAATCTTGCCGGCTCCGCCAGCAAACAAGTTAGGTTTCGAAGTGGGTGCTTCCAACTGCCGCATCATGACAAAAAGGTAATTTCTTCCGCAATTCCCAACAAACAGGCGCCCCACGGTCTGCGTCTTCAAAATCTACCTGTGCCTGTAGGCCGAGCCATCAGGGACTTCTTTTTCGATTGTGATTAAGTCTGAGTTTTGTTACTAAATGCATGTTTTTAAAAATAATGTATATTATATATTTTTACTCTTCTTTTGAGGAATTAGTTTAACAATATCGAAAAAAAATATTATTACTTATTTTTATTTATTTTTTTTTTAATAAAAATTGTGGAAATATAATAATTTATATTTTTAAAAATGAAATGTAAAATGTATTCAATATTTTACACAAATTTTAAATAAACATATTAGACGTGATGACAAATACATATATGGAAGGAGGATTGTTTGCTTTGTCATTCCCCGCTCCTTCCCTCCGATTAACGAGCACGGTGTGAGGGCGATATTTAGATGATTGATCAAACATTAATTTTGCAACAATCTAAAAAATTTAAATTCTAGATTTTTTATTAAAAATTTTTAAGTACTGTACCATTAAACCTGTTTTTTTCCCCCAACCCAAAGGTCATTAAAAAAAAAAATTATGTAAGTATCCATATAATATTTTTATTAAACATGAAATAATAATGCATTTCTTGTAAGCATTTATCAAGAAAGTTTCGGACTTAGGGATAATTTGATGATGGTCAATGATATGAGACACGCTTTCACATCCAAAAATTGATTAAGACAAAGCGCCATTACAGAACTATCACGCCAAATCTGGGAGATATCTGCTACTCTATTGTCTATAAGGTGGGAGCGTAGTAAAGGGAAAGCGATGCGATCACTGCGCGCGCATGCTTGCCAAACTAGGTTTTGACTTTTGAAGAGGGGAAATTGCAACCATAGAATAGACGCTCGCGTTTTCATGTACTGGCTGATTTGAGATGCGTGAAGCGAGACACATGCAGAAGAAATAATAATAATGGTAAGTCTGCTTAATTTTGATTTAGTTAAATCTAAATTAATCTGAATTAAGTTAATTATTTTTGCATACATTTTATTGTTTAAAGATTTATTCTCTTTTAACAATTAACTTTGGGTAGGAATTACTGTTGTAGAAAATGATAAAAGGGTTAAATTAGAAAAATATGTTTATGGAGTTTTTATCTTTTTATTATACAAGTTTTTATGACATGTAGCATATTTTTAATTATTAATAATTAATAATAATTAACGAATCTTGATAATAATTAACGAATTCCTAAAACGTTTCTTTATTATAATAAATGCAGAATGACATTTGGTTATGTGTTATCCATTTGGTGCTCCACAATTTTACAATACTCGTGTCATTTATGTATTAAAAAAAAATAGTCAAAATTTTCGATTGCTTAGTAATGATAATTTGCATTTTATTGTATTTGAACTTTAATTTATTCAAAGTTACTAATTCATTCTTTTTTAAATTACTTAAAGCGATTTCTTTTTCACGTATCATGAAACTTTTACGCTGCTGTATAAAAATGCCTTTCTAATACTATTCAAGAGCAGATGATTTCATTTGTGCTTTAAATTTATTAAACTTGTTTAATACATTTTATTTCTATCAAATTTAAAATAAATGAATTTTACTTAAATCAATGTATATAAATATTTGACATTTCCAATGTATATAATATACATGAGCGATTTTGAAAGTGTATATTTATATTTGAAAAGGAAAGATTTAGAAAAAAAAATTAAGAGCAAAAATGAAAAACAATATTGTAAATAATGTTACTTTAATTTAAAAAAATGTAATTATGGAGCATCAAATTAGATGTAATATACAAGATATAAATGATTTAGAAAACATTTGTTCTTCTGTATAAATGAAAAAATATGTAAAGAATTTAGTAAAAGCTAAAAATAAGTAAATATGTAACATATCATTCATATATATTTTTCTTAAATAAAGTTACAAAAATGTATTTTTCTAATCTTGCCCAGAAATTACATAAACTCTAAATTTTGTTTTTTATATTTTTAAAAAAGAGAATAATGTTTACTAAATTAAATTATGCAAAAATATTTAACTTAGTTGAGATGCTGACGGATTTAATAAGGCTAAAACAATTGAACATAATTTATAGCAGACTTGTCATTTTAAGAATAATAAAAAAGGAAAAAGAAAATCACACAAACATTCATTTAAAGCGTTCACAAAATAAAATAATAACAAACAGGGTAGATTAAATTTTTTAACAAAGTTATTTAAATTCATTTTTTATTTTCTGTGTAAAATTAAAGTTCGAATTTTTTAATTTATTAATAAATAGTAAATTACGGAACGAAATTTAGTTTATTTGACTTAAAAAATAATTTAAAAAAAATCTGAAAAAAATTTAGATGTATTTTTTATAGTTTCCCAGAAAATATTTTATTTTTTTAAATCGAGTTTTACAGCGACACTTAGAAAGGAAAATGTATCTAAATTTTACTTGTTGTATAATAAATTTGTTTTATACAGCTTTATAGAACAAAAATTAAATGTATTTATAATACTTATCACATTTTGTAAAAGTGAAAAAAAAATTACTTTACCATTATTGCGTTTAGAAACACAAGATTCAGATATTGTTAAAGTATCTATGCTAATATAATGTAAAAAAGTAAAGCCTGAAGCTTTTTTTTTTTTTTTTTTTTTTAATGGCAGGGGCTATTAATAGTAAAACGGTATCCGTGAGGGGGGAGTGGGTTGCTTACATCTGAAAAATAAATTTCACCATTTTTACCTAAATAATCAAAGTAAAAAAAAAAAAAAAAGTACCATTAAGTGGAGTAACCCCCCCCCCTCCTATTCTGCTGCTAGTTCCCAATGAAAGGGATGCCGATATCGGACCACATTCGACAATACTACGGATTTGTTATCAGTATACGGTCGGCACAGCATCTCGCCGTTGTTAGCGTTGCCGGTACCGGACCACATTCGGTAGGTGTGCGGATAACTGTTGGTATACAATCGGCACAGCAGAGTGCCGTCGCTTCTACCGGCGTTGCCTATACCGGACCGACTGTGCGCCAATCTGTCGGGCGTCAGTCGCGCGCGGCGTGTCGAAAAAGTTACGGAACCGGTACGGCAGCTGGTATCGTGCCGATACCGTCGGTAACGGCAAAGCGGCATTCGGGCGATTGCTTACCGATAGATCTGTGTTTGCTGGGAATATAACAATTAATTCCCTGTAGAACATATAAAAATCAGTCTATGTAACCTGATTGGTTGAATTATGTTTTCGAGAACGTTCTATGGACACTTATTGGTTGAATTATGTACGCCGCCTCCTATTTGGAATTTCTAGAATATTGTTTCATTTTCTGAAAGTTATTTTTTTCGCCAAATGTCGAATTAAATATATCAAAAAGTCGCAAACTTGGCGATATTCTTTCATTTGGCGCCAAACCTGTATTTTGTCACTGGTAATCTTGAATTTCCTCGCCAACATTTTGCCAAATTACTGACCAATACTGACATTTCGCCAAATTGTTGTGACCTAGCCCAATGGTCTTCTCAATACAAAACGTTGAGATACAAAATTTAGTCAAAATCGTTTCACTCCTTTTTTCAGATAAAATTAGCTTAACCCTGACACGTAGTGACCCTAAAGGACGTACTAATGTAATTTTCTCGAACATGTGACGAACATTCCAACGTTAAAATTTTCGCAATGAAAATTTAACTAGGACTTCCCTCAAAGGGATTAGTCTGAGTGATATTGCTGAGAACATAAAGTTAACAATTATGATATAAAGAAGATATCAACAAGAATCTAAGTGAATATACCGCATATGATAGACAAGAGATAGATAAAGATACAACATATGAAAAATAGCAAATTAAATGATATAATTACAAAATATCATATAAATTCATATATTGTTATGTTTCATATGCATTTTTTTTTTATAACATTTGGCAAATAATCTCATTTTCTTAAGCGGGAATTGCTCAAAACTTTAAAAAAAAAAACCGCCGGATCTTTTAAAACGATATTTTTAAAGTCACATAATCAGATTTTCAGCCAATAGCGTATTTTAGCAAGCGTAGTTTAACGCAAATTTAATTTAATTTTTGCAACATTTTCTTTGTGACAAATATCTAAATAAAATATTAAAAAATAAAATATTAAATATTGAAATATTAAATCAAATATTTAATATTTGAATTAAAAAATTTCCCTTTGTTTATTTGTATAACTATTTATAGAAACTCGTATACTTCAAACCACATTGATAACATCCTTTGCTACAAACGTGTCTACCAGTCTAACTACTCGTATGTCTTAGCTGTGTCTCTCTCCGAACTCATCTGTCTACTGTCTCTCTACTCTTCTGTATACCCGTCTCAGTATCCGTCTGTCTTTCTACCCGACTCTTTAATCGTGTCTCTACCTGTCTCGCTTCCCGTTACACTACTCGTCTATCAACACGTCTGTCTGTCTATATACCCCTCTCTCTACCCGTCTGTCAAGTCGTCTCTGTACTCTTCTCTCTATCCACCACGCTACCCGTCTCCCTACCCATCTCCCTACCCCTCTGTCAACCTTTTTTTGCACCTGCCTCGCTACCCGTCTGTCTATTCGTTTCGCTACCCGTTAGCTTATCTCTGTCGCTATCCGTCTCTCTACCCGTCTGTCTACCCGTTTGTTTACACGTCTATCTATCTCTCGCCAACTCTTCCCAATATTTAAACAATTTAGTAAACGGAAGCCGTTTATCTGTTATTAAATGCAAACAGGAGTAATTTATCTAAAGAGTGTAATCAGATGCAATTTTTTTAAATACATACTAGGGGGCTTACCCCCTGCGAGCTACGCTCGCCAACCCCCGCTCAGACTTCGAGGAATATAAAAACATGACAACGTGCTTTATTTTTAAAATATTGGTAAATCTGTAATTGGGTTGCCATGCTTTTAACGTTTTAATGGGGCATTTTTTGATTATCATGGCCTCATACACAGCTGTTGCGACAACGGACGACTGTTTTCGGGATTGATAAGTAAAATCAATTACACCTTGAAAACAAGCTTGTATAAAATGGTTAGGTTTAAATTGTGGCTGCTTCTCGGACTTTTATAACAACGATCTGTATTCTATTCTTCCTTTGCGTTTAAGGATGAGAAAAATTCCATCTGCTTGTAAATAACATTAAGAACCACGGTATTGAAAAGTACTATGTTTTAGACATTTTCAGTTACATGTTTTAATTTTCTCTCTATTTTAGTGCAACATCATGCATATTTTCATTTTATTTTAAATATGTAAATTATTTATTTTAATTAGTATGTATATACGAATTTTCTAATAATTATTTATCATACAAAATTAATTAAATATTTTGTGCATGAATGCCTGCATTTATTCGGCATCAATTGATGAGATATTTAAACAAATTTGCTATCCGCGATACTTTTACATCATGTTATGTCACTTGAATATTGTCCATCGGGAAAAATCGGGTACTTTTCCAGTATAGGATCCTTTGTTTTTAGGTTTGGCGTAATTCGAGCTTCAAAAAGGGATAGATTCGTTAATATACATAGATTTGTTGCCAAAAGTTATGAAAACAAACCCAATGAACTTTTGGTGCTTTTCTATTATAGGAGTCTTAACGCTTTTTTAAAAAGCTTGGCGGAAAAAACCCAAGCAGAATAGAAAACCAAGCAGGATATTTTATTCTCCTTCCGTTCAGTTGGGCAATTATTATTTTATATATTCGTTTCAAATATCCGAATTAGTGATTTTATAAATTCGTTTAATTAAATTTTACAAAAAAATGATATCAATAAATAATAATTACTATTAATTCCTCCCCCCCCCCTTTCTTTTGCATTTACATAAATGACGTCATTTGGACGATCTTATTCAAAATATTTTCAGTTTATAAATTAAATTAAATGCTGACAGACGATTGAATCCTGACGATAGAAATGTGATTTTTTTTTCAAATTTTCCTGAAAAACATAATTTAATCACAATCTTGTCTTCATTATCGATTGAAATGAAAGATAAATTCAATTTCAATTTGAAAATGACGAATAAAAAGAAATCAATAATCCCTATCGGGATCCTTTTCAATTTTTTCCCTTTTTTGTCACAAAAAAACTGAGTAATTAGTTGCCATCATTGCAGAAATGTCATTAAAATTAGAAAAAAATTAATATCTCGAAAACTAATTCCAATTTCAAAATTCTATTGTCAGTTTTGACATCCGCGGATTTTTATGGACAGTTGGTATTAATTTCACCATCAATCGTTTAATATTGAATTAAAAATAGGCCTGAAACATAATCAGTCGTTTAATCAGTCGTTTCATAAAATCGTTTCATAAATTCGTTTCATAAAATCGTTTCACAAATTCGTTTCATTAGGATTTTATATATATAGGTTAGACATAAACCAGCATAATAATTCACCAGTTTTATTTTCATAGTAGTTATGTCATTTGACAGTAAATCTCAACTTCTTCAACCCGAACTGCGTCAAGCTTTCTAAAAAAGCCCCAAGGTCCGTATAACTGGGAAGGGGAATTGTCCTCAGGGCTATTAGATACATGTTATTAAGTTAAGTGAAAGTTTCGTAATCGGGTTCGCAGCCAATTTCTTATGTCAGAAAGGGTGGCTTCACGCCATTTTAAATTCATTTCTGTAACTTTCTTTTTCTTTTTTTGGTGGGTGGTTGTGGGGGGAGGAGGGTTCCAAATATATACACTTAAATTCAAACATTTGCCACCATGTTAATATTAGTGTTGTTTGTATTATCAATTAATACTTTGTTGATCGAGCTTCATTCGAAACAAATGTAAAAGACTTCTACAGTTTTTTTTTTTTTTTCTAGGAGAAAGTTCCGTAATCGGGCCCTAAGCTAATCGGGGAATTTAATATCATTATTGTTTCTAACTGTTATAGAGTTAAAACAGTATTGTTGCTAGCATTACTCTTGTTTGTGACCAACCTCTTCTGTGTATCTGAATAGGGAAAAGTTCCGTATCATGTACTGGTTGGTGCCAAAGGAAGTTGTAGAATCTTACAAATTTTTCTAGAGAGCGGAAAAACATGTTTTTTAAAATATTTACAAATATACGTTTATTAAACCATGTTTTTGAGCCATTTTAAAAAATTAAGTACGGTGCTAAAATAAAATTTTATTGCCATTTTCGATATTTTAATAAGAAATGAAAATACATAACAAACATATTTAACAAAACTAAGCCTTTTTGGTTACTTCTCTATTATCCCGTCGACCACTTTTCATAACAAAAAACTATTGCCAAACTAAGATTAAACGCCAAAAATACAGTCCCATTTACTTGATGCCAGAAGCGTTATACGTATTTGTTATGCCATTAAGTGGTTTTTAATTCGACATTTGCGTGTATTTTTCATTATGTTTTACTGATTTATTAGTTATTTCATTCATTAAAGTAACAATTGTGTCCTTAAATTCTTATATTTTATTTATTTTGATATTTCAATGGCAACGTTCTCCCGTTTATTTAGCGTTACAGTTTGGCGATAGTTTTTTGTTATGAAAAGTGGTCGACGGGATAATAGAGAAGTACCCATTTTTTGTGATAAATAATTGTTATTGCCAGGGGGGCAAATTGTGAACAATTAATAAGCGAACTAAAAAAATTACAGGAAAAAACTTGTGGGAATCTCAAGAAAGAAATATCTGATATAAATAGCATTTAAAATCTTAAAATGGAGAAGTGCTCCGTATAAAAATGCAAAACATTATACACCTGATATAAGAATTTTTTAATTTTTTTATATTTCCGAAAGCACAGATAAAAGGGTAAAAATCCCGGCACAGATGCCATATACTCACCACGTTGGCGCGATTTTTCCCCCGCCCCATTGGCGAAAACTGTTTGTTGTGTTTGTTTACTTTTATTTTTTATTTTAATTCTATAGATTATTTTTATATGTATATCAATATTAATTTAGGCACAGATGTCATATACGCACCAGATTGGCGCGATTTTTCCCCCGCCAATTTGGCGAAAACTTTGTTTTTGAATATTAGTTATAAATACCATACAATAATAGCATGTAATTTTTTATTTCAATATAAAAATAAAATAACGTAATAAATGAAATAGCTCCTGTTATTCAAAAATGGGAAATAAAAATAAATAAATGATAGTTTGATATAAATAAATATTGATATATATAATAAAAACAATTTATAGAATTAAAATAAAAAATAAAAGTTAATAAACAACAATTGAAACAAAATAACCGGGTTACCATGTGAGGCATAAAATTGCCATTTTGTTGCAATCGCGCCAATGTGGTGCGTATATGACATCCGCGCCTTTATTTATATCAAACTATTATTTATTTATTTTTATTTCCTTTTTTAAAATAATAGAAGCTGTTTCATTTATTACGTTATTGTATTTTTATATTGAAATAAAAAATCACGTGTACTATTTGTCACACTATTTGTAACTAATATTCAAAAACAAAGTTTTCTCCAAGCTGGTGGAGGGAAAAATCGCGCCAACGTGGTGCGTATATGACATCTGTGCCTTGTTTCATTTCACATAGAGGTACTGCTCTATTATCCCGTCGACCACTTTTCATAACAAAAAACTATCGGCAAACTGTTAGATTAAACGCCAAAAATGCAGTCCCATTTACTTGATATCAGAAGCATTATACGTGTTTGTTACGTCATCAAGTGGCTTTTAACGCGACATTTGCGTGTATTTTTCATTATGTTTTACTGATTTATTAGTTATTTCATTCATTAAAATAACAATTGTGTCCTTAAATTCTTATATTTTATTTATTTATGTATTTTGATATTTCAATGACAACGTTCTCCCGTTTATTTGGAGATAGTTTTTTGTTATGAAAAGTGGTCGACGGGATAATAGAGAAGTACCCACATATGTATTGGTACTTTTATGTTAACTTGGCGCAGTTGATAAATCGCCAAATATTTTTCTCATAACATCTTCATATTGCATTCATTTCATTTAAATATAAATCTTTCACTGATTTCATTTGAAATACATACATTAAAAATACACGTCTTTCACTCATTTAATTTAAAATACACGCCTTTCACTAATTCCATTTAAAATACTAAAAAGGAAAAGAAAATAAGAAATAATGCCACAAATCGAAACCTTTTATTTAAACATCAAAGAATTGTTCCTAACATACACACGCGAAATAAAAAAGCTGCTAATGGTGTGATTTACGCCAAATCTCTAATACTAATACTACTCTTACTAATCTCTAATACTTTTCAAACAGAAAAAATTCCAGATTAACTTTCCATTTTTATTAAATTGAAATATATTTTATTGTGCTGAATATTAGTGCTTGCATATTTTTTTGCTCCATGTATTCCATGAACTTTTCAATTCCGATTGTCTACGAAAATCTCCCGCCGGTGAAAATGACGTACGCACAAAATTTAGTGACGTATGTACTTTAATTGTTTTTTTTTATCTATTTTTTTAATATAACTTCCAAACGGTTTGACACTTATTCTTGGTAATAAATAGACGACGTTGTCACCTTTATAGGTACCTGGTGTAAAAATTTGAACGAAATCCGTTAAATATTTTTTGAATTATGCTTGACGAAAGGTTTTAATATCCATCGTAGCTATATATGGGCCAAAGTAATACTGCGCTGTGTATGAGTCTTCGTTGCACTCAGACAATTATACTTCCATATTTTCCGAAAATAAGCAATCAAATGTCTAGAATTTTGAAGAGATTCGATTTTTAAGTAATTTATGCATCATTTAACAAAATCAAATTTACAGATCTCAAACATAAAATTGACAAATTTTCACATTGGGGAATTTAAGATATCTTGAGAGTGTGATAGAATGTACAGAGGTCAAACTAAACGACCTCTTAAGGTCCGTTTGGGGGAACATAAAAACTATGTTACAAATTGTGAAACTAAACGATCTGCGATTGTTGTTGGTCTGACAATCACAGTTTTAATTTTTCAGAGGGTTCAATAATTCAGAAATGCTCATCTATCTACGACCTTGATTTTTGGGAAGCTTATCATATATGGAAAAATTCAGGTAACTTAGTTAATCATATATCCAGTACACCAAATTTTTAAAATGTCTAACATTCATTTAATTCATTCTATTCGTCCCCCCCTTTTTTTTTCTCCTTCGTATTTAAACTCGTCCAGTCAGCCGGGCGATTCTATTGGTCTCCTACGTCACATGTTTTTCCTGACTCCGCTGCTGTTTTGAAAAAAAAAATCACCACCATTCAATATCTGGCGCGTGAGGACGCAAGCATATTTACATGGCTTGAGCTTTTTAATCAGTTTTTAATATTTTAAATTTGGCACTGATGATGGAGCTTTAGGGGCTCCGAAACAGCTGTTTGCCATTTTATATATTTTATTTGTGCTGTTTTACGTTGTTCATTTATTTTTTAATTTTTTTTAATGTGACGTAGCCGAATGATTGTCTCGTGCCCGAAAATGGTAGGATACAAAATTTAATCAATATCGTTAGAATCGTTTTTAAGATAAAATTTGCATTTATACACACATTTTTATACACAGACGCATAAGATTTTCTCACATTACAATATATGATATTGGTATTATTATTAAATATTTTAATGAACTATGAGATCTTTAAATTACAGCATTGAATTAAACACAGCAATGATTTTACAACCCCCCAAAAAATTCTTATGCATAAAAGATAATTTTAAGCAAAGTGGAAACTTTTCATAGCTAGCTCTAAATATTAATTTATTTGTTGTAAATGAACCTCTAAAATAGAAAATAGAAATTACCAATAATTTTTATTGTTTTTGAATTCATTAGTTTCTATTTAACACAGAGTTTAAAATATGTGCAAGTAGGTTGTGATATGGATTGGTGTTCATTATGAAATAAATAGAAAAGTAAAAATAGATTAACACTTTTATAAGCATTCAATGTCTATCTAGAAAATCACACATAATCGCATGACCAGAATTCATGATTTTTCCAATAATTTTCCGATAAAATACGTGAATATGACGTGGGAATCGAACTTATGGAAAATACGTTGCATTTTTTATGCTTCCTGGAAAGTGCCAGCAGGTGAATTTATTAAAAACGAAATAAATTTCATCTGTTTCTTTTTTAAGACATAGCAACAGGCAAAAAAGTATGGGCCAGGATTATTCTGGCCCGGACTTTTTTGCACAGTTGGGAAGATTACATCTCATATGATTTCTTTACCAATTTGAATAAATGTGTCAAAATTAATCTAGTGTAATCACGTTTCCAGCGTTTACTGGAAGTTTCATTACTTGTGATTTATTCTGTTGTGCTGATTCAGCTATCAGATTCTATGCTATGGTCATTAAGGTTAATTGGGGGAATTAGTTCAGCCATATTCGTCCAGGATTGCTCAGTTGGTACAGCATTGACAGCTTCAGCCATTGAATCCTGGGTTCGAATCCGGCCCGGGCTTTTTCAGGCATTTTGACAGATTATATCTCATGTGATTTATTTACCAAATTTAATAATTGTGTCAAAATTAAACTATTATAGTCTTTTTATTTTTTATTTATCATTTATTTTTCTATCTTTAAGGCCTTTAAAATGTTTAATTGATGAAGTAAGTTTTAGAGCTATTTGGCATATTTTTTGGCGTGGATGTATTGGCGTATAATTAAATCCTTTGTTGTTTCACCTCGTATACAATTGTACGAGTTACTGAGAATATTTAGAGATTTATCACCTGTGGTGGGATAACGAAATAAAAAAAAATACAATTAAAGATTTTATTTTTTGAAATTTATAGCATTAAAATCATTTGCAATTTGGATTTGAAATACCGCAACTAGGTATTTCAATCAGCTAATTACATTGTCCCATTATCATTATTGAATATAATTATTGTAAAGTTTAGCTACCTATTTGTGGATCCGAAACAGTAGAAGTTCTGCGAATAATTAAGTAAATCATCACATCTTGATGTTAGTCTTCGTTGAGGTCTTAATTAAAATCGGATCAGGTTCTTCCGTTAACTTACTGTTATAAATCTGTCAGATTTCCGGATGTCGATGATGGATATGGTGTGTAATCAGCTAAATCTTTGTGCAGTTTCCTCCTTTATATTAATGCATTTACTTGGGAAGGTATAATTAAATAATTTCTAAATATTCCTCTCTTTGTACCAGTGCTGTCAGTCCACTATTTTTGTATTCAGATGGCGCGAATGGCAGTACTTTTTGAAAATAATAATATTTGCCTTATTTAATGATAGATTAAATTTGGCGAAAACAAGACAAATCAAACTGTTTAAAAAAAGTCGTGGCATTCAAGCAATCCAAATAAAAAAAAAAGTAGCAGACTGACAACATTGCTTTGTACTATGGCAACTTTATCGTATTATTTACGATATGCATTAGCCATACACGCAATAAGCAGTGGCGTAGCTACATATTAAGCGCTCTGGAGCTAATAAAGTTTGTGCACCTTTGAACTTGAAGTTTAAAACTTAAATACTATTCCTAATTCGATTTAAAGCATTACTTTTATTTGAAAGTCAAGTATTAAATACAAATATTTAAAAATAAATAATGAAAGGAATTATAATTCTTTAAATACGGAGTATCTAGTAATATTTACTGTGAATTGGGCGGGATTTTCAATATAAATGCACCCATGGGCCAGTACAATCTTCCGCCCTTAATATCCCTTTACCTTTTCAAGAGTTTCAAATCATTATAGAATACTAATAAAAAACCACACTATTGTCAAGATTTTTTTCCACATGGATGAAACACTTTTTTTGTTTTTAGTGCCAGAAAATACTAAAATTCCATAAAATTTAATGTATCATAACTCGGTAAGTTTTGGTCGTACATAAAAGAAATTAAATATTTTACCTTTTAAAGTACGGAGAAGATTTTTCTACATATAACATAAAGAACCCAGGTACGGAATAAAAAAGTAAACCTCGTAACTTTTAAAAAATAACTAAAATGATATGCATTGCTTTTAAGAGGATGAAGAATAGCTTTGAAACTGTTTTACTATTGGAATCGTATTTCTAAAGTAAATGGTTTAGAAAATTAGACAATGGACTATAAAATTTAACACCGAGGTTCTCACTGGTTTTTGACTAATCTTAGCAACTTGACTAATCACTAATGAAAAACTATAGCCAAATTCAAATATAATGTTAGAAATAGATTCGTTGTGAAGCAGTAAGAATATCAAAACACGAATAATAAGATACACAGAAAAGTTTTAATCGTACAGTAACATCATTCAGAGTGTCATCGAAAAAAAAAATCTCTTGCAGTTTGGCGATTTCAATCTTTAGTTTTCTTACCAAATGAAACAGTTTCGCGTAATGGAAATCGACAAAATCCTGGTTGACAAACTTGTGTATCACTAAGATTGTTGTTTTTACTTTCAGTACACATACAATGTAAGGAAGGAAATAGGAATGTATTGTAGTCACAATAAAAATAAAGGTATATTTTTACATTTTAAAATACTCTGAATCCGTTCTCACATTTTTTACAATGTTCATTATGTATGTGTGTATGTATTCATGTATGTTAGAATTTTCAGCTTCTAAGAGCACGTTATGGTGTTTTTTCGATGATGTCGTCATGTATGTTATAAATCTGTCGCAAGAATCGTATAAATTTTCGAAAAACTAGGCTGGGGGGTTCAGAGGCCAATTAACCTTTGAAGCTAAGGGGAAGCATATCATTTTGGCGTTCCCTTTCTTCCCGTAAAAAGTTTTGTTATATTCTACACACGTGAAAACTGGAAACTCGCCAATGCTATAATTATTATTCCCGGAACTGGCTTATCCGAATTCATATACATATATTTCATTAAAAAGTTTTTTATGTTATGCTTATTCCCTGTACACACTATAGATAGAGTACATTTGTAGTGTATATAGTTATTTAAAATATATAATTCAATTACTCATATGGTGTGTTTCTAATAAGCATATCAGGATGTCATATGATTCGTTAACCGTCTGTTGATCACATTCAGAATTCTTGTCTAGATAACTTTAATGATGTAACGAAGGTTTTCTTTTGCATTAAGAAAACATGTCCCCTCAAAAAAATTAAAAATGCAATGTAGAAGAATGATAATGGGTTTTAGAGGCCCCATTTTATAGTCATGTGGAGTCCCTTCACAAATTTTAGAGGGGAAGCTCATGCTTCATGTGCCTTTTGGATAATCAGGCCTTGGGCGGGTTTGGTATCTAAACTATTTTTTAACCATTCTATGAAGATAACTGATAAACATTTCCTCTTATATCTTAATTAAATTATTTTTATTGCTCACGTTCATCTTATATCTATGTTTCAGCATGCAGGCAGAGATCACAATCCCTTTATTACCAGTAATATCATAAACAAAATTTCCTCTTATATAATTGTCAAAGATCCCAGGGTTGAAGCAGGTGAAATTTCATATACTAAAATTACAGTAGAAAAGTGATTTTGATTGAGAAGGGCCGCTGCTGCACGAAGGGCCGGACTCGCTCACTGTTAAATGCACAGACCTTTGGGCCCCACCAGTGGCTGAGAGGTTGTGCTCTCGAAGCTGGTAGACGGGAGGTGCTGGGTTCGATCCCAATCGCGCCCGTCGGCCTAATCGTTCGGAGTTTTCGTGGTTTTCTTCGAGCCGTGGATTTATCCATGCGTAAATACGGATTAGGTTCCCTTAGAAAGACCCCCACGAAGGGCACTCCCCCCGGGCCTATATCCCTAGTGTAGATAATTGGCCGTCAATAATCAACCCAACTCAACCCAACGCACAGACCTTTGGATATTTGGAGGGCGCAACTTTTTATACGAATTTCATTATTTTACCACCTTGCTAGTAGAAACCAATAATATCCATTACCACTTCTGTTTTTCTTTCTGAGGACACTTTCAATTTCGGAACTGAATCCGAAATCCAAAGTGTCTTTATATTAAAAAACTGCAACCAAAGTCGAAACAGTATAAAGATAACCGTTTAGACATCGACGCATATCCTACGCCTATATCATACGAACCCTATATCCTAGGCAAAAAAAAAAATTAAAAAGTATTGAAATGTAACAGAAAAATTGAAATGTAAATGAAAAATTTCTAAAGAACGCTGCCATTTGTTTACCATTAGCTTGCGGGTGATTGGCGTAGATTCCCAAGTATACAGAATTTTAGTACTAAATAACAATGTTATGATTAATTATACCTACTTTATATTTTTAACAGCGAGAGGATGAAAAATGTAACTAGTAATATTAAAAAAACGTATAAATATTATTGATTTGATTTTAAAACAAAGTATCTTTAAAATAAATTTTTATACAGTAAACTATCTGTCTAATGTTCTACGTAAGAGAGATTTTCGTCTTATATAAAACCCCCCTTAGTCAGAGTGAACTGTATTTAAAAAAAAAAAATCCAACAGGGTTTAATCGAAATGGCGCAAAAAGTACCTTCAGAGGGCGCGACGTTGAACAACCGTGTTCTATCGACAAACAAAATATGTAATAGCTGACCAACGAAATAGCTGGCCGCAGTTCTGATTATCACATTTATAGACAATAGTAAAACTGTTTTCATATCAAAATGTAATATTTAACAAAACATAATATTTGACATTATCTTTTCTTTACCGAAAACATCTTTTATCAATATTTTTTGCATCAAGCGCAAAAGATTATGAAACAAACATTTTTATTGGACAAATTACAATCGCAGCATTTGAATTTATATACGAATACATGAAGCCTACACATTTCAGACAAATACTTAATAAATGATTTTACAAAAATAAATAAATAAATATATATATATATATATATTGAAATAGAAGCGTAGCTCTTTGGTGCCAGACAGACTGAAAATATTTGGGGCAGATTATGTCGCCATTGGTAACAGACAAAATATACGTTAGGTTTTAAAAGATTTAATTCGTCCTCTGAAACAAACAAACTTTTAAGAAAAAAAATTGCAATTATTCTGCTTTGCAAAGAGAAAAAATCATTAATTAAAAAAATTGCTTCCCAAAAGTGAATTTTTTAAAAATAATATGACTTCTAATTTCTTGTTTTTAGCATATTTTGTAACTACTATTAGCTTTACCTGAGGGATGGCGCAGCTTTACCTGGTTTAAAACGTACCGTTTTCAGCGGTTCAGTTGCCCGGTGGGACAGTTTGAGCCTGCCAGAATGGAACTTATTTTAGTAAAATCCCTTTTTTTCTTTTTATTATTGAATGACCTTATTTCGGCACGGGCGGAATGAAAATTTCTTGAAATTTATGTCTTTAGAAAAATGTTTACGCTTTATGAATGAAAGTACACGTTTTCTTTAAAACACGAAGTCTTTATCACCAGTGGAAATATTTCACCTTTGTATTAGGATATATGTTTTTATTTATTGTTATATTATTGTTTATTTGACCACATATAGTTTCTGTAAAGTGTTCGGAAAGTTAAGTGGAGTAACTCCAGATTTTCTTTTCATTTTATAATACGAAAATGCATTGATTACTAATATGTGATATCGGGTGGTGTGTGTGTAGGGGGGGGGGGGGGCAGCCTGATTTTGGATTAAGCAAACTCACATTACTATTTTCGAAAAATATTTTTTTGCCTTATTTAATCTTAAAATTTCTACGATTAAATAAGGATTAATGCAGAAAAATAATTTTCGAAAAAAGTGGTGTAAATTTGCATAGGCGATAATCAAGTCCTAAAGAGCACTGAATTTGATACTGAAATTTTTCTCTTTATTTGACCCCCCTCTAAATTTTGTAAGCGTGGACGCATGTAAAATATACCTAAATCCTACTCTTATAATCTGTATCTGTGCTTTGTAATCTGTATTGATAAAGCTTCGCATGGTTGGATTCCGCAAAACAAAACAAAAAAATCTTCGAAATTTCGTTTTCTTGGTGTTTTTGTTTGTAAAATGGTCAATAATTTTCTTCAACTTGTCAAACTATATTTTTCCAAATGGTAAAATAACCAAATACCTAAGACACTGTTGTTACATCTTAAATATAGGTTTCTCAGCGATGACGACTTCTTTGACTACCACTATTTCCGTTCCATCATGAAAATTTTCTAAAACATACTCAATGGAAATGTACCAGGAAGATTATTATTTGGAAATAGTGGTAGCCAATTAAGTGACCGATGAAAACCCTGTAAATGAGTTTTGATTACTTTAAGATTTGAAAATCTTAAACTGTCTTCTACGGCTAGAAAATAAATCAGGCTTGCTGAAACGGTGTTGGAGAAGTTACTTGAGGCTTCAATATGGTAGGAATTAAAATTAAAACTTCGTGAATAGAAGTAATTTTTTTTTAACTGTGTATAAAAAAAAATATTTTAAATCGAAGTAGTTGAGGTTAAAAACAAGGTAAAATATCATAGGAATATTTGATTGCCTGATGAAATATGTTGATTGATTGTTGGAATATGTTGTTTGACTGAGGAATATGTTGATTGACTGTTATATGTTGAGGATATTTCTGATCCATCCATATTATCGGATTAATACTGAAAACAAAGTGCAAATATTTTTACAAATCTTTATTTCGCTGTTTCTAATTTTGCGCCCTTAGGATTTGTGTTCCTGGAGACGTTTGCTCCAACTTTTCCTCGATACCTACAACCCTAGAAATAAGTAATTCAGACTAAATATGCAGTTGTATACAATTTTACAATTTTTTTTAAATTTACATCTGTGCCACCGTGAGAAGATTTCAACGTATTTCGACGCCTTGCTTGGTATACAACACATGGCATAGGTCATCAGAAGAGGAACACTAAAAGTTCTTCAATATACCATGCATTTCTTTGATATCACTTTTGCAGCAATTCGCAAATAGAAATAATTTGTTTAACTTAAATCATGAAATTTAATCTATACTTACGATACGTGAGGAGAATTACCTCGAAATAAACGATACCAGTAAACATCTAAGTTACTAAGGATATCCAGGTCATCATACTTTAAATTTTGTCTGTTAATTGGATATTATTGTAATTAATTCAAGGAAGATTATGCTTCTATCTCGTCTATTAGGGGTAGAATTTTCATCCACCATCATATTCTCTTAGGCCACGTGAATTAATAGAAATTCGATGAGATATTTATCTAATAATGGTTAAGTAATTCATTATTAAAACTTTTAATTTAATTTCTTATTCACCGATGAATCAAAATTGTTGAAGGCAGCTTTGTTTAAAAAAAATAGTTTATTTTCTACAGTTCGTCGAAGCATGTAATATATATTTACATTTATATAGACATTTAAATAATTGTTATTATAAATGTTAGAAAGGCATACATTTTTGACAATTACTTAAATGCCACACGAATATATATTCATATTACTATTCCAATAATGATTATACTTTGAGAAACTTTAAACAAAATGTATACTCTGTATGAAGTTGGACACAAAGGCACGACTCCATGACAATATTACCTCTACAAAATATGCAAATAATCACCACACTGTGTGACTATTTTTCTGAGCTATTTTTAAGTCATAAGAACTAGAAAAAATAAAATATAAGTACATTAAATCATCAAAAATCGCGATCGTGACATTTATTGAGCGCTAAAGAAACGTAGATTTTTTTAATTAATACATTAGCTGGAGATTTATCTTGATAAAAGATTTATAAAAGCTGCAAGTATTTTCAGAAATTTGACCTGTATTTTACCATTGTACTGTGTACAGGAGAGTTCAAGTATATAAAATTTTTAGAAGTAACACTGCATTTTATTTTTCTGCTCCACTGCTAAAATGGATTTTTATTTTAAGAGTGTGATTAACAATTATTTCATGTTCGGATTTAATTACTTTCATTTTATTTTAGCTTTTGAAATTTGGCTAATTTTTACTATTATATCTGACATGATTTTTTTTGTATTTTTAATTTAAATAATTCTTAGAAAAAACACAAGAGTTGGTTTCAGGTTTAGTGATGACATTTCTTATACATTATTACTGAGTAAAACCGAGTATTGCTGACTAATTGCAAAACAAGGGTACATAATTTATATCAGTGTATAATAATATCATCATTTATGTAGGACAGTTAGAAAAAAAAATGAATTCAATAAAAGTATAATGAGTTTTTTAAATATAGATATTTGTTTGTTGTCTTAAAAGTCTGTAATAGCATTTTTTACGAAAATATACATTTTTTTTATATAGCTTAATACAGTGCATGAAATTTCAATTGAAAAGGTACTAGCCAGACTAAAATTTTTGCTCGCCACTATTTTCCATTAATTCAGACAGTAACGTCGGCCACCACACCTGCCCAGAAAATGAACTATTTATGACAAACTGAATTTAAATTGACAACTGTTAGAAGGTGCTGTCAGTTAAATCCAGAATGTTTTGTATTCATAAAAAATATGAACAATTTTTAAAATATTAAAAATTCGGGAGAAAGCGAATAATTTTTACTGTGTTTCAAGCAGCTCAGCTTAGATGGCGAAACCTGAATCAATTCGGGCAGGGGTGAAGAGCGATCAGATTCGGCCTCGGAAGCGAAAAAAGCAGCCTTGGCGCTTGCGCGGTGCGAAAGCTGGGGGACGCATGCAGATGGGGGGAGTTCGTTCCTCCGTAGGAGAAAAATGGAAGTGAGTGACGCCGTATTTTTTCTTCTTTTGGAATATAAATGCCGTCGATTGATTTTAAAGCACTTCCGCGTGTCGCTAGATTGAGGCACGATATTCTGAGCGTATACAATTTGATTTGAAGCACAACATTTCAAAAGACGAAACTTACTCGACAACCTTAAATATTTGCTCGCCATTGGCGAGCTGATGAGTAGAAATTTTGTGCCCGGGCTTAATATATAGATTAAGCCATATACTTTTTTTACTATGAGTATTTTTTCTGTCAAAAACAATCAATTCTAAAAAATGGGTCATCACCATTAAAAAATGGCTAAAAACATTCACTCCGACATTGAATGCTTGTAAAAGATGATATCCCTGAAACAAGATTCAAGTTAGCTCTTTTTATGAAGGATATTTCTAATATAGTTCACATTTAAAATTATTAAGTTACCTTATTTTCTATATATCCCATATGCTAATTTCCTCTTCTTTCTTGAATTTACGAATTCTAAAGTTAATTGATCCACAAATTCAAAAATCTAACCATCCGTTAAAAATCAAATATTCCAAATCAGCCTGCTACGCTTCTTTTAGAAAAGTTTAAAGATTTCTAGCAAAAAAATAAGAAATAATAATATGTTGAATTGAAGTTAAAACTTTTCTGTTGACCATTGGCGAAGTTGTTCACAAATATTACACAAGTAAACGCGAAAAAAGTACTCATATGTCTTATATAGTAAATGAAAGCACTGTATTTTTAACCCCTTTACGCAACAGAATAGTTTTTTTTTCGTTTTGTATTTCTAAATAAGTTATTTATAAATCCACGTAGAAAAAAAACTGTTGCTTAAAAAAAAACTTAAAAGATAATTTATGAATAAGTTATTTACACCGGTCGTTATATATATATAAAAGCACATTGCACAGTCAAAAAGTATAATTTCAAATTTAACAGCTATTGAATTTTCTTTATAGTATCTGAAAGAAAGTTTTAAAGACCTAGTTTCACGAAATAAATAATAATAATAACAATAAACATATAAACATAAGGAAAGCGTTATCAAATTTGAAGGAACAAGGCAGATGTGGACGATTGTACTTTGAAACTTGAGTCAAACGAGGAGTAATATAAAAGGAAATAATAACAATAAAAAAAATCTAGAAAAGCTTTACAGATACAGAGAATATTAACAATAGTTAACCAATCCTTGCTCAGAAGAAAGACACCAAAAGATGTTCAGTATGTCATATATTTTTTTTATCTTATTTTTGCAACTAACAAGCAGAAACCATTTGTTTAATTTAAATCATAAAAGTTAATCTATAGTTACAATACGTAAGGAGAATTACGTCAAAATAAATGACTGCAATAAACAACTAAGTTACTAAGGATATCCATGTCATCTGCTAAGTAATCATACTTTAAATTTTGCCTGTTAATTATTTCCTTGGACATTAATGTAATCATTTCAAGGAAGATTATACTTCTATCTCCTTTATTAGTGGTAGAATTTACATCCTCCATTATAGCCTCTTAGGGCGCTCAGATTAACACAAATTCGATTAGATATTTATCTACAAAAGATTAAGTAATTCATTACTAAACCTTTTAATTTAGTTTCTAATTTATTAACGATTCAAAATAATCTTTGTCACCTTTGTTTCAATCAGACTTTGTTTATTTTTATATACTTTGTTTATTGTTATTGTACCTATTATTATTGTATTGTATTGTTATTGTGAATTTTGTACTTTGTAGACTTTGTTTATTGTTATTATATTATACTTCTATCTCCTTTATTAGGGGTAGAATTTACACCCTTCATTATAACCTCTTAGGGCGCTCAGATTAACACAAATTCGATTAGATATTTATCTACAAAAGATTAAGAAATTCATTACTAAACCTTTTAATTTAGTTTCTAATTTACTAACGATTCAAAATAATCTTTGTCACCTTTGTTTTAATCAGACTTTGTTTATTTTTTACAACTCGTCTAAATATGTAATATATATGTACATATAAATAGAAATTAGAATAATTGTCATTATAAATGTTATAAAGGCATATATTTTTGACAATTACTTAAATGCCACATGAATATTTATTCATATACTATTCCAATAATGATTTTACTTAGAGACACTTTAAAGCAAATGTATGTTGTGTATGAAATTTGACACAAAGGCCCGACTCCACAACGTCATTACTTCTACAAACATTACAAATATAAATACAACACAATGTGACCATTTCTCAAACCAGAAAAAAACTAGTCGTTGGGGGCCACCGTAATACTTACCCATCATGGATATGCATAATATAAAATATGAAAATAATAAAACATGCTTAAACTACTTATAAAATGCATTGCAATTCGAATAAAATCGTGGCTTGATGACGTCATAAATTTGAAGGCTCGATTACTGAATTGCTTAAAAGAAACATACTTATAACTCCAAAAACAATAATCCTATTAACTAGCGGTTTATTGCATCGGATTAAGCGTCTCATTTCCAATTAAAATATATCTTTGAATTGAAATTTGGTTGAAATACAGGGTCATGAAAAATCGAAGAGTGTGGGAAATAGGAATACAAATATCTCGGCAAATAATTATCCGATTGACTTCATGTTTTATGAAAAAATTATGTTTTTTTATTGTCTTTCATATTCACTCCTTTAAAAAAAAAAAAAAAAAAAACAATTTCGAAAATTTTTATATACCTTTTATCAGAACGAATATTTCGGCAGTCCGAAAAAAATAGTTCCGGATAATCGAGGTTACTGAAATTCAATAAGCTTCTTCCCATTATCACATACTAAGTGCATACCAAATTTCAAGTCTCTATCTCAATTTGTTCGGGAGATAGAGCGTTTACAGACACACAGACACACAGACACACAGACACACAGACATACAGATACACAGACGGAAGGCAATATATTTTTTTTTCTAAGAATATGTTTTTTGGAATCCCCAATGTCTGAAACGTGTAAATCCGTTAAAAAAAAATTTCAATTTTGAAAACGATTACAAGACTTACCCTATACTACGTATGATGGGTAAGTAATAATCATGTTCATAATTTTCTTTTTGTATTTCTAAATAATTTATTTCTAAATCCATGTAAAAAGAAATTCCTTAATAATTTCAGAAATTACTTAAAAGATAATTTATGAATAAGTTAAGTTATTTACTTGCACAGTAAAAAAGTATAGTTGCAAATATAACAC
Source organism: Maratus michaelseni (assembly GCA_963931845.1). Classification (NCBI taxonomy): domain Eukaryota; kingdom Metazoa; phylum Arthropoda; class Arachnida; order Araneae; family Salticidae; genus Maratus; species Maratus michaelseni. The sequence goes on from OZ007592.1 coordinate 338,002,460, forward strand.
CTATTGAATTTTATGCGTATTATATGAAAGAAAATGTTTAAAACCTAGTTCTTCTAAATAAATAACAATAATAATAATAATAGTAATAAAATTATAAACAAATAGAAAGCGATATCAAATTTGAAGGAACGAGGTAGTTGCGGACGACTGTACTTTAATAGTTGTATCAAACAGGAAGTAATAAAAACGGAAATGTAATAAAAATAAATTTAGGGAAGCATGACAGATAGAGTAAATACTGACAACAGTTAACCGATCCGAAAAACCTGCAGATGGGGAAAAATCATTATCTGTTACTTCTTAATAGTATTAAAAATCTGATAGTTTCATATAAACTGGTATATTTTTGAACGAAAAGTGAACATAATTTGTAACAAACATGAATATGTCATTTAATCTTTAAAATTTAAAATAAAAAATATTTTTAAACTGTTGACAGTGCTTTGCTGTTTATCAAGACAATAACTGACTTATTTTTGTTATTTAAATAAATTTATTAGACATTTTTGTGAATAAAAAATACCCACATAGCCTGCTCTGAATTCATACGCAGCACGGTTTTTTAAAAAGTTTGGTAAGAGGTTTTGCATTTTTAAGATAGCCTTTTGAAAACTATTTGCTTCTATCAAATTATTATTTCTAAGAAATATATATGCATAAAGTACTGTCTTATTTCAGAGAAAATAAATAAGTATATTAATATAATAAAATAGATAATGAATTGTGCATGAGAAAAACCTTTTTATTTCAAACTAGTTGAAGTATCCGGTGAGGCGTTTTCCGGGATTTTAAGAATGTTTGTGTAGAAAAATCAATTTCAAAATTAAACTTGTTGTATAGAGAACTTCAAAATGTTAAAATATGTCAATATTTCCATAATCTGATTTTTATCATGATTCAATACGCTCCTCAAACTCATATGACGTATTATTCACCTGCTGATGTCATATCTACTTGCTTTCTCTATTACTCGTATTGATACTCTCTTTTTGTATGATTCTCAAACATTTGAAAATGTGCGTTAAACTTCCAATATGACGTGTCATATTAATTCTCTTTTTAATTCTCTAATGATGTCATATTAACCTGCTTCTGGACTTACACATGCTCATACTCCTTGTATTATTGAGAAATGTTTGAAAATTTCCGTTACATAACCAATATGACGTCATATTAATATTTTTTTCAACTGTTGAAACTTTGCATTTCATTTTCATTTTTTACATGGAAATCTTTAAATAGAAAGTTAATTATTATAAAAAGAACTTTATTGAGGATTTTTAATTGTTGGCAACTGCTATAACGAAAAATGTTTAAATTTATTAGAAAATGGATATTAGATTTTCGGATGTTTATTAATTAGAAATGAAGTGTGCATTATTTCGATTCTGGATTACTTTAATTACCTCGGCCATGTTTTAATACGCCTACACATAACATTTCGCAATTCTGGATTTCAAACTGTTGAATTGCATAGAAATGCAGACAGACAGAGGAATTTTCATTTTTATATATTAGACAACAAATAGTATTACATCTAAATCAAAATTTTAAAATTAAACAGACATTTAATAAAACTAAAAAACAATAGATTAATATCACATAATAAAATCTATTATATTAGATGTTTCAAGCTTCATACCAGCTCCTGATCATTACAATTGTCAATCGATAACGGAAGATGTTGTTTACTCATGTTCACATTCAAGAATATGCGTTTTAAAATTATCAAAACTCCAGGGAGTATATGTCACAGTAAGATCACATATACTGGTAGAAAAATAATTATTTATCCCCAATAAACCACAGGAGGCCTACAAGTTATGTGTGGATTACATATTATAAAAATTCTTATAAAAATATCTAATTTATTCAAATTAATTAATTTTGCTACAGCCGTTAAACATCAGAATGATGTTATCAGTAATATGTTATACAAAGTTAAGCCTAAAATACCGTGGGGGTGTGTGGGTGTCATTATGAGTCCAGTTAATTTTATCTAAAAAACCGCTCTAAACTATTTTGACTAAATTTTGTATCCTATCGTTTTGGGGTACGAAAAGACCAATGCGCTGAGTCACAGGTTTGAGAAAGTTCGATTAGTGGGTAATTTTGGGTTCACTACGTTTAAAGATAATTTTATCAAAGAGACGGCTCTAACGATTTTGACCAAATTTTGTATTCTACCGTTTTGGGGTACAAAAAGACCATTAGGCTAGGTCACAGGTTTGAGAAAATTCTAATAATGGGCCATTTTGGTGTCACTACGGGTGAATACATTTCATTGTGAATGAAGGTTGAGACAGTTGTTGAACAGTTGACAGTTAACGAAGTTGGAAAGTTGGCAATATTTCGCCAACTTCGATAAGTTTGGTGAAAGTTTTGCGACATTGGCGAGATTTAGCAGCAAAATCGACTTTCAAGATTACTAATACCAAAGCACATGCTTACCGTCAAATGAAAAAATATGTCAAGTTTCCGAATTTTCGGAAAATTATGGCGACATTTGGCGAACAGATTGGTTTTCAGAATTTGAAGAAATTTCCTAGAAATTCCAACTAACAGCGAGGATAAATGATTCAACCAATCAGAGTCCATATAGTGTTCTAAAAAACAGACTGTAACCAATCATGGTACATAGAACTGATTGTTATATGTTGTAAAGAGAATATATTGTTGTATCGTGTTGAACACAAAGATAATTTTAACGAGCATAGCTCGGTCTTCCCAGATGTTTGTAAATAACTTAAAGTAGAACTTTTTAAAAACAGCAAAACATTTTTAACAGTGCCATGTATAAATGCATACTTTTGGGAATTCTTCTGGGAATCTCAAGTTATTTCTCATGAGTGTTATTTTTTAAAGTAACGTAAATCATATTCATCAATCATAAACAATTTTTAAAATTTTTGATATTATCACATAAATGATTACTTTATGAGTGTTAAACTACGAGAAGTTAATAACATAATACCTCTTTACATTTCAACCAAATAAATTATCTGTGTAATGAAAATCTTAATGTGGCAGTTCAATTAAAAGTGACACATGCAGAAAGCTTCATTTATTTTATTTTATTTTATTATTTAAGTTTAATAGTGGCTGCGATAAGGATTTTAAATCCCAGTAGTTAGCCTCCTATTAATAGAGCGGTTAACTATTGGATAAAACAGTCATGTAACAAGTTTTTCTTTTATCAAAATCAGCGGCTTTGCACGCAAGATTAAAATATGGCAAGTGGTATTTGTGTACCAATTAACATTGGGATAAATTATACTTTTGTAAGTAATTTAAATGTTACTAGATTAAGTCACAATTTGAATAAACATCATTTTTGTACCGCATTAGGTGAATGTGAGACTTGAAATAATGCGAAAATCGTCAGTGCAACGCATTTGAATCCCCATCCTTCCAAGAAAACAGATACAATGCAGTGTCTATTTGGAAACTCTGTTTATAAGCTATCGTTTAGTGGAAGACTTTTTAAAATCAGTTCAGTAGTTTCAGAATTTATTTTCTATAAATATCAAACGTTTCTTTTTACAGTATTAATGTACCTTTATGCACCAGAAAAATCAAAACACCGAGAAATAATAGCTGGGAAAAAATAGTTTACTATATTTAATTATCATTTGTGTACGGCTAAAGGCTAAATATGAAATACGTCCTTCCGTTATTGGAAATCATGTTTCTTTATTTCTATCAATTGAATTAATTATAATGTTTGCTCGTACCTATGTTTATTCCACTGCTCAGAAAAGTTGTTCCTAACATGGTATGAAAAACTATTTAATTTTTCTTTTATTTTAAATTTAAAAAATAATAAGAAATTAAAAAGACAAATATTGTTCTTGTGCATCTATGTCCTAGTTATTTCTATGCCAAATTTAAAGTTTCTAGGCTGACATTTTTTCAGAAATCATAGTAAAAATATAACTATAGAACGTTTTCTTTCCATTTCATTTATTTGAAAATCTTTATAATAGAGGCATCTTTAGGAGCATCACGTGCCGTAGAAGCTTGCAGGTTGAATTTAAAATTTCTAGCCTCGACAGTTTGGGAGTAAAATCGTAATTATAGAGCGCTTTCCAAAAGTTTCTCTCTTGTAAATATCAAATACTTTAATGGACAATTTTAATGAGCATTTTTGCCTCAAAATCCATCCCCATAAGGAGTTTCAGCCTAAACAGATTGAAAGTAAACGGGATATTAGAGCATTTTTCATTTTAACAGGTCGTTTGTATGGAGATAAAATATAGCCATTTTTTAAGTGGAGAACGGAATCATTTTTAACCCAGGACAAGATTGGAAATCGTTTCTGTAGTACAAAAGAAATCGTGATTTTAAACCCTATTCTATTCATTTCAATCTTTTAAATTTCGAATATGTTAGAATATGATCTGCCGGCGCATTTACATCTTAAAAGTAAAAGCCATGTCAAATTTCATGTATCTAGCAATCACCCTATCAACTCCAAATAAATCATAATCACAAATCATCACGTGTTTTACGCTCCTGAGTGACTGTGTTATCCTGAAAGAAATTTTGAATACGGTTTAGTAGGTCAAAGATAATTTTGGTTTTAGAACTTTTCTATTCATTTCCCCATTTTAAATTTAGATTTTTATTTTTGTTTAAGAAACAGCTACTGTGAGCGAGCATTTGCGACTTAAAAGTAATCCCGGTGTTGAATATCAAATTTCTATCCCTATTAATTCTAAATAAATCATAATTTAGAATAATAAACAACAATTACTGATAATTTCAATTTTTAAATTTCGAATTTTACAGAAACAATTCTTTGCAACAGTTTACATCTTAAAAGAAACCACCATGCAAAATTTGAAGTTTCAAACCCAACAGTATATCACAGAAATTGCAATTTTCGAAAATTTTTAGTTCCTTTTAAATTTCGAATTTTTTAGAAACTGTTCCGGTACGTTCAGACTACTTACGTATTAGAAAGGCTCTCCGTGTATAATTCCAAGTTTCTATTCCAAAAATTTATATAAAATTATATTATTAGTAGAGCGACTAACTATTGGATAAAACAATCATGTAACAAATTTTTCTTTTACCAAAATCAGCGGCTTTACACGCATGGTTGAAATATGGTAAGTGGTATTTGTATCCCAATTAACATTGGGAGAAATTATACTTTTGTAAGTAATTTTAATATTACTAAATTAAGTCACAATTTGAATATACATCATTCTTGTACCGCATTAGGTGAATGTAAGACTTGAAATAATGCGAAAATCGTCAGTGCAACGCATTTGAATCCAAATCCTTCCAAGAAAACACATACAATGCAGTCTATTTGGAAACTCTGTTTATAAGCTGTCGTTTGGTGGAAGAATTTTTAAAATCAGTTCAGTAGTTTCAGAATTTATTTTCTATAAAAATCAAACGTTTCTTTTTACAGTATTAATGTACCATTATGCACCAGAAAAATCAAAACACCGAGAAATAATAACTGGGAAAAATTAGTTTACTATATTTAATTATCATTTGTGTACGGCTAAAGGCTAAATATGAAATACTTCCTTTCGTTATTGGAAATCATGTTTCTTTATTACTATCATTTGAATTAATTATAATTTTTGCTCGTACCTATGTTTATACCACTACTGAGAAAAGTTGTTCCTAACATGGTATGAAAAACTATTTAATTTTTCTTTTATTTTAAATTTAAAAAATAATAAGAAATTAAAAAGACAAATATTGTTCTTGTGCATCTATGTCCTAGTTATTTCTATGCCAAATTTAAAGTTTCTAGGCTGACATTTTTTGAGAAATCATAGTAAAAATATAACTATAAAACGTTTTCTTTCCATTTCATTTATTTGAAAATCTTTAAAATAGAGGCATCTTTAGGAGCATCACGTGCCATAGAAGATTGCAGGTTGAATTTAAAATTTCTAGCCTAGACAGTTTGGGAGTAAAATCATAATTATAGAACGCTTTCCAAAAGTTTCTCTCTTGTAAATATCAAATACTTTAATGGACAATCTTAATGAGCATTTTTGCCTCAAAATCCATCCCCATAACGAGTTTCAGCCTAAACAGATTGAAAGTAAACGGGATTTTAGAGCATTTTTCATTTTAACAGGTCGTTTGTACAGAGATAAAATATAGCCATTTTTTAAGTGGAGAACGGAATCATTTTTAACCCAGGACAAGATTGGAAATTGTTTCTGTAGTACAAAAGAAATCGTGATTTTAAACCCTATTCTATTCATTTCCCTCTTTTAAATTTCGAATATGTTAGAATATGATCTGCCGGCGCATTTACACTCTTAAAAGTAAAAGCCATGTCAAATTTCATGTATCTAGCAATCACCCTATCAACTCCAAATAGATCATAATCACAAATCATCACGTGCTTTACGTTCCTGAGTGACTGTGTTATCCTGAAAGAAATTTTGAATACGGTTTAGTAGGTCAAAGATAATTTTGGTTTTAGAACTTTTCTATTCATTTCCCCATTTTAAATTTAGATTTTTATTTTTGTTTAAGAAACAGCTACTGTGAGCGAGCATTTGCGACTTAAAAGTAATCCCGGTGTTGAATATCAAATTTCTATCCCTATTAATTCTAAATAAATCATAATTTAGAATAATAAACAACAATTACTGATAATTTCAATTTTTAAATTTCGAATTTTACAGAAACAATTCTTTGCAACAGTTTACATCTTAAAAGAAACCACCATGCAAAATTTGAAGTTTCAAACCCAACAGTATCACAGAAATTGCAATTTTCGAAAATTTTTAGTTCCTTTTAAATTTCGAATTTTTTAGAAACTGTTCCGGTACGTTCAGACTACTTACGTATTAGAAAGGCTCTCCGTGTATAATTCCAAGTTTCTATTCCAAAAATTTATATAAAATTATATTATTAGTAGAGCGACTAACTATTGGATAAAACAATCATGTAACAAATTTTTCTTTTACCAAAATCAGCGGCTTTACACGCATGGTTGAAATATGGTAAGTGGTATTTGTATCCCAATTAACATTGGGAGAAATTATACTTTTGTAAGTAATTTTAATATTACTAAATTAAGTCACAATTTGAATATACATCATTCTTGTACCGCATTAGGTGAATGTAAGACTTGAAATAATGCGAAAATCGTCAGTGCAACGCATTTGAATCCAAATCCTTCCAAGAAAACACATACAATGCAGTCTATTTGGAAACTCTGTTTATAAGCTGTCGTTTGGTGGAAGAATTTTTAAAATCAGTTCAGTAGTTTCAGAATTTATTTTCTATAAAAATCAAACGTTTCTTTTTACAGTATTAATGTACCATTATGCACCAGAAAAATCAAAACACCGAGAAATAATAACTGGGAAAAATTAGTTTACTATATTTAATTATCATTTGTGTACGGCTAAAGGCTAAATATGAAATACTTCCTTTCGTTATTGGAAATCATGTTTCTTTATTACTATCATTTGAATTAATTATAATTTTTGCTCGTACCTATGTTTATACCACTACTGAGAAAAGTTGTTCCTAACATGGTATGAAAAACTATTTAATTTTTCTTTTATTTTAAATTTAAAAAATAATAAGAAATTAAAAAGACAAATATTGTTCTTGTGCATCTATGTCCTAGTTATTTCTATGCCAAATTTAAAGTTTCTAGGCTGACATTTTTTGAGAAATCATAGTAAAAATATAACTATAAAACGTTTTCTTTCCATTTCATTTATTTGAAAATCTTTAAAATAGAGGCATCTTTAGGAGCATCACGTGCCATAGAAGATTGCAGGTTGAATTTAAAATTTCTAGCCTAGACAGTTTGGGAGTAAAATCATAATTATAGAACGCTTTCCAAAAGTTTCTCTCTTGTAAATATCAAATACTTTAATGGACAATCTTAATGAGCATTTTTGCCTCAAAATCCATCCCCATAACGAGTTTCAGCCTAAACAGATTGAAAGTAAACGGGATTTTAGAGCATTTTTCATTTTAACAGGTCGTTTGTACAGAGATAAAATATAGCCATTTTTTAAGTGGAGAACGGAATCATTTTTAACCCAGGACAAGATTGGAAATTGTTTCTGTAGTACAAAAGAAATCGTGATTTTAAACCCTATTCTATTCATTTCCCTCTTTTAAATTTCGAATATGTTAGAATATGATCTGCCGGCGCATTTACACTCTTAAAAGTAAAAGCCATGTCAAATTTCATGTATCTAGCAATCACCCTATCAACTCCAAATAGATCATAATCACAAATCATCACGTGCTTTACGTTCCTGAGTGACTGTGTTATCCTGAAAGAAATTTTGAATACGGTTTAGTAGGTCAAAGATAATTTTGGTTTTAGAACTTTTCTATTCATTTCCCCATTTTAAATTTAGATTTTTATTTTTGTTTAAGAAACAGCTACTGTGAGCGAGCATTTGCGACTTAAAAGTAATCCCGGTGTTGAATATCAAATTTCTATCCCTATTAATTCTAAATAAATCATAATTTAGAATAATAAACAACAATTACTGATAATTTCAATTTTTTAAATTTCGAATTCTATAGAAACAATTCTTTGCAACAGTTTACATCTTAAAAGAAACCACCATGCAAAATTTGAAGTTCCAAACCCAATGGTATCACAGAAATTTCCATTTTTAGGAAATTTTTTGTTTCTTTTAAATTTCGAATTTTTTAGAAACTGTTCGGGTACGATCAGACCACTTACGTATTAGAAAGGTTCTCCATGTCTAATTCCAAGTTTCTATTCTAAAATTTATATATATAAAAAAAACATAATTCAGAACATTTTCCTCTCATTTCAGGTTTCTAAATTTCCAATTTTTTAGAAACCTTTTTTAGCCGGTCATTTATGACTTAAAATTAACCACCATGCCAAATTTTAAGTTTCCAGCCCCAAAACTATCACAGATTTCGAAACTTTAGACCGTTTGTTTGGTCCTGTATCCTTTGAAATTTTGTTTATTCTTTAAAGAAATTATTTTGTATCATCGTTTACATATTATAAATAACAGAATTGGCAAATTTTAAATTTCTATTCCTAGTAATTCCATATAAATCGCAATTTAGAAAGTTTTTAGAATGTTCACACAGTTTTTCATTTTGTAAAATTCCTCTTTTTAGCACTTTCCAACCTAGTTGAAAAGTGCTTATGACTTCGGTTTGTCTGGCCGTCTGTCCGTGCTCTAACTCCCGTAAATATGCTCGGATCGCTCTGCAATTTTTATATGTTATTGTCGTTATCTATAGCATGTTCCCTATTTCAACGGAAGTGTGTAGCACTTATAGTTTTATTACAGGGACACTCAAAAGAATTCCGTTACATTGTGGTCTATGGGGAAAAATCATTTGCGGTTTATTTAAATAATGTTTCACTATTTTAAACGCATTGAAATTTATATATATCACTAAGGTGCATTAGAAGAAGCTTAATATGGAATAGGGTGTGCATAGCACTTATAGTTACTTTACAGGGACAGTCAAAAGAATTCCGTTACATGACGTCTATGGAGAAAAATCGTCTGCGGTTTATTTAAATAATGTTTCACTATTTTAAACGCATTGAAATTTATATATATATATCTAAGGTGCATTACAAGAGGCTTACTACAGAATAGAGTGTGTATAACAGTCATCGTTCATTTACAGGGAGACACAAAAGAATTCTCTACTGTCTGTTAACACTAATTCCTGGAAGTGCGTTTTAAGTTACTAAACGCGATTTTAATTTTAACTCGCTTTTTGTCTATTACGTGGTATGTATAAATTCTGTAGATCCTATACAGGGCAGCACAAAAGTTCGCGAACACATTTCCGTTTATTGACAGAAACTCCAGAAAGATAATTTTAAACTGTGCTACGCGTTTCCTAACTAAACTAAAATTTAGCATCCTAGCATATACAAATCTATAGATCATATACAGGGCTGAATAAAAGTATTCGGATATTTTTCCGAATATTGTATCTGTTGGAAATTCCTGAAATTATGTTTTTAAATATGTTATGCGTTTTCCAAATTGTTTACTTAGATGTTATCTTTTAGCTTATTAAACGGTATGTTTTGTAAAATTATTTTGGAAGCATTGGAAAGTGCTACATAATCTATGCTTGACGCATGATTTTTCGTTCTTGTTTTAAATTGTCCTGATACAGAATTTACGTCTTAAAAGTAACATAAATGTTAAATTTCAAGTTTATATTCCTAACAACTAGGGGGATCAGCCCCCTACTCGCTAACGGTCGCCAACCCCGTGTGAATTGCAAAGCAATTCACATTGAGACCACTACGCGGTTATTTTTCTAGTATTTCTAGCCGGAATAAGTACTACAATAAATCATTTGAACATATGAAATTGACAATTTTTTTATGTAAAAAAGTAATTGAAAACTCCGTTAAAAACACAACTAAAAATGCATTTAGTTGATGCTACTAATGGGCATATAAATCATTTAAATACTATGAAAAAAGGATCTTGGAAACATAATTAGTTTAAAACTTATTGCACCTATAATATTGTACAGCACGACTTAAATTCATAAAAAAAAAACCACTAAGTGGTAGGAAGATAGTTTACCATCAATGATTATTTAAATTTCGTTCGACATTTTACTATCGTAATTGATTATAGATTTCTGCAAAAGAAATTATTTTTGCTTCAATAAAACAGCAACAGATGGCAGCAGGGCCATTCTAGAAAGTTTATATTTTATTATCTCCGATTTTTTGTGTGAGTGAAATTCGTAAATAAATTCTAAATAAGAGTTGAGAATTCATTTGAAATTAACAATATTACTCATAATTAAAATGAGGAATCATCTCAGACGCTTAGGATTACGTTCATATTATTTTATATTTAATAATTGCTAGCTTGAGTTTCACTGCTCTGACAGTGACCGCCATATTGGAGGCGGAGCTAACACAATCTTGTCTGTTCATTGGTCTGAGCTCTGGAAACTACGGTTGTTGCCAACAATAAGGTAGAAATTCAGCCCTATTTCCGCGCCACGTAAGACAAATATATATATAGATTCTACACAAATGGTAATTTAGAAATTTTTTCACTCATGTCACATTTTGAAATTTCGAATTTTTTAGAAAACAACAACCATGCCAAATTTCAAGTTACTAGCTCCTTCAATATCACAAAATTGGCAAGTTTAAAATGTTTTTTGCTCATCCATTTACTTGGGAAAAGTGGCTCTGACGTAAAATATTGTCTATGTCGGAGCAGAGACTGCCACCTTTACATTTGAAATTCGTTCGGTAATTCCAGTAGTTTCCCCAACAAACAAACAGACAAGCTTGTAAAAAACGTTTCTTTTTAATAATATTAGTATAAATGTAGGTAAAAAGTTATACCTACCAAACAATAAAAAATAAACTCAAAAAGTACAATAAGTTATGTATTCAATTTTCAGCGCCTGGTGGCCGACTATTGAACATGTAAGAAAAATTAATACCCAAATGGTCGGCCAAATTAAAATTAATTAAAACCAACAAATTTATTTACTTTTTTAACTCAAAAACATTAGTTTATTTACTCTGCTAATATTTAAGCCTTATAATTTTAGAAAAAAAATAAAAAATAAATTAATAAATTGCCATCAGTTAACAAAAAAATAGCAAAATGGCGATTTGACCTCTATCTTGAAAAAAATGGCTGATTACAAATTCAATAAAAATAACCACAATTCTTTGGTGATGGTTTATGACTTATGAAAGATGGCTGCATATAACCAAATTGCAATATTTCATTTAGTACCAAGAATAAGCTATTCGTAAGGCATTTTATCTCAATGTGGCCGACTATTGGGGGGGTGGCTGACTATTGGTACATTTACACTATATACTATATGAAACCCGTCAGAATATGACAGAAAAAAATTACTATAACAATATCAGTAAAAGACGCTTCTTTATTACATAAGAAGGGGTGCGTATGAAACAGTCTTTCAAATATTTTATTTCAAAAGTTTTTTCCCCCGGTGAAATACAGTACTATTTCCGATGCAAACTCCAAACAAACAATCCATAAACAACTGTGTAATGCAAATCAGTTTGACATTGCAAACATATTCCCCACGGCAAGAAAGAAAAATTCATGAACCTATGAAGTATCATACAAATAGTATATCCCTACTTTCATCTCATATTTAGTGAATAAAAAAACATAGTAAATAAAGCACACACCCCCCCCCCCCCCTGTGATAATGCAACCGAATGAGCTGCTATGCGCAGGTGCATTGCATCTGTCCAAAGCCACCGTCGAAATTCGCCGTTAAAAAAGTTTTAAAATGTTTAAATTAAATGTTTTAAAATATCCTCTTTAATCATTGTTCGTTTAAAAGCCATATCTTCTAAAACGCATCCATTGTTTTTAAGCTAATCAATTTTTATGTAAAGATGAATAATTTTTCTTACAATAATAAATTAATCTGCAGATGAAGGAGATTTTTTATGTTTTCAAGTGTATTTGTATGGTTTCTTCGGTCCCTTTACATAATCAGGATGATTATTCCTTTTCTATCACAGTCGGGGATCTTTTCCCTCTTATACAGTTAAATATCCATTGGATCTTAAAAAAATAATAAAATACAGTTCCTAGCATATACTGATGCACCATATACATCAACGAATCCAATATATCAATTTTATGTTAATCATAAACTGGTTTTTTTTTGACAGATTTTAGTTTAGCGCCAAAATGCTCTATCTTATGGATAATCTGATCTTATGATTTATCAGGTTGTTTTTATTTTTATTATTTTTTACTTTTCATGATGGTTAGGGAAATCTATTTTCAATTGTGGAGACTTTCCCAAGGGCTATTTTATATTATTAAAGCAGACTGATGGTCATTGTTGAAATAGAATTGAAAATATTTCATGCTTGAAAATTTCTTAAAAGATCGTTAAATTAAGCGTCAGTTTTCAAATAAATTTCAATCGAAAGCTTTTTATTTATTTATTTATTTATTTATTTATTTATTTATTTATTTTTTTTTATTGACGGTGTAAAAATTGAAATTGTAAAATGTAGCAAAATGTAGTGAAAAATTTAAATTTGTAATATTTAGAAGTGATGTAAGTGCGATGAAAGCTAAAGCGATAGCGTCATTTGTTGTCACAACTGTTATACATTTCTAAAAATTGCCACTGTGTTTTGGCTGGCGTCTAAAAGTAGACTACCATTTTTTAACATCGAAAGAGAAATTCGCAGTGACAGAAATAGGTCATTGCTGCTAATAAGGAACTGTTAAATGCACTTCACATAACAAAACTACCAAAATAATCTACATAATATAAGCGTAAGTCATGTGACTGTCATCAACAGTTCCGAGATGCCCGCTTCACTTTTTCATATGCCAGGCGGCCATTTTTATTAAAAATTATTTTTTCGAATAAAACTATATAAAAGTTGCATTTTTAGAAAAATCGTTCAAAATACATTAATATATGACTTACGTTCAATTATGTATATATTCTGCAACAACTTCAGTTGAAATTAGGTTCACAAACCAAATTCTCTATCCATGAAAGTAAACAAAAAAAAAAAAAAATAGATTCGTTCATCGTAAACGATAGAAATATGAAACCATGAAGGCAATCATTCGCAAAGCAAGTTCTCCACGAATGAATTTTTTGAGCGCTGCCTGGGGTGTCAAAAAAAAATAATTCGCACCAGGACCTGTGAGATAATCAAAATTCACCATAATTCTGTTTGATGAAGTGCTATACAGCTCAACTTCCTTCAGTATTTTTTTTGACGTATGTTGAATGTAAACAAATACAACTCATGTAATAGTATTTAATGAATCAATTTCGAAACGAATTGTCAGTTAATTTGGTATTTATGTATTATACGTGCCAGGATGAGAGATTGCGGAAAACGGTTGTTAATCGCCAATCATATTTATCATTGTTAATGACCAATCGCATTCAAAAAAGTAATTTAATATCTACTATATATATATAAAACACAAACGGAAATTTCGTTCCGTTCCTTTATAACTTGAGTTCCTCTGAATGGATTTTGATGGAACTTGCACTGTTCGATAGATAATTTTTCAGGAAAGGTTTTAGTATATAACACATCGTTCTAGGTAGATTAGTTATAGAATTATGGTGGAAAGTTCTGTTATTTTGGACGAAAAGGTTACCATTCCTTATGTTTGGCGACCATTATTGTTGGAGAAAGAATTTAAACGTCTATATACCTCGAAAAATAAAAGAAAAAACTGCTACTAATTTTATTTTTTTTTTAAAGAAAGAAAAGAAAAGAAAAAGAAAAACAGTTTTCTTGAGAGATAACAATATAAACCGAAATATTTAATTTAAACATGATTGGGAATGTTCGTAATGCTTAAAAAAATATTCAATGTGCAAGATTACGATTGAAACAATATTTGGCGATAAATCTTTTGTTTTTGGCGATTTTGATTTTATGTTTGTCGCCAAACCGTTTTATTTTAAGCCAAAAGATGTTTTTTCAAGTGTATGACAGCATTTTTGGAGTTTTTTTTTTTAATTCAAATGTAAATTATATTAATATAATCTACTTCTATTTACTTCTATTATATACAGGGTGTCTCAGTACAAGGTTCCAGAACTTCTAGAAGGGGTAGAGTGCACCAAAACGACTCGGAATCATACAGCAATGTAGGATCGGAAATAATCTCCTGACGGGGTGGATTGCGTTGCGCGAAAGTTCTCAGCGTTCTTGGAGGGAATCGTCATTTCGCACAAGGGTGCAGAGTTAGTAGAATGGTTAATCAAAGAACGCGGAGTTAGACGTTATGCTTCAGACTTGCGTGGTTGCGGATTGTAGTGGGCCAGCCGGGGGGATCCGAGACATGACTGAAACATTCCCGAATATTCGGAATTCCATGCGCCGAAGAACTGAGGCCGGCATTGAAGTCGGTGGACGAAACTTCGAACTCTATCTTTGACTCATATTACTTTTGTTCATGTACATTTATTATTATTTATATAAATTCAAGTAAATTTATTATTAAACCGAATATTTACTAACTTAGTTATTTTTATTTCTGATGTTTTTGTGTAAACCACCACGCCAGGAAAGTATTTCCAACCCTGCACAGCTATATGATTCCGAGTCGTCGTCGTGCACCCTACCCCACCTAGAAGTACTGAAAAGTTGTACTGAGACACCCTGTGAATGAAATTTTGTTCCAGCTTCTTTAACTCGAGATCTGCTGGATATATTTTCATAGAACTTAAACTGTTAGATAGATAATTTTTCAGGGGAAGTTTTATTATATAACATATCGTTCTACGCAAATTAGTTATAGGATCATGATGGAATATTCTATAATCAGATGAACCCGATTATGAAAGATTAGCCTTTTTAAAAGATTCTGTCAAATGGATTTCGATGGGACCTACACTGTTAGTTAGATATTTTTTTAGGGAATGTTTTATTATATAACGTATCATTCTACATTGCTTAATTCTTAGAATTATAGGAGGAAATTCGAAAATCCGGTGACCCCTTTTATCAAATATTACTCTTTTCAAAAAGTTCTAATAAACGGTTTTTAATGGGATTTGCTCTGATAGTTTGATATTTTTTCAAAGACAATTTTTATTATATAAAATATTTTTCTACATTGCTTAGTTATAGAGCAATGGGGGTAAAGTCTGTAATCAGGGAACCCGTTTATCACAGATCTCGGATGACAGCTTTGCTATTTGACTAACAAATATTCGTAAATGGATCCAATCAGTCAATTCCCGACTGATATTTGACGCCATACGAGACTGTAATTCATTAATATACGCGTCGGAATTGTATCTTTTATGACCATCACTATCTTCCTACAAAATGTTTCTTAATATATTTCTCTTACAAATGTTGTATAAACTCGCTACATGAACAGGTTTCCCGTACTTTTATGTTAGTCGGGTGCAAATCTCACCAATAGCATTTTTTTCTTGGCAATAAAGATTATATTTTTCACGTGTGCAAATTAGCAACAATATTTTGATGCTGAAGTAGACTGTTTCTATTTATAGCAATATTTCTTATTTTTATTCTTTTGTAGTTTTAATGAAATTTGTGAAAGGCGTATGTTTTAAATGTATGTAATATGTGTATTTTACATGTATGTATTTTAAATTAAATGAGTGAAAGTTTTATATTTTAAATGAAATGACTGCAAGAGGAATGATGGTGATGAAAACAATATTTAGCTACTTATCACATGCGCTCAGCTAACATTTCCTTGCCATTGTTGTAGTAACCTATGACTAGAATTATTTAAAAAAATATTGGTGGCCAAAAACACGACCGCTCCGGGGGCTCTTAACAATGTCAGAAATATTGTTAATATTGAATGTTGTGATTTCGTAGGTCAAACTGAAATACCGCTACAATGATGACTTATAAGAGGGCACTTGATGTCAAGCACACATGTCAGATGTATGTTCTCAATAAACAAACAAACCGCTACAATGACAGACATATTTACTACATCTAGCCGTAACCACTGATCCTGAATGGAAAGTAGGTGTAGTTTGTATCAGGTGCATCAATTAAGTAGGTAAACTACATAATCGGGCTTACAGACATTTGTCGTAAGTTCCTGGGCGTTGTTTGACGCATAATTAACTTATAAAAACGGTTAAGTTGATTCTATGTTTTTAAAGTGGACTTATTTCATAATCGAGTCTACAGAGAATTAGCGTAATTTGGAACAATGTTTTTGGATAATTTTGGTAATTTTCCGTTATACCAACATCATGCCAAATGTATGCTAAGGCGCCATTTATTTCAACTCTGAACGTGCAAATTTTTTTTATTGCAAACAGGGCCAAACATTGCGACTCACTATTTATGGAAAGCAAATCTCTTTTTAAAAAAAATACTATTTAACTGTAAGCATGCAAAACTTTTAAATTACGTCATTTTGACGCAATTGCAGTAATTTTTAGAAGAGACAACAAGAAATAACTTGCAGATTCATAAATTTTAATGATTAATATTCTTATATCTTTTCAGATAAAATTTTAGTCTATAACATATCGTTCTACGTTGCTTAGTTAAAGAGTTATGGAGGGAAGTTTTACAATCAGGTGAACTCTAATATAAAAGATAAGATTAGCACTTTTAAAAAGTTTTGCGAAACGGATTTTAATGAGATTTGCATTGCTATGTAGGTAATTTTTCAAGAATGGTTTTAATATATTACATGTCGTTCTACGTTGCTTAGTTAAAGAGTTATGGAGGAAAATTTTACAATCAGGTGAACTCTAATATAAAAGATTAGCCCTTTTAAAAAGTTTTACTAAATGGATTTTAATGAGACTTGCATTGCTAAGTAGGTAATTTTTCAAGAAGGGTTTTAATATATTACATATTGTTCTACGTTGCTTATTCAAATATTTATGTGCGGAGTTATATAGTTAGGTGAACCCGATTACGAAAGATTAGCCTTTTTAAAAAGTTCTACTCAATAGTTAGATAATTTTTAGGGATGGTTTTTGTATATTGCATGTAGTTCTGTCATTCTTTGCCAAATCCTACTGTAAATTATAAGAAAAAAGAGTTGGTCCTTAACAGCTAAAATTTTGACTGCATATTAGAAAATACAATAACGCAATGGCGTTCGTATAATTTTTCAGTAATGCGGAAGGATATTTCAGGTAAGGGTACAGAATACTTTAACATATAAGGTCAAATCCACCGCTATATTTCATTTGAGTAAAGGTTCGTTTGGAGAAACCGACCAGCGCAGCGGAAGCAGCTTGCTAGTACATTTATAAAATACATAACATCATTAAGTACTTTTATGTTATTTGGGCGCCAATCTCGCCAATAGCGTTTTTAAATTCGCCAGCTGTTACTTTTCGCGTGTGCAAATTAGAAACAATATTTTGATTTTGAAATCAAATGTTTTGATTTATGATATATTTTCTTATTTATTTATTTTCTATTTTAAATGAAAAATGTGAACAGCATGTATTTTAAATTGGAACAGCTGTCGCAGGCGCACCGGGGTTGGCGCGATTTTTGTTTTGCGCCATTTTGGCGAGAAAACACCATTTTCAAATACCTGTTAGAGATTGCTAAAACAGCATGTTACTTTTATTTTATTATGAAATAGTTTATTTTACAATAAAAAACATACAATTTTATTATAAAACACACAATATTTAATTTATTATAAAGCACACGGAATCTGCTTTATCGAGTTGCCATACGAAGCAAAATCCAACCGAAACTGCCGGGTTTCCCAGGCATTAAATCTCCATTTTGGCGCCAAATTGATACCCCGGTGCGTCTGCGACAGCTGTACCCAAACAGGCCCATCATTAAAAATGGTAAATAATATAGAATCTAAGTAAAATAATACAAAAAATAATTAAGTATACATTTATTAAATATATAAAATCATATTGATGGCTTTTAGCTTAGATATTTACTATGGTAGTTTTATTGGCGGTATGTTATATCCACCGGAATGAGTATGATATATATTCTAATCACATACTATATACCAAAAAATATAATATACATATCTATATCTACTATATCAATAAAAGCGTCTTTAATTGTCTTTTATATTTCTACTACATAATATTTACCATAGAGTAACAATATATAGAGAAAAAACGGGTTGCTGTAATTCGAATTACAGGCGCCAATGTTGGCGCGGCGATTTACCTGTTACGGATCTTAATAGTCAGCAGACATTAAGCAGAAATTCCAGAGTAAGGGAATTACGCAATTGTAAAGACTCCTGAACTCTATCAAGAAATGGGAGCAGAGGAAAACAAAGTCGAACAGAGATCGGCATTTAGAAGGAAGTTCGTGAATTTTAATCAGATTGTACGCCGTGGGTCAAAAGTACTGACAGCAAAATTTTTTAAAGGGAATGTGATTATCAAAACTGGCTTCCAAAAGTTCAATGTTTCCCCAAACCATACTCGAAAATTACGTGTAATAACATGCAGCCCGATTATACACATTACTCAAGACGTTTTAGATGAGAATAATAATAGATTTTCTAATCTTCCGTAATCGAGTCTACAGCCAAAGTTAGCGAGAAAAAAAATACATATATTAGCTAGAATATGGTTCAGTGTAAATGTGGATATCATTAAAGACTTTCTCAAAATAGACTTCATTGCATCAAATCGCATTAACTAAAATTCGCCAATTGACAATGGACCCAATTACAGAAAATTACTTAATATTTTTAAGAATCTCCATATTAGCGCATATATATTGCAACTGATAAGAAAACGGACATGAAGCATAAAAGCTTAAGTGGGTTAAGCAGTTTTTGTCAAGAAAGATGAAATACATAACAGCAAAAAATATACGAAATGCTACAATGATCGCAAAAGTTCTTGATTTGTCTAGTAGAATCTGCCGGTTTGGCGGAGGATTAAGGAAAAAAATTAAATTATGAATAAAAATAACGTGTTACAATGCTTAACATACATTTAAGGGAGACTAAACTGGTTGCCAGTGGCGGCTAGTACCTATAAAATATTAGCTTTACATGGTTTATTCAAGCTAAAATACAATCATTATTTCAAGTTTTTTTTTTTAAACCATAACACTATTTTTAATAATTTTAATTTTGCTGAAATCCTTTACTTTTGTGATTTTTTTTTTAAGGAAATGTTCTAACCTATAATTTAAAAAAAGTAATTGGTAACATGTAATCAAGGTATGCAATCAATATGAAGCAACCAATAAAGTCAATAAAGCAACCAATAAAGCAACCAATAAAATTACTTTTTTATTATAGCGAACTACAATTACAACTACTTTATCGAAAATATAGTTAACTACAACTACAACTACTTGTTTTAAAAATAAGCGACTACAAACTACTTTTCAAAAGTTGTCACTACTTCGCTACTTTCAGATTTTACTTTCAATTTACACTCGAAATTGAAGACACGGATTATACAATAAAACGACCTCTCATTATGTCGCGTCTGCCGGGATACAATTAAATAAATGCGACATTACCTAGGGCATTAAAAAAATAAGAACGATGACATGCAAGAAATGTTATTGTTAGAATTGTGAAATGTTCATGTTATTGTTACAAGAAATGTTATCTTTAAATGTTAGTTTATACACACATTTACAAATTTCGTAGCAAAATTAGGAGAGATATTATCTAAAAAAAATACAGAAAAACAACTCTAAATAAAAACAATAAATAAAACTGTAAAAAAAGCAACTCCTAATAATTAGAAACCCGGCGTTAAAACATGAAGACCTAATAACGAGTAAATAGACTACTGTTGCCAGCAAGAAACTTAATTTCTTTGGTGGGTTAGTTTTTGATTTTAGCAGCAAGTGTCAATGGGAAAAAATCTACCACTTCATGCGATGCCTTGTTATACACTGCAGCTGAGATATGCCACTGAGATTAGCAAATTGTTGACAAGAACTAATTTTGCACAAAAGATGCAAGTTTCGGCCACGTGATTTGCAGAACGGCACATTTTCTCCCCCTCAAGTAGCGTCGGTTGTTACAAACTACTAATTTTCTATATGGTGCTACTCGCTACACAACATGGTTTAAAATTTTAAACACATATATAATTAATTAATAAACAGACATACATACATACATTCAATACAATAATCCAACATGGAGTGAAAAATTAGCCAGAGCCAGGAATCGAACCTGGGTACACAGCGTTCCGGGCTGTTGCTCTAACCACTGAACTACTCAGGCCGACCCCTGAGTCTGCAATTTCCCACTAATAAACCATGTTGGAAAGAAGGTCACCAGCCATCTACCAGACAGAAAAGACGACCGGACAACGGTGAATAGATTTTACTATTCCACCGATCTACGAATATATATTAAATTACACACGTTGTGTGTAATTTAATATATATTCGTAGATCGGTGGAATAGTAAAATCTATTCACCGTTGTCCGGTTGTCCCATTTGTGACTTCACATCGACTGTCTGTGCTGTTAGGGTAGTATCTATTTTCTACACTTGCTGTTTTTAGAATTTCTTTTTGAGTACCCACGTGTTTAGAAATTAGCATTTCTGTTTGTTGCTTAAGTTTTGCACACTAGTGTATTAATGGAATCTGTAAAAATGTAATCGTTAGTATAGAAGAAAAAAAAAACACATCACAAAAATTTAAAAAAACAATTTTTAATACTTTCTAAACCTTTCAGCTAATAATTCTGGTCATCATGCTATCCCAAATAAAGCAAAAGTTGTTCTGAAAACAATTTGGCATGAAATATAATACAGTGCAGTGCACCAGTGTTGCGGATAGACTTTGGCAAAGCAAGTTATTTTGATAATCGAATGATCTGAAAATTATTGCAAAATATAGATGAAACTATTATTACGATTTATTCTCATTCGCCATTCTGAGATCTATAATAAATTACATAAATCTACGGGAATTCATATTTATTTAGGGAACACTTCCTTAAATCTAAGGAAATATTCGAAAAGTAGAATAGCTCTCCTAAAAGTCTGGAAATAAGTGCCTTTTTAAGACACTTTTAACTATTTCTGCAGTAGTAGAACCACTTTGAGTGAAATCAGAAAAGCAAAAGACTTAAAACAACACATGTATTTATCAAACTTCCGATTCCCTTTTAGCTCATGCATACATCTAAAATTAAGTTTAGATTGATAGAATTTTGTTGATGTAGAAATCTAAATAGATAAGCTGGGGTTATATGCCGCTGAAATGTTTTTTCTTTTTTCCTTTCTTTTTTTCTTTTCTGAGATGTTCCACCCTAGTTAAAAATAAATTTACTCTTAACAACCGTTTGAAAATATTAATAATCCGAAAAATGAAAAAAATATTTCTGGAATATTTAAAAAAAATATTTTTTTTAAAAACACTTCCATGAAATCACAATATATTGAACAGCTGTAAAATACATACTAGCTGTTTAACCCGTTTTACGCACGGGTGTTCATTGATTTACTTCTAAAACCAAAATTAAAAATAAAAATCAGTAAAACCAAACTAAAATTCATGAATATAAAAATGTGTTATCTCTATTAAAAATCAGTATTTACACAACCAATATGAAACAAGTATGTACACTAATAACTTCTTTTTTCCTATTTTACTGTTTATAATCTTTTTATTTTACACCTTTTATCAATTAAAGAAGTATAGAATATTTTCTTATTTCTTAGTCATTTTTTTCATTTATATAAGACGAATATTTTTATATAAATATTGTACCTATAAGGAACTTAATTTATTTAAGAAAGGTTAAATTTTAATTGATTTATATATACATACCTCTGTAATGTAGTGTTAAAATTTGAGTATGTCCAGGTTCTCATTTTTAAGTACAATTTATATTCATAGTTGGCATTTTAGAGAAAAAAATATTACTTGTTATACACTATAAGGTATAACAAACTTAAAAATCAAAATTTTATTTTAATTAAATTATTATACATCCAATAATTAATTCAGCCTTTCTTAAATTATAAAGATAAACTCCATTTTATTATAGTCTTTTCCAGACAAAAAATATATAAGATAAAATAATTATGATTCTACTGCTTTAACAGTGAAATAAAGTTGTCTTTTTCTATTTCCGAGAATATTCTTCTCGAAAAAATATGAAGAATCAACATCTTATGAGAAAGTAAAACTCAAATATCTGTTTAAAAGTTACTTTATAAAAAGAAGTCTTTTTAGTTGAGAAATATTGAAAAATGAAAGTGCGTGGATGGACCGTAACTCAATTATCTAGAAATTCCCTTTGGGAAAGTTTGTTTACCTAGCAAGTTTTTTTCCCCTTTTCTTTAGAAAACATGATTGAACCGAATCTAATAGTAGATGTTTGCATTCAACTTAGGAAGATTAATGAATGTCAGAAATTGAGGGTAATTTAGGATAAAATTTGTCTTTTCGTGTGCTTTTTTTATTTTGCTTTTTAACAAAAGAACTCTGAGAGTTTTATAAAGTAATTTTTCACGATTGGTATGTACGCTATTTATACTGTTTTTAAAAAAATATATATTTATACTTATAGATTAGTTTGCAATACTACTAAGCATATTTTAAATGAATTAAATAAATTGCGTAATGCTGTAGAAACATATTTTTATAAAATTTGTATTTAGTTTTTATATGCGAAATTATTTATTTTTTAAACTACTGACGTGGATTATACGGTTAAAAGTCATAGTGCAGTTTAGTTTGTTGTCAAATATATAGAGACATACTTGAAAAATTTTTCTGTAAAATCAAGATTATACACAGAAAAAAATAAAACCTAAAATGGGTAAAAAAAAAAAAAAAAAAAAAAAAAAAAAATGGGTTGAAAGATTCTTATGTATGCGGTTACTCAATTTGGTTCATACTAAATTAAGTTATGACACATGCCTGTTTTAGTTACCACTGTGTATCCATTTTGGGCACTGTTAAGTACCCATTTTGGGTGATGTCCAGAATGGGTCTTAAGATATCCAAAATGAGTATTTAACAGTGCCCAAAATGGATAGATAGCGGTAGGAATGGGTAATGACCCAATTTGGTATGAACACAAATTGGGTAACCTCATAGCTAAGAATCTTTCAACCCAAATTGTTTTTTTTACCCATTTTAGGTTATATATATTTTTCTGTGTAAAGAACGTGTTAAGCATCATATTTTTCAATGAAGGTTTATCTGGAGCATAATTAGTATATTAAAAACAATTTGGAAAAAAATTATATACAATATTTGCGACCGATTTTATGCTTTGGTTCACCTAGGAAGAATCAGCCGAACGAGACTATTCCAACAAAAAAAAATCAAAATCGAAAAATCCGTTACAAAGCTCCACGTGGACATACAGTAGCTACACTTGGCCGGAAAATTATGCAAATTTATTGGCTAGAAATTAATGAAATATAAAGAATATTTTATGGAAATATGTGGAAAATTCATATTCATAACATGTATTATTGATTTATACAGCCATGTGATATGGGCAAAATTATAAGAACAACTGTATTTGTGTGTTCTAAAAAGTAAAATTTGCATGCTTTTGTTCTGCACACGGAACTCTCAGACAATATACAGGGTGTCCCAAAAAGGAGTATCCATTTTTAAAAATGAATAAGAAACAAACGAATAGAGTTATTAAAAGAATTCTTGCAGGAAACGGATATGTGAAGTCTGGAATTTTATTTAGAGTATTTTATTATGTTAGTCCAAATTCTTACCGACAGATGGCGCTGTGGCTACCGCATTCATCAGCAATAGTTGTAAATTAAATGACAATATTTTCAATATGTCCCCCATTCATCACAATAACATGTCGGAGTCTTAGAATGAAATTAGCACACACCTTCTGCAACGTCTGTACGGAAATGGCTGTACACTCTTGAGCGGTTAATCGCTGGAGCTCAGCTAGCGAAGTGGAATTTTGCCAGTAAACTACATCCTTCAGATGGCCCCAAAGAAAAAAATCACACGGATTTAAATCTGGTGAGTAAGGTGGCCAATTCATACCCTTGCAGGTTAATTTCAGGTAATTTTCGGTGCTGTAGCGCCATCTGTCGGTCAGATTTTGAACTATCATAATAAAGTGTTATAAACAAAATTCCAGACTTCGCACATCCGTTTCCTGCAAGAATTTTTTAAATAACTCTATTCGTTTGTTAATTATTCATTTTTAAAAATAGGTACTCCTTTTTGGGACACCCTGTAAATGCGTAGTAAGCGTTTGGGATCGTCATATTCTGTTTTTCAGTCATGCTGCTAGTTATAAAGTTTTAGGAGTTTGAGAAAGGGAAAGTGGCTGCATTTACAAGTTCAGGTCTTTCTCTACGTCAAATTGCGACAAAGCGTAATAGACCAAGAACGGTTATTTACAATTATCTGAAAAATCCCGGTAGACATAAACGGCAAAGACATACAGCTGGCCATCTTCTGTTTCTGTACGGGAGAAAAGAATGATAATAAGGCGATCTTGCTCCATGAAACAAATGTCAACAGAAATAAAACGTGAATTGAACTTAAAATGCAGTGCTCGAACTGTTCAACATGGTTTACGAAAAAAATAAAAGGTTCGCTAGGGTAAACATATATCAAGACCGCCTCTTACAAAAGTTTATAAGAGACTGAGTGTGGAGTTTGCCAAAAAATGCATTACTATGGGAAAAAAGTGGGATGATGATGTTTTTTTGAATGAGAAAAAGTAAAATTTGGATGGACCAGATGGTTTTCGCTACTCCTGGTATGATCTCCGTAGAGAAAAAGACATTTTCTCCTCAGTAATGGTCTGGGGATGTTTCGCAACTGGTGGAACTACTCTAATAGCTTTTGTGCAGGGTCGAATAAATTCTGAGAGTTATGTTGATGTATTGGGCGATAACATTTTACCAGCAGCAACGTTAATAACGCTTGGAAACTATTTCTTCCAGAAGGACAATACCTCAGTACATGTCGCCCAAACTCATGGTTTGATGCTAATTTCGTGAAACTACTTGATTGGAGAAGTCTGATCTGAATCCAATGGAAAATCTAAGATGTATTCTAGCACACGAAGTACACAAAAAGGGTATACAATGTGTAACAAGTAAGAGCTCATGTCCTCCATCGACATTGTCTGGTCAAAAACTTCCAAGAACGTTCTGAAGGAACTGTCAAACTCCTTGACGTCAATACTGATAAAAGTGATTGAGAAGTAGGGGAAGATTATTATTAGTGTGTTTCAGGCAAAAACATCCATTGCCCTAATAATTTTGTCAATTTTTTACAATGACATAGTTTGTTAATTATGGCAAAAATTTCATATTTTGCATTTTTCAATGTTTTGCATTCTACAATTATTTCTAGCATAAAAAAGCAATTTATGTATAAATTTCACATTATTTAGTTCAGAAATAAACATTTTCTGTGCTATTTTCAGTTGTTCTTATAATTCTGGCCACGACTGTGCATTAAATACTAAATCATTTGTTGGAAGTCAGTTAATAAATACCAATTTGTGGAAAATCCATAATAATTCAGTTTATTTCAGAAAGCAACTGAACTTCAGAAATATATGTCGCCGATATTTTCAGCATTTTTGCGATAATCGAATGGCCTTTTTATATGAGTGGCTGTATGTAGTTGACTACTAAATTACACAATTTTTTTCCTGTTATCGTTTGCTTATGCGCAGTCTAAAATTATTTCATACAAATGCTTATATTCCATCTATGTAATACATTTGTTTTCTAATTGTAATATGTTGTTCCTACTATAATTTGTAAATTCGTCTGAAAGTAGCTTTAAATTTGATTGAAAACGCTGCATGTTATAAACAAAAAACATGAGAAAATTTCTTGATATTTTAAAAAGAAACCTTTATATGTCATTGGATAAAATTACTATTCTTACACAAATGAAAACAAATGTTTTACAAGACCCACAGAGTCATGTGCTATAGCTGCAGGTCATTTTGAGTAATTCATTTAACAGGGTTATCGCAATTCTTTTTATTTTAATTTAATTCTTTGTAGATACCATAATTTTTTTCGCGATGAAACTTTCGTTAACCCACTGACCGCCGAGCAAAACGGCAAATTTGTAATGTTGTTTTCTCTGTAATTTTTTCTTTTAATGCTTAAAAAATCTGAATTTTCAAACTTGAGATAAAAAACTTAATTACATATATAAGTATAATAATGAGTGTCAATCATTACTTGATTTTTTAAAAATGCATTATATTTGTAGAATTATATTAATTTAAACAAACCTTGTATTGCTGTGAAACCTACAGTATAGTAAACCGATATATCAGGTCGCGGCGGTAAAATATCATATGTAATATGTTCTTGATATTTTTGAAGTTCCAGAAGAATTCGTAAAGTATGTGTTCAGATATTCAACAAAACGTCAAAAATCGAAAGTTTCCTGTGACATTCGGTCATATTAAATTATCGCAGGAAATCTGATTGCATAATCCAAGAAATTTATTTATTTATTAAACTAAAATAGGCTCTTAAAAAAAAATATTCTGGGATGTAAACGCCAGTTTGCGAGGAAACAATTTAACGTTCATTTGAATATTTTTAAAGAAAAATTAGGAAAAATAATCCATATTGTAAATTTAGCACAGGTTTTTTGCATTGAAATTTTTACCAGATTTTTCGAAAATTTATTTATTTTTCATTTAATTACGGAAAGTTTTTACTGAATAAATTAAATGTTACTATTCAGAAATTCGCTTGAGTATCTTTAATAAAATACTACTACTACTAATAAAAATGCCCGCGCTAAATTAGCAACACTGAAAAGTTGTATTGGTTATGTATTGGTTAAAATGAACTAGATGGGTTATAATTGTTTAAATCACAATAAGAGAGTATAACAAAATATTTTTTTTTGTGTGCCCAATGATCCCAGATTAAAACTAAATTAACAAGAGCATCCAACTGTAAAACATGGTACTTAGAGGCTAATGACATTCTAAACCGAATCTATAGTAAACGCTTGCATTCAACTTACGTAGATAAATGAGTATCAGAAATTGAGAATAATTTTGAATAAAAAATTAGTTCTCGTTTGTCTTACTTTTGTGTTATTTTGACATAGAATTGTGAAAGTTTTATGCAGTACATTTTTACATTTAGGATTTTATATGCATATATATATATATATATATATATATATATATATATATATATATATATATATATATATAAGCCAAATAAAATTTCAAAACAATAGCATATATGTGATAAGCGCTATAGCTGCAAACAACCACACAAATTATATATAGTAAACCATAATTTGCAAGTACTTGACAGAACCTGAATTCCACACCATATTTAAACAGAACAGGTAAAAAAACGAAAAAAAGTCACACCAGAACAAAATAATGAAATTGAAAAGGCAGCGGTCTCATAGGCAGTCGGCATAGTATAAAAATAACAGTCATGTTTCAGAACGAAAATTATGCAGGAAAAAACACTGCAAAAGTGGCAGTGGGTTTCGGCCAGAGTGTCGCAATGCATAAATCAAAGGCACAAAAACATTTAAAAGCATATTGCAAACACTCCCCCACCGGACCCTACGCCAGCATTAATCAGTATATCACAGTTCCAAGAAACTGCTAAATTAAAACTGATACATGTAAAATACAGTAGAAAATAAGTATCATTAGTATCCAAACCTGAGCTACGCAGCCACAAAACAAAACAAACCAAAATCCCAACCCAATGTTCAACAATATATGTATATATATATATATATATATATATATATATATATATATATAAGTATTTGGTCTGCCCTATCCTCCCCTACAAAAAAGAAAACCTGAAATATAAAACTACACCAAATAAAAGTTTAATTTAAAGAACACCGAACAAGCCAAATGAAGCCAAGTAGCGTGGTGGTCAGCGCACCTGTCTAACATACTACAGGTCTCTAGTTCGATTGTGGACTGGGCAAGGTTCACTCAAACTTTCATCCCTTCGGGGTCAATAAAATGAGTTTACCAAGCTTGTTGGGAACAATACACTGAAAGTCCCGCGTTAGGCTGATCACCTGGCCGGGACACATGCTGCATAGCGCCTGAGGGCCCATAGTCAAGAAAACAGGGCTGGACACTGTAATCCAGGGTCCTTAATGGATAGTAGCGTTGCAGGAACCAACCAAAAAGGCAACGGCCTCGTAGGCAGAAGGGTACTCTCAAAGAAGCCTTGGATTCAGAATAGAAATTTTATTTTAAAATATATTCTTGGGGGTGGGTATATATAGGGGAAGACGGGGTACAATGAAACATTACTTGTAAAATCAGTAAAATTTGTCACAGAATGTTACAATTTATATATATGTTATACACCTATATGTCCCAGTTACTGATGTGATTTGGATACTTTCACACTTCTACAACATTAGAAATAGAAGATTATTTGTTTTTCATCAGTGAAAGTAAGTTTCTTTACTAAAAGTAATTTTATTTCTGTTTCATTGTTGTTATAAGCAATAATTATTATTTTGTACTTTGTTATCTTTGGGTTGTTGTCGTCATACCTCCAAAACCAAAATAAAAAAAAATAAATATTAGAAGTTTGTAAATAATTTTTTATTTAGTAACTTCAGTGCGGTGTACAATGAAACACTTGCAGACTGGGTACAATGAAACATGTTGGAATATGCTCTTTCAATAGAAAACATTTTTGTGAAGAAGATTATTTGTGTTCGTATGTGTTAGATAAGTTCTGTCTTTCTGAAAATGAGAGCAGAACCTCTCTGCAATAACGAGGCAAGTGAAATGGAGTTTTCATCTACAAAGCTTTTAAATTTACTTTCAACATTTTATTTTAAAACATAACTTCTTTGCTTATATTCCTATTAAGAAGAGTTTTCTAGCATCTTTTCTTTGCTTATGATCACAAAATTTATATCTCCTTATATGCGGAATAATACATTATATAAATCTGAAAATTGAGAATCAAGGTAACTCCACTTGCCTTATTATTGCAGAGGGCCCCTCATTTCTTTAGCTGTTATATCTCAGCAAAAATATTTCAATATTTAAAATTCTAAAAAAAAAAAAAAAAAAAATGTAACTCCAAAAAAATTACCCATTTTTTTTTTTTCAAAAATTACCCGAGACCACCAAGAACAACAAAGACGTCGAGCGAAGTGTTGTTAAGGTAATAACAGCCTTTAAACTACTTGACAAAGTGGCGAATTTTTGTCTTACAAAAGGCGTTAAATCATACATTTTCAAGTCTGAGATTGCTTTATTTTCTTTAGTTTTTCATTCATTCTTTTATTTCAAAAAGCTCGAAAATACGAAATAAATTAGAAAATGTTAACTATTCGAGAATAGTATGTTTATGAATCTCTTTATTATGCGAACATCACAAAAAGTTACAAATCAGGTTTCCGATAACCTTCTTAATAATTTGGTCTGATTACTTTTTCCACTTTTTCTTCAAAAAAAGTAAGTATAAAATAATTGCTTCTTAATCAAGTTGCTTTTTTAAATGCTTTTCAAGTGCCAAGAATCTGTACTTCAATAATTTTACAATCATGAAATTAATGCACATGCAAAGTACCAGCTCTCATTCTTGCATTCTTAATCATGTTCGTATTCTTCCGCAATTTTTGCAAACTATTCCTTTCAAATCTTTCAATTAAACTAATTAAAAAAAATATGTTTAATAAAGGTATACTGCAAAACTTTTTGAGCGTATGAAAGTTTTCTTAAAATAAAAAAAAAAATCTGTTAAATTCTTCAGGCATTTGTATAAATTCTTCTAGCAATTCTCAATAATATAGTCTTCAATACCGCATAATGTGAACGCGATTTTATATAACTTTCAAGAGACCGTACACAAAAGCACGTAATTCGTCTTCGTTAACAAATGAACTTTATAAAAACTTCTTAATTCTTTATGAGTAGATCATTCATATAAAGCACTTCCATTTAAAAAGAAGGAGTTATGCGATTAAACCTTAAGGGAGGATCGTTTTTTTACAATTGGGGAAGTGATGTTAAATCCACCTTTCACCGGGAATTGGCAAAAAGTTTTCAATTGTCCTTTTATACTATTTTTATTGAAGTTTTATTTAAACAAATGGGTATAAATCTTTTGTTACAACCTCATTTTTAAAATCATCCCACCCAATTAATTTCCCAATTATGTGATGCATTGTAGGCACTTGACTCAAATTTTCTCTTCTTTCAACAATGGTAATTAGGATGAAAATTTGAAAGAACTAGATTATATCAGACATTACTCATGTATTTTTTCCTTATTTGAGAATAAAGTGATAAAAGTGCGTTAAGTTACGCATTAAAATATAAATGTCTATCCAATGAGCTTGAAATTAATTCATGTTATTAGGTTATGAGTTAAATATGTGACATAGTAAGAACAAATTTAACCGGTTCTTTTTATATCATTTTTTATATCATTATTTTCAGTTTTTTTCCATATTTATTTTTTACTTTCTTCTATCTATAATAGAAGAAAGTATTGTAATCGAAATTTTTTTCGACTTCCGGTTTTCGACGGATTTACACGTTTTAGGGGTCAGAGATTCCGAAAAACATGTTTTTACAAAATGTCCGTCTGTCCGTCGCGTCTGTCCGTCTGTGTGTCTTCATTGTATCATCGAAAAGTGTATGAAGTTATGCTTCAAATTGAACCTAATTTTTTTAAATGTTTTTGGCTATGGCAAGAAGGTTCTATTAGAATTTGGGGATATTTCGACAAAAGGGGGCGCTGTGATCGATATTTTTGTTTAATTTTCACTATTGTACCATCTAAAAGTGTATGACGTTATGCTTCAAATTGAACCACATTTTTTTGTATGTTTTTGGCTATGGCAAGTAGGTTCTATTAGAATTTGGGGATATTTCGACGAAAGGGGCGCTGTGATAGCCATTTAAAGATTTCAAATTCAAAAAGATGTGCAAATTAAAAAAAAATAGAAATCCTAAAACTTTTTTTCGTTAAATGTTCGGCCTTGATCCGGTGAATCCGGAGCAATTTTCGTTTTGCCTCTATCTTAAAAAATGGCTGAGATATAGCGGTTTGAAATTTTAGGGTGGCTGACATTTTCAAACAAGACAGCAGAATTCATCCATAAACGGGTTTAATTTATGAGTTTTAGTTAACATGGTTTCGGCAAATTTTCTTTGATTGTTGCAACCATTAATCCTATTATATGCTTATCACTATATATTTTTATTCGCCAACGTCAAATTCTCGCCAAACTTGGCGACAGTAGGCGGAATATCGCCAAATTTAGCAACCAAAATAAGTTGCCATAAATGAAGTGAACTTGGCTGTAGAGGACTAATTTGGCAATATTCTCATTCAAATTCACTGTTGACGAGAACTGGGATTGAATCTTCTTTATTTAGGTTCCACGCATTTTACCTTCGTGTTTTCCAGTAAAATAAGCTAAAATCGTAAAACCAAGGAATAGGGAGGCTATCTGTTCCTGTCGGTTCAGACCAGAAGGACTTTTCGTAGTTTAGTACACATGGGTTGTTCGCATCCATGTAACCCGACGATTCGCAAGCAGCTGAAGTACAACAGAATGACGAAAAATATTGATTTTATTGGCGATACGATAACGAATTTTGAAGTATTAACATGACTGAGATAGAAGAAAGTTTTGGAATTGGCACATCCGACTAGTTATAATTAAAAAGAACAGAAAAAGTTTCTCTTATATGAGAAATCTGTACTTAAAAATAATTTTTTAAATGATCACAATGATTTTTTAAACGATTACAAGACTATGATGGGTAAGTAAAACGATAAAACTCACTCGAAACGAATGAAAAACTCACTCTAAAATAAAGACTCTGTACAAAGTTTAAACTTGGCAGAGTTCAAACCACGCCTCGGAAAGAGGTCTCAAAGTTGCTCATGGGAAGTCATATTTGAAGTAACAACAGACAATTTTAATTTGTTTTCAAATAAAAAATTCCGCTGAACAACGCGAAACTTCCTGACTTATTTTTAAACATACGTAAAAGCATGATACATGCAGGCATGATTTTTGAAGTGATTTCTAATTAAAAAGTTTTTTCATGAATTACACATTCCGCTATAAGCGATTGTTCTCTGAAAACTGCTGTCTTTTAATGTGTTGGAATTATTCTATGAATTATTTTTCAATAATTGTCTGCAATAATTGAATTCAATTGGAATGAAAAACGTTGGTTATTTATCACTATGATTCAACTTCCCTAAAACAATGACCTTCTACAAAGTTTAAACTTGTAATTGTGCCAAGCGCGCTTCGAAAGGAGGTCGTAAAGTTGCAACGCCGTCGTGTTGTGTGCCGCGTTATTCTAGATAGGATTTTAATTAACCTTTAAAAACGCGGTAACCTTTAAAATCAAGTAGCGAATCCCAAATTATTTACAAGATTATTTCTAATTAAATTACTCTTTTTTAACAATTTGGTATTTATTGCTCTTATACTCCTACTAGGCATTGCATTGCACAACTGTATCATTACAAGTTGTTATTTATGCTTTACAAGCTGACTAGTTGACACCTGCCGGCGGCGGTTGCCCAGGCCCGTGAAAATAATTTTAAAAAATCAAGCTTTTATTATTTTATATCTTTAACTCATTTTTTGTATGAAATTATATATTTATATGAAAAATTCGCGAAAACACATTGATATTTAGTGATAAAAGAGTTCATTTTCTTGTTTTTGTACCTAGGGTCGTTTCATAGTTTTAAAATAAAAACTTATTTTTGTCCGAACTCTATGAAATCTTTATTGGTGATAAATAAAACGGTTTTACACCCCGTGAAAAATTACTTGAAAAATATTGTTATCTAATTGCAAACAAAATATTTTCTTCTCGTTTTTTGTTTGTTTGTTTGTTTTCACGTCGGCTCCTTTAACATAGCAATAAAGAAAAATAGTTCTCATCTTCCAAACTCTCTGACAATTCAAACGGTTATAAATATAACTGTAATCAAGCTTCCTTTAAAATTTTGCTTAAAATACGCATATTTAGTAGTGAAAACCTGAGTTCTTAAATAAAAAAGCTTTAGCTTTGAACCTCAGAGCAAAATAAATTAGAAGGTCTATGCTTTCCATTCAATGGTACAGCTTCATCCATTTTCAGCCACGCCTTTTTAATCCTCCTAGGCTAAACAGGTGAGAGTTGGGTTAACCAATCCGGTTTCCCGTTTCTGAGGATAGAAGCCTTCAAAAAAACGTTGACGCATGCGCAAGGAGAATATTTTCATGTGGATTTCACATAATGCACTTTTTTAGGGTTTCGTTCATCTCATGGAATCCTATTGCTGCCGCTCCGTTGTCTGTCTGTCACAGAGCCATTCTCGAAAACTATGTAACTTACAGAGTTGAAACTTTGTGTATAAATCAGAATATCAGCTGTAAAGAGCTGAAAATATTAAAATTTGAAAAATTCGTAGTATTTTAATAAATAGAGATAAAAAACAAAATTTGTAACAGCCTTTTCCTATTAAATGTAAACATTTTTCGTTATAGCCGATACCAAAAATTAAAAATGCACAATGAAATTCATTCTACAATAATTAATTTTCTATCAGACGATTTCCACATGAAAAATGAAATAAAAAGTTTCACCAGTTGAAAAAAAAGATTAATATGAAATAAAATTGATTGACGTCATAGTCGTAATAAAACGGAAAATGTCTAATCTCAATAATACAAGGAGTATGAGTAAGTACACAAAGCAGATTAATATCACGTCATTAGAGAATTAAAAAGAAAATCTGACGTCATATGGGAAGTTTAACTAATTTTTCAATTGTTTGAGAATAATACAAAGCGAGTATCAATATAAATAATAAAGAATAGTAAATATAAGAGTTTGAGAAACATATTGAATCATGATAAAAATCCGATTATGGAAATATTCGCATATTTTAACATTTTGAAGGTGTACAATTTGTTTAATTTTGAAATTATTTTTTTAAATAGTGCATTTAGTCCGTATGACGGATATTAGTATGACAGAATATAATAGCGGGCTTGGTCCGCTATCCGGCTGGTTTAGATATTCGAAAAAACGAGAAAATAGACCGGTAAATTTTTACTTTATAAAAAAACATGACATTTTTGTTGTTGTTGCTGCTAAATGATATTTGTTTGAATTTATTAAAGAAAGGATAAAATGTTTTGAAAGGAATATTAAACGAAACCCTTTGAGCGATCTTCAATCACACTTACCCACTTGTTTTAATATATAGATAGCCTACTACAAGCTGAAAGCGCCACACTTGTCTTTATGTGTGGACAAACCGTCCGTGTCTTTAAAAGATAATAACTCGTCTCATTACTGAATTTTTTTTTTCAAAATCATTATCAACAATCCTTTGATACTTCCTCGTCGATAAGTACCTCGAGCGCCCTCCAACCTCCCTGCTGAGCACTCGTAAAGTAAACTTTACGTGTAACGAGAAAAATGCGATTTTCTCAAAAACTATAAGACCTTGGATAATTGCTATAGTTTTCTTGCAAGGTTTAAATAGAAACAGAAACCTTCCACTCGTGGACAGCCAACCTCTCGGCATAGGACCTATGAGTCCACGAGGGGAAAACCTATATCTACCAGGAACCCCAGTGTCCAAAGACCCGGAGTCCCTAGCAAGTTAAAAAAATTTTTTTTTAAAAATCACACGAGCTACCCAGTATTGCTTATTGCTGGGTGAGCCCAAAGTTATTACATGTATATAAGTTCTATATAAATATACTGATAAGATTACAAAATATTAAAGATAAATATTTACAGATATTTACAATAATAATATTGTACTTAAAATTTTCAATTGTATTATGCACTAGTCTATTAAGTCTTTTAAAACATCGTTTTTAAAATCTATAGATCTAGAATTTTATATAGGTTATAATAATTCTTTGATATATGATAAGTTTTTATTTAGGACATTATAGTTTTTATCTAACTTTTCGTAATTGGAAGCGTCTAATAGCACACGTTGTAGGTTTCTCTTTAATGTTTTATTTTAATTGAAGTTAAAATGGTATTCTATAAGAGGGCAGTTACCGAAGATGTAGTGTATAGGAGTCCACGGTTTTTGTCACAAGGACATCTATGAATGGTTCTTTTACCAATTTTATATAAAAAGCTTGGGAAGCTTCCATGGCCGCTAAGATAATATGCTGCTGATTTCTGAACACATAAAAATTTAACATCTACCTTATTAAGAATATCATACGTTTCTCTTCCTTTCGTTGAGTTGGTAAAATCATTTTGCCAATCTATGATGATTTTGTTTTTAAAATAACTCTTTAGAATGGATTCTGGAAATGGTAAGACAGAGATGTCATCATAATGGTCTTCTGTAATTGCATTTTGTGCGAGAAGGTCTGCTCGCTCGTTACCAGTGGTGCCTATATGTGCTCTAATCCACGCTATTTTGATGAAGTTATTGGGGTTTTGTAGTAAACTATTGTAGATATTTAAAATTATGGAGTTTCTAGGAAAAGTTACCTTGAGTGCATCTAAGGATGAGCGACTATCTGTCAAAATAAGGGCTGATGTAAATTGTGATTGTGTTAACCAAACTATTGCTTCCTGTATCGCATATAATTCGGCTAGGTAAATTGAGTTAATTGGGTGTAGTCTTACTGCATGATCATGGATGAAGTTATTATTAAGAGAGACTGTGTATGCACTTGCCACTCCATTTCCCATAGATGGTTTTCCAATTTAATGTTTTCTGTCAGGTTATCTATGATATCTATATTTTTCAACTTGTAATATTCTGGAAATTTATAAGTTGCTTCCCGTTGCATAAGATTATTGTATATTATTGTATTGTTGATGTTAAGTAATCTGTTTCCTTGCTTTATCTCATAGACTTGGAATTCGTTTGGTAATTTGATGGTAATTGGAGGCACTCCAGTTAAAATATTTAATGTGTCATTTGAAATACTTCGGTAAGTTCTTATGATGTTTAAAAATGCTATTCTCTGAATTGATCTAAGGATTCTGATGCTGTGGCAATTCAAGTTTGGATACCAGAATTTGGAGCCATAAAGAATCTGTCTTTCAGTTACTGTTTGATACCAGATCTTCTTGAGGAAGGGACTGATTCCCTTGATGTAATTGTGGAAACTTTTAAAGCCCGAAACAAAGTGGGCGATCTTAGCTTTTAAAATAGTTAGGTGCGATTGAAATTTTAATTTTTGGTCTAGTGTAATTCCTAAATGTTGTAGATTTTTAAATTTTTTTATAGATTTCTGTTTTATTTTGAAAATTGGCTTTCGATTATTAAGGAGGTTCCTTCCAAATAGGAGTGCTTGGGTTTTTTCTTCTGAGATAGTTAGATTAAGCTCTGAGCATCTATTGACGAATGTTTCTATACGACTGTTAGCAATTTGTTCCAATGATGATCTGGTATTGCCTTCATTGAGTACGACAAAATCATCTGCATAAACGATAATTCCAAGAGCCTTTAATTTGTATCTTGGAATTATGTAATTGGCTATTAGTAACCACAATAGTGGTCCTAATTACGACCCTAATATCCCTAATTTGTTCATAATTTTACTTTCAGTAGTACTTTCAGTAGATTAGGAAATATGGTAGGGGGAACATACATCTGCAGTGCATTTTCGACGATATCTCTGAAAATATAATACATAATATATATATATATATATATACATATTTAAGTTTGGTGTTACGAGATCTTTCATACGATACCCCACAGGATATACCAAAAGGAAAGTTCTTTTCAAGTAACTTTCCACCTGATGTTTTCCTAAATATACAAGGTAGCCATAATTAAACTGACGGTACTCAGAGTGTTCTGTAGCGCTATCTAATTGCGAGAATGGCGCCAAATTTTGTAGGAAGATTAAACAAGACGGGGGACGAAGGATTTAGCGAAAAAAATAGTTCCAAAAGTCATCGCCAGGGGAATATGTGGCGCTATGCATTCGAAAAAGAGAGTTTCAAAAAAGAAGAATGAATACTGAAATAAAATTACCGTTTATTTAGCACATCAAATTCACGTTCGATGTGGCCGCCGTTTTTGTGGACCACATATTGCATTCTGTGCACCGCATTTACAACAGCAGAGAATAACATGTCTGCAGGAATCTCCCGTACAGTTCGCGATATGTTATTCTTCAACGTAGCCAGGTCCTGGATACCTCTGTGATATACCTTGTCTTTTAGGTAACCCTATAGCCAAAAGTCGCAGGGTGTAACATCAGGGGACCGAGGTGTCCATGCAGTTAGAAAACAGCGGCTAATGACTCTTTATATTGTGAATTTATGTCGTAGCAGCTGCTGTACCCGCAAAGCAATATGTGGAGGGGCTCCATCGTGCATGAAAATGATTTTCTTCAGGCACTGTCTTTGCTGAAGTGCCGGAATAACAAAGTTGTTTAGCATTTGGCGATATTTGTCTCCAGTAACAGAACAAGTTACAGATCCTGTCGGAGTAATGTTCTCATAGAAGAATGCACCTATGATCATATCTGCTGTGAAACCACACCAAACAGTTATCTTTGGTGAATGCAAAGGGTATTCTTTGAATGCTCTAGGTGATTTGTTATCCCAAATTCGGCAGTTCTGGGTATTTACAGTTCCATTCAGGTAAAGGTGGGCCTCGTCTCTCCATAAGATTTTCCAGGGCCAAGCATCACCCAACTCCATTCTGGCAAGAAAAGTGAGAGCAAAAGTCAATCGCTTATCATGGTCGGTGTGACGTAACTCTT
Organism: Maratus michaelseni; assembly: GCA_963931845.1. NCBI lineage: Eukaryota > Metazoa > Arthropoda > Arachnida > Araneae > Salticidae > Maratus > Maratus michaelseni. The sequence continues at coordinate 338,040,689 of OZ007592.1, forward strand.
GTACACAGCTGATCTTGTATGGATAGCAGTGAATAATCTTTCGTAGGATTTTCCATACCGTACAATAAGGCATATCCAGATTTCGAGCTATCCCACGAGCGCTGGAAGTGGTGGCAATATTGTCTGGTGCTCTTACGATAACCGCCGTTGCCACTTCTTCAATTGTATCCTTTGATACGGGTTTTCGTTCTCTGCCTGACTGAACATTTAGAGAACCTGTTTTCTCAAACTTCTCAACCATTGCTTTTAAACCATTAACTGACAAAGGACCGTTTCCTTTACGCATTTTTTTGTGGTTTCTAAAAGCACGAAGAGCGGCTGGTGCATTGCACAGGTTGAGGTAAAAGAATTTGACTAGTAGAGCTCTCTCGACTAAAGAAGGAGACATTATGAAAGATAACTTTCAGTGAAGTTGCTTCTAACAGTAGCACATTACCTTTTAAAGCCGAACAAGCTGCCCAAAAGATGTAACGTGAAATTTGAATAAAGAACTTCTTCTTCTGTTGTTGCTTTCTTTGGGGCTCTGTAAGTGAAATTGCAGATAAACAAACTTCAGCAGTGTTTATGTAAATTTTTTGCTTTTTATAAACTGTTACCATTTTCAGCTTGGATTAAATTGCTAAATTCGTTAAATAAACGGTAATTTTATTTCAGTATTGATTCGTCATTCTTTTTAACTCTCTTTATCGAATACACAGCTCCACATATTCCCCTGGCGGTGACTTTTGGAACTATTTTTTTTTCAGGAAATGTCTTGTTTAATCTTCCTACAAAATGTGGCGTCATTTTCTCAATTAGATCGCGCTATAGCACACTCTGAGTACCGTCAGTGTAATTATGGCCACCTTGTACTTAGGAATAGCTAATAATCTATAAATATGTGGGTAAATAGCCTTTATAATTTTGCTACACTTGAACTCTCCACGTTCCATAGTTTTCAAGAAAAACGGCATATGACAAACACACGAGTGATCTTATAATGGTTCCGTTTTCACTTTTTAAGTACTGAGCGCAAAAGACAATCCAAAATTGTACCAATACTTGGCTCTGCTCTCGATAAACACAGCGGAAACTCGAGAACATGCCAAAGCGGAAATGCTTCTCGCTGAAAGTCTCGTTTAGAGGTCACACGCATACTTTTCTTTAGGATTGTTAATTAAATGCCATGACAATAGCACATCATATTATAATTTTGGTAAAAACACATAATACATACGATTCCCCCAACTATGTGTCTGATTACTATTTTATATGCTGTATTACAATACATTATTACGATATACTAACTACAGTACACAGCACTGTACTGTAATTACCCATTCGATGCACATGTATATCAGCATGGTCCCTAAAATGTTAAAAAAAATCCAGCACTGTTATACTTACAAAGCCACAGGAGATCTTCCTTTATCTACTTTCGGAAACCAAAATTTTCACACGAATATTTCTTGTGGAAATAACAGTAGACAGGGGATGGGTGTGAAATTTTTTTGGTCCAAATGAAACCTATTTCCGTCTGCTACGTGGTGTCAATGCGCAAAATTGCAGAATATGAGCGACCGAGATTATCTGGTACTTCATCCAGAAGCTCTTCATTATATAAAAATCACTAAGTGGTATGAGTATGGGTAACTATATCATTTCCCTATTCGTTTCGAACAAATATGTACTGCGAGTCTCATTACCTCTACCATCACTGCTAAGCAGTACGAAACACTTTTTCTTCAACTGCGTCAGTGTGTGAATATCACACACTGATGGAAGATGGCGCTACTACGCACAGTAAAAAACAATTAAAGCAACTGCTTACCGTCCATTTCGTAAATGACAGAGGTATCACCTGGCATCTTAGAGCATCCTGGTTCCTATGTTAACCTTCCCTTAACACTGAGACTTATAGCTTTGAGAATAGCTAAAAAATGCTGTAGTATACCGTTGTATACCGGATAGCTTGTCTTAAATGACTTTCACAGCATCACGACTAATATCGTACGATCTGTTGTGAAACATGCTGTTTTGTTAATTTTAAATCGTAGAAAAAAACGACAAACAGCATAACATTTCTTGTATTAAAAGTAGGTGTTTATTACATGATTTTACTTTTCTAATTTTCCGTGAATGTTGTATCCGTTCACATTCTCATGGGTAACGTTTTCCTATAACTAAATTGTCACTCTCTCTTTGATGAGTCTTTCTGCCGTTCAGATAAAAACATAACTGTAATTGGTATGTAGGTATATGATAATTTTTTCCTTCATCGTTTGAGATTAGTTTGTATGTTTTCCTTGGAATGACCTCACATTACCATCTCTTATTTTAATTATTTCTTTCTTTCATCAAACAAAATCGTTCATGAACATACAGGGGAAATGCCAGATTTTTAAATTAGACTGACCAGTGGATTTTAAATGAGAGCGTTTTAAAATCTCAACATTAATTATAATCATCATGTACTTAGAGGTACTAGTTGACCATGTACAAACACATTAATATGTTTTGCTGCAGTGAAACATTGAATGTATATTTGAGAATTTGACTCATGTATTTTATTTACTCTTTCAATATTTGTTCACAAATTTAACACTATCAGTTTTTCATTTAAAAGTGCAGTTACACAGTTACCATTACTAAACGGTAATTTCAGAAATAAATCATCGGAGTTTTATATTTCTATGTATAATTGTTAGAAATAGGCGGTTTCTGATATTTGAGTACTGCACATTATCTTAAAACAAAAGCAACAAAGCAAATTTTCTGCAAGGTTTTTGTGAGATCATTCCATAAAACATACACATTCTTCTATTAATAGACCTTACATACCTTGACTTAAATGGCCAAATCTATATTAAACGACCCTTGTTTTTGATAAAAAGTAGAATATTTAAAATGTAAGATAATTTAAAAAATAAGCTTATTATATAGATTTTTTATGTGCTTTCTCTAACAAACATATGTTTCTTCAGCAATGCATGATTTAAAAATGAAGAACAATACTATATTTTAATATGAATGAAAAACAAAAGAAAATATTTCTAAACCTTTGATAATAATGAAGCAAATAATTAAGATCTCATCTGTGTACAATGCTAAAAAAGACAAACATTTCTTAATCTGCGAAAAAATAATATAATCATGAACGAAAGTAAAGAATGACTTTTTCCAAGTTCCGAGTTGCCCGTGATACTGAAAGGTGTTCCTATCATTGGAAACCTCAGAATACCATACACGTTCTAGATTTAAAGACGCATTTATAAAAACATATTTTAGCTGCCACTAATGTTCAGAAATGCTTCCGAGTATTTTTCATAGTGGAATAATCAGTTTTCTCAAATTGGAATATCGGTTTTTATATGACTATTTATTCTTAATTAAGCATTTTCAGCTGCATAACAGACTTTATACATGCAAGATTAACATAATAAAGTTAATTTTTAATGCTATTGTTAATATTGTTTATTTATCATATTTGACTGTTAAACATGAAAATGTTTACTTCACCTATACTTACTAATATTATAAAGGAGTAAAGATTTTTTGTTTGTTTGTTTGTAGGGGGTAATCTCTGGAACTACAGAACCGATTTCAAAAGTGATGGTGGCAAATTGATGGTGACAACCCCTGCTCCAACATAGGCTATATTTTATGTCGGTGCCACTGACCCCAGGGGGGTGCAGGAGCGAAAAACTTTCTAAAACTGCGATTTTTTGTATACCGAAGGAGCTAGAAATTTGAAATTTGGCATTGTAGTTACTTATACGATGTAAATGCTCTCTAGGAACAAATAAAAAAAATTCGAAATTTTAAAAGGGTGAAATAAGCGAAAAGCGTTCTAAAAACATTCTAAATTACAATTTCTATGGAATCTCTGGGACTACAGAACCGATTTCAAAAGTGATGGTGGCATATTGATGGTGACAACCCCTGCTCCAACATAGGCTATATTTTATGTTTGTGCCACTAACCCCAGGTATGGGGTGCAGGAGCGAAAAACGTTCTAAAATTGAGATTTTTTGTGTACGGAAGGAGCTAGAAATTTTAAATTGGGCATTGTAGCTACCTATAAGATGTAAATGCTCTCAAAGAACAAATAAAAAAAAAATGAAATTTAAAAGTGTGAAATGAGCGAAAAGCGTTCTAAAAACATTCTAACTTACAATTTTTGTGGAATCTCTGGAACTATAGAACCGATTTCAAAAGTGATGGTGGCAAATTGATAGGGATAACCCCTGCTCCAACATAGGCTATATTTTATGTCGGTGCCACTAACCCCCGTGTGCGCAGGAGCGAAAAACGTTCTAAAATTGCAATTTTTTTGTACTGAAGGAGCTAGAAATTTGAAATTTGGTATAGTAGTTACTTATAAAATGTAAGTGCTCTCTAAAAACAAATTAAAAAAAAATCGAAATTTAAAAGGGGGAAATGAGCGAAAAGCGTTCTAAAAACATTCTAACTTACAATTTCTATGGAATCTCTGAAATTACAAAACCGATTTCAAAAGTGATGGAGGCAAATTAATGGTGAAAATCCCTGCTCCAACATAGGCTATATTTTATGTCGGTGCCACTAACCCAATGGGATGCAGAAGCGAAAAAATTGAAAAAATTGCGTCTTTTTTATATTGTTGGAGCTAGAAATTTGAAATTTGGCATTGTAGTTACTTATAAGATGTAAATGCTCTTTAAGAATAATAATTAAAAAAATCGAAATTTAAAGAGGGTGAAATGAGCGAAAAGCGTTCTAAAAACATTCTAACTTACAATTTTTATGGAATCTCTGGAACTACAGAACCGATTTCAAAAATGATGTTGACAATCCCTGCTCCAACAGCCTCTTTAATAAAAAGCTATGCGATGCTGACGACTGGGTTTTTCGCTGATTGTTGCCACAGATTAATCTCGGAAAATGAAACCTTTGAAGTTGCTGAAAAAATTAATATCTCGAAAAGTATTTGTCAGAAAATTGTTAGACAAACTGCGTTTGAAAGGTAAAAAATTGTATTTTTCTTGATATAAATTTCAAATCTAATGATTATGCCGTTTTTCAAATATTGAATTTAAAAAATTACCAAATTTCATAATGGAGTACCATAGCGAAACCTTCATGCGTAAAAAGATAAAGATAAGGGTGACGTGTCCTGACGTGTATATTGGGACGAGTCACAAATTATAGTGACTTAATTTATTCTTATTATTCTGTTAAAATATAAGAGTGAATTATAAAATATCAATATTTTGTTTGATTAAAAGTTCGTTAAGAGAAATTGACCAGCGTAGCGGGCGTAGCTTCCTAGTATTTAATAAACGATTACTTGAGAATTAATAATTGAAAAACATATATTCAGGTTTGAGAAAACTGAATAATACGCTACAAAAGCTACTTGGAAACGTTTCCAAAAATCAGTGATAGCAAAAATAACTTTTTTTTTATAACTGTATCTCTAAATTTTTAAAATATTTTGGATTCTGAGGATTCTAAAGATAAAGATAACTTTTTGGAATTATTAAGTGTTATTTTATATTTTCTTTCGTTCTTTATAGTTTCCTAGATTAAGAAACATTTGTCTTTTAAAATTTATTTTTTCACACTTGACAGTAAAACATGAGAATATATAGAATCTGAAGCGGATTATTATTATATAAAACATTTCATATTTCTTTTCATAATGGCTAGTTAATTAGGCAGTTTATGGTATTTAAGTACTGTACATATTTAAAAGAAGAAATTTAAACAGTCTATAAAAGAATTGTGATATTTTGTCCGTCAAAACGTGCTTAGCTAAAAACATGTTCTATTGATAGATTTTACATTGTTTCAATTAATCGATAAATCGAAATTAAAGCTAATCTCTTTGAGATACCGTATTTACTTGTGTATGCTGCATATTCATGTGTAATCCACATCCTGCTTACGATCCTGTGTTACAATCCATACTTTTTTAGCTACAGAACAATCTGGGAGAAAAATCTGTAGAAATCCAAACTTAATTTTATTTCTCAATCCTAAATTACAGTCTTCACTCATATATATTTTGTTCCCTTATTAAAACACCATTAAATTAAAACTTCCACATTATGTACTTTTCTCTTATTGGAAATATTGTTCTAAAATATTTATCGATACCGAAAATCGATACCACATATTGGCTCATGGTGCACAAATTACTGCACTTAAAAGTACAATTTATTCACTCATTTTACTTACTAATTTTGTTTTGTACAATATTTATATATTTTATTTACTGGTTTAGTAGAAGAATGTGTGGTTACACTATAGCTGTAACACTATAACACTATAGCTCTCGGAAGAATTCCGTGTATAGTGCGTACTGCATCTCCTTTTTTCGGCGAAATATTTTGTTAAAAGAAGTACTAAGCATTATACTCAATATAATATAGTAAAATAAAGACAATATAGTAAAATATATAGAAAATTCATCAAATAAACATTTTCTACTAATACACAGGCTCTATTGCAATATATGATTCTGAAACGGAGAATGATTATTTCACTGATACCAATGAAATGGGAAAAAGGCCAAATATTTCTCCACTTTTCATAAAAGTGAAGCTGAATCACGGTACTTTTATCTTTGTTTTATTTCTTTCATTTCTTTTTACGATTTCCTTTTCTTTAATATCGGATTGTGAAACTTTAGAGATTTTCTCTAATCTCGGGAAAAAGGATTCTTTGCAAATAGAATTCAGATGTTGCAATTTCCTATAGATTCTCTTGCGCAGAGATTCAGTAACTTAATTAGAACGCTCAAAAGAAATTTACTTTTTATTTTAACTTAATATGTTAAGATAATAGAAAATCTGAGTAAATATAAATTGAAAAATGTTTATATGTAATGTCTTGCAAATATATAACAAGTTATTTGACAGCGTGTTTTATTTTTAATTTACATGAAAACGGTTGTTTTGGCTTTATAATTGATTGAATAAAAAATACATTGGGACAATTATAAACCTAAATGTCTATTCATGATCCCCATCTGTCACCGCTAACAATATTAATATGACAAATAAAGGTTTTTTTATACAAGAAAAAGATAAATCTGTAGGTAATGCAATTAACACATTTGCGAATTCAGATTTTTCCACAAATTTTATTGCTCAGGGCATTCAATCCACTAAAAATTTAATGAAATATTATGTATGATTTATAAAGTTTTTACCTAATTTCGAAAAAAAGGATATTTTAGATTACATTTCGAACGTTACTGTTTTCTTCGCACTAATCCAGTAACTAGAACACTTCAGATTTTTTTTATATAATCTGCGAGGGCTCATCTAAGTAATAAGAATAAATTTATAAAAAATACAGAATACCTTTAATCGTCATCATTTACATGGTCTTTTTCAAAATAACTACCGTGGCACGTAATGCATTTACCCCAACGTTCTGTCCACTAATTCACAACATGTAAAAGTCCGTTTTTTTAGAGCTTTTTCAAAACCGACTCCACAGCCTTAACACATGCTTTGTGGCTTGCAAAATGTTTGCCTCGTAATGGTTTCTTAAGTTGAGAAAACAGCCAGAAATCGCATGGAGCGAGATCAGGACTGTATGGAGGGTGTGGTAAAATCTCAACGTTGTTCTGCTGCAAAACATCCTGTACGCAACGAGCAATATGTGGTATTGTCATGGTGCAATAGGAAGCCATTTTGCCATTCTGCGGTCCTCCTTAATGATAACCGCAGTTGTGTTAATCATTGTCTCTGTGATGGACGTTGAAGGTCGTCCCTCACGTTCAATATCTTCCACATTTCGCCTTCCTTCCTCAAAAGCTTTATGCCAGCGCAAAATACGTGTCCTCGACATTGCTTCATCGTTGAAAGCTTCACGTATCATGTCAAAGTTCTCCGACGCTGATTTTTGCAGACGAACACAAAATTTAATCGCATAACGTTGTTCCATCGGCGCTTTCATTTCAACAACTGGCCGCTCTCGTAGGCGCCCGCCATCTATCGGTACACGCCATCTATCGGTAGCTTTTGTTAAAACAGACAACAATTTTTTTTTTATGCCACAGAAATTAACATTCCGATGAGTGGTTTCGCGGCAGTAAAATTAGTCTTATTACTTACTGAACAGCCTACGTAATATTTTTAGTAATTGCAAATAAAGGCAAATTATGAATAAATATGAGTTAATAAAATGTCTTAATTTAATATTATGCAAATATAGGATGCTTCATATTAAAACAAATACAAATGGAAGATTGATGTTGTCTTCGAAATTCGAAATCTTGTTTTGAATTAACGAAACGGGATCTAATGCGGTAAAAAACTCTTTTACCTGAGCATGGGTCAGCAAGACCATAAATTTGGTTTAGTTCATTTTAACGTAAATGCATGGCTCTGTATCTGCATGGTGCTAGGTATTTTAAATGTGTGGTATGAGAAATTTACTACATACACTGTAAAAATATGTCCTGAAATTAACAGGTGTTATTCTGTGAATTTTCCTTTTTTTACCTGGAAAATTCCGTTTTGGGTAAAAAGTGTAACTTTTCCTGGAATTAACGGAAATTTTCAATTTACTGCTAGAGATATAACTGAAAGTTTCCGTAGGCGAGAGTGAAGTCTCGGAGAACGGAGCTTTTCCGGCGAGACACGTTCAGTTCCGACGCTGATTGGAGGATATATTAATGTTTGTCAGTCTGTGTACTGTGCTGTGATAGAACTCCAGAAGAAGCAATATGGCCGATACGGTAGTTCGAAGGTCCGAATTAACTAGCGATAGCACGTGCTTTTTAGAATTTACAATTGTAATAATAAGTACAACTTTGGATGTAGACATATTTTACAGAATAAAAGTAAGTTTTATCTTTGTTTTTTATATCATTGTTTTAATAACATTATATGTATAATTTCTTTATATGTTTGTAAGGTATAAATTTAGTTTTTAAACCACGTGTATATTACAACAATAGCTTTCAATCATTTGCCTAGAATAAGAATTTTGTCTTAAGTCATAAAAAAAGGGATGATTTTGATTTTATCTGATTATTATTTTACTTCAACTCACTATTTCCTAACCGGACTTTGTTATTAATTTATGTGTAATATGTGTCTAAAGATAATCTTTATTCATGCAGATTTAAAAAGGAAAAAAAGATCCCCGTTCTTTAGCTATGCTTTATTTCGTTATTACATATATTTCAAAATTCCAGTTTATGCTTTTGTCTTTGAATATACTTTTTAAATCATATAATTATTTTACTTTCTAACAGTTCCTAATCATTTACTATGAGTAATCTGGATGCAATGTTTTATTTATTTATTTTTTTTTACTCTTAATTTTAAAGTTGATTTTATGGGAGCAAATTATTAGTATTATTACTATTTATTCTCTTTATGATTAGAGAATGCTGATAGTTGTTTGATCTTGTAAGTGTTATTTTTTTTTCTTTTTCTCACATTTCTTTTTCAATAGCACCTAGCGATATTTATAGAGTTATAGGTTGACTTGTAAAATTATTGTAGATTTTTTTTTTTTTTTAATAAAAACAGCTTCGATATGAACAATTTGAGTACAATAAGGCCTCGTTATTAATTATTTAAAATACCAGGAAGTGTTTACATCCGCGTAAGGGTGGGGTTGGGGGGGGGGATAATGACTACATTGAATAAACAAAAACTTTAAATAGGTAAAGAAAATAATTTAACATACATATATATATATGATTTAAATTAGCAAGTATTTTCGAATACAAACTAACGGATAAACGAATTAAAAGCTAAAAAACAAGTAAAATTTTTCTTTTGTGATTTACTGAAATACATTTTCATTCTCTCTCTAGGCAAATGAGTCCAATTTTTGTCTTCAAAAAACGAGATTTCTATCTTACATACGTATAACAGAATTGATTATACATACTAATGATATTAAAAGAATGATATAAATAAATAAGAGATAACACTTAGTTCCCCAAGTCTTTAAAATATGTCTCAGTATGAAATAAGAAAAAAAAAAAATACATAAACAGTGAGGGGGGGGGGGGGAATTGAAAAAAATATATTAATAACAAGTGCTAAAATTTTACAGTTATACTGTTAGGAAATGAAAGCTATGGATATCTTTGAAAAACAATTATATATATTTTTTTAAATGCTGCGATAACATATTTTTCTTTTTTCTTTCAAAATTTCTCACACAATGTATTTTTTTAGTACATTCTTTTTCTGTATTTTCAGATATCAGTTTATGAAAATTTTGGCTACTTAAAAGGACTTTTCACAAAATTTTTCCACCTCGAAACAAAACCTTTCACAAGTTTAATCATTTAAAAATAAAATCTGATCTGCCACAAAACAACTGAACTGATCACAGAACATACTACTTAGCTTTTTCATGTGTAAAGGATATACAGGAACCTGTATATAACGATAATTTCAAAATTTACAAAATTATAACTAGAATTTTCACAAATATAAAAAAAAAACTCTACTAACTTCTTTTTTCTGTGTACAATTCTTACAGAATGTCTCTTTTCTTTTTGTTGTCAAAATATTTCTAAAATATAAATTTAATTTTATCTGAAGTTTTAAAATATTACTTGGTTTTGCTACGATTTTAACACATAAAATTATAAATAAAATATATATTTCAGAAATATTTTGACCACTACAAAAGAGACATCCTTTAAGTAGAGTACAAAGAAAAAAAAAGTTTTAAATATTTAATTCCTAAGAATAAAAATACAAAAAAAAAATTAAAAAAATTATAACCGCCACAGATAGGTTTAACATAAGTGTGGGGAATTTGAGATCTCACTTTCCCCTTTATGGGAGAAATGTCGAACAGATATTATAAACTGAAAATATCAGTTTTGTAAAACGGAAAATAACCGTCCTGAAAACTAAAAATGTCTAATGTTTCTAAAACAGAACATTTCAATCCTAAAACTGAAAATTTCAGTTTCTAAAACAAAACATTTCAGTTCCTAAAACGGAACTTTTCAGTTTTGAAAAAGGAACTTTTCAGTTTCGAAAACGGAACTTCTCAGTTTCGATAACGGAACTTCTCAGTTTTGAAAACGGAAAAAGTCCACGAAAGTGAATGTCTGTGAAAAAACGGAAAAGTTACGGCAACTCTGCTGCCAGTACCTTTTCCGTTTTTTCACAGGAGTTTGTTTTTACAGTGTACGTAAAATTCATTTCTCGCAAAAACTATCACAAAATATTTACGCGGATTGCTTTTAACTAATTAGGGATTGCTAAACCCATCGCGACGAGATATGTAATTTGTTCTTGTGCGCAAGCGTGTTTTATAATAGTTATTTGCTGTTGCTTTTGTGCTTGTTTTTTCTATTTTATCAATAGTTTTAGTTTAAAAAAGCTTAAGTTTGTTTTAATTTTTTTAAATATGTAAAAGAAAGAAATTTTATCTCAATAAACAGGACGAATTAGTCGAAGTAAAGCATTTTTTGATGGAAGATGACGAAAAATTTTCTAGTTAGCAGGCTGCAATAAGATATTTAATTTGGGAAGAAATTGTGCTCCACAGATACGAATGATTCTTAATTACTTTCCAAAAATGAGTGCTACAAATTTACAGAAAAAATTACGCTTGATTGAAAATTTAATTGTTTGTTACAAAAATATAAATATATTCTGAAATTACGTACTCCAGTTCACCAAAAACTTTCCTTTCTCACTACCAACTTTTGAACGCAGACAGCTGTAATGATTAAATGTATTAAAGTGACTATTCGCTTTTAACTGATATTATTTTCGACGCCCCTTACTGTTATAATTAGTAGTTTAGTGTTCCGATCTCGCCAAAATATAGGACACACGATAAAACATTAAACAATGTTTAACCCTATCAGGGCAAAGCCTTTCCATTGATAAAATGTTGAAATGAATGAATGATACCGGAATTAACGAACAAATTTATTTGGAAACAAGAAAAACCTATAAGTCACAAACATAATAAACGGAAAATTTTATAAAAAAAATTCTGGCGCCATTGTGATATTTGGGATTTAAGTGGTTTCATAAACGTATCACCGCCCTTGAAAGAGTTAAGAGCAACATGATTTTGAAAGAAAGGAAAGTGTTTGGTGAACTTGAGTGTGTAATTCCCGAATATGTTTATATTTTTGTAATAAAAAATTAAATTTTCAACCAAGCGTATTTCTTTCTGTAAAGTTTTAGTACTGATTTTTGGAAAGCAATGAAGAATCATTCCTATCTGTAGATCATAATTTCTTTCCGAATTAAATATCTCATTGCAGTCTACTAATTAGAAAAATTTCCTTCATCCTGCATCAAAAGGATTGTATTACTTTAACTAAGTTGTCCTGTTTACTGAGATAAAATTTCTTGCTTTTACAAATTTCAAAAGACTAAAACAAACGTAAGCTTTTAAAACTAAAACTATGGATAGAATAAAACAAAACAAGCGCAAAAGCAACGGTAAAAGTCTAATTACGCGCATAAATGCTAAGATTAGAATGCGTATAATAGGTATTTGTTTATTCCTAATTTTCAACATTGCAACGTAAAAATGTGAACAACGTAAATACTTTAAAAATAGTACAATCATCTCAAAAGCTTTTAAAGCTTTGTATTTACTTTTGTAAAGGTTTTTTTTAAATCAGCTTATATGATCTTTTAAATTAGTGAAAAATAGTGCGGTTTATCACATCCATCGCCAATAAATCTGTGAAAATCGACACGGGGAATGGAAGGTTAATTAATACCCCCTGAAACAGTTTATACTTTTTTAAATAATTATTAGAGTGATATATAGTTTGCGTTATTTAAATATTACACATAATTTTAAACAAAACAAATAACAAAAATATTCAATTTTTGAAAAATATTTGTAACATCGTTATATAAATGCATCCATCTTAAACTGTTGTCTAGTTTATACTTCCTTAGATAATTATTAGATTGATATATAGTTTGCGTGAGTTAAATATTGCACATAATTTTAAACAAAACAAACAACAAAAATATTCCATTTTTGCAAGATTTTTGTAAGATCGTTAAACTGTTGTCTACTGACAAATCTCAAATACCTTGCTTGGCCGATAAACCCATATTAAATGCGCTTATTATTGAGAATGAAATAATCTTTGAAATAAAATTTTATAACAATGAAAAAATAATCGAAATGTTAATCTTTTCATAAAAAGTGAAACGTAATCACAAGGTTCTTATCTCTGTTTTGTTGCTTTCATTCCGTTTTACGGGTCGATTTTATTTCAAATCCCATACTAACATTTTCCAACACTTCTCTTATGTCGTGAAATATTCTTTGAAAACATAATTCAAATGTTACAATTTCATTCGTATTTCGATGCTTAGTTACGATGACAAACAGGAGAACACAAATGATTAAAAAATAGTGAAACACACAAAGTTTTTCCTTTTAGTACAAATATTCTATATGGTTGCTATTCGTTGCTCCTCAAATATGCCATCGTTGAATTAGTTTTTGCTATACGTTTGTAAGCATATTTTCACCGGTAGAAAGAAGCGCAGATCTGATTCATGGTTTCAAATCAGGAATTTAAAAGTGGTTGTTTGTAAGTAAAATGTTTTATGAAACCAGGGTGTTGACGATCGCCATTGCGCCAAATCGAAATAAAATGATTCATTTGGCGAGAAAACGAATGATTGAAATCGCCAAATTGTGAAAGTTGAATTTTTTTGCCCTCTTTCGGCGTCCCATCAAAATTGTGTCACGAAATTTCTTTTTTTTTTCTTTTTTTTTTCGTACAATGTATAATTTTTATCAATGCCTATGGCATTGATAAAAAATATTTAAAAATATTGTTAAAATGGCATAACTTCTTCCGAAAGTGCAAATCGTGGAATATTTCCTTTAATTGGCGAATGTCAAAGATTTTTGTATTAAAGAGAAATGAACTCCATTAATATTTTCGCACGCTATAGCAAGAAAAAGTTTCCTGTGGTACTGGAAAAAAATATTAAAAGAAAAAACAGTTTTTAAATACGATAACATCCTCCGATCTTTCATATAGTATGTTTTTGCGTTTTTCACTACACGCACACACTTCTGGTTCTTACATAAATCCCAACACAGTGGACTGTAAATGCAGTTTATTTCTCAAAAAAGAAAAGCAAGGCATCACACGGGTTATTCCTTTACACCATTGTTCACATTCCAAAACAACAATAATCAAAACAGAAAAACAAAGACTGTTGCCAAACCGTAAACTAAGAAAAAGAACCGTGCGTGAAACCCCTTGGCTTTTCAACCCAGTGATTAGTTGCTTACAATTTCTTACTATAATGAAAAAAACCCCAATTAATAACGAAAACAAAATTAATGCAAAAAATAGTAAAATGTTAGACGGTTCTCAGTTAATAGTTTTTAGTTTCTATGGGAAAAGGACACAGTTTCACTACTGGACGATTGATGACACCACTACTATCGTCTTGATCGTAAGAACTCTGACTCCATCTTTTCCAAAATTGCTCTAGAATGAACTGTGTCACATGCCATCTCTCAAGGAGACTCAAGGGACTGTGATATAGATCTTGTTCAGGTATGGCAGTTCAAGAAGTTCCAAATAGAAAGTGACCTGGTGTTATAGCAGTTAAGTCTGTTGGGTCAGATGATATGGGACAAAGTGACCTAGAGTTGAGACAAGCTTCAACTTGTGTAACCAAGATTTGGAACTGAGGATAGTTTAACACAGTGTCACCAACAGTTTTCTTCAGATGTAATTTCATTGATTTTACTGCAGATTCCCACAGTCCAACAAAGTGTGGAGCAGAAGGCGGATTAAATGTCCAAGTTGTTTCCTCTGACGACAAAAATTTGTGAAGTTATTCATTCTGCTTGCACGGCAAAAGATATTTGTTAATTAATTTTGTACACCTTTGAAGTTGGTTCCACAGTCACTAAAAATTTCAAAAGAAAGATATTTCAAAAGGTTTGCCTCTTCTTGCAATGAATCGTTTTAATGCACTTAAGAATGTCTTCGTTAAACGATCTTATACGACTTCAAAATAGACTGCTTTGATGACGAAGAATACAAATACACACATATGATTTAAAGGATTTTAGTCCGCGTCTTGAACGATATTAATCATGAATGGTCGGTTCTGAATGTCACTAAAATTTCATAGTTTACTCCGACTGACCTAAATAAACAAGATTTGGAAGAAAAAGTTTTTTTTTTTTTTTTTTAAGTATTTAAAAGTCGGCTTTAATGGGTTTTAAAAAAAGCATTTTTTTCGTATTGGGAAGGAAATTTAATTTAAAATGGAAGAGACGTGTTATAAAGTAATAATTCATAGATTATTTTATATTTATTTATGCAATTCTCAGAAAAATATACTATTTCTGATACTTAAATACTGGGCAATTTTTTGCCAAAGAAGCAAAAAAAAAAAAAAAAAATCTGAAAGATTTTTGCGATTTCTTTTTATAAAGGCATAAATTTTAACATATGCTCTACTGGTAAATCTCACATACCTAAGCTTTTTTGATAAACCCACATTAAATGTGCCTAGTTTTTGATAATACAATAGAATTATAAGAACATAAGAAATTGTATAAATAAACTCTTATACCGATGAAATATTGAATGAAAAAGCGAAATATTTCTTAACTTTTCATAAAAGAGAATCATAATCAGACTTTTTTATCTGTGTTTTGTAGCCTTCATTCCGATTTAAGAATAGATTTTATTTCATATCGCATAGTAAAACTTTCGAGTTTTTCAATAATCGCCTGAAAAATAATTCTTTGCTAACACAATATTCCTATTTCCTTCCGTTTTCTTCGGCCCTGATTCAGTAGCTTTCATAGAATATTTCAAAGGATAGCGTTTTCTGTTTTAATCTAATGTGTTTGGTAATAGCAGATAGGAGAATATAAGAATAAATATAAGTTTAAGATATTTTTATATTTAGTATTTTGCTAATATAAAAGAGAGTATTTGTTAAAATGTTTTATTTTATTTATTTCAAAATAGAATTTTAATGTTATATCTGTTTGGGTTAATAAAAGGTCTTGAAACAAACTAAAATCCAAATAAATAGAAAAAAAACTGCACTACCCACATACTATTTCATCATCAAATTACTGAAGAGACATGCGAAACATGGCGCTCGAGTGAATATTGTGTCTATTTTTAAAATATGAATGTAAATTTTAAATTAGGGGTGGCCAATATATAAAAAAATCCGCTCGGCCGACAGGTACATGTAGATTTCAAAGACGCAGACCGTGGGGCTCCTGTTTATCGGGAATTGCGGAAGAAATGACCTTTTTGCCATGATGCGGCAGCTGGAAACGCCCACTTCGAAACCTAACTTGTTTGCAGGCGGAGACGGCAGGGATTTTTTTGTTTTTAATTTTTTTTGCTATAAGGGTTGGTCCTATAAAAAACTTGTCAGTATAAAAGTTTTAGATAATATTAAGAGGATTTATAATAAATTTAAGCGGATTTGATATCTTGTGAATGGACGAAATTATGAATTTTTTTCTTCTAAAACACCCCTCCCCCCCCCTTGGGGCCATTTTTAATTATATTAAAAATCTGTTATACATACATTTTCGGCCCTACTCCTAGAAGTAATAATAACATTAAACGGATTCGATACATATCTTAATTAAAAAATTATGGGTTTTTTTCTGTTTTCACAAAAAGCCCCCCCCCCATTCTCCCCCCTTGGTTCGATTTTGCCCATTAACAAACTTGATCGAGATTTTATGCCCCTTGATTTTATGTATGAGTTTGGAAGAGATATGTGCAGAATTATTGAAGTTATCGCGTCCATAAAAAAGTGACATATATCTTCCCTATATATATAAAATCCTAATGAAACGAATTTGTGAAACGATTTTATGAAACGAATTTATGAAACGATTTTATGAAACGACTGATTAAACGACTGATTATGTTTCAGGGCTATTTTTAATAAAATATTAAACGCTTGATGGTGAAATTAATACCAATTGTCCATAAAAATCCGCGGATGTCAAAACTGGTAATAGAATTTTGAAATTGGAATTCGCTTTCGAGATATTAATTTTTTTCTAATTTTAATGACATTTGTGTAATGATGGCAACTAATTACTCAGTTTGTTTGTGACAAAAAAGGAGAAAAAATTGAAAAGGATCCCGATAGGGATTATTGATTTCTTTTTATTCGTCATTTTCAAATTGAAATTGAATTTATCTTTCATTTCAATCGATAATGAAGACAAGATTGTGATTAAATTATGTTTTTCAGGAAAATTTGAAAAAAAAAATCACATTTCTATCGTCAGGATTCAATCGTCTGTCAGCATTTAATTTAATTTATAAACTGAAACTATTTTGAATAAATTCGTCCAAATGACGTCATTTATGTAAACGCAAAAGAAAGGGGGGGAAAGGAAATAATAGTAATTATTATTTATTGATATTATTTTGTTATTTTTTGTAAAATTTAATTAAACGAATTTATAAAATCACTAATTCGGATATTTGAAACGAATATATAAAATAATAATTGCCCAACTGAACGGAAGGAGAATAAAATATCCTGCTTGGTTTTCTTTACAATTTTAATGAGAATATGACATCAATTATGGTAAAATGATATTTATTCATTTCTCTTTTATTGGCACAGCAGGGGAAAAAAATGCTCCGTATATATTAGAAAAATGCTATTCAAGTTTAAAACAAATGAATATTTCAGTAGCATTACTTTTTTAATAATGAATTATATGTTTACACATAAATAACAAAGATAAGGGAAATCTACAAATAATTAAATTACTATATTCGAAGCACACTTAAAGTGTAAATTACGTTATATATTAAAATGATTTTCGTTTCTTTTCCAATTTAGGGGCCTTCCCGAGATACAGAAAGTGACCTTGGCGATGAATTGAAATTCGGCAACTTGTTTTTTCTAACAATCTATTCGCTTTTTGATATACACAAGCAATTATTTCGATATTTATGCAATTTATTTAGTATAAAGAAGCCATTTATCTATTTTTATGTACAAAAAGGGGTAAATTGAAAGACAATTATAAATTAATTGTATATATACATATAAATACATGTATAAACAAACAAGCATAAAAGGAAATTTGGCAACATACTTTCTGTCAACCTATTCACTTTGTCATTTCGTATACAGAAGCATTTTTTCAATATTTATACAATTTGTTTAGCGTAAAATATCATTCATCCTATTTTATATATAATCAGAAGTAATTTGTATAAAAAAACAATAATAATATACGTATAATTAAAATACGCATATAAACAAAAAAATCGTCGAATTTGTTTCCATGGCTGTTTAAGTCATTTGGCACCAAATCTCACTTTCTAATGCCCGAATTGCGCCAGGATTTTTTAAAAAGCGTGAAGGCCCCTATAATAGAAAAGCACCGAAAGTTCATTGGGTTTGTTTTCAAATCTTTTGGCAACAAATCTATGTATATTTATGAATCTATCAATTTTTGAAGCTCGAATTACGCCAAACCTAAAATCAAAGGATCCTATACTGGAAAAGTACCCGATTTTCTTATGGACAATATTCAAGTGACATAACATGGTGTAAATTTATCGCGGATAGCAAATTTGTTTAAATATCTCATCAATTGATGCCGAATAAATGCAGGCATGCATGCACAAAATATTTAATTAATTTTGTATGATAAATAATTATTAGAAAATTCGTATATACATATTAATTAAAATAAATAATTTACATATTTAAAATAACATGAAAATATGCATGATGGTGCACTAAAATAGAGAAAAAATTAAAACCTGTTACTGAATATGTCTATAACATAGTACTTTTCAATACCGTGGTTCTTAATGTTATTCACAAGTAGATGGCATTTTTCTCATCCTTAAACGCAAAGGAAGAATAGAATACAGATCGCTGTTATAAACGTCCGAGAGGTAGCCACAATTTAAACCTAATCATTTTATACAAGCTGGTATTCAAGTTGCAATTGATCTTACTTATCAATCCCGAAAACAGTCGTCAGTTGTCGCAACAGCTGTGTATGAGGCCATGATAATCAAAAAATGCCCCATTAAAACGTTAAAAGCATGGCAACCCAATTACAGATTTACCAATATTTTTAAAACAAAGCACGCTGTCATGTTTTTAGAGGCCTCGAAGTCTGAGCGGGGGTGGGCGAGCGTAGCTCGCAGGGGGTAGGCCCCCTAGTATATATATATATATATATATATATATATATATAAAGTATTGAACTGTGGGTGGTTTTGGTTTCTGGGAAACATAATCGGCGATCTGCAAATTTTTTTATTATAAACAGGAAGGCATTCAATTAGGAAGTTTAGGTGATATGTAGATTTAGAGTTTGGAATTTTGAGTGTTAAATTCATTTGTTTATTACCGTTAAGGAATAGATTGCAATGCGAGTAATTTTTTAACCATATCGCCAAAACTACTTGGCAGAATGAGATATAATTTTGGATTCGTATATTGGAAGCCTCTAGAGACCGATTTATGTAAAAAAAAATCTTAGGTTATAATTCTTGGGGCCTCCGTGGCCGAGTGGTTAAGACACCATTCCGCTAATCGCTTGAGAGCGTAGGAGTCAGGTCGGCGGGTTCGACTCCCTCCAGCTCCATTGCACACACTTTGTGGAGCTCCCGGATGTAACTCTCTGGTGTTTGTAAATTTCCTGTGGCTATCTCGTCCCTGTATATTGACGATGACTTATAAGCGGGCACTTGATGTCAAGCACACAAGTCAGATGTATGTTCTCAATGAACAATAAACAATATAATTCTTCTTTTTTTTAGAAAATTAATTTCGAAAACTTATGTATACTATATTGATGTTTGTTATTTTAATGTTTGATGTTGTAACGTTTGTTATAATTTCTATCTATTAACGGCCCTCCATGTAAAATTGAATTATAGCATTATATAGAAGATATTATTATTATTTCACGAATATGAGTTACTTTTTTATATTATATGATTTGCGGAAGACTTAGTAGAGGTATATATTTTTTGTATGAACAGTGTTGAACAGTGCATTATACTCTTTATATCACCATTTTTTTTTAACTTATAGAAAATGTCCGAAATTTTTAGGTGGGATATTTCGTAATCGGGATAGCCATCTTCAATGATCAGGTGTTGAAGATGTTACAATTCTAATTTCTCTTCCAGTAACGCGCGTCGGTACAACTGCTTCAGTCCCTTACTGCCGCCCAGAGCAATGAATAAGCTCGAAGTCGCTTCGGTCGAACAATTTATTAATGTCCGTATTCACCATTTACGTCATCCTGGAAAACTTTGGTTGCACGGTCAAATGCAATACGGATTAACCTGATTGGGCCTGATCGCAACCGAAGTCCAATCAGATTAATGATGAATACCGTTTTATCGTTCGACCCATCTTTTGTAGGTTGAGGTAGATGGTGAATACGAACATTAACGGTTCAGCCCTCACGAACCCGCTGGTGGATGTCTATTAATAATTTCCCTACAAAAAGTAGTGAATAATTTAAAAACTAATCACAAAGAAGGCATACTGTTTTGTATACTCAGGTCTTGTAAGTGTCTGCAATTCAGTGATTCAGGTTTAGAAATGTCTATTTGCATCGCTGTTTCAATAAGATCCACTTCATTATCAACAATTTGCTTTAATCGTAAAAACATATTGTCGATCCTGTAGACTACACTGTAAAAAAAAACGGAAGAAAAAACTGCAAAAAAATGCAGTTAATATTTCATCTAGAATTCAAACACAGCACTTTTGTTAATTTACAATAATAACAGCAGTATAGAAAGCGACATCTGTTGGCTATATCTCTCAAATGAGGGGGAAAAGAAAAACACAGGCAGAGAAGGACAGTGGGGCAGAGGGCAGGTGCAGGCAGTTGCAGTAGTGACGCTTTGACGCTAGGCTATGAGAGAAATGGCCGACTTTACATGCGAGCGTATAAAGGTGTAATAATTATTAATTACACCACTTAGTGGATTATTTCAAACATATTTTAAAGAATAAAAGTAAGTTTTATCTTTGTTTTCTTATATTATTTTTTAATATCATATAATTTCTGTTATATAATTATCAGATATAAATTTTGTTGTTAAACCACGTGTATATCACGACAGTTAGCTTTCAAGTCTAGAATAAATATTTTGTTTTAAATCGTAAAAATAGATGATTTTGCTTGGTTATGTGGTTTTTTATTTTTCTTCCGTATTTTCTCCCAGGACTTTGTTATTATTACGTATAATTTGCGTCTAAGTATCACAGGCAATTTTTATGCAAGCAGATTTTCTTAAAAAGAAGATCCCTATTTTTAGCTATGCCTTATTACGCTATTATATATTTTTCAAAACTCCAGTTCATACGTTGGCATTCGAATATACTTTTTAACACTTTCCAACCTAGTTGAAAAGTGTTTATGACTTCGGTTTGTCTGGCCGTCTGGCCGTCTGCCGTCTGGCCGTCTGGCCGTCTGGCCGTCTGGCCGTCTGCCGTCTGCCGTCTGCCGTCTGTCCGTGCTCTAACTCCCGTAAATATGCTCGGATTGCTCTGCAATTTTTATATGTTATAGTCGTTATCTATAGCATGTTCCCTATTTCAACGGAAGTGTGTAGCACTTATAGTTTTTTTACAGGGACACTCAAAAGAATTCCGTTACATTGCGGTCTATGGGGAAAAATCATTGACGGTTTATTTAAATAATGTTTCACTATTTTAAACGCATCGAAATTTATATATATCACTAAGGTGCATTAGAAGAAGCTTAATATGGAATAGGGTGTGCATAGCACTGATAGTTACTTTACAGGGACAGTCAAAAGAATTCTGTTACATTACGTCTATGGAGAAAAATCGTCTGCGGTTTATTTAAATAATGTTTCCCTATTTTAAACGCATTGAAATTTATATATATCACTAAGGTGTATTTCAAGAGGCTTACTACAGAATAGTGTGTGTACAGCAGTCATTGTTCATTTACAGGGACACACAAAAGAATTCTCTACTGTAAGTTAACAATAATTCCTGGAAGTGCGTTTTAAGTTACTGATCGCGATTTTAATTTTAACTCGCTTTTTGTCTATTATGTGGTGTGTATAAATTCTGTATATCCTATACAGGGAAGTACAAAAGTTCGCGAACACATTTCCGTATTATTTAACTCCAGACGGAGAATTTTAAACTGTGCTACGCGTTTCCTAACTGAATTAAAATTTAACTTCCTATGTAGTATATATACAAATCTATAGATCCTATACAGGGCTGAATAAAAGTATTCGGATTACTTAGATGTTATCTTTTAGCTTACTAAACGGTATGATTTGTAAAATTATTTTGGAAGCGTTGGAAAGTGTTACATAATCTATGCTTGACGCATGATTTTTCGTTCTTGTTAAATCCTATAAATGTTTTACGAGCCTACAGTTTCCGGTTCACTTTCGACGGTAATTGAAATATTTTTATTTATTTAATATATTTAGCCGATATTTCGGTCAGTGATTTATTTTCAATTTTCAAATCATTTATTATGAGTAATCTGGATGCACTATTTTATCAAATCCTAAAATATTCCTTGAGTTTGTTTACTGTCGCAGAATTATTTTGCAGCAACTCGTTTAATGTTTTTTTCCATTATCTATTTATTTTTACGCTTAATTTTAAAGTTTTTATGTGAGCAGATTTTTTTAATTATTATTTTATTCTACGTTTCTTGAACTCATAAGTGTTTTTTTTTTCTCCCCGTGTTCATTTTTCAATCGGACCTGATATTTATGGAATTAAATGTAGACTTATAAAATTATCTTAGCATACAATAATTTTTTTATCAATATAAAGTTTCCATATCGGCAAGTTTCGTACAATAAGGTCTTGTTATTAATTATATATGTATGATAGTTTAAATATCAGAAAGTTTTGTATATCCGTGTGGAGGGGTGGGGAAATAATGACTACATTGAATAAACAAAAATATTTAAATAGATACAAAAAATAACCCTAAATTTGTTGGAAAAAAAATATATATATATGATTTAAATTAGTAGGTATTTTCAAATACAAACAAACAGATAAACAAAGTCCTGTAAAGAAATACTGAATAATTAATTAAAAGCTAGATAAAATCTTCCTTTGTTATGATTTATTGAAAAAACATTTTATCTATAGGCAAATGACTAAAATTTTTGTGGGTGATATACTTGACAAAAAACCGAAATTTGTATCTTATATATGTATAACAGAATCTATTATATAATAATGATATTAAAACATGATATAAGTAAACAAAAAGGTAATACTTACTGCCCAAAGTCTTTGAAATATGTCTCAGGTTAGAATAAGAAAAGAAAAAAAAAACAAAAAAAAAACAATACACGGAGAGGAGGGGGGGGGGGATAAAAATATCAATAACAAATATTAAAAGTTTTACAGTTATGCTGTTAAAATTGCGTTAAAATTAACAGCAAAAACTGCTGTAAAACTAACAAATCAGCTGTAAAATAAAAAAACTGAACTGCTGTAAAATTAACCGCAAAAAATGCTGTGAATTTACAAAAGTGCTGTTTATCCATGAAAAACAAAACTTCTGTAAATTCACAGCAAAATATGCTGGCACCCATATTGCCAGCATTTTTTGCTGTAAAAATACTGTGATTTTTTTTACAGTGTAGCGTACAAGACCTATATTTATGCGAGTTCTAAATGAAAGCATTTATTACTATGTTCTGGACACACAACACAGTGATCAAAAATAGACTTGAGTATTATATCATATTGTTAACAAAGGGTATAATAAGAATTCATTTATGAGAAAACATTTTGAGCAATAATATTCATAATCCTAATGAACATTTATTTGAGTGCTACAGCACAATATGTCGAAAGATTTTGTACTACATATTTTTATTTAATAAAGGGCAAGTGCATAATTTAAATTATCTGAAGTTTGATTTCCTCTCAATCGAATCATTAGAAGTACGGTGCCCCTTGAAGTCGGTAACTTATTTCTTGATAACCCTATATTTTATTGCAGTACATGATTCTGGAATAGGGAATGGTTAAGTACTTTTACATCAATAAAAAGAGACAAAAAGGAAAATATTGCTCAACCGTAGTACAATCACCCTGCAGGAATACTTCAGAGTTTAGATTTTCTTTAATCTCATGAAAAAGTATTCTTTGCGAAAATAACGAATGTTACTATAATCACATACTACTATATCTTACCAAGGTTCTTCCGTTATTCGAATTTTTCTTAGAATTTCGTCTCGTATTGTTCTGGACCAAAAACACCATTGGAAACAAATAAAACTTAAATACCTATTTTTAAATCTTAAAATGTGCAGTAAGATATTCGTTTACACAATTATACGCGCTTTCACATTTATGTTTTTCAATTCCTACTATTAGCTCACACTCTCTATATATTTATCTATCTTGTTCAAATTTTCAATCGTTAATAAAATATTTTCTATTCATCCTATCAAGTTCAAATAAATTTTTTTAAACTTGTACTGGATGACAATTGATGTTAATACAGTTTTTTCAAATATTAATTCGTTAATTAAATTTAATTAATTAATTTTAATTTTATATTTCATTTCTGTTCAAAAGTGTAGACTCACTCCATATTTATAGTCTCACCTTCACACGTAAAAAGACAATGGAGCTGTTCACGGACGGAGATCAGGCGGCTCGCGGGCGAAGGAGACTATAAATGTGGAGTGAGTCTATACTTTTGAACAGAAATGAAGTATAAAACTAAAATTAAATAATAAAATTTAATTAATTAATTAATATTTGAAAAAAAAACTGTATTATCGTTAACTGTAACATCGCTATGGCACTTTATTGTGAAGTTTGGTAATTTTTGAAAATCAATATTTGAAAAACGGCATAATAATTAGATTTTAAATTTATATCAAGAAAAATACAATTTTTTTAACTTACTAACGCAGTTTGTCTAACAATTTTGTGAGAAATACTTTTCGAGCTATTAATTTTTGGTATTTTAGCTATTTAGTTTTTATTTAATTTTTAATACATTTCAAAAATTTGTCTTATGTAAGATATTTAGCAGGATATAAATTTAGGAATAAATACCGTCAGTGGCGAAGCGTGTAGATCGCTGGAAAAAATTTCTATTTGACCTAAGTAGGAATTGATTAAAAAAAAAGTTTTTATATTACTTGTTTATCTACTCAGGCTTCATAACTCAAAAAGAAAACAATATAGAAATTAGAAATGATCGAGGATTACAGCCTCTGATGAAAAATTGAACTAAACGGTACAGTTGTGATAGAAAATAGTTATATAACCGTAATATATCTCTATTCGGATCAATGAGAACGCTTCCTAGTATGGTCAAGTAACTGTTATGCATAAAAAAGGTTTTATGACTGGACAGTTTGCTTCACATTATAAAAACAAAAATATGAAAATACTTCAATTTCTGAAAATATTGATTATTGTAGATGTATGAAAAATCCAACGAACGAGATAGCATAAAAAACAGCAATACCAATAATATTGAATTTCTACACGTTATTCGTGTATAACTGGGCTACATATATAGATGGTTCTTTTTCTGCAGCGAAGAAAGACTATTAACAGAAGGAATGATACACGCCTGATACATACTTTCGTATGCACCTTCTCTTGTATGGTCGTCCTTTTATTCCAAAGACAATTAATAATTCACGAAGAAAACAACCTTGCGACTAGAAGTTTCGGAGGTTGTAGTGATATTAACAGATTATTAACAGAATTATCAATGCAATGCGTTTTTTAAATTTAAATATCTTTAAGAATATTTGAAAAGTATTCTTTTCCTTATGGTATTCAGCTGTACAAAAATAGCTCAAACAATAATTATCCTTCAAAAACATTGCAGATATTTTGGATAAAATATCGTGTTGAATTGGCAACACTGATTACAGGCCTAGATAATATGAGTAAAATTTAATTTCTTAAAACTTTATATGGTACTGTGTAGATATGAAAAGCTTTTCTGGACGCGATAACATAGAAACTATCCAATTTTATATCAATGAAAGTAATAAAAGCCAAATATTTCTCAACTTTTCATAAAACAGAAGCAAAAGAACGGGATTTTATCTTTGTTTTGTTGCTTTCATTTCGTTTAAAGAGACTATTTCCTTTTATATTGGCCAGTAAAACTTCAGAGATTCTCACTAATCTCGTGAAAAAGTATTGTTTGCGAATAAAATTCAAACGTTACTATTTTCTTCCGCGTTGATTCAGTAATTTTATTAGAATGCTTATTTTATTGGAATTTAGATTTCTGTTTTAAACTAATGTTTTTATTAACGATGGATAATAAAAATGCGAGTAAATAAGACAATAAAATACTTATATTTACTAGCTTATAAATATAAAAGAGAATATTTTATACAGAAAATCTATTTTCTGAAATTTAAAATTTTATGTTACCTACGAAACTCTATAATTAGTTTTGGGACGAAAGAGGCTTTCTGATCAACTCAAAGGGAAATACTTATTCTCAAAGGGAAATACATATTCTCAAAGGGAAATACATATTCTCAAAGGGAAATACCTATTCTCAAAGGGAAATACCTATTCTCAAAGTTCGCAATGTGTGGTACGATGTTTGTTTGTACGCTTATACACATTTTCACAAGTCAATTCGTATGTATGTTCATACTTTATTTCCCGAGTCTTTAAAAATCCGAGAAGAAACAATATAGTGACTACAAACGTTGGAGAATGAAAGACGGTGTTACCAAGTTAGCGGATTGTTTTTATTAAAAAACTGTCTAACACAGTCTATATCTACCATTATTTCTGAATAATAGATCTTCACTTTAATCAATCACGGAGCATCTGTCATCCAATAAGAAGAATACCTCAAAAATAGCGGTATATATTTTAAATATAAACAAGAACGAAAAATCATGCGTCAAGCATAGATTATGTAACACTTTCCAACGCTTTCAAATATTTTTACAAATCATTACCGTTTAATAAGCTGAACATCGAAGATAACACCGAAGATAACATTGAAGTAAACACATCGAAGTAAACGCATAACATATTTAAAAACTTAATTTCAGGAATGTCCAACATTTATTTCCAACATATACAATATTGGGAAAAATATCCGATTACTTTTTTCAGCCCTGTATATGATATATAGATTTGTATATATACTACATAGAATGTTAAATTTTAGTTCAGTTAAGAAACGCGTAGCACAGTTTAAAATTCTCCTTCTGGAGTTTCTGTCAATAAACGGAAATGTGTTTGCGAACTTTTGTGCTTCCCTGTATATGATCTACAGAAATTATACACACCACGTAATAAACAAAAGGTGAGTTAAATTTAAAATCGCGTTCAGTAATTTAAAACGCACGTCCAGGAATTATTGTTAACAGACAGTAGAGAATTCTTTGTGTGTCCCTGTAAATGTACGATGACGGCTATACACACAATATTCTGTAGTAAGCCTCTTGTGATGCATATATAAATTTCAATGCGTTTAAAATAGTGAAACATTATTTAAATAAACCGCAGACGATTTTTCTCCATAGACGTCATGTAACGGAATTCTTTTGACTGTCCCTGTAAAGTAACTATAAGTGCTATGAACACCCTATTCCATATTAAGCTTCTTGTAATGCACCTTAGTGATATATATCCATTACAATGTGTTTGAAATTGTGTAACATCATTAAAATGAACCGCAAATGATTTTTCCTCATAGATCGTAATGTAACGGAACTCTTTTGAGTGTCCCTTATAGTGTAAAAAACTATAAGTGCTACACATTTCAGTTGAAATAGGGAACATGCTATAGATAACGACAGTAACATATAAAAATTGCAGAGCAATCCGAGCATATTTACGGGAGTTAGAGCACGGACAGACGGCAGACGGCAGACGGCCAGACGGCAGAATGCAGATGGCCATACGGCCAGACAAACCGAAGTCATAAACACTTTTCAACTAGGTTGGAAAGTGTTAAAAACGTAAAATCAGAGTTCGTACTCCTTTACCACAATTTTTAATAGAACTTTTCTATTTAATATTCAAATAACTGAAATTATAGACGCCTCGTTTAATTGCCGGATTTGGAATACTTTCTTTATTTAAATAAGGCGAAAAATTCTATAAAATATTGTGGTAAATGAATTAACCATGAGTATGAACCATGTAAATTTGCAGCGTTATTACAGGCTTATATAAGAGAAAGGGAATATATAATTTCTGAAAATGTTGACTCTTACAAAGGTATACAATATTTCAACGAACGTGATAACATAAAATTTAAAAAATCATATCGGCAGCTTTTTTAGACAATGTTTGATAACAACTGCAAACATAATACATGCAGGCGGTTGTATTACAATAGATGTTTCTGGAGCTAAGAACGAGTATACGCACGATGCATGATTTTCCATAATCGTTCTTATGTATAGTCCTAACTTATTTACTCAGGTGTTAATCATTGCCGAAGAAAACTACGTAGAAGCTATAAATGTCGGACAATTGCGGGCCTAGATAACAGAAGGGAAAGGATCAGGGTCCATAAGCCTAGTTTCTGGCCTATGAAATAAGACTAAACTCGATTTTGTTATACTGACTTAATTATTTCACTTTTTAACAGTAGAAGGTTTATCGTGTAAGATTTCAACAATAGGCTTTGCATTTTGTTCGGATTTATATGACTTAAACAAGCTCAAAGTTCGTATTATTCGTAGTTTTTCATGAAAAATACGCAATTTCTCCTATTTTTACCTCAATTATTTATATGAGCTCAATCGTGCAACACTTTCTTCTTTACATATTTTGGAAATTCATCAAAATGTACAATATATGTAAAAATAAAAGTGTTGCAAAGCTGCACTCATAGTAAAATATTTAAAAATATAATAAAAGTTGAGCTAAAATTAGGAGAAATTGCGTATTTTTCATCAAAAACTACGAATAATACGAACTTTGAGCTTGTGTAAGTTATATAAATCCAAACAAAATGCAAAAAAATATTGTTGAAATCATACACGTTAAACGTCCTAATACTAAAAAGTGAAATAATTAAGTCAGCATAACAAAATCGAATTTTGGTCTTATTTCATGGGACAAAGACACGGCTTATGGACCCTGATTCTTTAATTTCTTAAAACTTTTGATATTGCAGAGATATGTAAAATTTTACTGGTGCGACAGTATAAAAAATATAATTTTTTTTATGAATGAAAATGTGAATACTGGCAAATCATTCCTCAACTTTTCATAAAAGTGAAAGAAAAGAAGAATCAATGTTTTGTTGCTTTAATTTCATTTATAAAGTTCATCTCTTTTTATAATTGACATTAAAACTTTACAGGTTTTCTCTAATCATATGAAAAGTAGTCTTTGCGAATAAATTTCAACGTCGCTATTTCCATCCCATTTCATCTGCACTGATTCAGTAATTTTTATAAAG
The DNA here is from genome assembly GCA_963931845.1 of Maratus michaelseni. Lineage (NCBI taxonomy): Eukaryota > Metazoa > Arthropoda > Arachnida > Araneae > Salticidae > Maratus > Maratus michaelseni. The sequence goes on from OZ007592.1 coordinate 338,070,140, forward strand.
CGCTTCAGATAATTTCTTTTATGATTAAAATTTCTGTTTTTAGTAGTAGTAAATAAGGGAAAATATGAATAAATATGATTTAAATATAACAAATCACAAATAACAAAAAAATAGTTACTAGAAATATCATATATGTGTATCGAAAGGAACCTCTTATGCCTGCCAGTGTTAGGCGTCGGCGACGTCGGCAATCGCCGACGGCCTCGCGCCTGTGGGGGCCTCGCAAAAAAGTTTTTCAAGTTGTTAAAAATTTAGTTATTAGCTATCCGTATTTATTTCCGTACGAGTGTAGTAGTACGTATCTAAAGTCGTCTGGCAACAGCATGAAATTTAGGCGATTCTGCGCGCGATACTCGGGAAATCCCCGAATCGTTAATTCTTTCTACTTTATTCAATCATCTGTTACATAACTCGGAGAATCGCATGCGCAAAACTTCTGGCTATGTTTCTTTTCATTACTAACATAAGTTAAAAATTGTTTATTTGTTTATTTTAAAGAAGTTATTATATTTTTATACATTTATCATAGTGTTGTGATTTTACCCAGTCACGCATTGCTGTGGCTCAGCCTGGTTAAATGGAAAAGAAAGAAAAGAAAAAGGTGCACGTTTCTAATACGTTTAGCTTCACAATCCTTGCGGGTATACAGTACTTTTTTGTTGTTCTATTGTCTGTGCAGATATAGAGATTGTCTGGTTTGCCGACACTCTAGAATATGCAACATATAAATAATTGTCCATGTGAGAAGCAATCCGTGTCTAGATAAAACGAACGATTTTAAAGATTGGCCCTGAGCTTTGTTGATGGTGACTGCAAACGCCAATAGAATTGGGAATTAAAATCCCTTGAATTGAAATGGCATATCAGTTGAAATCATAGGAATGCCAGGAATGAGGACATCTTCACCTTTGAAAGGTCCTATAAAGATTGCTGCTTCTACGACGATGCTCACTATTTTTTATTTACTACAAGTCGCTTGCAGTTGCAAAGCTTTGGCTGGTATTTCGTAACATGATAGTTGGCACGCCGATATTCAGTTGCAGTATCTGCGGTGGCATCCCTGGCAGATCGAGCGAATTCAAAAATTCTGTTGGATAATTAACCTCTTCATCTGTTTCCAAAACACTGTCGACGGATGTGACTGCCTCGCTTTGAATGTTATTTGATGCTACTGAATATTTTAAAGTTCGTAGACGTCTTTGTTCTTAGCCGCAGGAATAGCTCGTTCACTCAACTGATCGTGATTCTTATAATTGGAAAACACTTTTTCAATTCTTATTTTGACGTCACTAAATAAAAGAAATTATGAAGCAATGAAATTCGTCCTGAAGTCAGACAAACCGGCACCTTTCTGTTTCCAATTTCCAGCAATTGATGTGGAATATCTCAGCTGATCCATTGTTTTGCAGCTGGACATGTATATTTGTAGTTAATTTAATAAGTCTTTACGTGTCGCCACAGATTAGTGTGCAGCAGAGTCTCTCTATTCCGAACTAATTGGGACCGAACACTGTTCGGTTTAGTGGAAATTCGGAATAGGCGGATTTCATTAACAATAATCAATGTATTGACTTGTTAAGACGTAAATTAAGTGCGAGGACATCTGCTAGAGTCATCTCTATACAGCGTTGATCGGCTCGTGGTGAACAGATTCAGTGAAAGTGGGAAGGGAAGGGCATTGACATTCGACGACTCATCACCCCACCCTACATATCCCTCTTTCTCCTGCGTTCCAAGAATTACTACCAGGGTTACTGCATTACCACTGCCACAGAGTATTGGCGTATAGATTTCGTGTTTTCGCCAACATTGACAAATGATTTTGAAACTCGACTCCCAGTCAATGTTTACTCTATCGCAGTTCGATAAACTGTGTGCGCTTATTGCAAATTTATTGTTAAAAATTGCGTTTCCGTGAGTCTTGAGTTACTACTTTACCGAGTCGCTGTGCCATTTTTATTTATGTTCGTAGTCCTTGATGTCAACTGTTAAACATTAAACATGGCAAGTAAACGAAGTCATTCTTCGTGTACTTTAAAAGAAAAACTTGAAGTGTTAAAAAGACTGGACAAGGGAGAAAGTGCTACTAAATTATCACTCGACTATGGTGTCGGAAAAGCAACGATTATTGACTGGAAAAAAATCGCCTTAAAATTCAGTGGTTTTGTTCTGCTTCAAGTGAAAAAACTCTTGAAAAACTGCCAAAAACGACTGTGTCTTCATATGAAAAATTTCATCAGGCCTTATTCTTGGGGTTCACTCAAGAAAGACAGAAAGGAATCCCCATTTCTGGTCCTTTGATAAAAGAAAAGGCGCTTCAACTGAACAAGCTTATGGATGGTGACCCATCATTTTCAGCTAGTTGTGGTTTTTTGGATCGTTGGAAGAAAAGACACGGAATTAGACAGCTCACCTTTGCTGGGGAGAAGCTGTCAGCTGACAAAGAAGCAGCTGCGAATTACATAAAAGACATTGTTTCTTCTCAAAACCACTCACCGCAGCAAGTTTACAACGCGGATGAAATTGGACTGAATTTTAAGGCTGTTCATACCAAAAGTCTTGCTTCGCAAGAAGAGAAAAGAGTCCCAGGGTTTAAAATGAACAAACAATGTCTAACTGTCTTATCTTCCAGCAACACCTCAGAAACAAACTAACTTCCGCTGATGGTAATAGGCAAATCGGCTAAACCACGAGCGTTCAAAAACATTAACATCAACTCACTTCCTGTGTATTATAAGAATTAAAAAAAAAAGATTGAATGGAACGCGACTTGTTGAAGGGATGGTTCGAGGTTCTAGTACTAATTTGTCCCTAAAGTGACTGCGTTCAATAGGGAAAATGGATTGCATAATCGTGCTCTGCTCATTATAGACAATGCTCTGCAGAACTTTTTTGTGTAGATCTCAAAACAGTTTTTCTCCCACCGAATGTTACTTCAATTCTTCAGCTATGGACCAGGGTGTGTTGCAGGCCATTAAACAATGCTGCTTCGCTCCTTACTTGAAGAGGATGAAAATGAACTTACAATCCTGAAAAAACTAAAATAAAAAGAAAATTACAATAAAATATGTGATTTACTGGGTGGCTGAAGCATGGGATAACACCACTAAAGGCGCAATACAAAAATCATGGAAAAATCTCTGGTTTACATTGGAATTTGTTGAGTAAACTTTTACACCAGTGAAAGACTGTCACCTTCTTCCACTAGTCAAGAAAATCCCTGGCTGTGAAGACGCAGCAGAAAGCTGTGTTGAGGAGTGGACTGCTGTTGACGACAATGGTCACCAGGAGTACGTAGACGAAGACATCGTAGCAATGGTGCAGGACTCATCACCTGATATCCACACAGAGGAAAACGAGGAGGAGGTGAACGTTCAAACTGAACTCACATCACACACAGACGCCGCAAATGCTCTTGATCTCGCATTACGCTACGTCGAACAACACGCTTCATCTGCACCAAATGATGTTATGTTCATGCGGCGATAGTGGAAAATTGCATACTCAAGTCGATTCAGTGCTCTTCGTCAGAAAAAAATCAGTGACTTTACTTCTTAAATGAGTGTAAATTAGTTATTTTTTGTGTTTAGCATTGATTAAAAATGATTCTACAGATTTGTATAAATGGAGCCGACATGTACTGTAAGTAACCAGCTTTCATTCCAATTTGGTTTCAGGCGTTTTCATCAAGTTTAGGCTCTATGTATGTCTCTATTTAACCCTTTCAGCGGCAAACTAATTAGGTTTCTAAAATGTTGATTTAAAAAAAAAATTATTTCCAAATAAGTAGAAGAGTTTCTCCACGTATATTATAAAATCAAAATTTGATTCGACAGTTCCGGTGTCATTATGGCGTTTGGGAATATAAAATTAAGTGGGATATATTATATCCCACCGCCCTTCAAAGGGTTAACTTCTTTGTATAACAATCATTGTACGTTTTTTCACGAACGTCTTTTTAATTTTTCCTGTTTTTATGTTAAAAAAAATCGGTATTTTTTCTGAACTCTGTTCGAAATAGTCGGATTTTCGGAATAGCGGGACAATACTGTATTTCAGGCAAGCATTTATTTCGTCCGATGGTGTCGATGAAGGATCACAGGTAATGGTTGTCTGAAATCGCCTGCAAGCAATATTAATGTGTTCCCAAATGGTCTGATGTTTCCACGAAAAATCTTGCAATGATCGATCAAGAGCCTAGAGCGATATTTTTTTGCGTCATTGTGCATTCTTCCCAAACAATAAGTCTGCATTTCTGCACTACTTTTCACATGCCAGATGATTTGGAAATATTGCACGTGGTAGTTACAATTAATTACATGTTCAATGGCAATTTCAAAGCGGGATGAGCAGTTCTTCTACCTGGTAGCAATGTCGCAGCTATTGGCTATGTCATTTTGGAATCGAATTGTTCCCAGAACCAATCTAATTAGGAACGTTTTACCAGTTCCTCCTGATGCATCTAAAAGGAAGATTTCTCAAATCCAGTTACTGACAGTTTGCATTATTTCATCGTAAATGATTTTTTTGCAAAAGTGTTAGCTTAGGAATATTTGATTGCACATACGACAAAAGATCACCCGTGTTGTAATTTTGTTCACAACGAAATTCTACATCGAACGAAGCAGCAGAAAATCGATTCGATGAGGGCATCCCCAATTGATTGAGAACTTTGTGCCGATTTCTAAGCACAAATCATCAATCATTCTCAACGCTTCATTGTATATTTCTGCTGCGAAATCCATGTTCATATTTGAATTTCGACGGAAAATAACTTCAGCCTTGTGCGATTTATATTTCTCCCATAACTCTGTTGGAGATGAAGGAGAGAATGCGGTCAATATGATTACAAAAAATGATTACAAACCAAATAACAAAGAAAAAACAAGAAAATAAAAAAATATTAACGAAATATTTCACAAAAGTGCACTCCGCTGGCGGAAATTGGAAGAGGGGGGACGGCAGATGCATAATATGAAAGAATGGTCAAAGAAATTTCTAATGATATATCACATGGTGGGTGTCGAAAAAAATTAACAAGGGTCCTCGGGTACTATCAATTAAAGCTGACACAGCGGCTGGTATTAACTATGATGTAATCTTTAAAAGATTCAGTGAGGCAAAAAGCCATATAGTTCGTCTATTTTAATTTGTGTTTGTTATGTAACTTTTTTTCATTATTTGATTAGCAATAATACTTGTATGGTACACTCATAAAATTAGTGTATAATTATTATTAGTATATAATTCAGCTCATTTAACATTTTCTTTCAGACTGGAAAATGAAAGAGGCCTCGCAAAGATGATGTCGCCGACGTCCACGTTTCGTCTAGCGCCGCCACTGATGCCTGCTTTCAAAATTCTTAAGACATAAAATAGTCTATGTTGAAATAAATTTGAGGAAGGTTTAATATATTATATGTGGTGTACTAAAGAGTAAAACAATTAAAATTCCTTTATATAATTCACAGATGGTCTATTTATTTCAATATTTAAAGATTGTACATTTCATTAAAAGAAACAAATAAAAATTAAAACAAAATAAAATAACATAAAATATCTAAACATTTTGTAAGATATTGCTAGAAAATTTTTTATACAAGTGTTTTCCCATCGTCAGTTTCACAAAGTTCGGTTTAATAGACAAATATAAATTAAACATGTGGGGTGTTTGATAAAATAATCGAATATTTAGAAAATAAGATAATATATATAAAACATACTTACTTAAAGAATGCTTTCCCTAATATACAGGGTGTTTCACAAAGGACCCCTAATTTTAAAAATCAATAACCCGGAAACGATGATAGATAGAACCATGAAACCAGTGGCATGTTTAATAAAAAAATCGTAAAAATCTTATACATAAATCTCCAAATTTAGTTTAAAATAGTACCGACAGATGGCGCTTAGAGCGCAAAGAATCCTTCTACAGAGAGTTCAGAAGCATAGAAAGACTAGCCGTTGAAGATTTCGCCATTGAAATGTGACCGCTATTAGCTTATAGTGAAAATACTTCCGAAAGTGATGTATACCGTGGAGGAACGTGTGTTTATTGTGCTAGGTTACCACTGATTAAATCAAAATCCTACTGCCAAGAGGAGAAGTTTTCAAACGGGATTTCAAGTCTCAAAAGGCACAGATGGGAAAACAATTCGTGAGCTTTTCAAAAAAATTCAACAAACAGACCGGTGACATACAGCAGAGAGTCAATGACAATTTCATTCTTCGTCTGCGATAAGTCTGTTGTGTAAAAGGGGCACCTTTTGAATCACTTTTGATATGCCTATTTATCGTAGCGCCACCTATAGGTGCTATTTTTAACTAAATTTTGAGATTTAGGTATAAGATTCTTACAATTTTTTTAATAAACATACCACTGGTTTCATGTTTCTCCCTATCACCGTTTCCGGGTTATTGATTTTTAAAGTTAGGGGTCCTTTGTGAAACATCATGTATATTTATGGTTTTACAGTAATGTGCTAATGTATCATTCTAAATCGATGAGCGATTACTATTTCTTTTACGTTAATGAAAAGGGAAAAAATACAATTTACCGCTATACATTTCATGAAAATGGAGTACAATTAAAAGATCCTTTCTATGCTTTTCTTTCATTCATTTCGTCTTAGAGTCAATTTTCTTTCGTATATGACACTAACGCGTCATATATTTCTTCTAATCTCGTGAAAAAGGATTCTTTGCGAATAAATTCAAAAGTTACAATTTCCTTCAGATTTTATTTCACACTTACTCGGTAACGAGAACGGTTCATATAAATGTTTAAATTTAATAGGAAAAGGCTGTTATAATTTTGGTTTTTATCTCTATTTATTAAAATAATACGAATTTTTCAAATTTTAATATTTTGAGCTCTTCATAGCTGTTATTCTGTAATAGAACGGTTCATATAATTTCTTTTTCTGGTTTAATATTGTGTTTTTAGTATTTTCAGATAGTGCGGTACACGGTTAATAATGTTGTGCTCAATCGAACCATTTTTTGGTGCTTCAGTAGTTGTAACCATAAGAGGGTGAAATTTCGTTCCAACATTTGGAGGTATGTTCCAACCGAAGTTCCGAATTTTGGATCGAAATTTCCCTTTCTTAAGGTTGCAACTACTGCGGCACCAAAAGTTGGTTGAACCCAGCACAAAATTTTTAACAGTGTAAATATGAGGTAAGAAACGTGTCTACGTAATTTCTTGCAAATATAAAACAATATTTGAGGAATTTGTTAACAATATAGTCCTCTCTAATAGTAAAAATTGACCTATCATTTATAGTATCATTCATCGTATCCGACAATACGATAAACGGCCAATGGTCGGATACTACTGATAAACCGGTGAATTCTTATCTGAAAATCATCGAGAGTAGAACTTAACAGTATCTGAAGCCAAATGTTTTTAATTTAAAAGAGATGGGTTTCCAACGAAAGTAGTGTTTTCCTCATGAACATCCGAGGGGTATACGATTAACTTAATAATACATGCAAATGAATATACGATAAAATACTGTGTCTCATTAGTCATAAAAACAAGATGAACGATAAAGTTTTCCAATAAATATTCAATGAAATTTAGATCTGTTAAATGAAAACTCTTCCGTATATTTAACTTTTCGTTTGGCGACAAATCTCTCTATTTAAAATCTTGAAATTATATCTGCCTATTTACTTATTGTTTTACCTTAGTTGTTTTGTTTATTACTTGCAATACAGAAATAATCAACGAAATCCTCCCCCTGACATTTTCAATCTGCTTTTTTCGATACCTATCCAGCATGCATCTTAAAATCATTAAAATTTTCATAAAAAGACAAAAATGGCTTAATTATTCTTTAGAAGCATAAATGCATAAGCAATTTAAGCCTAAGCAATGAATAAGTTTTAAAGCAACAAATGAATGATCAGCCATCTATCTCCCCGTACCCACGAATTTTTTTTTTTCGCCACTCTACCAAACGAGTAGACAAATTAAAAAAAAAATTCAAAGTATGAAATTATTTTAATTTCTCTGTTGGTGGAAACGACTTCTGCGCTATCGCCTTTTTATATTCGACAACTAATAAACAAGTGGGTAAGTGTGATCGAAGATCGCTCAAAGGGTTTCGTTTAGTATTCCTTTCAAAACACTTTATCCTTTCTTTAATAAATTCAAATAAATTTCATTTAGCAAAAAAAAAAAAAAAAAAAAAAAAAAAAAAAAAAATCATGCAATCATTTTTTTTAAAGTAAAAATTTACCGGTCTATTTTTTCGTTTTCTCGAATATCTAAGCCAGCCCGGTATTATATTCTGTGATAATAATATTCGTCATGCGGACTAAATGCGATATTTAAAAAAATAATTTCAAAATTAAACAAATTGTACACCTTCAAAATGTTAAAATATGCGAATATTTCCATAATCGGATTTTATCACGATTCAATATGTTTCTAAAACTCATATATTTACTATTCTCTATTACTCATATTGATATTAGCTTTGTATTATTCTCAAACATCTGAAAAATTTGTTAAACTGCCAATAGGACGTCAGATTTTCTTTTTAATTCTCTAATGACGTGATATTAATCTGCTTTGTGTACATTACACATACTCATACTCCTTGTATTATTGAGAAATCTTACAGTTTTATTACCACTATGACGTCAATCAATTTTATTTCATATTAATCTGTTTTTCAATTGGTGAAATTTTTTATTTCATTTTCATTTTTCACGTGGAAATCGTCTGATAGAAAATTAATTATTGTAGAAAGAATTTCATCGTGGATTTTTAATTTTTGGCATGTACTATAACGAAAAATGTTTAAATTTAATAGGAAAAGGCTGTTATAATTTTGGTTTTTATCTCTATTTATTAAAATAATACGAATTTTTCAAATTTTAATATTTTGAGCTCTTCATAGCTGTTATTCTGTTATATACACAAAGTTTCAACTCTGTAAGTTATATAGTTTTTGAGAATAACTCTGTGACAGACAGACAACAGACGGGAGTAATAGGATTTCATGAGATGAACGAAACCTTAAAAAAGATTATAAACACTGCCCAATTGCAATTTTTATACCATTGAATAGTGCAAAAAATGTACTTGAAATCTGTAACGAAATTTACTGATTTGTTTGTGATTTTTAAAAAGAATTTTCAAACATGATTTAAAAAAAAAATATCTCAACAATAAACATGTTTGCAAGAGAAATGAAAAATAACATTTGCAGTAATATAAACAAAAATATGCAAAACTAAGAAGGTTGTGGCAGTGTGCTGTCACTATTAGCATTCGATTACCTATATTTAGCGAGATTCTTTTTTACTTTCCTCACATAATTAGTAAAAGTATATTCTTTCATGAAAAGGGAACATGGATGAACAAATTCCTTTGAAACTTTATATAGAGATAGATAATAAAAGGGATTAAGTTACAAGCTGCTTATTTCATTTTAAACATTTTTTTTAATTATTTTATATATGTTTCTAAACTTTATTATTTAAATACATATAAGATACCTTTCATATAAAAAAGGTTTCTTGGTTTAGATAGTGAGCAATCTAAGCAAATATATTAGATGGAAAAAAATTCGTAATTTAAAACCATTTTTACCTATGTTTTGTACACCGGGGAATATGCACTGTAACCCTATACCCCGAATTGGATCTCCTAGTTTCCATAAAATTTATATTTTTAAAAGTTAATATTTCTCTCGAAACGCAAAAAATAGTTTTGAATGACAAACCTCTCCAAATATATTTGGAGTACCTCTCCAAATATATTTGGAGTACCTCTCCAAATATATTATTATTGTTTTGAGTACAAAATCTGCTATACTAGCAATAGTTCGGCCATTTTCTTCCCTAATCTTTCAGTAACTTTATTAGAGTGAATTTGTATTTCCGTTTTAATCTGAAAGTTTAAAAAAATTGGAAATTGTACATTAAACGTGACAAATGAGGTGCGTTCTTACTATAACTAGTTTTGCAATGCAAAAGAAATATCGTTATTATTTAAGTGAAATGAATTATATTCTCTGTTATGAGAGAAATGGGCATGCCTTTCTTTTCTCTTATTACGTATGCCACGTTTACAGATGCGATTTTTTTTTCGACACCAGAAAGCGTTGGTAAATTTACCATGGAGATCTTGCCTTTCGAATGATTACTTCCATGGGTCAATATTTCTATGATTCACGATGAACGGATCTTTTGTGTTTATTTACTTTAATTGATATTTGGATAAATATTGTCATTCACAAATCACTCCTAGTCTCTACATCTTTAGTTAATGATTTTTTTTTGTGACTTGGCAATTACGCAACACAGGGATATTGTTACACCTTACTATGTTATGAGATGGGATGGGATTATTTTATTAAGCCTAATTATATACAGCCGTAACATTCTTGTTCTGCATAATTGCCAAGTCACAAAATAATCATTAACTAAATATGTAGAGACTAGGCGATATTTGTGGATGACTATTTCTCAGTTAATAAGATAGCTAAATTTGACCTACATGATCTCAGAACTTTTTACGGTAAAAGAGTCAGGAGACTTGGCTATATTTTTTGCATGTGATGTTTTTGATAGGATTACTTTTTCTGGTAACGAAACCTGATATCAAAAATTGACACAATATTTATGACTATATTTTGATTTTATGTCGTTAATGTAGACACATTCATTTTCTTATTCGGTGAATTACAGGATAAACGTGTTAGCAGTAATTTTATCTCTGATAAGAAAAAGAAGGATATTATCTGTGCAAAAATAATAGCCAAAACATAGTAAGCCCTATAATTTATCAACTTATCGTTTTAAAATTATTTTCTTTTTAAACCTAAAAACAGTTATAAGATTAACACCCATTTTTTGTAAAAGGATTACATTAATGAAATTTTCTTTGAAAGTTTGGATACATAAAAAAGAAATCCATTATCGTAAACATTATTTTGTTTGCTATTTTTGCTACAGATTAATGTATCAATAGCTTTCTTTATGTTTAGAATAAAAATTCGTGCATGTTTAGAAAATATCAGCAATAGGTTCCAGAAATTACAAAATATAAGCTAGCTATTTGTTTTTAACTCATTGATGGAAATTGAAACATAAAAATTATTTGAACCATAATGGTTACAGCCAGGAAATTTAAACTGAATTAGATAGAACATATGACTTAATTATTGCGTATTGCGTATTTTTTCTAATATTTTCCTTTTAGTTAAATACAAATAGGAAATATTTTAAATTAATTATTTCTGAACAGGTTAGCAATAATTCAGTCAACTGGGATTTTTTTTTTTTTGTCATTATAGTACAAATATGAGTTTTCTTTTCGGCAGACATATGAGATACGCACGTTATGCAATATTATTTTCCTGTGCTAAGTAAAAGAACATTATCGGTGAAAAAATAATAGATAAAACGTCATTGTAAGCTAAGACCCATAATTTATCAGCTTATCTTTCACAAATTATTTACTTTTTTACCAAATCATTGTTATAAGATTAAGCCCCGTATTCCTATTGTGTAAGGGATTACAATAATGGATTTACTTGGATTTTGCTTTCTATGATTGGAAGCATAAGACAAAATCCTTTTCGCAAAACTATTTTGTTTGCTATTTTTGCGAAATAATAATCAATACGCAGCATTTTTTATTAAATAATTCCATGTACAGAAAGTGTAACAGAAAGTGTAAGGGTTCAGAAAGTGTAAAATATAAGCTAGATATTGAGTTCTAACTTATCAGTTAAAAGGATTATACAACAAAATGAATTAGTATCACTGTCTAATAACCTATAAAAACCATTAAATAAATTACTTGGATTATAAAAATTTCTCATTTTTTGCCTTATTTTATTTTATTTTTTTTTTAAATGGGTGTTTCAGAAATGTTTTTTTGGTATTAAAATGTCTTATGCCTTTCTCTGAATTTCTATAAAAACAGTTGAATTTCTGACCCATTTGTCTATAAATTTTTAATTATTGAAATTTTAATATTATGTCACTGGTGTATTATTGATTTCCTTACAGGTATTTCAATTCCAAATTCTAAATACCTCATTTGACTTTTTGTTTTGCATTATTTAGATAAGTTAATCAAAAGAAGAAAATGAGATGACATTTCCAGCAAGCCAGTTTGTTTTCACTAAATACATCGTATTTAGAGAAACGGGAATACATTCCAACATCGCTCTCCGACTTCTTTATATAAATGAAATATTATTCACCATTGTAAATTGATTATATCTCATGCCAAAGACGGCAAGCTAGTTTTTAATGGCAAGTTTGTTAAGTTCTCAATTGCTGCTAAAATTGAGAACTTAAAAACAAGCAAAATACAGTAATTTAAAAACATGGCTCTGTTTATAATAGTTCACATAATATAAACGAGTATTTAAGCTTCAGAAAACAAACATACTCGTTTCTTAAGCTACTTAAGAAAACAATCTACAGTTTTTTGCCATTTTTTGTCATGTATATATGTTTGTAGTATATATTTCTTCGATTTTCTCAGAAAAAAAAGAACAGTCTTTAATACAACTTTTTACATTAAATTTTTTGAAAAGTTACGAAGTTTTGAAGCTAAAAGTAATCATTGTATCGTGTATAGATTTTTCATGGAGATATTTCAAATATTATAATATACGGCTGAAAACTGCGTAACAAGCGTTTGAAATACTGGAAATTACAATATCTTTATAAATAAGAAAGGTGCGAGATACGATTAATAAACATACACCTTTTAGATTGAGACGGTGCATGTGGACGTGGTTCTCTTTCTCAACATGAACGTTGTTTCCCAACTACTGCTGATCCTATTGAAGATGTTTCGTCGAAAGAATCTTGTCAATCTTGTCTGTCATTATCAGGCTCAGAATAAGTTTAATCTAACCAAGTCACTATTCTGATGTTTAATTTTTGGTGATATAGATAAAAGTGTTACCATGCTGACTCAATGTCTAAAAGATCTTTAGACGAAATTGCCATTATCACAATGTTTATTTATTTGTCTCTCTCGTCTAATCAATCTTGCCCAGGCGAGGATTGTCATGTTCCTGAGTGTGAGTTACCATACTTAGAATAAAATATTTACACCTTAACATTCGCCCTGTGCATGTATCACCACTCTCTGATTTATAAAGTCACTCTACTGACAACAACGAAAATGAAATTGAATGTGGATTACAATACATTATTGTCACAAAAAGCGCTCTTTTGTGCTTAACCACTCTCGCTAAAATTCTTCAATTAGCACGCAGTAAGTAAACGAAAATTTAATAAAATTAGTGTTTTTGCATAATTGCAAGCAAGTTGCGATTTAAGGTACAGTCCCTTGATGTTTCTGTCATTTTTTCTTGGAAAAGTACTTGTTAATTATTTTACTATACACTTCGAATTCATTTTATTTTTTTGCTCTATATGTATAACAGTGCAATAAACAAGGCCTGATAAAATCATGGACTAAAAGGGCCGTGTTCCTATGCGATCAAATTTGGTATGACATTTTCTTAAGGATATTTTAAATCTGTTTTGACCTTGTACAAATATTGTTATATTAAATATCGTTATAATGACTAAGTACAATTAAAGTAATAAAGTTAAAAAAAATATTTATCTAAATATGTATTTATATATTCAAGTATGGTATCTATGGCATTAAAAAGTTTTACATTTTTGTGACATGTAGGTAAAGGGAGCTACAAAATAATTCCAGAACCTGGACTCCATTTCGGTTTCATTGGGCCCCGACTGTGAGACGAGTAACTAAAACAAGAAACATGTACAAAACGGATTGAATACAATTGATTTACCGTTCGATATAGTTCGTTAAAATTGAACGCACACACACAGAAAACTACACAATCTTTATTTTTCAAACTATTCGAAAATATATTTACGAGTTTTATATCAAAATTCATTATACAATTTCTCTTGAAATCCATACTTTGCAAAATAAAATCATACGGGAGAGACGCGCAATGAGCTAGCTTGGCATACGGGGATAAAGTTTTCTACTTGGGCCCCATATTTGTATTCTCATAAAAGGATGGATTTTAGCAGGTATTAATAATGTTTTATTAATTCAATATTTTTACAATTATTTTTGATTAATGTATACGTTTATAACCTCAGTTTTTTAATAAATTTTACATTTAATTAATTTCGATAGATTGTGATTTATTTGCAAAATACATTCTACTTAGGAATGCGATTTCATTAAGAATCCTACAGTTTTACGAATACTGGTATTGGAAGGATGTCTTCAAAAAGAAACTTTTGATATAAAAGTGATCCGAGTTATAGTTCTCGTACAAGGTTAGTGGTTTGCAAAATAAAAGGTTATTGTACAAGGTTCACAATATATAACTTACAAAATATAAATTACCCTGAAAACCTAGCACAGCACTCAGCCCAGACCAAGCTTGTTACGAACCCTCGAACATCGATCCAAGTTCCTCATTGTGTGGCCAGCATGCTAACTAATGGCTGAGTAGACACTATTCTATTCAGATAATAATATGCAAAAGTATTATATGTTTAAGTTATAATCTTGTAGAAACAAAATGAAAGCTATTTTTCCCACCAACGTTAACAAAATTATTACATATAGCAAGTAGCATCATTTTTACATAGAAGTTTTCCTTGACAGAGATATAACAACTATGAATTTCGTAATATCAACTATGAAATTACGAAAATTGTGACGCATCACGTAAAAATAAATGTCAGAATTTCGAAATACAACAGTCATCGTAATTTCAGGGCCTGGTAGAGGGCTCAAGAAATTAATCGATTGACCTGAAATGTTTATCCGTTACGAGGCTAACGAAAAAGACAGGCTACCGCGGTGCATTCCACTTATATTTTTTTACAGACCACTAGAGTGACGTGATGCTCTTTTTGTACATTTCGTACCTGAATTGGTGCATTCGAGCATCACGTGACTCCCGCGGTCTGTAAAAAACGATTCGCGTAAAGCACCGTGGTAGTCATTCTTTTTCGTTAGCCTCGTTTCCGTTAAGTATGCTGTCGATTTTCGTAATTTCAGGGCTTAAGCAATTAATCGATTGACCTGAATTTGATTTCTGTTAAATAGTAAGTGAAAAGGGAAATTTTAACCACTGTTGCATTTTGAAATTATAAACTTTATTTTTTTTTTTACTTCATCCTACCGAACAAGTGTTAATTTAAGACATCCTCTAGAGCTATATCACAAAAACAATAATTAATTCATTTTTGATCAAATTATGTAACTTACGTGAATAAATATAATTTTATATAACTGTTATTTGATTAAATTATACAACACGTTTCACTGCAAATAAAATTAAAGCTTATGAAAAACAAGCTGAGCTATTATTTTTGTTTAGTTCTTCTTATATTTCATTACAAAATACATTATGACTTGTACAAAAACTCGTAAAACAGTTAAATCTATAGTATTATTCAGAAATTTTGTGTCATTATACTTTTATGTAAAAAATGTTAATTTACGTTACATTTCATAGCGATATTTCCAAAAAAAAAAAAAAATAATAACCATTTAATTTTGAACAATTCATGTAAGTTATTCTTATAAATACATTTTTTTACAATTCTTATTTGATTAAATTATACAATAGCTGCACTACAAATGAAATAAAACTTTTTCTGAAAATAGAGCTATTATTTATTTTCTGTCACTTTCTTCATATATTTTCATCACAAAGACACACGGCACGTATATAAATTAGTATTAAAATATATTTTTTGATTTTTTTAATAATTTGTAATTATATTTCTATGGAAAAACTGAAAATTCAAGTAACCATTAGAGATATATCTCTAATATAATTTAACCGTTTATTTCTAAACTAATCACGTAACTTTTCTCTAATAAATATAATTTTCCTTAACTCATATTTGATTAAATTATACAACACGCTTCACTCCAAACAAAATTAATTTTTTTTTATGAAAACAAAGCGACTATTTTCTATCGCGTTCTCCGTATATTTTCATACAAAAGATGTATGAAACATTTCTTGTTTCATATTAAAATGATAAAAGGGAAACCTGGAAGAATTTTTACTTCTAAATTCACACTTTATGCACCTTTTGATGACGCTTTTAAAAATTCTAATACTGGATCTACTTTCTTCTAGAATTTTCCATTTTTTAAATTTTATTTTGCTCCGAACAAAGGATTCGGAACAAGGAATAAAATTTTGAAAGAACAGACGATACGATTGCTTGAATGCCTTTTTTCGAAGTTTTCGTTTTCTCTCTATTGTTTTGCAGATGAAAAAGCCTTTATTACTTTTCCATTTCTTTGCACTTTTTCCGCCAAAAGATTTTTTAAAGTGAGATTTTTGCTGAATTCGGTATTTTAAAGTTTATACTGAGACCCGTCTGAAAAGTGTATCTTAGTATAATGTATTTGTGCTTATTTTAAAAAGCAATTGATTTCCCGTGATGTTTTTAAAAGAATTTTTCAAAAAGGGTGTAAAAATAAAAGAAACGCCTAATACGCTCTGGAAACTTCTAAAAATGTTTTTTATCTGGAGGAATATTAATTTATTTTTCACATTTACCAAACAAATCCTATAATGTAATTCATAAATATCGTATAATAATTTTTACTAAATTACGCTATGTTCCTCGACATCCCCATCCCCGAGCGAAAAACACCGCAAAAAACAAGCAAAAAAAAAGCAATAAGCAAATTACTGTCAGTTAAGAAATACATTTTTTTTGTGAGCAAAACAGTAATGGAACTACATGGATTATGTTGGCTATAACCTAGGCCAATATTAAATGAATATTTTATAATATTGATAATAATGGCATGGATTATTATGTAGTGATTATCATATAGCATTTTCATATGACTTGTTGCTATCTTAATTCACGAATAAGTTCACTTAAATTTGAATGACAGTTCAACCAACTCTCGAATATAAATTATAAAGTATTCTGAGATGCCAATGCTAACAATCAGAAATCTCTGTTCCTTTATATATATATAATATTTGTATATATATAATTAAACACAATTCTAAAAGAAAAATTCACGCACTGTAGGGTTAATATAAACAAACTATACGTACGTCCATATTCGCAAATATTCCTATACTTGCGTATAAATAAATATGTGTTGTAACGAATTAATATTTTCATTTTAAGATAATATAATTTTCTTAATATTATAAGAAAATAAAAAAGAATCTATAGAATCAGTAGATAGCCATTTCGCATGATATGTATTTCAATTCAGTCGTAAAACAAACTTACATCACCTATGATAACTGTTTGACTTTAACCTGTTAAACTGATAGAATAAGATTCTTCAACCATAGTTTTTCCTAAAAAGCAAATGATGAGTATGTTCACAAAATTCCTCACAAATCGGCGAAATTCTGCTTATAATCAAAGTCCTTAATATGTGGAATAATGAATCCCGGATATTTATAGGATGAAACTTTTTTTTTTCTTTTCTAACTTTACCTGAAAGCAAAATCGCCAAGCAAAATGATATAAATAACGCTCGAACAAACTTGTGGATCTAGTTATGTGACATGGTGAGGGAGGAAATGAATCACAGTGAGATCATTTTAAGCATGAGGGAAAACTTTAATAAGTTTCTGCTTCTAGTCTGGTAAATAATACAAAGTCGTGAAGGATACGAAAATAACTCAGATTAGTTTTTAAATTTTCAGATATATATATAAGCTATTATCTTTTTTAGATTAAAGAAAGCAGAAGGTTTTTGAGTCTAAAATTTTTATTATTTAGTTTGTAAGTATTTCGAAGACTTTAAGGGGAATATAATAAATAAATAACATAATTAATGAAAATTTACAGTAAAAGATATAAGTTACTATACCGATACGAAATATAAAAGTTTTAAATATGTAATATAAGAATATATATTTTATGCAGTTTTTGCAAATTAGTCCATACTTGTAAAATTTATTGTTTTCAGTACCTTTCTAATCTAAATTACTAAACATTATATATTAAAGGTAATCAATAATTTGTATGGTATTTGTATGAGTAATGTGTGTAGAAAGCGACAAACATGATTTATGTTTTAAAATGTACTTAATATAATTTAAATTTTTAATTAGGTGTATGTTTATTCTTAATACAAACAAACTATACGCACGTTCATATTCGCAAACATTCCTATACTTGCTTATAAATAAATATGTGTTATTACGAATTAATATTTTCATTTTAAGATAATATAATTTCCTTAATATTACAACAATATAAAAAAGAATCCATAGAATCAGTGGATAGCCATATCGCATGATGTCTATTTCAATTCAATCGTAAAACAAACTTACATCACCTATGATAACTGTTTTACTTTAACCTGTTAAACTGATTGAATAAGATTCTTCAACCATAGTTTTTCCTAAAAAGCAAATGATGAGCATGTTCCCCGAATTCCTCACAAATCGGCGAAATTCTGCTTATAATCAAAGTCCTTAATATGTGGAATAATGAATCCCGGATATTTATAGGATGGAACTTTTTTTCTTTTCTAACTTTACCTGAAAGCAAACTCGACAAGCAAAATGATATAAATAACGCTCGAACAAACTTGTAGATCTAGTTATGTGACATGGTGAGGGAGGAAATGAATCACAGTGAGATCATTTTCAGCATGAGGGAAAACTTTAATAAGTTTCTGCTTCTAGTCTGGCAAATAATACAAAGTCGTGAAGGATACGAAAATAACTCAGATTAGTTTTTAAATTTTCAGATATATATATAAGCTATTATCTTTTTTAGATTAAAGAAAGCAGATGGTTTTTGAGTCTTACATTTTTATTATTTAGTTGGTGAATATTTCGAAGACTTTAAGGGGAATATAAGAAATAAATAATATAATTAACAAATATTTATAGTAGGGGAAGATCGGGTAGCCCCGGACACTTGGATCAATTGCAAATAAAAAACAAATTAATGAAATTTCTGTCTTTATTTTATACTTAAAATAAAATTACGAACTTCTTTAATGGTTTCAATTAAACATTGCTAATAATATCGAATTATTTAATAAATATACTGAAAATAGTTTGACCTTATTCTTTTGGCGTCACAAGAAACGGCGAGTAGCCCCGGACATAGTAATCAATGGTGTCCCAACCATTTTTGGGGTGTTACAAACATCACAATTATAATAAAAATCCGATGCATCCATATAAACACAATCTTCATGGACCCAGTCTTTGCATTCCTGGCACTGAATCCAGTCTTCTTCAAATGTTTCTCCGCATATGATGCATTCTGTCTCGTTTTCTCGAAAATTTATTGATGAAAAATAAACACTCACTCACGACTAACTAACTCGGCGCCCACGTCGGAATTTAACTGTACATGTTTCGACTCTAGAGGGCATTCATTTACAATAAATCTTTATTTACGCAACACTTTGAATTTATTAGAGATTGAAATGTCCGCGGTTACCCGCTGTTTGCGGTACCCGACTTTCCCCTAACAGATAGAAATTACTATACCAATACGAGATATAACATGTTTTAAACATATAATATAAGATTATATATTTTATGCACTTTTTTCAAATTAGTCAATGAAAGTAAAATTTATTGTTTTCAGTGCTTTTCTAATCTAAATAACTAAACTTTTAACCCGTAGACTACACACTTTGGTTCAACACACACGCGTTCAACATTAATGAGATTTGGGATTGCGCAATTTCAATATAATGATAATGAAATGTAACACACGAGTCCTATACGACATTTAATCAGGCATTTTATGAACTCTGACATTTATTTTTATCAAAATCTGCTATTTGCTAATGAAAAATGCAAATTAATGATGGCCTCTTTTCAAAAAACGCTTATATTTGAAATTGTGGTCTTTTTGAATTCATACTAGTGTGTATTTATATATAAAAAAATAATTATGTATGAATGAATTTGTGTTAATGAGAAATAAAATTTACGTTTTTTTTTTCAATTCCTACTATTAGCTCGCACTCTCTATATATTTATATATCTTGTTAAAATTTTCAATCGTTAATAAAATATTTTCTATTCATCCACTCAAGTTCAAATACATTATTTTAAACTTGTAGTGGATGACACTTCATGTTAATACAGTTTTTTCAAATATTAATTCATTAATTCAATTTAATTAATTTATTTATTTTTATATTGGAGAAAAAATTTTCTCCCATTGTTTTCATAAATTAAATGACAGATTTTCTTCAAATTAGTGATGCCACAAAAATAAAATATCGCAACGATGATTATAAAAAAAATATTTAATAAAGATAACGTGGGACATTAATGCTGCATGAGTTTATTTTATATATTTATGATTAAAAAGTAGGAAATGACTTAATTTTTTTATATTACTTGTTTAAATGTTAAGTTGTTAACAGCCAAATAATATAGCAATATATAACATAATCTATAGAATTATTGAATAGCCATTTAGCATGATGCCCGATTCAATTCCATTGTAAATACTATAGAATTCACTTATGATAATTGTTTTAATTAGCCTTTTAAACTGATCGAATAAGATTTTTTAGTAGCAGTTTTTTCTAAGAAGCAAATGATGACCAATTTCATCAAATTCCTCACAATTCAATGGAATGTTGTTTATATATTTTTTTATAATTACTTTTGTCATATGTTGTGTACGAAATAACGCATATATACCAGATAAAACTTGTTTTTTTTTCTAACTTTACCTGAAAGCTACATCGCCAAGCAAAATCATATACATAACTCTAGAACAAACTTATAGATCTAGTTATGCAAGTTGGAGGAAATGGATCACAATGAGTAAGTACAGTTTCAACTTGAAATAACACTTTAATGCGTTTCTATAAAAATAAAATGCATCCAAGAAAACCAGATTGTCTACTTCTACTATATACGTTTTGGTACATTACAAGAGTTTATAGAAATATGCATTCAAGTTTCACAACGTAAAAATGCTTCATCCGACCCTTAAACGTACCCTTAAAGATAATGTTGAATCACTACATAGTCTAAAACAAAGTCGCTTTTTCTGTCCCTATATCCCTATGTACGCTTAAATCTTTAAAACTACGCAACGGATTTTGATGCGGTTTTTTTTAATAGATAGAGTGATTCAAGAGGAAGGTTTATATGTATAATAACATACATTAAATAGTGGAGAAATACTGTTATTTTTGAGGTTTTTAATGTGATGTCGTAAATAATTACATTTTTTCCGCTTATACATTGCAAACGCAGGCTGAACCCTACAAGATTTGTCAAAATAATGTACTAATTATTGTACACATTAAAAAGGTCTACAGAAAACACAAAGAGATGAAGGTTTTCAAGGTTAACCCGAAGCAAAGCGAGGGAGGGCCGCTAGTATATTATATTTTAAATAATTTTACTATGTGTAAATGCTTAACATGTTATAATATTTAGTTTTAAAGGGGTGGGGGGTTATTTGGGTTTATTTTTGTTTATAATTTTATTGTTTGCTTTATTATACATAACATTTCAGGTTTATTGGTTGCATATTTCAACTGATAGGCATACAAATTATTGATTACTAGCAGAAGTTAGCAATCATTCAATAAGTAAATTTTGGCCAATATAAAAGCCATACATTGGCTCGAACCACTGTACATCCGTACGACAGGAAATGGGGATTAAATTGCTGAAGGCTTATTCGGTATAATTTTAACACTGCCCTTTTTCGAAACCAGTGATCAGTTTTTATAATCATGTATTATGCAATATCTTCATTTTTAAATAAGATAACTGATGTTTTAATGAATCCGGTTTGTTGAATAGATTTTAATTAAATAAAGAAGTGAATCTTATTAACATAAAAAAACGATTACTGATTTTGGTTAAGAAAAATTTGATTCATAAAAACAAAAACTACTAATTTGATCTACCAATGATTCATTTTAGCACCTTTAAATGTATTTTTTTATCATTGGAAGGAATTTTTTATAACCCATCTCCCTCCCCAAATTCCCTTCTCTGCAATATTCCGTTCTAGTGTTAAAATAATGTTTCTTTTTTTTTTTTTTTTTTTTTTTTTTTTTTGTAAAATGTGGTCTCAGCTAATCAAACAATGCAAAGTAGTTGAATACACATTGGAGATATAATAACATCGCTTTCGGAAATGTTTACATATGTTTGTATCGCTTTAGCACATTTATTGTATATTAATTATATTTGCAAATAATATAGGATAAAGTAAGCTAAAAGTAATAAATTTTAACATTTTAAAAGTTCATAAGAAGATTATTTTCAAAACTTTATGCCACGTGTACACCTTAAAAAATTACATAGACCTAGAGTACCCTTTTCAGTTGCACAATGAATGGACACAAACAAATATTACTTTTACATCAATTAAATATAAACTTTATAGTTAGGATGTTTATTTAATCTGACGAATGCGTATATGTTTCCTTGAATATTAATCGAATTTTCTACGTTAAGTAGTTTAGGTCGATTTGTTAGTCATGTACATAACGAAATATGTTTTTAGATTGTGTTTTCAAAATATTAATTTCAAACCTTTTCATTATGTAATTTTTTAACTTTTCTTTCTCCGCCTGATATTATGATCATACCGGACAATTATGATTTATAGTAACCTAATCATATTATTAACCAAATATCGTCAATTAATAAGTTGAAATTTTACGGATTTGCAATCTGCGATATTATGGGGTAATAGTGTGCTAGGCAACGTCATATTTTGGTAATCAATTTTACCTTCGATATATTTTGTTTATGTTGTAGATTAGATTATACAAATAGCAAAATTATTCAGCTGGAGCATCAGCGGAGAGTTTTGAGATAGCAACATCACACACTGTGCTGCAATATGAAATATCACACACTGTGCTGCAATGCGATTACTGGTGGTGTCTCCTAGTCGAGATAACATTAGTATTTGGGTGCTCATTCATTTCACATTCTAGCAATCTGTACGTCGTTGGTTTGGAACACCCCCCACTCTTTGTGCGCAATCTAACTATCAGTATCGTTTTCTATACCATCTAATCTATCATATACGCCAAAATCTTCTGCACTAAAATTGGTCGCCAAAATGTTACGCTGCCTGCCGGTCTATAAGGAATTTATTATTATTTCAAACAAATATTTATATGTTTTTCAGCATGGCGCTAAACCTTCAATTTTCCGTTAGTCAATTTTGAATTGAAAAAAGATTAAGTGTGCAATATTTTTCTTTACTTGAAATATTACAATTTTAATAAGTAATATTGCGATTTTAAATGTGAATTGTACAAACAATCTTAAAATATAACGAATAGATCTTTAAAATATTAGAAATAAAACAAATGTGCAACTTGTTATAAAAAGTGTATATGATGTTATACTTATATTTGTTGTATTTTAAATGTAATTTGTATATACGAAAAGCATATGGCGATTGATATTAAATATAGTTTCTGTCACATTTTGTACTTAAGTAAACAAAATCATACATCGATTCCAATGTCCTTTTCTTATCCTACATACTTAGCAAGCTGTCAAACTTACGGATTTCTGAGTACCACAATTTTGGATCTTTCAGTTCTTAAATCTTCTGTTAATGGGGGTGTTTACCCTTTGAATTGTTTCTATTAACCCTTTGTAACTGAACAACGCTGATTTGAAAAATATTTACGCAGATATTAGTATACATCAAGTTAAGCATGTAAATAATAATAATAATAATAATAAAATTATAACATAAAAATAATAAATATTGACTAAAAGGTACTTTTTTTACCTCTGCAATAAACAGAAAATTACGTACTTCTCTTAAATATTGCCAATTTTCAAATACAAAATTTTAAAGTATACGAACTGACCCTCTTAAAAAATCTATTTTTGGATGTCTCCAGGTTTTTAATTTTACAAAATTTACGAAGTTCATTTTAGCACTAACAATGCGAAACTGCATAAATGATAAATAAAACTTTGGCATGAAAAATTAAATCAGTATAAACATCTGTTGAGAATTCTATGAACAAGTTACATTAACCGCTGTGTTGAGAGATAGAAAAAATAAACAAAATCGTCATTTAAATCCCACTGTATAAGTAACATTGCCTTTTGGGTGTGTTGCAAATATGCAACGCGGTGATACAAAGGTTTAAGGCAGTGGTTCTCAAACTCTTGGTTACTACGGATGCGTTTTCAGATTTTCTGTGTCATTGCGTAACCCCAGAATTTAAGTTTGAAAGTTTTTCGAGTATTGAATGCATGATATATACACTAATAAAGATATATAGTAAAACCTTTTAAAAAGCAATCTGTCTATAACGGAATGCTGTTTTAAACGGAAAAACTCATGTTTAAGAGGCACTATAAAATTATGCTTGTTAAAACGTATATATATCTAAATTGAAATTTGTTTCAATTTTTAACAGTACTTTCAGTTATTCTTACATTAGGTTGAGATTTTCGCGAGTTTTGGGAAAGGAAAAGTTTTACGAATTGCAATAGATATTGATTAAAATTGGATCTTTTCAGTCAAGCTCAACAGTTTATATTCAAAACATTATATATAAGATATTTTTCTGTTTCATATAAATCTTTGTTGTTTGTTGTTAATATTCACTTTAGTGTTTGATTTTATATAAGTATTTTATACAAGAACATTGATATTCGAGAAAAAAGTAATTTATCCCAAACAAATTTTAGCGTTTAAAATTAAAATAAATATAAACTTTAATTTTTTGGAAACATCAAGTACAGTACATTAATTTTACTGTTGATAAGCTAGAGCCTTGGTAAATATTAACAAAAGTAATTTATGTTATGCGTAATCGAAAATATGAATCATTTATATTACACCGACATGCAAAAAATCGGGAAATATTTTTAATGTTTTATGCATATACTTTTAAGATTGGAATATTCTTATATTAATCCTCAGGATTTGAGTTAAAAGAATTTAATTAATTATATATTGTTTTCAGCAAGATTAATTTAACGAAGATTTATTCATAATCCAATTTCGTAAAATGTTACCCTATAGAAACTTAAGTAACCCTAATTTTCTAAAATAACTTTCAAAGTACCACTACGAATTTTAAATCAATATGATACACCTTATCATTTAAAAATATATATCTTTAGAAGAAAAGAATGGCAACTTAGGGATTATTAAATATGATTAATCAATTAATCAGACAATGATACATTGATTAATTGTTATACATTTCTTAGTCAATAAAACACTAAAATTATTGATAAATTTAATGCGGACAATACTGACTTTGTGCTCGATTAATTTTACTAATGATTAATTTCCTTAATTGATATTCCTCTTAACTATTCTGTTATAAATTGTACTACACGTGTGTTCCAATTTAATTTCATGGCATATTTCGATTGTTTAGGTAAAAAAGTAATCTAACTTTATTCTACATTTAGAAAAAAATATAAAATATTTAATTTATTAAATACGAAATTTCACGTGATAAATTATATTTATTATGTAGGTTAAAAATTGTCTCGATGAAAAAGCGCGTTTCAAGGGAGATAATTTGTCAAAAATATAATTCCATATCTTCAGGATTTCGTTCCAATTTTGGAGATAGCAGAATGGAAATGACGTAGCTTTAATTAGCTTTTACAAAAATATTTCAGTGTTTTTTTAACTGAAATAAATGCTTTCACAAACGCTATTTTTTCTAGCTGAAACATCGCATTCTAATCACACCTCTGAAAATTTTCAAAATATGTTTCCAAAATAGTTGGTTTAAGGTCTCTGTTTTATATTTAATTTATATTATTTTCACTCATTGAGAATTTGCGAAAATACAAGTCTTTGCAATCAATATAACTGAATAACTGGCAGGGAAAAATTACGGAATACTGGAACGACAAGTTTGTATTCATAATTTTAAATATCATAAATTGTTAAAGAATAAAGTTATAAATTTGTTTTTTTAAATCTTATAAATACACTTTAATGAAAGAAAAATAACTACAATGCTATTTTCGAGAAAACGTGCTAAAATTTTTAAATTTTACTTTAAGGTACCGTGTTGGTGTTGTGGATGTGAATTTGGAATGCAAAAGTGCTAAACTGTTCAGCACTGTAAGCATTTTACTGTCTCCTCTTTGAATCCCTTTCGATTAATGCACGTAGTGACGTGGAAAATATTGTAAATACATTTGAACTTGAGCTATGACTTCCTAAGTATTAGCAATACCATATTTGACACAAATTATCTTCACTTAGGAAATGCCCATGGAACAAACAAACGTTGTACTTTATACTGCCTTTAACTTTAACAAAGTCGGAAGTAAAAGATTATCACAAATGTGTTTATATATAATAATGGAAATTTCAAGTACATTTGAATACTCAATCAAATAACTATTTTATGAACGTTTGAATGTAATATTTATTTAATCAAATCTATTATTACTTCCTTATATTTTTTTTCAATCGATTTGTTGTACAGTGTTACCTTATGTTTCTCTTGTTTCTCATATATTTAAAAAATAGCAATGAAATTTTTTTATTTATATTTCAAATATACCATTTGATTACGTTAAGACTAATATCTCTTAAAACTATGAAGATAGAAGCATACTTACATTCAAAATAAGTATACAATTTAAATGTACACTTTATGGTCATTCGTCATCGAACACTCAATTTTAGACATTTTGTCGAATATTTAAAGATATACTTGTCAGATTCTTCTGGAACTTCAGGATTTTAAGAATATACATAGTCTTATGTTTATCAACGATGATTTGATCAGGAGGATAATTAGGAAGCCAACAAAAAATCGAAGAAAAATAATAATATTTGGGATTGCCCTGTAAAATAAAATGCACGAAATACTATATCGGTACAGCACACGAATATGTACATTTTTTATAATATGTATATTAATTTGATTAAGAATAGCGCGTATATTCATGGAGATACAGCAATTTTTTTAAAACGAACAAAAAAACTTGCATGTCTTTTGTTTATATCATTCAGAGTTTTCAACCAAATTTAAAGCCAGTTTCAAAAAATTTGACAAAATGTAGTAGAAACAATATAGTGCAATTGAAATATAAATATATCAAACAATTAATGAAATACTTTTATTTGCGCATGCGCAAACGATAATTTTTTTTTCATGCTTCAATAGTCAACTCTTTGCAGCAACTCCTATAAAAAAGTCAATCAAATATCGTGAAAATTCAGAAATTTAGCTAAACTAACTAGCTGCTGCCATGGTTGAATCTTTTGTGACCGGTGTTCGAATAGGATCGTTATGGTAATTTTTCAAGGAGAACTAAAATATAAATAAAAAATTAAAAATAGTATAAAAATTAAAAATGACAATTTGTGGAAAATCCCTTATCATTCAGCTACTTTTATAGAGCAATTAAGAATCCTCTCACTGTATCGCCGGTCTATTTCTGAATTTTCACGATATCTGACTGGCTATTTTATATACGTTGCTCCATAGAGTTAACTATTAAATCGCAAAAACAAAATCTTTGTTATCCTTCGCGCATGCGCAGATAAAAGATATTTCATAAAACTTCTCATATTTCATAAAAGTTTTAATATATTTATAATACAATTGTTTAATATTGTTTATGATACATTTTTTCAAACTTTCTGAAACTGGCGTTAAATGTGATTGAAAACCCTGCATAATAAAAACAAAAAACATGCAAGAATTTTTTTTTTACTTTAAAAAAAAAATCGCTATATTTCCATGCATATATGTGCTATTCTTACACAAATGAATACACATATTACACAATATCCACATATTCCTGTGCTGTATATATATTATGTCGTACATTTTATTGCACAATGTCATCTCAAATACAATCGATTTTTTGTTGCCGCCCCACCCCCTAATTGTCCCTCTGATAAAATCGTCGTTGATAAATATGAGGTGAAACATATTCTTTATAATAGTAAAATTTCAGAAGGATTCGAAAAGTATATATTTAAATATTCGACAAAATGTCTAAAATTGAAAGTGACCAGTGATGAAAGGCCATATAGTGTATATTTTAGATACTGCAATTATTGTACAAGGTGCTGTATATAAATAAAAATACGAAATTTTATTTCTATGTGTCCCGCAGCCCATGTCTCATAAGATTTATTTAGAAAGAAATTCTACTTCTTCTTAGGAAAAATTAAAAAATAACATTCTTTAAAGACCAAACATAATCGAGTTGCTTGCCATCATTAATAATTTTCTAAGCAAGTGAGCATATCTTTCGAATTTATGTCATTTATTTAAAACTTTTTCTGTCTGTGTAATGAGATTAGCAAATACAAAGGAATGTATATATTCTAACAACCGTTGATCAGTACTAAATTTTATATGATATCATACAATTGCTAGCATAAAAAATGCTATATTTTATATATTCCCCGTTCACTACTTAACATGAGAAAATACTAAAAGTCGTTGGCTTTGCGTAATTACTTAATAATTAGAGCAGAGATTGGCATTAAATGGAGATGTGGTTTTCTCATCTTAATGTTTTAATGAAGATATTGTCTGAAATAAATTCAAAATATTTCATGCCATTTCATTATTGAATTAAAAGTACACTTCACCTTACAATATTTTAAAATAAAATAGAACATGTGTTACTTGGTAAGGTAAAGTAGCATGATAAGGTATTAGGTATAAAGCAGCAAAAATAGTAAGATTAGGTTATATGAAAAAATAAAAGTTTTATGCACTTGCTTTCTTAAGAAAGATTTTAAAAATTCGCAGAAAATAATGATAGGGGATTCTAACAAAATGTGTAAATCATTTGCAAGTTTTGTTGAGTAACATAAAACACAGTTATTTGCATTTATAGTTTTAAATTTTTAGTTATTTGGTTTTTCGTTTAACAAAATGTTTAATAAAAAGTGCAAGTTTGAATTTATTTTTGTAAAAGTTGCATTTATATTTTACAAATAAATTGTCATGATTTTCTCATTTATGTATTTCATACATATATATTTTCTATTATATAATTGAAAAAAAAAACGACTAACACAAAGAAATATGCATAGGCAATATTTCATCTTTTTGAATTGAGTTTTAAAGTTGACATCATCGAATTTAGTTTCCCCACGTTCTCCATTTACCTTTTCCTTTAGAAAGCGATGAAGTACTTTACTTTCTATTATTCGACTGTAATTATAGCAAATCTCACATTTAGCCTACAGGTGCATTTTCCATTTAAATGTTTTAACAACGGTATTGTCTAAAACAGTATCTCAAATTTCAATGCATTTTAAAATATAATCAAAAGTGTTTTATATCAAGTACTTTAAAAAAGAAAATATAAATTTAATGTTTTAAAAGCGGGAAAAAAATCATTTTTTAATTTTTGTATCCTTCTAATGAGAAATCATTAAAAGCACGTAGACTGTAAAAAAGGAAGAGTCTAAACAATTTACATATGTGTACGAGGGTGGTTCAATAATTACTGTCCCTCACCTATAAGCAATATTATTTTTCCACAAAGTCTCCTTTCACAGTAATGCTTTTCTGCCACCTACGCTGTAAAGTCACTATGACTGTTTCAAAGAAAGTCTCTGGCTGAGCTGAGAGCTATTCCTCCACAGCCTCCATAACAAATGTTTTCGAGTGAAACTTCGTCATCCCTGAGGTTCTCCTTCAACTTAGGGAATAAATGAAAGTCACTAGGGGCGAAGTCTGGAGGGTAGGAAAGATATTCCAACACATCAAAACCAGCTGCATGAATTCCGGCACCAGTAACATGGCTTTTGTGGGCCGAAGCATTGTCCTCCTGTAACAGCACTTTGCGCTGCAACATAACACGCCGTCTTTCCTTGACTGTTTCGCATCACTTAGAGATTAGGGCTGCATAATACGCCCCCGTGATAGTGTGTCCAGCCTGCAGATATGCAATAAGGAGCACACCCTTCGTACCCCAAAAAATTGTGGCCATAACCTTGCGTGCTGATACTTGCATCTTGAACTTGCGGGGGGAGGTGAACTACTGTGTCACCACCCCATACCCAGTCGTTTGGACTCGGGATCATAGTGACGTAGCCACGTCTCATCCACTGTCACAAATCTATCACAGAACCGCGTCAGGTCTGACCTCATAAACTGCAAACCAGCCCTTGAGCATCGAACTCTTGTCTTTCTGTTGTTGAAGGGATAACATTTTGGTTACCCAACGCGCTGACACTTTTCTGAATCCCAAGTGTTCCTTCAAAATGGTCTCCACTTAGCCTAAAAAGATGTGCAAGATGTCTACTAACTGTTGCATGGTCATTCGTCTGACTGCCATAATCGTGTCATGCACAGCATCAATGTTTTCTGGGGTGCATGCTGTTGTTGGAGGACCAGCAACAGGAGCCTGTTGACAGCTTTCTCTGCCGCAACGGAATTCGCGGCACCAGTTCTTTACCACCTGGTAAGAAGGGGCCTCATCACCTAATACACTGACCATGTCATCATGAATCTCCTTTGGGCGTAACCCATTTTTCTTGAGGTACTTGATGGCAACTCGTTGTTCGGTTTTCTCCATTTTTCAAGTTAGGTGCCACCTCCCACGCATAAAACGAAAAAAAAATATGTTAATATAGCAGCTACGGTTCTGAAATTTAGCATATAGGCATCAAAGACATTAGGCTACAATATTCCATTTCAATTATTGCAGTACAAATATTTTACACACACTCGGGACAATAATTATTGAACCACCCTCGTATATGACATGTTTCGTTCAAAATTGCAATACTCTATTTTATATAATTATATTTACAATTACACAATTGTTTTTACCTTATGTATAAAACTATTTTATTATTATTTGTTTACATGCAATAGAATATTTTTTGCATACATAAACGCATTAATACGTATTGTCATGAGATTTAAATTTAGTTCTATTATTTCATTTATTTTCTTACGCATTTTTATTTAGATGGGCTAAGATAAAAACATATATAGAATCAGAATTTCTTCAGTTTAAGCAGAGTTTTAACCGTGACACCACAAAATTCTAAATTCATAGGTCTGATTTCCTTGTTGTTTTCCATCACCATTTACGGAAATGTTAAAGAAGTTGGCTTTACATAATTAGACTGTAATTAGAACAGAGTTTATATTTGGCAGAGGGAAAGATGTCTCATCTTAAAGTTATAAAAGAGACAATGAGGGAATTTTAAAATAAACTAGCTGATCCACCCGGCGTTGCCAGGGTCCATGATAAAACTAAACAAAACTAAAGTTTGTATGCTTTTATATCTTTAACCCGATTTAGTATGAAATTATTTCTTTAAAAGTGCTGCCTGTGCACCCCAAGAATATCCTTTATTTCCACTTTCAGACGATATTGGGTGCATTCTGATATAAATGAACCTCCGGCACATGTTCCCGCAGCCTGCGGCACTATATAGTAGGTATGCAGCGCACACACTGCAAAATCTTTTAGTTGCACTTTCCGCCGCCAGGATGTGCACTATGTTCCAAACAAACCATCTTCCAAACGAAACTCCGACACGTGACCCCGCTGCCTCCAGCACAGTATATCAGGCGCGTTCAAAATTTTTAGTTACACTTTCCACCGCCAGAAGGCGCAATTTGTACTATACGAATTAGAGATGAGACGGGCTCAGCCCGGGACCGAAAGCCCGAGCCTGGATCCGACACGGGCTCGGGCTTCATTTTTAAACCAGTCTTCGGGCTCGAGCTCACTTTCTGAAACTAACAAATTACTTATTGCAGTTGCAGTCATTTTAATGCTATTTTGATCAGAATAAAGAAAAACAGACATCTTGTTGTTTTTTTTTTGTTTTTTTAGCATTAGCATTAGCATTAGCATTAGCATTAGCATTAGGAGCATATTTCAAAAGAATTTTTTTCATATTGTCTGGCATTGACGGCGACTGTTGATATGGCGCCAAGCCGAAGAGCACGAATAATTTTTTTCTCGATTTTTGTTTTTCAGTAGGAAATGTTTTAATTGGAACGTTTATTTATTATTTTTTTTTCTTTTAGAGATCTATTGCAAAATGAATATTTTATTTCGTCTTTAGTCAGCCAGCATTAGTTTAAGGTTTGCAATTTTTTTAGTATTTTATAGTGGGCGAGTCATAATCGCTTTTCATATGAAAATAACTTTAGTGATTCTTATATCGGTTTTTCATCATGAACTCTACCAAATGCTGCGGCTCTGCTATGCACATTGTCCAAGTCACTTTCATTCGTAAGTAGATATAATTATTAGCATGTATTGTTATTCCGACAGAAAGCAATCGAGCAGTGTTTCCTGTTTTCCTGTAAAAGCATCGGATCATTCAGATAACGTGTCAATTACAGTGTTAATATTTAACTTGATTTTTGGGGGCACTAGAATCACAAAAGATTGTTTTGAGGAAGGAATCTTAATTTAAGATCTACACATTTTATAGGAGATAGAAACACACTGTTCGATTCTGCGGCATATAAATGGTAATTTCTACACATATCATGCATTTATTCATAAAACGCACTTCGTTAATGTGTCTGTCCTTCAGATTTGATTGTTGGGGGGGGGGGGGTGAAAAATATGAGAATCCTATTACGGGAGTAAAATTTCATTTGGTTACCAAACTACTCTTTTGATTAGATTGAATGTAAATTTCCAAAAAAAGTAATTATGTTCTTGGGATTAACAGTTATTTTCATGTAAGAAGATGTTTAAAAATGAGATACTATTATTTTAAAACAAATTTTAAATATTATGCACTTTTTTCTATTGCATATTTTCAGTATCGGGCTCGGATGGGCTCGGGCTCTAGGGACACAAAATATTTCGGGCTCGGGAGGGCTCAAATTTAAAATCGTCGGGCTCGGGTGGGCCCGGGCTCCGAAAAGAGGGCCCGAACTCATCTCTAATACGAACATCCAACGTGGGTACCCGCTGTATCGAGGGAGTTAAGTGAACCAATTCCTGTTGAAATCGGGCCCATAAAACTAAAAAATATGATGTGCCTCCTGGCTGTGGAAAGTGGAACTAAAATGTGTAACGCGATCGAAAACAAAGTCGAAATCATCTAATATCCGTTGTGATCGGGCCCACAGAGCCTGAGATAAGAATGGAAGTGCTCAACAACAAATCATTTACTTTAATGTTTGATATACATCAAGTAAATACGGATTGTGTACGTTTATTTGGAACATAAATTTAATTTTTACGAAAATCGTTATTTGAAATTTCCGGTATTCTCATTTAAAAAACGCTACGGGAGAATCTAAGAATGTTAAATTCCATAAATGGAATTTGTTTTGTGTAAATCAGAGAAAGGCGTTAACCCCCTCCTTCCCTATACCCGCAAATATAACGAATAATTTGTTCAAGAAAACCCCCTTCTCCTACATTAACGCAATCATTAACAAAATAATTATATATATTTTTTTGTTAATTATAACATAACGAAGACGCTGCGTTAAAATAGCCACCAGATTGCACCCCTTCCCATCCCCAATTTTAACTCTATATCTTAATTAGTTTTCTTATTTTTTGTTCATTATTAAAAATTGGCAGTTATTTCCTTTCATTTTTTCAAACTAAAAGGAAGGATCGGCCAGAGAAACATATCTCTTTGTAGTTCAGTTTTTAATGAAAGTAGATCCTTGACTGAAAATTTCTAGGGTTTTTTTGACTGGCGCCGACAGATTTTTCGGCAGTGCTTTGCAAAAATTAAGAAAAATCACATGCCGAATTCTACAAAAATTGCATTGTCGGATGCAGAAAATTGTTCCTTATATGCTTAAAAATATTCAAATTGATATCTTAATTAGTTTTCTTAAAATTTTCTAATTAGTAAATGAATTTAAAATTCGTCCATTTCTGTTTGCAAATCGAGAACATGTGTTATTTTCTTCAGCCATTTTGATAGAAAAAAGATGGCATTTTCGATGCAATGTTTAATGAGATTCTAATAAATATATTGGGTAATTATAAAATATTAAACTACTAAGTCTCAGGTGCATCAGAACAGGCTTTAGACAACCTAAATATACATTTTCAGACTTGTAGCTGCGCTAGATTTTGCTGACCATCGCAGACAGACAGGCACACACACATACAGCGAAAATTTGTTTTATGAGCATAAGTTTTTCATGTTACTTTACGATATATTGAAATATCCGTCGCGTCTCAATATTTTACATTAAACTACACTGTTTAGTCTTTGGTAAGTGGTTAGAAATATTTCCTCAACTACTTATAATAATAAGGAAGCATGGTAAATAAAGAATATGATTATAAAATCTATAGTTTTGCTAAGAGTTTTGTTGAGCAGTTGTCAAAATTTATGATTTTGAATTTTAAGATTCACTTGTTTTTAATTTAACAAAAGGTGTACAAATATGTGTATATCTTCTTTAAAAACACAGTTCTATCCAACTTTGTAATATGCAATGAAAACATGAGTCTAAGCAGAGCGAAACCACATCAAAACACCCCGCTTTTTCGCGTTTTTTTAATACTTCAACGCATTCGAATATTTCTAAAATTATGTAGTTGGTGTAAATCTGCTCTACCGAGATGCTCAAAAAGATTGTTTCAAAATACGGACGTTTAGTTTCATTTAGCGTAGAAAAAAGATCGTCTCCATGTGGGGCGAAGTGATCTGAGTTCTCCGGTGTTTCTGAAAGGATTAAAATTCGTATTTTTAAAACCTTTGAATATAAGAAGGTTGCAGCTTTAAGAGAATATTTTTGATTTATCGGTACCTGTAAAATTGCGTCTTGGAGGGCCGTTGTCATAAAGTAAAACTAATCTTTTTTTTTTTTTTTTTTTGAAAGGTTAACAGCGATATTTTTTCGAATTGATTGCTACATTTGAGACGCAAGAGTACAACAAATTTTTTCAATATGTCGTCCAATTATAAATGTACCGAACCGTTTGGCCGATTAGACGAAAATACAACTACGGAATAACACACCAAAAAGAAATGCGCGTTCAGTTCTTCAATTTCTTCCGATGCATAATTCCCTCTGCAGGTGCGAGCAATTTTGCTGGCCTGGAAAGAAATAGGGGAGTTTATATAGGTATTTAATTATTATATCAGCTAATTATCAAAAAGTAAATAATCTGAGACTCATGTGCATCAGGACCTGCCTTGAACTATCCTAATCGAAATTTTCAAACTTATATGTATGCTAGAATTTGCTAGTCATCGCCAACACACAGAACACAGAACACAGTCACACAGAGCGAAACTTTCTTTTATTAGTAAAGTTGTATTCTAATTTATACCTAATAGCATAGATTCCACGAAATTTTAATACAAGACTCTTACATTTACAGCAAGTTTTTCACAATTGAGAGATATAGATCCACACCATGATCATGTATAAAAATATATAAGTTTTTTCTCTAACCCCAACAAGGATTCACGTGTAATTGTCAGATATTTAATTTTTTTTTTCTTTTCTGATTAATTTTTCATTTTTTTAAAACGAAAATATTCATTACTCAAAAATGAATAATATAAAAATTTTATAAACTTCGTCCAAATCGTCAAATAGTGACGGATAATAATTTCAATTCGAATATATTATTGTATTTCACAGATTTTATTAAAAATCCTCCCACGAATATATAACGTGAAGAAAAAATACTTTTCAATAAAAAGTTTAGTGAAAATGATTACAATCAAGAAAACAAATCAAGTAACAAAATTCAACAAGAATGTCTCTGCTGTATACTTTTAACTCCTCTCCGTTTGTTAATAATTAACGCTGGATTTGAAAATCTTCCTTTATAAAAGGAATATTTGCTTTTGTATTTTTAATAAAAGTATTGAGGTGATAAAAGTAGATTAAGTTTTCAGAAATATCGCCAGGTGTTCTCATTAAAACATTTTAAATTAGTTTGAAAACTTTGCTTATAATGTTCTTTAATTAAACCACTAAATTATCTTCTTGGTTTTGCTTCATCAAGATAAAGAAAACAGAATTTTGTATGTATCATCATAAGTATGAAGGACTAAATTCTGTGTTAAACTTTATAATTAGTAATATCTTACATAGTTTTATAAGAAAAATATTTTCAAAGTTTACATCACAATATTTAAGATAATATTGGATTTTTCAAGTACAGGGTGATTCATAAGTAAGTAGACAACTTCCAGATGCTGAAAACAAGGACAGTTTAAGGCAAGTTCTCCAAATGCAAGCCATAAGGCAGATGTATTAATAAAATTTTTCCCTCCAACTGTGCGAAGTGACACAGGCAATAGCTAGCGTGTCACGCGAATAATATCAATAGAAATGGCTGCGTATGCAGTGGAGAAGGCATTTTGTGTTCTTGAATTTGGCAAAACGGAATCTGCCACCCTTGTACAACGGCATTTTCGAACACGATTTGGAAAAAATCCACTTGTGAGTGGCTTAAAAAATCTACAGGGTGTTCTAGAAAGGACTCCCCAACTTTGAAATGACATAACTTCGAAACAGTGAGAGATAGAAATGTGAAACAAGTTGAATGTTAGACAGATAGGTCTGGAATTTTTTATACATCAATTAAAAAAATTAGTTCCAATATTGGACACGAGATGGCGCTGCAATCACAAAGCTGTGTGTTTGAAATAGTTCCTGAAAGTGAGCTGTTTGAACTGATATAAAAATCACATTACAATGGTTTCGATATGGTTACCTTTTTCAGCAACAACGTGACTCAACCTAAAAGTAAAGTTCGAAATCACTTGTTGCAATACTTCTATTGAAATTGATGCACATGCCTCACAGATGAATTGTTTAAGCTGTTCCAACGTTTGGGGATTCTTAGAATAAACAGCGTCCTTCAAGTAACCCCACAAAAAGAAGTCGCATGGATTCATATCCGGGGAATATGGTGGCCAATACATACCAATACCTCTCACTTTGAGATAATTTAAAGCAATGACTCTCTCACTGAAGTATACCTCGAGGAACTCAAACACTGCAGTAGTACGGTGCGGTCGGGCCCCATCCTGCATAAACCATGAAATCTCTGGTGCATCCTCTAGAGCTTGAAATGTTCCAATAAACTGCTGTAAAATTTCAATATATCGAGATGCATTAATCGTTTCCCTCCTGAAAAAGGGCCCAATGATTCCTTTACTGGACAGTCCTGCACACATTGTAATTTTTGCTGAGTGCAGTGGTTTTGAAAGACACAAACGGGTTTTCAGTTCCCCATATTCGCCAGTTTTGTTTGTTCACATATCCCTCTAAATGAAAATGGGCCTCATCGGTGAACCATACATGACCGACATCAATTTTATTTTCATCAATCATCTGCAGTAACTCATTTCCAAAAACTTCTCTTCGTTGTAGAGCTGTATTTGTGATCGCTTGATGGCACTGTATTTTATAGGGAAACAGCTTCAGGCCTTTTCGCATTATACTGTGCGTAGCGGTGTTTGACAATCCTGCTTCAGCAGCGACTTGCCTTATGGATTTTCGAGGACAACGTCTAACAATTTCTTCGACTGCTTGCACATTTTCAGGTGTCATGACTGATCGACTGCATTCCACATTTCCGCCTAAATCATCGGCCACACTGCCCGTCCGTTCAAACTTCTTGAATAAATTGCGAATTGTTTTCAAGTCTGGACCTTTTTTAACATTAAATTTTTTTTGAAAACTTCGCTTTGTCATCGTCGGACTTTGATTTAATCGATGGTATTCAAGTACAATAAAAATTCGTTGTTCCAAGGAATACGGCATGATATTCTTGAATTCCGAATTATTCTCTAATTCTATACAACTTTTTTACACGTGTCAGCAATGAAACAGACGAACGAATGAAATTTCTGTACTTCTGAGCACCATTTAAAGTTCCATGTGCTTGTGCTGCCACCTATTATCCAATAATGGAACTATTTTTTCAAATTCGTGTAAAACAAATTCCAGACCTATCTGTTTAACATTCAACTTGTTTCACATTTCTATCTCTCACTGTTTCGAAGTTATGTCATTTCAATGTTGGGGAGTCCTTTCTAGAACACCCTGTATGTTTGCACCCTTAGTTACATGACACACACCAAACCGGTAATCCATTTCAGTCCCCTTTGCACAAACAACCCGTAGTTTTAAAATTTTTAAGATAATCATAAGTGGATTTTCTGGTTAGAGTTTATTTTCAGAATCGTGTTAGAAAATGCCGTTGCACAATGGTGGAAGATTCCGTTTTGCTCAATTCAATAACAAAAAATGAGAAGGCATTTTGCGTTCTTGAATTGAGCAAAACGGAATCTGCCACCATTGTGTAACGGCATTTTCGAACACGATTTGGAAAAGAACCTCTAATCAGGAAATCCATTTATGATTGGCTTAAAAAATCTATGTTTGCACCCTTAGTTACATGATACACACCAAACCGGTAATCCATTTCAGTCCCCTTTGCACAAACAGCCCGTAGTTTTAAAAATTTTAAAACTAATCATAAGTGGATTTTCTGGTTAGAATTTATTTTCTGAATCGTGTTAGAAAATGCCGTTGCACAATGGTGGAAGATTCCGTTTTGCTCAATTCAATAACAAAAATGCCTTCTCCGCTTCAGACGCAGTCATTTCTGCTGATATTCGCGTGATACGGTAGCCATCGACTATGTCACTTCGCACAGCAGCGGGAAAAAAACTCATGAGTATACCATACCTACCTTATGGCTTGCATTTGGGGAATGTGCCTTAACCCCTTTGAGGGCAAGCACGTGGTCTATAAAAGCTAAATTTTGCGATGTTTTGACACAAGTAATTTTAAATAATGAATTTTTACCTTCTCAATCTGCAAAAAATAATACTAAATATTTTTATTTAATAATACTGGTGTCAAAATTATATATTAAAATGTGTTATATATTATATACTGGTGCCCCTCAAAGGGTTAAATGGTTCCTGTTTTACAGCATCTGGAAGTTGTATACTTACTCAAGAATCACCCTGTATTTTTTGCAGATTACTATTTTAATTAGACTATTTTATGAAAATTTCGGAAGAAAAAAGTATCAGCTATTTTTAAAATCACTTAAACACGGATATGATTCATATAAAACTACGATTTAAGTTAGCTAAACATATTGAAGTTTTCATAAATTATTTCTTTTTTACATTAATCAGTTTCTATGGAATTTCAAAAATTATCGAAATATGTTTCTTTATATTACTTCACTACACTGCAATTATAAAGATTTAATTTTTTCACGTTTGGAAATCATGAAGTTTTTGTTTTTATGGTTTGAACCCATGCAACATTTATCGTATTCTTATCTTATTGCAATGTACTAGTTTAATATACACAAAAATGATTCTTTAAGCTCTTTACACAAATGTAGAATGTAATGAAAAAAACATAGACCAATGTGCTTCCAGTTTATAAATTAACACTAAAAACGTATTTACAAATTTAAATTTTTAGTTTTCTGTATATGTGTACACTCAAAATAAAATCGAAAAAAGATTACAAATAAGCAAACTATAAGATGTGATATAGAAATAAGTAAAAAAAAAAATCAACTAAAATCCATAAGAATTTATGGAACGTTAATGAATAATATGAAGCAATGTTAAAGTTGAGTTCTGTGTTGAAAAAATTGATTAATACATTATAAAAACTACTTGAAAACATTTCCTAAAATTAGTGCAGCAAAAGAGGCGCAGTGTTTTTTTCAATTCTTCTTTAAATTCCGAAAATATATTGGTTTGTGAAGATTCTAATGATAAAGAATGCTTTATGTGATAGTGGAAATCTCAGAAGAGGTTATTGTATAAATTCATTCGTAGGTTATATTATATTTTTCTAGATCACATTTTTTTAAAACAGTGTAGCTATATAACAAGATCAACTAAAATTAAATAATACATAGACCTTCATAAGGATTTATATAACGTTTGTTAATTACATGAAGCAATGAAATTTTTTTGTTATTTAATGTTATATTAAATAAGTAATGTATAAAGATTATCTGAACAGTCCATTAAAAGGAAAATGGATAATGAAGTCGATATGTTGTTTGCTTGAAGATTAATGTAATCCAGGAGAGGACGAGCAATTTTCTGTGCTTTCCCGAAGGAGTTTAAGTCTTAATGCACATCTATTACTTCTCTGAGATTTTGGAAGTGATTTGATTAGAGTTTTGGCAGATAGAAATCAAATCATTCGTTATTTAATCGCATAAAGTAGATCCCAGTTCATTAATAATAAAGTTCAAACTATCTGAAGTTATCGTTGTTAATGGAATACTTAACGGATAAAAGTAATTCTTAATATCATGTTACATTTTGTATTATGTAGTTTATTGCATTGAATAACAAAACAGATTCATTACGAAATTGCGGGGAATTGTTCTTGTTTTCGTTCCCCATCAAATAATTTCTTATTATAATAGAACACAAATAAAAAAGTATTTTACAACACACTGTTAAAAATTTGCAGCAAACAGTCCAGTCATTAGACCGCTTTTACAGAAAACGGTTACATAACCATAAATTATCTGTATTCTGACCACAAAATGGTCAGAAATAGGATCAGATACGCTTCTTATTATGGTGCAATAAATGGTATCTTATAACAAGTGTATAGTAAGTGTGATCGAAGATCGCTCAAAGGGTTTCGTTTAATATTCCTTTCAAAACACTTTATCCTTTCTTTAATAAATCCAAATACATTTCATATAGCAACCAATAAAGAAAAAAGTCATGTTTTTTATAAAATAAAAATTTACAGGTCAATTTTTTCGTTTTTTCGAGTATCCAAACCAGCCTCATAGCGGGCGAAGCCTGCTGTTATATTCTAACATAATATCTGTCACTTGGACTAAATGCGATATAAAAAATAATTTCAAAATTAAACATATTGTACACCTTCAAAATGTTAAAATATGCGAATATTTCAATAATCAGATTTTTATCATGATTCAATATGTTTCTCAAACTCATATATTTACTATTCTCTATTACTCATATTGATACTCGCTTTGTATTATTCTCAAGCATATGAAAAATTCGATAAACTTCCAATAGGACGGCAGATTTTCTTTTTAATTCTCTAATGACGTGATATTAATCTGCTTTGTGTACATTACACATACTCATACTCCTTGTATTATTGAGAAATCTTACAGTTTTATTACCACTATGACGTCAATCAATTTTATTTCATATTAATCTTTTTTTCAACATCAGCAACGATCCCTGTCATTTTATTGCCGTTTAAAAGAAATAAGTCAGTAACACAAATAAACTATCGATAATCACATGCTATGCATGCAAATCATTTATAACGTTAGGTGATGTATTATTTTTAGATGTTACTGAATTATTTCTAGATTGAAATCTAGATTTTAATAGATTTCTGATTTTTTTTTGTCTTGCTGCACTCATACCCATTTCTTTTTAATAAACCTCTTTGCATACTTGGTTTAGTAAACAGCACTTTTCACATTTTATGCGCATTAATATTTCAATGATTCCATGGTATGCTTTGCAGCGAAATCGAATAACTTTATGCTATTGCATATAAAGAAAAGAAAATATCCTGTCTTTAAAATTTAAAACAAATTTCTTATAAGTATTATCGTTTTTCTGCTTAAGTTAAACTGAGAAAGATCTATGTGTATGTTTATCGTCTGTAATACAGGAGGAAAGCTGTCATTTCGAAACGAATTAATTTTTCTTCGTTAACCACTATTTTGTTCAGGAAAACACTTAAATCTGTCTTTAATTAATCTGAGTAATGTTAGTACTTAATCGTACTAATGTTTAGACATTATGTTTCTAAAAATTATTTTGTAAAATGGAACCGTATTTGAAAGGGAATATACACCAACTCTTTTGAACGATCACTTTTACAGAGGCGGTATAAGGAGTAGTTTTCAGATTATGTTTTTGTTGGGCAGTTTCTTTGAGATCTATGTTGCCACCGATGCGGTTGTGTTTTGTGATCCTACATAGGTTTTTATTAATTCTACTAGCAGATCCGCCCGGCCTTGCCCGGTCCCGTCAAAAAATACTACGAAATGCGCAATCACTCTAAAAATCGCTGCACGAAACCCTTCCTCTGGTAACTCTTTATTTTTCAGAAATTAAATAGAGAGATGGATCCGAAGTGGAAATAAATTTAATACCACCTCCTCAAATGTCTAAATCATTTGTTTCAAAACGTGTCAGCTTTCGGTCAAAATTTTAAAAAAAGTTACCTACGGATTTTCACAAAATTTGTATTTTCGGAATCAGAAACATAAACAACGAGTTTCGATTCAAATAATCCAATACTTTTCTTAATACTCGAGGATGAGTGAAAATGAAACATTTTCGTTGTCTAGGATTATCAAATAGGTAACTTTCTTTTGCGGTTTCAATAAAAATAGCCATTTTTGGCGCACGCGCAAGAAATTTTTTTAGTTCCACTGCCAGGGGATGCATTTTGTTCTAAACAAATTGTCCCACACGTGTCCCCGCTGCCTACGATACCATGTATAGAAGACGTGCTAAGCACCCGCTGCAAAATCTTTTAGTTTCAGTTTCTACCACCAGGTGGAGCATTCTTTTCTAAATAAACCTATATACGAACGAAACTCCGGCACTCGTTCCTACTTCTTACGGCACCATGTAGAAGGCGTGCCGTGTACGCGCAAGAAATCTGTTAGTTCCACTTTCCACCGCCAGGGAGTACCAAATAATTAGCTATATCTTAATTAGTTCATGTTAAGTTGAATGAGCCGATTCCTGTTGAAATTGAACCCATAGAACCCGAGAAAATAAATCACCCCCCTGGATATTAATATTCAAAAATGATGGTAACCAAAGTCCAAAAACGATACCGAAGTTCATTTAGTACCTGGGAGGCTTCGGAAGAATGTCAGAAAAGATTTCGCTTGAATCGGACCAAGATTAAATGCAAAATATTTCAGTTACATTTTCCACCGCCAGGGGATGCATTCTGATGTAAAGAAACCTCTTTCC
Source organism: Maratus michaelseni (assembly GCA_963931845.1). Classification (NCBI taxonomy): domain Eukaryota; kingdom Metazoa; phylum Arthropoda; class Arachnida; order Araneae; family Salticidae; genus Maratus; species Maratus michaelseni. The sequence goes on from OZ007592.1 coordinate 338,113,100, forward strand.
GAAAGAAACTCCGGCACGGGTCCCCGCTGCTTATGACAAAGTATAGAAAGCGTCCTGTGCACGCGCAGAAAATCTTTTAGTTCCGCTTTCCACCGACAAATCTATGTCTTAATTAGTTATCTATATCTTAATTAGTTCATGTTGAGTTGAATGAATCAATTGTCGTTGAAATCGGGCCCTTTGTTTGAATTGGACAAATTTTAAATGCATAATTGTTTACTTCCCACCGCCAGGTGGTGCACTCAGTTCTAAATTAAACTCTTTCTGATCGAAACTCTGGCACGTGTACCTGTTGCCTACGACACATTTCAGTTTCATTTTCTACTCCAGGTGGCGCCAAATCTGTGTCTTAATTAGTTGTCTATATCTTAATTAGTTCGTGTTAAGTTGAATGAACTAATTCTCATTGAAATTGGGCCCATTGAGCCCGAGAAAATACCCCTGCCTCGTCATTAATTTTCAGAAATAGTGGTAACCAAGGGCTGAAAAAATTATACCGAAGTTTATCTAGTACCTGGGGACCTGAGAAAAGGTTTCGTTGGAATCGGACAAATAATTAATTAGTTCTCATTTTGGAGGCAGGGGGGGGGGAGAGTTTCGATCAGAGCATTAACGCGATATTTAAACTACAACCAAACACTTTCTTCCCCCTCCCTACAGAATTAAACCAACGACGTTAAAAAATTAGGAGTTATCATTAACTTTTGAAACAGAAACAAAATTACCCTTTTTTATGCATATAAAAATAGTAAGTTATTGTTGTTAATTTCTGAAATCAAATACATAAATGACGTATACATGAAAAAATCTAAAAATCGCATAAAACAAATCGTAAAAATTCACTACTCGCGGTTTGAATTGCAAGCAGCTGACGACCTTTTCATCTGCCAATCACAAATGCCCGTTTGACTTCCACATGTGCCTACAATTCTATCAGCTACCAATCCAACTGCCCTCCAATGGCGTTTGACTTGTAGTGGGCGATTTGTGACGTCATTTGAAATAAAAAACGCTGCAAAACATGAAAAAAAAAACCCTCAAAAAACGCATAAAAAATTAAATTAAAAGGAAAAGATCTAATAAAAAAATCGGGATAAGAAATAATCCACCCTTCCCTTTTAAAATTAAGATTTTTTATCATTAAAGAATTATCAACTTTCTCCAAGCTAAAAAACAAAAACAAAATGGCGATTCTGATCGTATCTGAAGGCTGAAATGAAAGCGCAACCACCGAACCAATCAAGCATTCTGGCAAAATTCCTTAGTGTCAAAGGAAAAAAAATCGCCAAAAATTCACAAATTGCTGTACGAATTTTGCGTTAACTTTATTGAAAAGAGGATACAATTTGCTATATTGGGCTAAAAGATTGAAACTGGATTCCCCTTATTAATGGGGGAAAATCGCATTAAAACGTGAAATGACACTAAAAATCGCACAAAAAATTTAATTTAAAAGAATCTATTCCAAAATTCCAAAATCTGGCTTCGAGGTGCAAAACTACATGAATAAAGGTACCTTTCCACAAAATTTTGTAGCTCTGCGTGCACTGGTCTCTTCAGAACACAGTGGAAACACACACACACACACGCACACACACACACACACACTCACACACACAAACTTGCTTCTGTATTATAGTTGGAGATACGGAACACATTTCTTGTTGCAGTTTATCCACAAAATACACTATCTAGAACATAATATACAGCACTAAGAGAAGGATGATTTTACAAACAGGAGAAACTCTATAATGGGGTTTCGAGAATCAGACTACAACTACGATAGCAGTCGAGTGCTTTTATGCTCACGGCCCTGGTGGTTCCAGGAAAGTATTTTATTATAATGTAGGTACAATTATTTTAAAATGTCATTTATTTCCGTTTTTTTAAAGGTATTTTAAGAAAGATTTTAAAAGTAAGAGAAACGCCTAATAAGCTCTAGAAATTTCTCAAAGTATGTTTTATCGTGAGGAATATTCATTTTTTGCATATATTGTAAACTGAACCTATGACATAATTCATAAATATCTTATAGTAATTTTTGTTATATTACAAAAGGTTCCCCCATTACCCACTCAAAAAAGCAGTAATAAATAAGCAATAATCAATAATGTGACAGCTAAGAAAAACAACAAATTTTAAATTTCATTAGTAACAAAATAATAATGAAATAAAATGAAGCGGCTCATTCTGACTATACCTAGGCCGATATTAGAATAACTTTTGCTAGCATGGAATATTATGCTGTGACTGTCACGTAGCAGTGCCATGTGTATAATCATACACAGATTGTTCACTTTGTTAATGAATAAAATCAGCTAAATTTGAGTTACTGTTCGGTCAACTGAGTTACTGATCGGGTGTATATAGTTATAGAATATTCACAGCTTCCAATTCTACCAATCGGAGATCTCTGTCTCTTTTCCTTCTCTGTATAATTGTGATAGATTTTTTTTCTTGTTTGAAATTGGGAGGCACAGTATTTTCTTATATGCAAACGATCATGGAATTCCTGTGGTGTGAGCGAACTATAAATTAATTTTAAAAAAATCAACCGTTCGGGCATTTCTTCATTGCGTAAGAATCTGCAAAATATGCTATTGTCTGTAGGAAATACTGTTAATTGATGTCGTGAAAAAAATGTAACGGTGGTAGTTGCTATATGAGAGATCTTTGTGAATGAGTGAAATAATTTTGCACACGTTAATTGCAGAAAAAATGACCATATCTATTATTTAATTTTTGCCAGATATTCAAAAACATTTTTTAAAATGTTATTTTGTCCTAATACCAGCGTTGATACATGAGACTATTTTTGTTATATTCTAGTTAAACAGCGATTAAAAAAATAATTTTTATGGTAGATTTCTCTTCCATTTGTTATATAAACATATGGGAAATGTAAGATTTAGAGAAAAGTGATGTGAATCCTTTGAAATAGTATTTTAAATAACTAGTCGTTTGTGGCAACCCTGTTTATTACGCATAACCATGTACTGTATTTGCTTTAAAAATTCAATACTTTTGACTTCCTTATGGCAATTTGTTTTGAAACTGATGTTAGCTCTTATAGATGTTTAGTATGCAATACTTGGCAAAGATGGTATAATTATTATTTGTAGAGAGATAAGAATGTTCGTATCATTCAGGAATATTAGCCCATTTATATAGTTTTGTGTAAATCCGAGCTGTATTTATTGTTATGTTATTAAATCTGTTTTGTTTATATTATATTTGAAGTACCTTTGTTGTGGCTAAAGTACTTATTATTCATCATAATCTCACATATATATATATATACAGATCAAAACTATACCTTCTGCTCCGCTACTTTTCAGTCTTACGACTTTTCTTTCTGGTTTTTTTCTATCATACTCAGACTCGCAAAAAATGAAATGCAGTGTTTCTTTAAAAAGAAACCTATTCCATATTAATAGAATAATGGTATTTCCAGCAGTTTGCTTGTTTGACAGGCATATTTATTCAGATTGCTTGATTAATACCACTTTTTTATGTGGATTTATTCACCTAATTTAATCATTTTTTTATGACATTTTACATAGTTGGAATATTATTGTTAAAAAATGAGGTATCAATAAAACAAACAAAAATATTTTTCGGAAAAAATGGGATACATATGCTTAGTGGTAAGTGGAAAAGTTGTAGTACAATAACTTTTATAAAAAACATTTATAGGTTTTTCTTTATCAAGCCCATTTCTAGTGTTGCTGTGCAAAAATAAATCCATTTGTATCCATTTATAAGAACTTTGAAATTGTCTATTTTTAAGAGATATATATTTAAAAAAAAATAATTAAATAATTAAACCAGAAAAAGTTTTTGGAAAAATTTTACAAATAAAAAATCAAATCATCTTTTTTTTGTAAATAAAATTCTATGATACACGATTCGTGTTGTAAAGCTGTCCTAGCGACGGCTTTAAGATGAATAATATAGAAAAAAGCGTATTTATTGAAACAAAGGCTCAAGAAATAATGCTCTTTAGAATTGTTTTCTTCACTAAAGTAATTTTGTAATCGTTCGTTTCATACTGTAATTCTTTATAAGAATTTCCGGAAATGTTGTTCTAAGGACATTTTAGCCATAAAACACTTAACACTGTATAATTACGAATGTTTATTGTCCCTTCACTATTTATATTTAGCAATCTTTAAACAGTATGTTTATGGTATTTTCCTAAATTCTTGTTTATTACAAATGAAAACTATTATAATTTGTTACTTGTCGGACATTGGAGATAGACATAGCTACAGGACAAACCGTTCTGCAACGGAGATTCTGAATGACGATAGAACTGACGGATCGTTGCTAACAGCAAGAAATGAGATCATAGCTTCACTGTCAGGAAAATGTGTCTTTATATACATTAAATTATATCTTATTGTTTAACAAATAATTTCCGTGCTCCTAGAAAACATGGTTATTCTGTGAATTCTTCCTGAAGGTCTGACGAAGAGGGGGAAATTGCATTTATTCCCTGCACGCATGCGCATTGGCTCTATTAATACCAAAGTTCGAATTTCTTTAAAGAATAAAAAACTAAAAATTCAATAACTTAAAATTTCGAAATTATTTAAAAAAAACTGCTTTCGAATTTTAAAAATTAAAAATTAATTTTGCCATTCGTTTAAAATTATTTGCAATTTATTTTCTAAAGTTTAAAAAATATATCCACACTCAAAATATATTCTAAACAAACATATTATATATATATATATATATATATATATATATATACATATATAGGTTAAATTGAATGAAAAAAGTCGATATTTTACTCAAAAAGAAACAAACAAAAATAATGCTTTCGAATTTAAAAACGTACCAAATAATTTCCTCGTTCATTTAAAATTATTCGCAATTTATTTTTTAAATTCATAAAAAAAACATTCGTACTGAAAATATATTCTAAACGAACAGATTTAAAATATATGTAATAGTTGAAAAAAAAATTGATTTTACTCAAAACACAAATATATTTTCTCGAATTTAATTAAAAGTATAATACTCATATTTTACATCTAACAATCAAATTAAGAATATAAGAACATGTTTTATCCTCTATTAATACTAAAGTGTTAAAACCCTAATAATGACCAAATCTCTCCAGAATTAACTTCAAAACTACCAGGTTTCTAAACTCCAAACTCTAAGTCCAAGCCGCCATTTGATGAAAACTCGTATCATCGTTTCAAACTCTTATTCTAGCAAGCGCCCGCTGGCCTTACCAATAAGACACTTTATTCAAGGCCCCGATGTCCCTAGATCGATCTCAAGGTCAGACAGGAAATATTAATAAAATATATCAAATAGTAAATACTCCCGTAATAGTTCATAGATGGCGGCCCAAAGAGAGACGTAATTTTTTAAAACCGGCGTTCTTGAAATAACGGGAAATTTCCTCCTGTAACAGAGAAAAAAATAAACGGACATTCTTCAAATAACGGAAATATTCCGGCAGCAGTGATGCCTGGAAAATTTCCATGATTTGAAGGAATTATTTCTGAGAGTAGTGTATAATTAACAAAATAATCAGCTTTTTTTATAATTTAGTATACTTTATATTGTTTTTAAATTGTTTGTAATCTATAACAATATAATATAATGCAATTGTTCTTTTTTGAATAATTTGGAGATAACACAATAAGCTACACACGTAATTGATATGCAAAAAATTACTTTTACTATTTATTATTTGAAAACTTGTTATATTTGTACTCATATTTAACCATTTTAAAATTATAAAAAAACTTTATTGCATCAAATGAAATCATGCACTCAAGGAAAGCCGTTAAGCATAGGAATTCTTCTTTACATGGAGAAAAGGGAGTCATTTGGGCATTCTAAAGCATAAAAATTGTTGATTTTTTTACAATAATAAGAAATTTCACGGATTACTATACCTTGTAGCAGTAGAGCAAATCATCTATGTTTCAGCTACTTTCCATTTTTCTGTAATATTTGGTTGTTTCTTCATTGAAATTTACCTCCTCGTACCCTGTGAATATTTCGATCTTCACCTTTCTCTTAAAAATAATAAGTATAAAATCTGTAAAAAACTCGACACTATTCAGAACACTGTATTAACAAAACAGCATCATTTAAATTCGATCCCCTAAAAAATTCCGATTCACCTTATTGTACTCTGAAAATCTCTAAAACTTTAAGGCAATTTTATGCTTTGTTTGTTACTTTGTTTTAACCATAAATAATTGATCTTATATATATATTCCTTCTTTCCCCACAACGAAATTTCTGTTTCTACCATTTACTTTACAACTCCGAACACAACTTAAAATCTTTAAAATTATTTCATTTTATTTTATCTGCTCAATTTATTGATTTGTACCAATAATTCATAAATAAACGATCTTTTTTCCTCCAAAAAACGTAACGACCTTATACAATGCAAATGTAACGAGCTACAACACCAGCTACGGATAAAATGATTAAAAATGAGTTTAATGTTCATAGAAAGACACAAACATCAATTATTTGCTAATAGGTACTTAATATACATTAAATTTTTAGTTTCGTTCATTTTTATTCTGAATACACGTATACGCAGTATATCCGCAAATATTCCTATAAATGCGTTTTAATGAATATGTGTTTTTGTGAATTAATATTTATGTTTATTTAGTTGATTGGTTGGTTGATTTTTATGACGGCTGATTATCTACACGAGGGATATAGGCTTTAGGAGGGGAGTGCCCTCCATGGGGTTTTTTCTAAGGGATCATAACCCATATTTACGACAAGGTTCGAAGAAAAACACGAAAACTGCGAAAAGTTAGGTCGACGAGCACGACAGAGGTTCAGGTTTATTTAGAATAGCATTTTGTTAATATTATAGTAATATAAAAAAATATAACCAGTAGATTCAACGGAAACCAATCTATTTATGATGTCTATTTCAATTCGGTCATAAACCAAACTCAATTCACTTATGATAACTGTTTTACTTTAACCTGTTAAATTGATTGAATAACATTCTTCAGGCATACTGTTTCCTACCAAGTAAATGATGAGTATGTTCACCGAATTCCTCACAAGTCGGCGAAATTCTGCTTTATAATCAAAGTCCTTAATATGTGAAATGACAAATACCGCATATTTACAGGATGGAACTTATTTCTTTCTGACTTTACCTGAAAGCAAACTCGCTAAGCAAAATGATATAAATAACGCTCGAATAAACTTGTGGATATAGTTATGTGATTTGGTGAAGGAGGAAACGAATCACAGTGAGATCATTTTCAGCATGAAGGAAAACTTTAATAAGTTTCTGCTTCTAGTCTGGCAAATAATATAAATCCGCGAAGGATACGAAAATAACTCAGATTAGTTTTTTGATTTTTAGATATAAGCTATTATCTTTGTTAAATTAAAGAAAGGAGTAGTTTTTTGGCGTCTTAAATTTTTATTCTTTAGCTGGTGAATATTTCGAAGATTTTAAAAGAAATATTAAAAAAATATATATAATTCATGAAATTTTTCAGTGATATTCATAAGTTACTACGGATAATATTTATATAAAGTATTAAATATCTAATATAAAAAAAAATACTTTTTGTACATTTTGCAAATTAGTCCACGGCTGTTAACTTTATTGATTTCAGTGCTTTTCTAATATTAATTTATGAAAGATAAACCCTAAAAGTTTAAAACTAAAAGCTAACTAAAAATTTAAAAAAAAAAAGTTAAAGTTTAAAAAAAAAGACTACAAACCTCGGTTTAACACCCGCGAGGTCAATAATAGTGTGATTTGGGATTCCGCAATTTCAATGAAGTGATAACGAAATATAAAAAACGATTCCTATACGACATTTAATCAGGCATTTTATGACCTAAGAATATTTATTTTCATGGAAACCTGTATTTTCCGAATGAAAAATGCAAATCAGTGAAAGCCTGTTTTCAAAATACGGCGATATTTGAATTTTTAGTTGGTTTGAATTATTATTAGTGTGGAGTTACAAAAACGTAATTACATTTGAATAAATATGTGTTATTGATAAACAAAATTAACGTTTGTTTGTAATATGTGTTTTAAAAATCCTGTTAATATCCAAATAATATATCAATATAAAACATAATCTATAGAATTATTGAATAGTCATTTAGCTCGATGACTGATTCAATTCGAACGTAAATGACATAAAATTCACTTAGGATAATGTTTTTTAGCACTTTCCAACCTAGTGCTTATGACTTCGGTTTGTCTGGCCGGATGGCCGTCTGGCCGTCTGTCCGTGCTCTAACTCCCGTAAATATGCTCGGATTGCTCTGCAATTTTTATATGTTATTGTCGTTATTTATGGCACGTTCCCTATTTCAACTGAAGTGTGTAGCACTTATAGTTTTCATACAGGGACACTCAAAATAATTCCGTTACATTGCGGTCTATGGGGAAAAATCATTTGCGGTTTATTTTAAAAATGTTTCACTATTGTAAACGCATTGAAATTTATATAGATCACTAAGATACATTATAAGAAGCTTAATATGGAATAGTAGGTGTATAGCACTTAGAGTTACTTTACAGGGACAGTCAAAATAATTCCGTTATATTACGTATATGGAGAAAAATCGTCTGCGGCTTATTTAAATAATGTTCCACTATTTTAAACGCATTGAAGTTTATATATATTACTAAGGTGCATTACCAGAGGCTTACTACAGAATAGTGTGTGTATAGCAGTCATCGTTCATTTACAGGGACACACAAAAGAATTCTCTACTGTCTGTTAACAATAATTCCTGGAAGTGCGTTTTAAGTTACTAAACGCGATTTTAATCTTAACTAGCTTTTTGTCTATTACGTGGTGTGTATAAATTCTGTAGATCCTATACAGGGCAGCACAAAAGTTCGCGAACACATTTCCGTTTATTGACAGAAACTCCAGAAGGAGAATTTAAACGGTGCTACGCGTTTCCTAACTAAACTAAAATTTAGCATCCTATGTATATATACAAATCTATAGATCATATACAGGGCTACATAAAAGTATTCGGATATTTTTCCGAATATTGTATATATTGAAAATTCCTGAATTACGTTTTTAAATATGTTATGCGTTTTCCAAATTGTTTACTTAGATGTCATCTTTCAGCTTATTAAACGGTAATGATTTGTAAAATTATTTTAGAAGCGTTGGAAAGTGCTACATAATCTATGCTTGACGCATGATTTTTCGTTCTTGTTTTTTTTTAATTTAACCTTTTAAACTGATTGAATAACATTTTTCAGGTCTAGTTTTTTTTAATAAGCAAATTATGAAAAAAATTTCAAATTCCTTTACATTTCAGTAGAGTGTTGTTCATAAGTATTTTTATAATTAGTTTTTCATATGTTGTGTAATAAATAAAGGATATATTTACGGGATAAAACTTATTTTTCTTTTCTAACTTTACCTGAAACCAAATTCAACAAGCAATACCATATAAATAACGCTCGAATATACTTGTGGATATAGTTAGGCGAATTGTAAAGGAAGAAACTGGATCACAGTGATATCAGTACCATCTTGAAAGAAAACTTTAATAGGTTACTACAAAAATAAAGCACATCCACAAACCCATGATAGTCTAATTCTACTGTATACGTTTTGGTATATTTCAGGACGAGAAATTATGAGAGTTTGTAGAAAAAATCATTCAAAGCGCACTACATAATAACTTTTCAGCCGACCCTGAATAATACCCTTAAATGTAATACTGAATATGTTAGATTTTAAATAATTTTACTATATGTAAATGCTTAACATACTATAATGCTTAATTTTAAAGGAGGGGAGGTTTATTTGGGTTTATGTTTTGTTTATTGTTTTATTTTTTAATTCATTATACATAACATTTTAGGTTTATTGGTTGTGTTTTTCAACTGTTAGGTATACAAGATATTGATTACTAGCAGAAGTTAGCAAACATTCAACAAGTAACGTTCTGACCAATATCCGCAACAATATTTTGACTCGATCCACTGTAAAGTCGTGGAAAAAAAACTGGACACCCCCCACTAACTCTGCAACAAATTATAGTAGAAGGAAGTGACTGGTACCAAACGATAGGAAATAAAGTCTACTTTTAAATGATGTATATAAAATTTGCTTAGGGGGCCATCTACATATAAAAACGCACCCAAACTTTGTTTTTTTCAATAGCAAGACCCCAATTTGACAACATATTCGAAATCTGCAGTTCAAACTATGCCTAGATACCAAATTTCATTAAATTCCTACGATTAGTTTCTGAGAAATTAATTACTTTATAATGAGCATATTTAATGGGCTGTATCCAAATTGAAGTTCGGTACTCGATTGTTGAAATGCTGCAGAATGTCACTTCTTTTAATGTATTATGTTTTACCGATATGACCATTTTACTCACTTAATAAGTTTTGGTTATTGTTATATGCGGTAAAATAATGTTTACAACTGTTGAATTATCCGATTTTAACCCCTTGGGGACGGGCGACACGTATACGTGACGCATAAGATGCTCAGAATCCTCGGTTTTTCCCACCAGTTAATTTTTATTGTAAGCTTTGCCTTATTATATCTTAGCATTTCCACGATTCAATTAGACGAAAATTTCTGTTTTGAAAAACCGGTGGTGAATTATTAAAAAATCTGTAATAGACGCTCGTCACGAAGGGGTTAAAAAACCATAAGATTATTTGTAATTAAAATAGTTTTAGAATATGTAAATGTTATTGGACTTTTACAGGTGCTTTTATAATGCTTTTTCTCAGATTTTGCATCTATTTAACTCGCCTTTTTTTAGTTTATTAGCAGAAACGTGATTAATATTGACAAATACAAATTTTAGAATTAAAAAAATAGTATAAAGCAGCGTAAGGAATCAAAGTAAAAAAGAAAAAAAACGCAGATAAATTATTTTTTAGTCTGAAAATAAATCCAGACATTGCTTTTTTTTTTTTAGTAGCGAGGGCGGGGGGGAGGTATTGTCTTGTTTCGAGATATGTTCGCAGGATTTATATTCCGTTTTATTTGAAGACCTAAAACTAAATCTATGTTATAAAGACATCTGAATAACTTTACATCCGTTATTCTCCTTCGGAATAGGGTTAACAATTCTATGATTAAACCTATTCTGGTAGTTCATTTGAAATTTTACAATTAAGTCATTAATGTCTCTTGGCAAGAAAACTTGCCATTTGACATTTATTATTATTATTATTATTATTATTATTAGATTTTTTGCACACTGCTAGCGATTGGGAAATAATCTTGCTTATCAGAAAACCATAAAAATAATTTGTAATTTTTTTTTCAATTAGCCTGTTTAATCGACTAGATCTAAATACGAAAGTTATAGAAGAAAAAGTTTAATTATTTTAAGTTCGTTATTAATGGAATAAAAACTGAAGATCCATACATATTTGTAAAGATTACAATTTTTGATTGATATACAAAAGTGAATAAAAGTTTAAATTAGCATTTTTAAGTAACAAACTAATACTTTCGCGGTAATATTTTATCTAACAACCATTTAGTGTAATATTGCAAACAATTTAACAAGATTTGAGTAAATTGAAGTAATAAGTATAAATATCTCAGTGATTATAATGTTTATATATTAAAGGTTTAAATGATGTAAATTGTTTTTGACCAAAATTTTAAAGATACCTAATGCAAGAATTATATAATTTTTTTCTCATAAATGCATCACTATTTAAATTTACACACTAAAAGCACTATTTAAAAAGAACAGAAATCATTTGACGAGTCCTACTATTTTGTGGAATACATTGAAATGAATAATTACGTGTATACACCACGAAATTAGCTTTGCTCTCAGAAATTTTATGTTAATTTGATCTTCACAGTTTTTTGAATATTTATATGAACAAGTATATAATTTTATGGATTTCATATGTTCTAAATCCGTGTTTCAAAATTAAAGATGTAAAGCAAATAGAAAGATTTGTAATCATATTGTATTTTTCACCTAACATTATTAAATTATACTATGTTTTCTGTCTTATTCTCCAAATGCAAACATGATCTACAAGGACAATCTGGCCCACATAATAAAACCTAAAATCAACAGTGGAAGCAACATTATATATATATATATATATTCATAATACATTCTATCGTCTCTTAGTTATATATGCTCACTTGAAGTTGCAAATCAGCTTTAATTTGGTTAGAAGATATATAGGGATCTACTGTATAGCCATTGAAACAACTTCTCGAGCTTGGCTGTCTGATAAGATCCTTGGCCGACCACTACTACAAAGACGGTTTATCAAATTTGTATTGCTAAACATAAAAAAAAATTACCAGTAATGTAAACTAAATTTATATTTAAATAAATTGAATGTAAATGTAATTTTTTTTTCGCAATAAACTACCAATATAAAGCGTACCTCTTAATCCATGTTGAAACAGTTTGAAGAGACATTTGAAAATGCCTAGCTATATAACGAAAACTTCTTCCAGCTTGCCACATGCCAATCATTTGGCCTTTCGTTGCTTCAGTTAATTATGGGGCCATTTTGTTTCAGCAAATACTCTACGCATATGCATTTATAAGAAACTTCACTTCAAACATATATACTGCAGAAAAAACAATATAGCTTTATTAGACTAGAAAAGAAGCTATAAATCCATTTAAAGGTAACAAAAATGATTAAGTTTTTTCTAAGGTAGAGCTGATCATATTTTTCTAAAATGAGCTTTATTAATTTAAAAATAAAAGCGAACCTATTTTCCATAAATGACGTAAACATATATCTCATGCAAATACGTTTTACGTAATTTTAATGAAAAATTTTAAAGAAGACATTGAAAAAGTAAAAGAAATATATATATATGTATATATATATATATATATATATATATATATATATATATATGTGTGTGTGTGTGTACTAATAAAGGCTGGGGTTCTGGTGCCTCGCTATCTTATATCTTACTACAATCACAGGTCGTTGTCAGGTTTGTTGTGCTCCCGCGATCATTCACCACTTACGCTTCAGTTTAACCCTTTCCGGCACAGACAAATTCTGTTAGTAAAATGAGAAATTGCTGACTGACACCGGAAATTACAAACGACTTTTTTTTAGAAAATATGAACTCCTTATTTTAATCTTTCATTATAGAAACAAAATTTTATTAAAATTTTCTTGGTGCCGTATGCAAGTTTGGAATTAAAATTAGGTGTGCCAAGAGTGGGACCACTGTGCCGGAAAGGGTTAAGCTAGCTTTCAATTTAACGTAAGATCGAGAAGCATTGAAATACGGTTTACGTATTGTTTATATTGTAAGACAGACGTAATCTATAAGTTTATCAAGTCACTATAATCCCAGCCTATGAGTATAATATTTTCTCAAACAGGGATGAGAGCGCTCCGACCCGAATATTGATTCTTACCACTAAATTTTAATAGTATTCTCCAACGCAATGAATTTCAGAAATTTCGTCCTTGAATAAGGTAACAAATACTATTAAAATTTAGTGGTGTCAATCGGGATTTCGAGTCGGAGCGCTTCCATCCCTGTTCAAACTATGCTTTAATGCACATCATAGACGGCCCCTTAAAGCAGCAACTTGCCGTTTTTTAAGCATAATTTGAAAACTACTTGGAAGAAAAATTTTATATTTTGAATACACATAAAGCAGGACATAATAAATATAAATCCATCAAAAAAATTGTAGGTTGCAATTCATAATTTTTTCGAATATTAATTTCATAATTCATAATTCATATTATAAAATTTTAAAAATTAAAAATTTTACGTAGTTATGTTTGGGTTTTTGCGTTTTATAACCAAACAAAACGTTAGCACATTAGGATTATAATTTCAGGAGATATTAATAAAAATATGAAAATATAATTTAACATTAGAAGCTCTAAATTTTGAATGTTTATAACTCGAAAACTTATCATCCAAATGACTTAAAATTTTGTATCCAGGCATAGTTTGAACCGAAGATTGAAAATATCATGTCAAAAGTGGGTGTTGCCATTGAAAAAAAACAAAGTTTAGGCTGGTTTTAATATGTAGATGGACCCTTAAGCAAATTTTAGATACATAATTTAAAAGTAGACTTTATTTCCAATCGTTTGGTAACAGTCACTTCCTTCTACTACAATTTGTTGCAGAGTTAGTGGTGGGTGTCCAGTTTTTTTTCCAAGACTGTACATCAGTGAGACAGGAAGTAGCAATTCAAATAGATTAAGGCTTATTTGGTATTATTTTAACACTGCCATTTTTCGATACAAGTGACCAGTTTTCACAGGCAACTATGAAACACTTTCCGCATTTCTAATTATAATAACCGCTGTTTTAATGAATCACGTTTGTTGAATAGCATATATTGGAATAAAAAGTTGAATCCAATTAACATAAAATTACTATTATTGATTTTATTTTTGAATGATTTTATTCATAAATACGACTAATTTGATCAACCATTGACTTATTTAAGTCGCTTTAACTGATTTCGTTTTTAGCTCTGGGAGGAGTGTTTTAACCTATCTCTCTTACAAATTCCCTTTCTCTGCAATATTGCGTTGTAGTCTAAGAATAATGCTATTCTGTAAAATGTGGTTTCAGCGAATCAAACAATATAAAATAGTTAAATAGATACTGAATATGCAATAACATCGCTTTGGGAAATGTTCACATATTTCCCCCTTGATTCAACATATTTGCTGTATGTTAATTATATTTACAACTAATATAAGATAAGTTAAGCTAAAATGACTACATTTTAACATTTTAAAAGTTCATAACAAGTGATTCTTAAATATTTATGTCTTGTGTACATCTTAAAAAATTATTTGGACTTGGAGTACCTCTTAAAATACCCAATAAAATTAATGAATGAACATAAACAAGTATTACTTTTATTTTAAATTTAATATAAAGTTTACAGTTAGGAAATTCTTTAATGTGGCGAATCCGCCTATTTATCCTTGAATATTAATCGAATTTTCTGTATTCATTTTTTTAGGTCTGGTTGTTAGTCGTATTCATAATCAACTATGTTTTTAGATTGTGTTTTCAAAATATTAATTTCAAACCTTTTCATTATGTATTTTTATTAACTTTTATATCTACCGCGAATCTTACAATGATACCGGACTACTATGATTTATACAGTAACCTAATTATATTAATAATAAAATATCGTCAATTAATAATCTGTTGAATATTTCGAAATATTACGACTTTGTAATCTGCTATATTATGGGGTAATAGTCCGGTAGGCAGCGTCACACTTTGGCACCAATTTTATCTTCTATGATTTTTGTTTACGTTTTAGATTAGATATCTAGTCAGCTGGAGCACTAACGTGGGGCTTAGAGAAAACAACATCACACACTGTGCTGCAATATGAAATGAATGACAATCCAATTACGTATAACGTCTCCTAGTTGGGACAACATCAGGAATCGGATGGGCATTCATTTCACATTGTAGAAAGTTGTAAGATGTTTTGGGAATAGCCACTCGTCTTTGTGATATTCCTATAAATGCGTTTTAATGAATATGTGTTTTTGTGAATTAATATTTATGTTTTTAGTTGATTGGTTTGTTGATTTTTATGATGGCTGATTATCTACACGAGGGATATAGGCTTTAGGGGGGAGTGCCCTCCATGGGGTTTTTTCTAAGGGATCATAACCCATATTTACGGCAAGGTTCAAAGAAAATCACGAAAACTGCGAAAAGTTAGGTCGACGAGCACGACAGGGGTTCAGGTTTATTTGGAATAGCATTTTGGTAATATTATAGTAATATAAAAAAATATAACCAGGAGATTCAACGGAAACCAATCTATCATGATTTCTATTTCAATTCGGTCGTAAACCAAACTCAATTCACTTATGATAACTGTTTTATATTAACCTGTTAAATTGATTGAATAAAATTCTTCAGGCATAGTGTTTCCTACCAAGTAAATGATGAGTATGTTCACCGAATTCCTCACAAGTCGGCGAAATTCTGCTTTATAATCAAAGTCCTTAATATGTGAAATGACAAATTCCGCATATTTACAGGATGGAACTTTTTTCTTTCTGACTTTACCTGAAAGCAAACTCGCTAAGCAAAATGATATAAATAACGCTCGAATAAACTTGTGGATATAGTTATGTGATTTGGTGAGGGAGGAAACGAATCACAGTGAGATCATTTTCAGCATGAAGGAAAACTTTAATAAGTTTCTGCTTCTAGTCTGGCAAATAATATAAAGCCGCGAAGGATACGAAAATAACTCAGATTAGTTTTTTGATTTTTAGATATAAGCTATTATCATTGTTAGATTAAAGAAAGGAGTAGTTTTTTGGAGTCTTAAATTTTTATTCTTTAGCTGGTGAATATTTCGAAGATTTTAAAAGAAATATTAAAAAATATATATATAATTCATGAAATTTTTCAGTGATATTCATAAGTTACTACAGATAATATTTATATAAAGTATTAAATATCTAATATAAAAAAAATATTTTTGTACATTTTGCAAATTAGTCCACGGCTGTTAACTTTATTGATTTCAGTGCTTTTCTAATATTAATTTCTGAAAGTTAACCCCTAAAAGTTTAAAACTAAAAGCTAACTAAAAATTAAAAAAAAAAGTTAAAGTTTAAAAAAAGGATTACAAACTTCGGTTTAACACCCGTGAGTTCAATAATAGTGTGATTTGGGATTCCGCAATTTCAATAAAGTGATAACGAAATATAATAAACGATTCCTATACGACATTTAATCAGGCATTTTATGACCTAAGAATATTTATTTTCATGGAAACCTGTATTTTCCGAATGAGAAATGCAAAACAGTGAAAGCCTGTTTTCAAAATACGGCGATATTTGAATTTTTAGTTGGTTTGAATTATTATTAGTGTGGAGTTACAAAAACGTAATTACATTTGAATAAATATGTGTTATTGATAAACAAAATTGACGTTTGTTTGTTAAATGTGTTTTAAAAATCCTGTTAATATACAAATAATATATCAATATAAAACATAATCTATAGAATTATTGAATAGTCATTTAGCTCGATGACTGATTCAATTCGAACGTAAATGACATAAAATTCACTTAGGATAATGTTTTTTTTTTTTTAATTTAACCTTTTAAACTGATTGAATAACATTTTTCAGGTCTAACTTTTTTTAATAAGCAAATTATGATAAAAAAATTTCAAATTCCTTTACATTTCAGTAGAGTGTTGTTCATAAGTATTTTTATAATTAGTTTTTCATATGTTTTGTAATAAATAAAGGATATATTTACGGGATAAAACTTATTTTTCTTTTCGATCTTTACCTGAAACCAAATTCGACAAGCAATATCATATAAATAACGCTCGAATATATTTGTGAATCTAGTTAGCCGAGTTGTCGATTGAGGAACTGGATCACAGTGATATCAGTTCCATCTTGAAAGAAAACTTTAATAGGTTACTACAAAAATAAAGCACATCCACAAACCCATGATTGTCTACTTCTACTGTATACGTTTTGATATATTTCATGACGGGAAATTATGAGAGTTTGTAGAAAAAGGCATTCAAAGCGCACTACATAATAACTTTTCAGCCGACCCTGAATAATACCCTTAAATGTAATACTGAATATGTTATATTTTAAATAATTTTACTATATGTAAATGCTTAACATATTATAATGCTTAATTTTAAAGAAGGGAAGGTTTATTTGGGTTTATGTTTTGTTTATTTTTTTATGTTTTGTTTATTTTTTTATGTTTTAATTCATTATACATAACATTTTTGGTTTATTGGTTGTATTTTTCAACTGTTAGGTATACACGTTATTGATTACTAGCAGAAGTTAGCAAACATTCAACAAGTAACGTTCTGACCAATATCCGCAACAATATTTTGACTCGATCCACTGTCCATCAGTGAGACAGGAAGTAGCAATTCAAATAGATTAAGGCTTATTCGGTATTATTTTAACACTGCCATTTTTCGAAACCAGTGACCAGTTTTCACAGGCAACTATGAAACACTTTCCGCATTTTTAATTGTAATAACCGCTGTTTTAATGAATCATGTTTGTTGAATAGCATATATTGGAATAAAGAGTTGAATCCGATTAACATGAAATTACTATTATTGATTTTGGTTTTGAATGATTTTTTTCATAAATACGACTAATTTGATCAACCATTGACTTATTTAAGTCGCTTTAACTGATTTCGTTTTTAGCTCTGGGAGGAGTGTTTTAACCTATCTCTCTTACAAATTCCCTTTCTCTGCAATATTGCGTTGTAGTCTAAGAATAATGCTATTCTGTAAAATGTGGTTTCAGCGAATCAAACAATATAAAATAGTTAAATAGATACTGAATATGCAATAACATCGCTTTGGGAAATGTTCACATATTTCCCCCTTGATTCAACATATTTGCTGTATGTTAATTATATTTACAACTAATATAAGATAAGTTAAGCTAAAATGACTACATTTTAACATTTTAAAAGTTCATAACAAGTGATTCTTAAATATTTATGTCTTGTGTACATCTTAAAAAATTATTTGGACTTGGAGTACCTCTTAAAATACCCAATAAAATTAATGAATGAACATAAACAAGTATTACTTTTATTTTAAATTTAATATAAAGTTTACAGTTAGGAAATTCTTTAATGTGGCGAATCCGCCTATTTATCCTTGAATATTAATCGAATTTTCTGTATTCATTTTTTTAGGTCTGGTTGTTAGTCGTATTCATAATCAACTATGTTTTTAGATTGTGTTTTCAAAATATTAATTTCAAACTTTTTCATTATGTATTTTTATTAACTTTTATATCTACCGCGAACCTTACAATGATACCGAGCTACTATGATTTATACAGTAACCTAATTATATTAATAATAAAATATCGTCAATTAATAATCTGTTGAATATTTCGAAATATTACGACTTTGTAATCTGCTATATTATGGGGTAATAGTCCGGTAGGCAGCGTCACACTTTGGCACCAATTTTATCTTCTATGATTTTTGTTTACGTTTTAGATTAGATATCTAGTCAGCTGGAGCACTAACGTGGGGCTTAGAGAAAACAACATCACACACTGTGCTGCAATATGAAATGAATGACAATCCAATTACGTATAACGTCTCCTAGTTGGGACAACATCAGGAATCGGATGGGCATTCATTTCACATTGTAGAAAGTTGTAAGATGTTTTGGGAATAGCCGCTCGTCTTTGTGATATTCCTATAAATGCGTTTTAATGAATATGTGTTTTTGTGAATTAATATTTATATTTATTTAGTTGATTGGTTGGTTGATTTTTATGATGGCTGATTATCTACACGAGGGATATAGGCTTTAGGGGGGAGTGCCCTCCATGGGGTTTTTTCTAAGGGATCATAACCCATATTTACGGCAAGGTTCAAAGAAAATCACGAAAACTGCGAAAAGTTAGGTCGACGAGCACGACAGGGGTTCAGGTTTATTTGGAATAGCATTTTGGTAATATTATAGTAATATAAAAAAATATAACCAGGAGATTCAACGGAAACCAATCTATCATGATTTCTATTTCAATTCGGTCGTAAACCAAACTCAATTCACTTATGATAACTGTTTTATATTAACCTGTTAAATTGATTGAATAAAATTCTTCAGGCATAGTGTTTCCTACCAAGTAAATGATGAGTATGTTCACCGAATTCCTCACAAGTCGGCGAAATTCTGCTTTATAATCAAAGTCCTTAATATGTGAAATGACAAATTCCGCATATTTACAGGATGGAACTTTTTTCTTTCTGACTTTACCTGAAAGCAAACTCGCTAAGCAAAATGATATAAATAACGCTCGAATAAACTTGTGGATATAGTTATGTGATTTGGTGAGGGAGGAAACGAATCACAGTGAGATCATTTTCAGCATGAAGGAAAACTTTAATAAGTTTCTGCTTCTAGTCTGGCAAATAATATAAAGCCGCGAAGGATACGAAAATAACTCAGATTAGTTTTTTGATTTTTAGATATAAGCTATTATCATTGTTAGATTAAAGAAAGGAGTAGTTTTTTGGAGTCTTAAATTTTTATTCTTTAGCTGGTGAATATTTCGAAGATTTTAAAAGAAATATTAAAAAATATATATATAATTCATGAAATTTTTCAGTGATATTCATAAGTTACTACAGATAATATTTATATAAAGTATTAAATATCTAATATAAAAAAAATATTTTTGTACATTTTGCAAATTAGTCCACGGCTGTTAACTTTATTGATTTCAGTGCTTTTCTAATATTAATTTCTGAAAGTTAACCCCTAAAAGTTTAAAACTAAAAGCTAACTAAAAATTAAAAAAAAAAAGTTAAAGTTTAAATAAAGGACTACAAACTTCGGTTTAACACCCGCGAGTTCAATAATAGTGTGATTTGGGATTCCGCAATTTCAATAAAGTGACAACGAAATATAATAAACGATTCCTATACGACATTTAATCAGGCATTTTATGACCTAAGAATATTTATTTTCATGGAAACCTGTATTTTCCGAATGAGAAATGCAAAACAGTGAAAGCCTGTTTTCAAAATACGGCGATATTTGAATTTTTAGTTGGTTTGAATTATTATTAGTGTGGAGTTACAAAAACGTAATTACATTTGAATAAATATGTGTTATTGATAAACAAAATTGGCGTTTGTTTGTTAAATGTGTTTTAAAATTCCTGTTAATATACAAATAATATATCAATATAAAACATAATCTATAGAATTATTGAATAGTCATTTAGCTCGATGACTGATTCAATTCGAACGTAAATGACATAAAATTCACTTAGGATAATGTTTTTTTTTTTTTAATTTAACCTTTTAAACTGATTGAATAACATTTTTCAGGTCTAGCTTTTTTTAATAAGCAAATTATGATAAAAAAATTTCAAATTCCTTTACATTTCAGTAGAGTGTTGTTCATAAGTATTTTTATAATTAGTTTTTCATATGTTTTGTAATAAATAAAGGATATATTTACGGGATAAAACTTATTTTTCTTTTCGAACTTTACCTGAAACCAAATTCGACAAGCAATATCATATAAATAACGCTCGAATATATTTGTGGATCTAGTTAGCCGAGTTGTCGATTGAGGAACTGGATCACAGTGATATCAGTTCCATCTTGAAAGAAAACTTTAATAGGTTACTACAAAAATAAAGCACATCCACAAACCCATGATTGTCTACTTCTACTGTATACGTTTTGATATATTTCATGACGGGAAATTATGAGAGTTTGTAGAAAAAGGCATTCAAAGCGCACTACATAATAACTTTTCAGCCGACCCTGAATAATACCCTTAAATGTAATACTGAATATGTTATATTTTAAATAATTTTACTATATGTAAATGCTTAACATATTATAATGCTTAATTTTAAAGGAGGGAAGGTTTATTTGGGTTTATGTTTTGTTTATTTTTTTATGTTTTGTTTATTTTTTTATGATTCAACATATTTGCTGTATGTTAATTATATTTACAACTAATATAAGATAAGGTAAGCTAAAATGACTACATTTTAACATTTTAAAAGTTCATAACAAGTGATTCTTAAACATTTATGTCTTGTGTAAATCTTAAAAATTTATTTGGACTTGGAGTACCTCTTAAAATACCAAATAAAATTAATGAATGAACATAAACAAGTATTACTTTTATTTTAAATTTAATATAAAGTTTACAGTTAGGAAATTCTTTAATGTGGCGAATGCGCCTATTTATCCTTTAATATTAATCGAATTTTCTGTATTCGTTTGTTTAGGTCTGGTTGTTAGTCGTATTCATAATCAACTATGTTTTTAGATTGTGTTTTCAAAATATTAATTTCAAACTTTTTCATTATGTATTTTTATTAACTTTTATATCTACCGCGAACCTTACAATGATACCGGGCTAATATGATTTATACAGTAACCTAATTATATTAATAATAAAATATCGTCAATTAATAATCTGTTTAATATTTTGAAATATTACGACTTTGTAATCTGCTATATTATGGGGTAATAGTCCGGTAGGCAGCGTCACACTTCGGCACCAATTTTATCTTCGATGATTTTGGTTTACGTTTTAGATTAGATATCTAGTCAGCTGGAGCACTAACGTGGGGCTTAGAGAAAACAACATCACACACTGTGCTGCGATATGAAATGAATGACAATCCAATTACCTATAATGTTTCCTAGTTGGGACAACGTCAGGAATCGGATGGGCATTCATTTCACATTGTAGAAAGTTGTAAGATGTTTTGGGAATAGCCGCTCGTCTTTGTGTGCCACCTGACTATCAGTATATTTTTCCGTACTATCTAATCTATCATATATACCAAAATTTTCTACGATAAAATTGGTTATCAAAATGTTACTGCCTCCGGACTATAAGGAGTTTATTATTATTTTAAAAATATATTTATACGTGTTTCAAAATGGCGCACAATCTACAATTTCGCGTTAGGCAATTTTGAATTTTAAAAGATTAAGTGTGCAATATTTTGCTTTTACTTGTAATATTACGATTTTAAATGTAAACATTGTACAAACGATCTTAGGATATAACGAATAAATCTTTAAAGTATTAGAAATAAAAATATGCACATTTTTATAGTAAGTGCGTATGCCGTTATACTTATAGGGGGAACTTGGGATACTTGACCCATAGGGATACTTGACCTAAGACCTTTTTATCAGAATTAGGACGGTTTTGTAAGTTGGAAGTGGCATCACTTCTTTTCTTTCAGGTTGCTGACCATATGATGAAAATAACAATTGAATCATTTAATAAGTTTTTAAACTATCAGACAAAATATATTTTCATACTCCAAAAGTAATTTTTTTGTGCTGTAAACTCTCAAGTTATAATTTTTTTTTTTGTTTAAAAGTAAGTTTTTTTTAATTGGTCATTTGTTTTGTACATGTTTTTAGCTACAATAACATGTATAATAGTATTAATTTACTTATTAGCAAATGGCTGCATTTTAGGGTTATGTAGTAAATATGCAACTTGGGACACTTGTCCCAAGTCACCTAGGGATACTTGACCCAAGGGATTAATACTATTCAAATGCATTTTATTTATTTAGTTAGGTTTTTTTTTCGTATAGATGTCCCAAAAATATAAAAGAAAAGAGGAGGCTAAACCCAGAGAGGTTATTCATTCTGGTATTTTGGAAAAATCTGTGGAAAAGGTACTGGAGGATGTCCGATATCATACAATAGCCAAAGAATTTGGTCTCTGTAGAAACATTTTAAGAAGGTATATCAGAAAAATCCAGAGATAGCAACCAACAAATTTTGTTCCATCATATAAAGCAAAGCAAGTTTTTAATGAAAAAGAAGAACTGTCCAACTATTTAGAAGTTATGACTCGCATAAATCATGGTTAGTCCACCAAATTAACTACCAAGATAGAATTATAAGTTCTGTGTTTAAATATGATTTCATATTTGGAGTTGATTAAATTGTTATTTTCGTATTCTGGAACTTGTTTAGGCACAGGATGAACTTTCAGACTGCTAATATTTTGAACTTTCTACAATAAAAATTTAAATTGGGCATATTAATGCTAGGCCTATGTAATAAAAATTAAAAGTATTAATTTTGTTTGACAAAAATATAAAAGTATTAATCTTAATGTTAATTTTGTTCTTATGTAAAAGTGTTTTGTTTATAATTTTAAATCATACCCCAAATCTATGACTTGGGTCAAGTATCCCTAATGGCTAGGTCAAGTATCCCTACACATTGGGATACTTAACCCAAATTGAAAGTTTTTTAATATTCATATTTTACCACCTTTACAATTAATACTTCGTAATAATAATAATAAATATTGTGCAATACTCCCTTAAGTTTATATAGTCTGCATTTACACAACCATAAGTATTGTAAAAAAAAAAAAAAAATCCAAAACTAACAACTGGGTCAAGTATCCCCAGTTTCCCCTATTTGTTGTATTTTAAACGCAAATTCTATATACGAAACGTATGTGGCGATTGACATTAAATAGTACCCGTCACTTTTTTTACTCAAGTACAGTACATACAGTATTACAGCTAAAATCATACAGAGATTCCAAAATGTTTTTATTATCCCGCAGCATAGCTAGCTGCCAAACCTGTGGATTTCTGGGTACAACTATTTCGTATCTTTCAGCTCTAAAATAATCTGCTAAAGGATATTTGCTCTAAAGTAAAATATTCCATTTGAACAAGAGTTGCTTTGACACCTATAGCCCCACAGGCTGTTGTCCGAAATGATCCATATATGTTTATTCACAGAAAGACATACAAGACTTCGACAATTTCATAAATCTTCTTGATGAGGACGAGATAGACAGAAGGAAATTTCATCACTGAAGAATTACTGCCGCCAACTCCACAAAGAGTGTGCAACGGAGTTGACGTGGGTCGAACCCACCGCCTTCTCCTATGTTCTCAAGCGAGCAGCGGAGTGGTGCCTTAATCACTTGGCCAAGGTGGGTACACAATGTTCCAAAGTAGGTGTTTACTCTTTAAATTGTTTTCCATTAAGACGGAGGTTTTAAACTCTTGGTTACCACGGATTTCTTTTCTGATTTCTTGTGTCTCTGTGTAGCCCCAGAATTTAAGTTTGAAATTCTTAAAATATTGAATAAAAGATATATAGTAAAACCTTTTACAAAGAAATCATTATGTAGATCAATCTTGTTTTCAACTGGAAAAAATTCATGGTTGCGACAAAGGAAATACCATAAAATTGTAGCTGTTTTGATGGAAATATGTCTAAATTGGAATTTTTTTAAGTGTGTAGCTTTTCTTTTTCAAGACGTTTTACTGTATAAACTAATGATACTGTATTTATTAACAGTATTTTTATTGTTCCTTGATTTTACCCGGAAGACTTTTCTCAAGTTCTAGATAAGTAATATAAAAATTACATTAAGCATGAGACCTTCGTGAGTTTTGAGAAAGGAAAAGTTTTACGATTTGCAATGAATATTGATTAGAATTGGATCGTTTCTTTTAAGCTCAACAGTTTATATTCAAAGCATTATATATAAATTATTTTTCTGTTTGATATAAAACATTTTTTTTTGTTAATGTTCATTTTAATGTTTGATTTTATACAAGTTACTCTAAGCAAGAACATTGTTCTACGAGAAAAAGTAATTTATACTAAACAAATGTCATCACCTAAAATTAAATTATATCTGAACTTCAATTGCTGATTTGCATCAATTAAACTGCATTAAGTAGACTATTGGTAAGCTAGAAACTTGGTAAATATGTAAAAATAGTAATGTGTGTTATGCGGCATTGAAAATAGGAATCATTTATATTACACAGCCATGCAAAGATTCGCGAAATATTTTCTATGCATTACGCATACACTTTTAAGATTGGGATGCTTTTATATTCAGCTTAAGAAATTGCGTTAAAGTAACTGTAATTAATTAATTACATCTTGTATTCAGCAAGGAAAAAATTACGAAGATTTATTGATAATCAAATTTCGTAAAATTTTATCATATAGAAATTAAGTAACCTTAATTTCCTAAAACAAACTTTCAAAGTACCACAACGAAATTTAAATCAATGTGCTACACCGCAGCATTTAACAATATACATCTTTAAAAGCAAAAATGGCAAATTAGTGATTATTAAATATGATTAATCAATCAATCAAACAATGAAACACTGATTAATTGTTATAAATTTCTTATTCAATAAAAACGGTAATCTTTAAAATTATTGATAATTTTAAAGCGGATAACGTGGCTGATTAATTTTAGTAAAGTTTAATATTCTTATTTCAAGTTTCTCTTAATTATGTGTTTATAATATATACTAGATGTGCGAGAAACCCATTTTATTATCCACGAGTATTCCATTTTAATTTCAGGACATATTTCGATTGTTTGGAGAAATAAAATAACATACATTTATTCTACATTTAGAAAAATATATACAAATTTATTTTTGTTAAATACTAAATTTCAAGCAATAAATTATATTTATTGTGTGCGTTAAAAATTCCCTAGATATATACTGAGAAAAATGACTCTTTCAAATCTGAGTAAATCGATGTTTTCATTTTGTTGAGAAACTTTTTGTTTCAAATATGACGACCGAATGCTTTCAATTATGAAATACCAGATATACTCATAATATTGAAACATACTCAAAACTGAGCACATAGACGTCAGTTCATACTCCCGCCAAATATCGTCAAACGTGGCGATATTTCACGTAAATTTGCAAACTTTGAGACTTTGTTTACTGCCAAATGTTCAACAACTTAATAACTGATTCAACCTATATTCACATTGACCCGTAATGACCCAAAAATCACACTTATCGAATTTTCTCGAACCTGTGACCTAACCCAATTGTCTTCTATTAACCCAAAACGGTAGGATACAAAATTTAGTCAAAATAGTTTGAGCCGTCTTTAACACTTTCCAACCTAGTTGAAAAGTGTTTATGACTTCGGTTTGTCTGGCCTTCCGCCGTGTGCCGTCTGGCCGTGTGCCGCCTGTTCGTGCTCTAACTTCCGTAAATATGCTCGGATTGCCTTGCAATTTTTATATGTTATTGTCGTTATCTATAGCACGTTCCCTATTTCAACTGAAGTGTGTAGTACTTATAGTTTTTTTACAGGAACACTCAAAAGAATTCCGTTACATTACGGTCTATGGGGAAAAATTCTTTTCGGTTTATTTTAATGATGTTACACAATTGCAAACACATTGCAATTGATATATATCACTAAGGTGTATTACAAGAAGCTTAATATGGAATAGGGTGTGGATAGCACTTATAGTTAATTTACAGGGACAGTCAAAAGAATACCATTACATTACGTCTATGGAGAAAAATCGTCTGTGGTTTATTTAAATAATGTTTCACTATTTTAAACGCATTGAAATTTATATATATATCACTAAGGTGCATTACAAGAGGCTTACTACAGAATATTGTGTGTATAGCAGTCATCGTTCATTTACAGGGACACACAAAATAATTATCTACTGTCTGTTAACAATAATTCCTGGAAGTGCGTTTTAAGTTACTGAACGCGATTTTAAATTTAACTTACTTTTTGTTTATTACGTGGTGTATATAAATTCTGTAGATCCTATACAGGGAAATACAAAAGTTCGCGAACACATTTCCGTTTATTGACAGAAACTCCAGAAGGAGAATTTTAAACTGTGCTACGCGTTTCTTAACTGAACTAAAATTTAGCATCCTATGTAGTATATATACAAATCTATAGATCATATATAGGGCTGAATAAAAGTATTCGGATATTTTTCCGAATATTGTATACGTTGGAAATTCCTGAAATTTTGTTTTCAAATATGTTTTGCGTTTTTAAAATTGTTTACTTAGACGTTAACTCTCAGCTTATTAAACGGTATGATTTGTAAAATTATTTTGGAAGCGTTGGAAAGTGTTGCATAATCTATGCTTGACGCATGATTTTTCGTTCTTGTTTACCTAACATTAGCTTGACCCATAGTGACCCTAAAATGACCCACTAATCGAATTTCCTCGAACATGTGACCCAGACCAATGTTCTTCTGATAATCCGAAACGATAGAATACAAAATTTAATCAAAATGGTTAGAAAGTGGTTAGTTTTTTAGATAAAATTAGAGTAACCCGTATTGACCCAATATGACCCACTAAACGATTTTTTCCGAACATGTGACCCATTCAATGGTCCTTTGGCGATTTTAGCTACTGCAATTTTTTTAATTTCTAAACATCGCACATTTTCAATTTTTACACCATTATATAGGGAATAAACTTTCATTCAAATGCAACTTGTTTGAAAACTGTATCTAAATTCATTGATTTATTAAGGCTTTTAAAATTATTTGCACGCATGAATTTTTATATTGCATTCAATGTTGCTATTATAAATTAATAAACGGTTACAGATAGTAAAAATAATGAATTTTGAGAAAAAAAAGGTCACATGAATAGGGTGCCTTCATATTAGAGTAACGATATACCGGATAAAAAAAACAATATTCGTTCATACGATTTTGGACAAAATTATACTTTGTAATAAGTTAAGAATTCAAAGGAATAACTGTTTAATTAGACCATAAACAATCATCGGATACTTTAATATATAAACAGAAGATATTTTTTCTGATATTGCATTTATTAATAATATATATATATATATTTCACAAATTTAATAAGATACATATAAAAAAGTTAATGTGAGTAGTCAGAAACAGTGTTTTAATTCACATTTCAGCAATAGTACAAAAAATGTTAACGATCATCGGGAAGTTGAAAAACCGAATATACATTAAAATTTGTTAATATCGCGATCACTATATCGCATGCATAAGATGGCGAATAATGAATATAATGAAAACAATACAAAGAATAAATCACTGGATGCAGGGATCTCGCTATATTGAGAATACCAAAAATATTCCTGAAATTCGTTAATGTCGCAATCACTATGTCGCATTTATTAACGCTTAGTACAAAAAAAAAAAAAAAAAATAGCCGGATGAATAACTATACCGCGTGTATAATCGCTAACCGCACAAGAAAAGCAAACATACATACAAAAAGAATCACTAAATGCAGAAACCTTGACAAATAAAAATATTAAGAATCTATTAGAATTAGAAAAAACATGGTTTTAGCCTATATTCTGTAAACCCGGAAGCCCGGGTTCAATTCTCTAGTATAATTAAAAGCACACTTAACCTAACAACATTTTATTATAAATTAGAACATTTGTTACTTGGTAAGTTAAAATAGTAAGGTAAAGTAATATATATAAGATAACAAAAATGGTAAGGTTGCTTTATATGTAAAAAATAAATTTTTTATTTACTTGTTTTCTTAAGAAAGAATTTAAACATACGTAGAAATTAATGATTGGCGATTCTATCAAAATGTATAATAAAAAGCGTATTTATATTTTTATATGGATTTTTTTAATTTACTTTTGTAAAAGCTATATTTATTTTCCAAACAAATTATCATGAATTTCAAATTTATATATTTTATACATATATGTTTTTTTTTTTAGATAAATAAAAAACGACTAATACGAAGAAATATTAATTAAATAGAATTTAGCTATAAGCTTGACCGTACTGAATTTAGATTTCCTGCGTTCTCCATTTAATTTTTCGTTTAGGAAGCGATGAAGCAGTTTATTTTAAATTATTCGACTGTAATTAGAGCAAATCTCACATTTAGCTTACAGACGCATTTCCCCTTTTAATGTTTTAATAAACACATTGTCTAAAACTGTATCTCAGATTTCAATGAGAAGAAATCATTTTATTTTTTTTTATTCTTCTAAGAAAGAGTTTAAAATCACGTTGGCAGTAAAAAGGAGGGGTCTAACAATATATACATGTGTACATTATAAGTTCCCTTGAGAAGTGAAATACTCTATTTTATTATATTATTTTAACAATTGCACAAATTTTTGTTTCCCTTTGTATAAAATTATTTTATTATTATTTGTTTACATGCAATATAATATTTCCATTAAAAAACGTAATACAGTTTTTTTATTTGTTGTTATGATTAATTTAATAGTAATTCTTTTATTTATTTAGAAAGGGCTAACATAAAAACATATATGGATTCAAAATTTCACCAGTTTAAGCGGAGCTTTAAACTTGACATCGCGAAATTCTAAGTGTACAGATACGATTTTTTTTAACCGTTTTCAATAATCATTTCCGGAAATGTTAAAGCAGTTAACTATACATCCAGAAAAATCAATTGATTAAAACTACAAAACATGTTTTGTTGAGCACATTTTGGTTGTTTTAGCAAAATTCAAGTAAAATTGAACCATTTTACTTCAACTAACAAAACATTTTTTGCTGACGATACAAAAAATGTTTTTGGAATTGCAAAAAAAATTTTTTTTGTTGATTCAAAAAAAATTTTCATTTACCTATATTTAAATAAAATTTTTGTTTAAATATAGGTCAAAGAAATTTTGTTTGAATCAACAAAAAATGGTAGAAGTAAAATGGTATTCAAGTAAAATGGTTCAATTTTACTTGAATTTTGCTAAAACAACCAAAATGTACTCAACCAAACATGTTTTGCAGTTTTAATCAATTCCTTTATCTTAGTGTAATTAGATTTTAATTAGAATAGACAGGGAAGATGCATGTCCCATCCTAATGATTCAAAAGAGACAATGCGAGAATTTTATGATTAATTTTTCATGTTATTTTATGATGTATTTAAATGTGTCTCATTTAACAATATTTTACACTAAACTAGAATATTTAGTATTTGGTAAGTGGTTACACATATTTTCTCAACCTCTTATATTCTTAAGAAAGCCTGGTAAATAAAGATTAGAATTCTAAAAATTATAAAGTTTTGCTGCGCAGGGCAGTACACAAGTCTCTAAATTTATGATTTTCAATTTTAATTTTTAATTGTTTTTTTCTCTTTAACAAAAGATGTAAAAACATTATATATGTATATATATATAACATATATATATATATATATATATATATATATATATATATATATATATATATATATATATATATATATATATATATATATATATATATGTATACATAGATAACACCTTTATATATTTTATATTACGTATTTATTCTTTAAAAACCTAGTTCTATCAAAGCTTTTAATTGACTCAAATGCATAAATTTATTTACATATATTATCTTGCGTATGTGTATTTAAATCAATAAATCAAATGAATGTACGTAATTAAAATTCTGCAAATTAAAGTTGAGTTTTAATCTTAACACCATAAAATCCTTGGGGTATACGCTGTCACTGCTTTCGAGTGGAATTGTGGAAATACTTCATTATAGGTAACCAGAATTAAAACATCGGTGACGTTTGGCAGAAAATTGAAATTTCAACCTTAATTTTTTAAAGGGACATTGTCTGAAGCTAATTTTCCATTCGCATGTCATTTCATGATATAATTAATTGTGTTTCATGTTGCAATATTTTACGATGAAATATAGTTGATTCAATTAAAACTGGTAAGGAATATTTTTTTAATTACACTTACTAAAGAAGAATTTATATTTACATAGCAAATAAATAACAAGTATTCGAAAACATGTATAAACCCAAATTGACAAATTTGATTGAGAAATAAGGATATAAATCTCTCCGCAAATTTTATTTTTTATTTTGAAATTACTTGCTTTTTCGCTTAACAAAGAACTGTAATGAAAGCTATATTAGGTAGCTTTCATTCCAAAAATAGAAAGCTACCTATTGCAGCCATTCGGATGAAAGCAAATCCGGAAAATGTCAGTATATTTTCAACGATCATGACCCCCAGACCAGCTTCAGGAGAAATGTTGACTTATATATATATATATATATATATATATATATACAATATATATATGAAAAATAATTATTAAAATAAATGATCAACGTAAAAATAGCACAAATAAAAATATATAAAATTGCAAACATCTGTTTAGGAGCCCCTTCAGCTCCATCATCAATGCCAAATTTAAAAGATTAAAAACTTATCCAAAAGTTTAAGCCATGTAGGAATGCTTGCGTCTCCACACGCGACCAAGATAGAATAGAATTTTGGCCATCTTTTGGTCTATCTTTGCCGTGCACTAACGGCACAAAGTTCAATCCACCTATTTTAAATATATAATCTTTGTCATACGATAGCGCTCGTACTTTTAAACCGATTTGGATGAAACTAAGCATATGTATTAAGCTCACCAATATCTCGACCAAGTTTGTTGGCCAACTTGGTGCGCCATCTTGTTTCAAAATGACGGCCACAAAAATATTTAGAACTATACACAATATACAAAAAAATTCAAAATTTAAATTTATATTTTGCTGATATGTAAGACCTTGATACAAGGATTCTGAAGCATATTTCGTTTGGCCTTTATCTTAAAAAAGAGCCGAAATAGAGCAGTATGACATTCTAGGGTGGCTGACATTTTGAAACAGGACAGCAGATTAAAAAAAATGTTAATTTATGAGATTTATTTTTGCGTTTTAGTGAACGTGATTTCTCGCAAAATATTATCTTTCATTGTTGTAATAATTTTCCCAATCATACGCATAAAACTATATTCATATGGTTTAGAGTCAAATTCTCGTCAAGCTTGGCGATACTTGGCGAAACATCGTCAGATCTGGCGACAAAAAATAAGTCTCCATAAATGAAGGCTATAGCTGACTAACTTAGCGAATTTCTTATTCAAATTCAGCATTAACGAATCTTCTGTACGGGTTTTTTTGCATTTTAGCTTGCTGATTTCGAGTAACATTAGCTAAAATTTTAAAACGAAGATACAGGAAAGCTACATTTTCCTCCCGGTACAGGCCGGAAGGACTTTTTAATTATGTAATGATTCATTTACAATCGTTAATGATTTTTAAAGTTATGAAATTTATGAATCGTTTGTCTCGTTTATGTATATATAATATGAATCATTTGTCTCGTTTATATATATATGGCCAACAAAGATACAAATTTAATATTCCGTTAAGTTTTAAGATTAACAGCAGAAATTCTTTGGGGTCTACGTTCTATTTACTCACTGTTTTAACTCACCACATCCTACAGAAAATGAGGAAGCTGTTGTCTTTAGATAATTAGACTATATTTAGAATAGCACTGACATTTAGCTGACAAGCGCATTTCCCATCTAAAGGTGTTAATAGAGGTTTATTCAAACTAATCCATTATGTTTCATACCTGTTCATGATATTATTATATGTATTTCATGTCTCAAAATTTCAGAAAAAGAAAAAGTCTCTTTTTAACGTGTATATATCATAATTTTTTGAAAGCACTGTTGTTCTTGAAACATGCATAATATTTTATTTTTTAAGCGCATAAAGACATATTTCTAATTTTAAGAAAAAATACACATCTAAATTAACATTCATATCAAATATATCATAATATTTGAATTTCAAATAACAATACAATTCTCATTTAAAAAATAGTTTTCAAAAATGTTGCTACAATGGTGATACGCCGAATCCGTATTTTTAAACAAAAATAATGACATCAAAACATTTTAATATTAATAATTTACTGTACATAGTTCCACATAATTTTCCGTTCTTAAACTAAGTAATGGACAAAAGTAGTTCGGCAAGCATTCATAATAATCATTATTCCTGTTCTTTCTTGAAAAAAGTTTAAAACTTAAAAGTTCATTATTTTTATTATTAATGTTTGGAAAATGCGTTTTATTCTGAAAACAGCAGGGATAGTGACTTGACGCAAGATCATTCCAATAACCAAAAATATGAGGTAAGAAATATCCACATTTATGAGCGGATATTACATAGTTATGTTGTGTCTTTTCTATTTTTGTTTAAATTGACCCTTTGTGTATTATGTCCAAATTGTTCTAATGTTACACATCGTATAAACCACTGAAATAATTTCCACATAATAGATTTATGTTAATCCATTTTACATAACTTTTAAAGCGAACAATATGTATTTATTGTCACCGGAAAGAATTAAGAGCTGTTAAGTATTTTTAAGTCAAATATTTACCAAAAAATTCAATGTAGGGTAATTTTTAATCTATGATTTCTACTATATTTCTAAATATGTCAACTTTTTTTTGTTTTTATTAATTTTTATCACATTATAGCATTTTTGTATTATTTTGTATTATTTTATAGTAATTTGTGTATTAACTTATAGTTCGTATAGTATTTATTTCGTTTTAATTTTACATCGTATTTGGCTGCCAAAATAGTCCTTATTACAATTATTATTATTATTATTATTTGGGTTTTTTTGGTTTAACTTTGGGACTAAATGTTCGATGTGTTTTCACTGTGTTCGATATAATTCCTTCCTTTTTTCATCAGACGCACGTTTGGAGTTAGGTACTCTATATATTTAAAACGTGCATCGTTCTATGATCTAAGTACTTACTGTTATAAGTCTCGGAACGTTAAAAACAAGTTTTACTCTGAAATTTCCTATAAAACCTCTACCTTTCTCAACATAGTATGATCTGTTTTTTTTCTAATTACACGAAAACCGAACTTGCTAGAACAATGTAATGGACATTTGCTGGTAATCAGTCTGTTAAGTTTTTTATCGCGAATTTCTCTAATTTCTAACTCACCAGAGAATTTTTTTACATAAGTTTGATTTATAACAGCTGTCATATAACACTATACCTAATTTTATTTTAACCATTCTAAAATGGGGTATAGTGTAAAAAAAAAGAAAAAAACTATGACCGTGAATGCGGTTTCAACATGTAGGGCTTTCTATACAAGTATACAAAATCGGAGTATCTGTCTGTGATTTTCAGAAAAACACTTATTTCTAAGTTCATTTCACTATTAAAATAATTAAAAATATGAATTAAAGTTATTTTGTCTATATGTATATTTGTCCGCAAAAGGCTCAAAAACAGTTGCATTATAAACACTAAACATATCACAAGCAGATAGAAATTCTTTACGGCTACAATCAGCAGTTTATGGCATTCCGATATCTGAAATAGCTTTCTAGAAAACAGGAAACAACTTGGAGAATCATTAAATCAACCAATCTTTTAATACTAGATTATTTTTAACACAATTATTTCAAATTGGTAAAGCAATCATACAAGTTGTAATTTTCCAGCTGGATGAAAAATATCCGGTCCAGGATTCGAACCTGGGATCTCTTGGCTGAAGCCGCCACGCTCTACCAACTGAGCTATCCCGGTCGAATCCCGGTCGAACTGACTAACCCGGTCGTAGAGCGTGGCGGCTTCAGCCAAGAGATCCTAGGTTCGAATCCTAGCCCGGACATTTTTCATCCAGCTGGAAAATTACAACTTGTACAATCTTTTAATGCTTAAAAAATCGGGAACTAATCGGTCAATTTGAAAGAATCTTATGGAGGTTAAAAGGTGTTATTATGATCTAAAAACGATAATTATGTCTACAATCTGCAATTTGTCGTATTCCGACATCTAAAGCCGCGTTTCCAATGCCGCGTCCAAGACCCCTATGAAAGGCCATTTTATCTCCTGCATCATTTCCAATGTACAAACTGGTTTGAAAGTGAAACTAGCCTAGGCCATTTTTTTCCCGAAATCAGACCTGCAAGCGATTAGGTCAGTAATTCGGCTTTTACCCATGATTGAGTTCGGGTAAACAACAACCGCATTTCCAATGCTTTTTCCAAGACCCGTATGAACGGTCATTTTATTCTTTACACCATCTCCAATGCACAAACCGGTTTGAAGGTGAAACAAGCCGGGATTGTTTTTGCGCTTGCGTATGGAAACGGGTGCAAAATGGAAGCAGGTACGGTAGCCGCATATCCCCCCTCCCTAAAGACAAGAGCTAGTTTTATTTTAGAGTGATTGAAAACGATGCTTTAAAGAGTTTTTGATAAAACAGGGAATGATCGAGGGAATAATCGATCAACCAATCTTTCAATGTTCAAAATATCCTCTTTAATAAAAAGGTATGTATTGCTGACGACTGAGATTTTCGCTAATCGTTGCTACAGATTAATCTCGGAAAATAAAACATTTGAAATTCCTGTAAAAATTAATAGCTCAAAAAGTATTTGTCAGAAAATTGATAGACAAACTGCGTTAGAAAGGTAAAAATTGTATTTTTCTTGATATAAATTTCAAATCCAATGATTATGCCATTTTTCAAATATTGAATTTCAAAAATTACCAAGTTTTACATAGCGAAATCTTCACACCTAAAAAGATAATGATAACGGCATTGTGTCCTGACGTATGTATACTGACTATAGCACGAGTCACAAATTATAGTAGCCTTATTATTCTGTTAAAATATAAAATTGAATTATGATGTCGCGAGTGCATGATTTTTATTTAATTCTCGACGAGTACCATATGTTTGTCCACCTCAGTGAGGCATATCAATTTCATTATATTTGAAGTATTGGAAATTGTAACTTCATTTAAACTCAATTTGAATCCAACGGAAATGATTTTTCCCCATAGACACCATAATATAAACCCCATAGACACCATAATTTAACACAATTATTCATTTTTTTATGTTGACCAATTCCATAATAAAGTCTACAGAGAATTGGCCTAATTTGTCCTTAACAGCCCAAATTTTGTCTGACACATTAAAAATGTAATAACGCAATAGAGTTCGTATCGTTTTCAGAAACGCAGAAGGACATTCCATGTAAAGATCCATAGGGTTTTAAAATACAAGGTCAAATTCAAAGTCAATATTTCACTTGATTAAAGGTGCATTAAGAGAAATTGACCAGCGTAGCGGGTCTAGAAATAATTGATCAATTTTAGGGAATATTATGGCGATTTAGAGGTTTAAATTAAAATTATTAAATTATTGTAATATATATATATATATATATATATATATATATATATATATATATATAATATCTTTGAAAGATTAAAATATAAACTTAGAAAATTCAATATCTGCCATATTGCAAAACCAACCATGAAATTAAAAAGTGCAGTTTGTAAGAAAATAGACCCAATAGAACCATATCAACTATCAGGTGTTTATGAAATCCCATTCACCAGAGCAGAGGGAACGTTACAATATTATATAGGAATGACCACCAAAAAATTTCAAACAAGATTAAAAGAGCATATAGCTGATATCAAATATGACAGGAGTACTACAGCACTGGCACGATTTAATAGAACTGAAGCAATAGAAATTGATTTTAAAATAGTAAAATAATTTACCCATCAATACACCCATCCATTATCCGTGAATCCATAGAAATCTACATGCGTAACGCAAACATTTGCAACGAAACCGTTTCATTTGAATTGCCCAAAATTTGGCACGAGATTCTTTTCCGTTTGAAAAAGCAATAACGAAATATAATTTTTACGATTACAGTTGGCTACTTCAAGCACCTGCTTTTCTCTTTTTTTACATATTTGGATCTCGTGATTCGTGTCTTCAAGGTTATTTTTTCAAAATTTGCAAGAATATTTTTTATCATTATATTTTTCTTGAAAATGACGCCGAAATGTAGCGTTGAAACGTATGTTGAATCATTAAAAAGGTTTTTATAAGCCTTTTGTTATTTCTTTTAATCACTTAAGCATTTATCTACATTTTAATTTTAATTATATACATATATATATATATATATATATATATATATATATATATATATATGCTTATTGCTTATTCTTTTTAATTTTAAAACTGGATTGTCATTTATTTCCACAAAAACTCAAAATGCCTTTTATAATCCAACTAGCCGATCGCTTCCGTGTGGTGCCCATTTGTCTTCTGCAGTGTATATCCCGAACACCGCTTGAAGCCAAGAACGTACATTTTACATGCAAACAGAAAAATATAAATAAAATAGTTTAAACTATACAGAATATCTAATAAAAATTCCAAAAAAGCACGTAAATAATGATTTTGCGGCATAAATAATACATTTTTTTCATGAGCTCGGACTGAACGCGATTATCTAAGGGAAGGGAGTGATTTCAGTTAAAATAAAGAAAAATGGGATAGCCTGAAATACATGGCGATCATTTTAAATGGTCACTATGGTTTCACGCCCATAAATTGTTAATGTGGTGATCAAAATGATGGGGCATTATGTTCATCTCAGCTATATATCGTTAATACACCGATCCCTATAACAGGGCTCTGTGAATTTTGCGTGCAAAAATCGTTAAAACGACAGTCAATTTAACACAGTCCTGTGGGTTTTACGCCTATAAACTGATTATATGGCAATCATTATAATGAAGCCTTGCGCATACCCGAGCCCATATGTATGGCGATCAATATTTAAATCGCAAATCTTTACTCCCAAGAAAAGTATTTTTAGAATAGGGGGAAATGTACTACCATTTGTTCAAAATTGAAATCCGATCACTAAAAGACGAAAAGCGCAAAAATGATTTATAAAATATGAAAAAAAAATCCATGGAAAAATGTTACGCAAAATATCTAATAAAAAATCTGCGATAGTTGTCTTATTCGTTTAATCTTCCATAATCGAATTCATAATCGATGTCGGCGACATAATCGATAGCTCAGAAATCGATAAATACATGTTTAAATATTTTTTAGGGGATTTTTGATACTGAATTTCATACGTTCCAACCTAAAAAAGCTGCTGAGATATGGTGAAATGACCTAAAATTTTCGAACCCCAATTTAACCTACTTAGTGTTTGAATTTCTAAAACCGCTAAAATACATGTTTAACTATTTTTAGTGGATTTTTTATTCTGAATTTCACGATTCTACATAAAATTGCTGTTGAGATATGGATAAAAAAAGCAAATGAACTAAAACTTTCGACACCTAAGTTAAGTCACTTAGCCTTTGAATATCAAAAATCGCTGAAATATGTGTTTAACTATTTTTTTAGTAGATCTGTCAGCCTGAAATTCACGCTCTTACCTTAAACTACTGCTAAGATATGGTGAAATGACCTAAAACTTTCGAACTATATAATGTTAACCAACTAATGTTACCCATTTAACCAACTTAGTGTTTGAATTTCTAAAACCGCTGAAATACATGTTTAACTATTTTTAATGGATTTTTTATTCTGAATTTCACGACCATAAATAAAATTGCTGCTGAGATATGGATAAAACACGCAACTGACCTAAAACTTTCGAACCCTCAGTTAAACCACTTAGTTTTTGAATATCAAAAATCGCTGAAATAGGTGTTTAACTATTTTTATAGTAGCTCTGTCAGCCTGAAATTCACGCTCTTACCTAAAACTACTGCTCAGACATGGCGAAATTACCTAAACTTTTTGATCCCCCATTTAACCCTTTTAGTAGTTGAATTTCTAAAATCTCTGAAATATGTGTTTAACTTATTTTTAATAGATTTGTTATCCTGAATTTCACGCTCATACCTAAACCTGCTGCTGAGTTATGGCGGAAAGGCGAAGTAAAACTTCAACACCCCATTTAACCCCCTTAAGGGTTGAATTTTTAAATCGCTGATATATATGTTTAACTATTTTTTAGTGGATTTGTTATCCTAAATTTCACGTTCCTACCTAAAATTGCTGTTGAGATATGGTGAAAAGGTGAAATAACTTAAAACATTCGACCCTCCATTTAACTCCTTAGAAGGAGAATTTTCAAAAATCCTTTCTTAGTGGGTGCCTACATTGTATAAGGAACACGTCTTCCAAATTTCACTGTCCTAGGAGCAATGGTTAAGGCTCGGCGTTGTTTATGACTCAGTCAGGACGACATTTTCTTAAATAAGTATAGAGTGCGAGACAACAGATTGACTGTAAATAAGTCTTTAATTATAATTCCCAACTATGTAACATTTTGGTAGCATCATTCAACTTTTTAAATTAAGTTCATTTCTCCTCAAATAACTGGTGCAGCGAGTTAGCTAGAGTCATTAATGTTGTGTATAGGTATAGTAAAACGACTATGAACTGCACGATTTTGTATCTGAAGAACTCTTGCAGTAAATACCGAAGTTGGAGATCATTTATTGAAAACTGTTGGAGATACGCAAAAAACGATGAATTACAAAGTTGTGAAGCAGCATCGATTTAAAACGAATATATGTTTTGCGGACATGAATGCTATGAATTGAAATGCACATAATGCTAACTCTTCAAAGTCGTTACATGTTTTATTTGTGAGGTTTTAAATATTCGGTAGATTTATTGCAGATTTCACTATATACACTGCTCAAAACAATTAAAGGATATTGCAGTTTTAGGTGGATTTTGTATCTGGGAAACTTTTTAGCTGATTGATACATGGTCGACAGACATAGTAGGTTATATGAGAATAAATTACACATGTTTGGCAGAAAAAAATGCATTTTATTGCGCATTTGTGTACAAAAGGAAAAAAAAATACAATTTGTGCATATGAGAAAAAAAGAATAAGAAAAGGTGTTTTCTTCAAAGTAAATCATTTTCAGTAGGGGGTATGGTTTCCACGGGAGGCCAGCAACGTTGAACACCTTTGAGGCATGGACTCAATGAGGCTATTAATGACGAGTTGGGGTATTCCGCCCCACTCTTCCAGAAGAGCTCTTTCCAGTTCTTGGAGAGTTTGTGGGGATTGTTGGCGGCCAGAAACTCGTCTTCCTAGAGCGTCCCAAACGTGCTCGATTGGATTCATGTCTGGAGAACACGCTGGCCATTCCATTCGAACGATTCCTTCCACGAAAAGGAAATCCTCCACCAGGTTTGTACGATGTGGCCTGCAGTTATCGTCCATTAAAATGAAGTTATCTCCAATTGCTGCAGCGTAAGGGACTACAATAGATCTGAGGATCTCATCCCTATATCGGCGACCAGTCAGAGCTCCATCTCGAATGATGTAAAGGTCAGTGCACCCGTCAATGGAGATGCAACCATACACCAACACTCCTCCACCGCCAAATCTGACACTTTCGTGCACGAACGCAGGATTATTCCTACTGCCACGTTCCCTCCGGATGAAAATACGCCTATTATCCGGATGCACAGAAAAACGGGAGTCGTCAGAAAACAGAATATTGCTCCATTCATTTCTCCTCCAGTTGACATGCTCGGTTGCCCACTCCCTGCGGTCGCGACGATGCCTTGATGTTAATCTAACACATACCATCGGTCGGCGAGCATACAGACCTACAGCATGGAGCCGGTTTCGGACAGTCTGAGTTGAAATCGTGGTGCCTGTAGCCGAGCGAAGGCGTTGTTGGAGAAGAGTAGCGTTAATGTTTCGGTGTCTCCGAGCTGTTAACGCTAAATATCGATCTTCATTGGGCGTTGTTGCCCGTCTACGACCTTGCCCTGGTCTTCGGCCTGCACATCCACTCTCCAAAAAACGGTTCCAGATCCTGGAAATGACACTTTGTGACACTCCAATGGCTTGCGCTAATTCGGCTTGAGTTTGGCCCCCTTCTAACCTATCAACAATTCTCCAAGCTTCTGAATCTGTCAAATGACTTCGCTGAGACATCGTACTCATCGAAACAAAGCAATCACTGAATGACGATCATCCTTGTCTTCATTCTCTTTTATCCAGTTGAAAGTCAAATTTCATTCGTTGCCGCTGAAGCGACGTTTTTGACGTCGAACTCAAAATTTGCATACTCCACAGTTTGAAAACCAGAAAAATTTGCATTTGTGATTCTCTTCTTCTATTTTCGGCAAAAAAATTTCGTTTATATCTTTATTTTATATAAAACTTCAAATATCCTTTAATTGTTTTGAGCAGTGTATATATTTCCTTTTATTCAAACATTTAAATAAAAAGTAAAAATCATCGAGTGAGTTGAATGTATAATCTTTGAAATGTATAATAACTAAGATTAATTATCTATGCATTTCTCTCGCCTTTCGATAAATTCCGCATTATTTTAATGTTAAAACCAAAAGAATGTATTTTTATTCCAAATATTGTTCTTTTGGGGTGACAGTTAAATTACTTTTATGCAAATTAACTTCAAAATGGATTACAATTGAGAGAAAAATCTAAGTTTTCTGAAATATTCTTTTTCTATCAATGTCAATCAATATATGTAATCGTAAGTTTAAATCCTCTATTAATTTTATTTTAGAGGCTTTTTTAAATTTTCTGTAATTATTTAAATAAGAAACATTTCGAAATATAAGAAAAAATATATTAAAAATATTCTTTTAGTACTGAAATATCTTTTTTTACTATTTAAGAACGAGGTAATACTTTTCACATTCCAAGGCTTTGAATTATATGAAGTAGACGTCAGTTTTAATTCTTAATTTATCGGAGAAAAATGTAAAATTAGAGAATGAAACAAGGTTTTTTTTTTTTTTTTTAGATTATTTCCGGAAAACTAAAGATATATATATATATATATATATATATATATATATATATATATATATATATATATATATATATATGTATATATATATATATATATATATATATATATATATACATATATATTTCTTTTACGTAAAGTTGGACATACGTTTCGAGTATTTTAGATTTTCCCCGTTAAAATATATATATATATATATATTTAATAAGAGAGTTGAGTTTCACTATGGGCAGAAAATACGAAAACTATGAATAGTAAATTTATTGTTTGACCGTATTTCACGTAGCTTTCGAGAAATTAACAACGAATGTTATAAACACATATATACAGGGTTAGCAAAAAATAAGTTTCCCATTTCAGATGGCTCTAGAATACGTTCTATTGATCTAAATGGGATAAAATGTGAACTACAGATAATCCAAATGGTGCGCTTGCCATTTATTAAATAAGAAATAGTACAAAAAGCCGCCAATTGATGGAGCTGTAATACACATAAACCCTTTTAATAAGTTTGATAAATGTTAACTAATATAAAAAATAGCATTGAAACTGCTCAATATGTCCCTCTTTCATTTTCAACAATGTGATCTAATCTCAGAACCATAT
This sequence comes from Maratus michaelseni, assembly GCA_963931845.1. Lineage (NCBI taxonomy): Eukaryota > Metazoa > Arthropoda > Arachnida > Araneae > Salticidae > Maratus > Maratus michaelseni. The sequence goes on from OZ007592.1 coordinate 338,155,591, forward strand.
TCTCTACAACTGACCGGAGTGAGCCTGACGGAATGTGAAGAACATGGTGGAGAATCCTGTCCTTCAGTTCTGGTACTGATGCTGGTCTTTTATGGTAGATATTGTCCTTCAGGAAGCCCCCACAAACAAAAGTCGCTGGGGGTAATATCCGGTGAATGAGGAGGCCATGCTGTTAGAAAACGGCAGCTGATCACTCATGTGTCTGTGAAATGTTGTTTTAGCAATTGCTTTACACGACAATCAATGTGAGGAGAAGCTCTATGCTGCATGAAAAGGATGTCTTGAAAGCATCCACGCTGTTGAAGTTGTGTGATTACAAAATCCCTCAACATATCACGGTACCGTTGCCCTATGACGGAACATGTTTGGATTTCATTTGCAGTTATCTCTTCAAAAAATACGGTCCAATGATAGAAGTAGCTGTAACACCGCGCCACACCGTCACATTTTCAGGGTGCAAGGGTTGTTTCTTCATAGTGTGAAGGTTTTCCGTTGCCCAAATTCGACAATTGTGCGTGTAAATTGCACATTGAGGCAAAAATGAGCTTCATCAGTCCACAGAATATTCCATGCCCAAGTGACATCAACAACCATTCTAGCAAGGAACTCAAGTCCAAAAGTTTTATGAACCTCTGTTTACCCGTCCTGCAATAGGTGCACGGGCTTGAGTTTGTAGGGATAAAAATGCAAAATCCACTTTAATATTTTTCGTATAGTTGAATACGGTATATCCAATACACGGTAATCAACTGGCACACTCACACTACGATGCAGTGACTGACTGCAGGCTTCAACGGCCGCGGTAGCCACATTTTCGACGCTAGAAATCTGTATTTCCTTTCGTCTCTATCTGGAAGAATATCAAGTTGTCCAGTTGTTTCAAATTTATCATCGTGCGTAGGGCACATGGAGACATTGGACCTATGCGTATCTGCATCATACGGCGGAATTGTTTTACAGCTGCAACGGAGTTCTGTTGGTTCTGGTAGAACAATTTTAGCAATAGCACAACGTAGCACCCTCTTACAACGTAGTTATTATGTGCAGAAAAGTAACTAATGCTTGTTCAGAATCCGCCTTCTTCTTCTTATCCAAACAATAATGCTTATAGGCATGTGAGGTAACGCAAATGATGTTTCACATTTTCAATATATGGAAACAAATACCATTTGTGCTACAGCACCATCTATTGGTGAATTTTCATAGTATTTTTTTGTTTAATAAATGTAAAGATCATCATTGGAATTGTCTGTAGTTAAAATTTTATCTCATTTGTATCAATAGAACGCATTCTAAATCCTCTGAAGTGGAAATATATTTCTTGCTAACACTGTACTATTAAGGTCAACCTCTATACGCTATACACGTAAAAAATAAACAAAATCTTAATTTGATTATGCTGAAAATGACAGAAAACCATTTAACAAGAATGTAATATGTGTATAGCTAAAAATACTCATCGACTATTTCTAAAAGAAGCAAAATAAATTTTATGTTAATTTAAAATGGATTTAATTTTTGACGACTTTTAATTATTAGGATAAGGAAACCTCAACAGTTAATTTTTTAACAAGTTTTTCCTGCTTATAAAAGTAAATGCCAACATTTCAGTATTCTTCCGTAGTTTGTCCCAAATCAAGCATGTTTTAAAACAGAAAATGTATTTAAAGAAATGTCTCTTTTAATGAAAGTTAATAAGCAATTTTTTAACCGCCAAAGTATTTTAAAATCCCCACAGGCAACGTTTCGATAGCGATAAGTTTATTTTGCTCCGTGCGAATTAATTCTTTTCTGATTTGCACTGAGAAAATCAAGCTTATACACTCTCTAAACATATTTTGCGAGATATTTTACACTTTATTAACATTAATTAATCATTGTCTTAAACTACCATTAGTATTAGATCAAGATACTTTTATTGTTTAAATGTAAGCTTTGATGCAATTTGGCAAATATTATTTTGGAAAATATTTCTTAATAAAATGTTTGGCTTAAAACAGGATTGGATTGAATGTGATTAGGAAATAATAGTTATATATTAGGATCTATATTATAAATTGGTTTAGTTTTCAAATAAATTAAACAATTCTTTTTATAAAATATATACAAATAAAAATTAACAATAAGTATTTTTTAACTTTTTTTTTCGTGTATAGCAATTCGAAGAAAGTAAATAATTGTTGGATTGGTATACCTTCTTACTGTTAATAATAATAAAAAATGCAATTCTAATGTTGTTTAATTTCATTTGCATATTAATAGTATAAACTATAAAATAAATAAATAAATAAATAAATATTCTTCAGTCAGTTTATAATAACTATCATCGGTGAAGATATATTTTTAGGTTTGCTGAGTCTTTTTAAGTTAATGTTTCCAATTTCAAAGTGGGTACATTTGAGAACATAAGACAAATTCTCATTTTTGTGTAAAAAGACACATTGCAATTTTACACAGTCGCTTAAATCTGAATCCACGTATGGAGTTTTTGTGAAATTTTTCATGCAAGAGTAAATATATAGAGGTAACTTTGGCCGTAATATCTCATTTGCTGAGAAACGTTTCCTTAAATCAGAATTGTCTATAATATTATATCACTTATATTGTTAATTTAGTATTTGAAACTTATTAACAATACTGTTTTACAGGTGAGCTGGTCTAAGTGAATATTGACATACTTTTGTCATGTAGGTTGCCCTATTTTAGAAACAACACCAAAACTTTGCAGGTATACTGCACGTATGTTGCTACTTTATTATAAATTTATTATAATTTATACCTCTTAGTGTAGAATCCGCGGAATTTTAATAATAGAAAACTCTTACATTTAAGATTAACCTTTTAACCATTGAGTGAAATAGGCCTACAACTTGATAATACATCGAAATTAATTTTAATCATTTTCTAACACTAAAAAGATTAACGTGTAATTGTCATATATTTTAAAGGGATTTTTTTTTATTATTAAATTTTTATATTTTAAATCGAAAGTTTTCCTTACTAAAAAATGAATAACATTAACTTTGTAAACCTTATTCAAATTATCAAATAGTAATGGATAAAACTTTCATTTGGAATATATCTTCGTGTTTCACATATTTTATTTTAAAATTTTCCCAGGAAAATGTAAAGTGGAAAGAAAATAATTTCCAATAAAATTTTATTGAAAATGTTACATTCAAGAAAATAATGGATTACTCTCTACAAATTATCGATTGCACAAAATATCGATTTTCATTTGTTTATAAAATAACAATATTCATCAAGAATGTCTCTGCTTACTTTTCATGTATTTAACTCCTCCCCATTTCTTAATAAATATCACTATATTTGAAAATCTTCGTTCATAAAAGGGATTTTTGCTTTTCTATTTTCAATAAAAGTATTGAGGTGGTAAAAGTAGATACAGGTTTTAGAAATGTCGCGAGGTGTTCCAATTAAAACATTTTAAATAATATTGAAAAATTTGCTTTTAATGTTCTGTAATTAAACCAGTAAATTATCTTCTTGCTTTTGATTCATCGGTCTAAAGAGAAAATAAAACTTTTTCATGACATGCATGTAGTACATGCATGATGGTACATGCATGTACCATCACAAATATGAAAGACTATATTCTATTTCAAACTTTATAAATACTATTGTTGTATATGTTTGTAAAAGAAAAATATTTTGAAGTTTATACGACAATATTTAAGATAATAATTGATTTTTTATGTACTTTTTCCACTTTTCTCATTTATGCGTATGGAGATACATAAAAATCGAGAAAATTATAGGAAAGAAAATTAGCTATGTTTACAGTTTACTTAATCATTGATTATATGCATATAAAACTAATATTTATGTTTGCCAAAAAATATTGATTTATTAGTACCTTATATGCCTCATAAGTAAGTTAGATTTTATTTTAAATAGTTTATATATAATTTCAAAGTATATCAGAATATGCTTCATAATATTATTTATCGCAGTGCAAATATAAAAATTCAATTTTTCACACTTGGCTTCATGGAGTTTTTGCGTTTATTGTTTGGGCGCGTGCAACATTTGTCGCATTATTTCCTTATTGCAATGAATGTATTCTCAATATGCGCAGTATTAATTCTTAAAGCTTTTTTAAAAATGTAAAAATCAACGATAAAAGAAGCAACAGAAAAACACTTATGCGTTTCCAATTTATAAATTAACATTATAACCCTATTTACACATTTGAATTTTTCGTTTTCTGTATATGTGTATTAACATGCTAAATTACTAAAAAAAATCCATTCACTCATAATTAAATTCGAAATAAGATTGCAAATCATAAACGAACTGCAAGATGTTGTGATGTATAAATACACTTACAAAAAGAAAAATGTAAATTTTAATAAATTTTTCAATTAATTTTCGGCTGTGAAATTCGTCCGAAATTATTGAATAATAAACATGTGTATTTTAGCATTGCTAACTAAGCGTAATACTGGCAAAGTGGAAAATGTCCAAGCCGGGAGTCGAACTCGCACCTATGGAATAACTCTCCAATGCTTCACCATTGAGCTACAAGGACGATAAAAAGCTTGGCATCTCTCACTCACATATATCGGCAAAGCTGCAATCGCAGCACAAGATGTAAATGTTATCATGAGCGCTAAAATTCTGTGACAAACTTGATACAACACATAAAGTCATACAAAGAACAGCATACGGCCCACCAACATAAATAATTTTTATTTATTTATTTCCGAAATACTGGCAGAGTGAAAATTTCTAAGCCGGGAATCGAACTCGGACCCTTGGAATAACGCTCCAATGCTCTACCATTGAGCTACGAGGACTATACCCAATTTGGCATCTCTCACTCACACATGTCGGCAAGGCTGCAATCGCAGCGCAATATAGAATTGCGATCATGACAGCACAAATCCTGTGGTTACTCCAAGGGTCCTAATTTGATTCCCTGCTTGGACATTTCTCACTCTTACGGTATTAGGCTTAGTTAGCAATGTTAAAATTCACATGCTTATTATTAAAAAAAATTCTTAATAGGCGAAAATTTGTTTAACTTCCGTACTTTAGTATTATATAAAGTGACTGTTAATGTATAAATGTAGTATTTTTTCTATGTGGATATTATAAAAAATAAATAAATATCATTTTTGATTTAAAACATTATTGAATTGAATCTGACTTAGGAAGAATAGCAGTATGTTAGCATCTATATTATAAATTGGTTTTGTTCTTAAAGAAATTGAAAAATACAATTCGAAGAAAGTAAATAATTTTCGGAATTCTATTTTTTCTTATTTTTCATAATAATAAGAAATGTTTTACTACTTTGTTAAATTTTTAATTAGCACTGTTCGGCACTTAATTGATTTAAATAAATTTATTTTTTAAATGAAAATAAAGCATATAAAATTTCGCAGTTACTTAAATTTCTAATCAGAAGTACAGAGTGTCTCATTTATTTTGCAACCCCCAAAAAAGAACAATGTACAAATATTAATTTTTATTTCACAGAAGTGCTTAATTGACTGTAAAAGGTGTCTTTAAAGTTCTGGAAGCTCTTTCGGTTCTGGAAGTGATCGCCATCTTCATCTTTACATATCTAGCCCCGTTTGAGAAGGTTTCGAGACACCATTCTGTAATGTGTTTGGTGCGATACCGTTTATCTCTTCCATAATGCGAGTTTTCAGTTCAGTAATCGAAGTATAATAATAAGCACGGAACACGCGATTTTTCAAATAATCCCACAAGAAGAAATCGGGTGGTGACAGGTCTGGACTGCGTGGAGGCCATCGTTCTTTTGTAAGTATCCGATCACCAAAAAATGTTTGGAGAAATGAGAGTGTCGTTGGCCGTATGCGCAGGAACGCAATCCTGTTGAAACCAAACGAAACGTTCATCTGTTAAGGTATCTGACTACGTTTAAAAAGTGGTTTTCGACAAAACGTGTCAAAACGAATTTATTACATTTTATTAAAGATCAACTTTTTATCTTTCCAAAACTGCATTTATTTTTATTGTACGATAAATAGAACCGGAATTATAGCGGCTTTTAAACTACTCAACAGCTGTCACTCAAACCGGAAGTACTCTTTGAAGAACCGGAAGTACTATTTAGAAGTACTAATTGGGAGGGGGGGAGGAAAAATATGCCTTTCTAGAAGTACAAAAAGGCTCAGTACTTGAAAAAAGAATATGGCTCATAAAAATAGTGAAGTTTAGATGCATATTACTGTGTAAATTATTGTAGTGAAACATAAATCTAAACTTTAAATGCATTTTTTGTAAAATGTACTTTTTGGTGAAAATTCCATACGCAAAACATGATTTCTCAAAAAAATATTGGAATATCACTATGAAATTTAAATGGCATGTTGTTTACCCTATTGTGAAGGCAATGAACTTAAGATTTAATTTTAGAATAAGAATTTTTTGTTTTTTGAATGTTTTCGTGGAATGCCATCGATGAATTTTATAAAAATCAGCATGTAAAAAGGTGCAATAAGCTATAGATTTTGAAATATTTAAATTATCTCTTAGATTTTAGTTCATTGCCTTCATCAATGTCATAAGTAAGACGTGTAAAAAGAAAATTAATATACATACAGTAGATTTTTCTGTAATGCGTTTTGCGTATTGGTCCAAATTTCACTAAATTTTACCACAAAATCCTCCATTTACCAAAATTTCACCAATGAATGAAATATGCTTTGCCTTTTTTTCACAGTTTCCAATCATAATCTTAATAAAAATAAGTTCAAAAGATAATTAAATAGCTTTTTTGGAAAAAATTGCTCCGTACGTAGTCAGGCACCTTAATTTTCTTACTGACGTGGCCGGTTTCTCCTTGATTTTCGTCTCGATTTCCTTCATTTTGTGGTCAGTTAGGACAAACGAGAGACGGTTCTTTCTTTTCGGTTCCACAGTCCATTCTGTTTGAAAATGGTCCACGATTCGCTTAATTGTGCCTTTATTCGGCACCACCATGTCTGGAAACTTGTTTTCATATCGTTCCTTGACTGTTTTGTACGAAGACGTTCGAAAATAATGTTCAATAATAAACGCGCGTTTTCCTGCACATAGCACCATGACGCAAAACTACCTTTCACTTCGTTCTCCTTAGCACTGAAGTGTCTCGTTCGGTTTTCTAGCGTGTTGGTAGTGTTGCTCGCATGCCTCTCCACACCGCTGCCTGCGCTAACGGTGTGTGCGTGCACTCGTGTTGGTCATTTGCTTCGCGTTTACGCGGGTTGCAAAATAAATGAGACACTCTGTATTTTAATTTCATTCTATTTTTACTTAAAGCATCCCAAAACAAAATATTTCCACGAAGACCTGACTGTCTACTTTTACTGTACGTTTTGGTGTATGCACCCAATGTGTATGCACAATTTTCAATTTAAAGAGTTTAAATGATTTTTTTTATTTGAAATATTACAATTTAAAAAGTCCTTCCGGCCTGTACCGGGAGGAAAAGGTAGCTTTCCTATATCTTCGTTTTAAAATTTTAGCTAATGTTACACGAAAACAGCAACTTAAAATGCAAATAAAACGTTTACAAAAGATTCATTAATACTGAATTTGAATAAGAAATTCGCCAAATTATTGAGCAATAGCCAAATTGGCTTCATTTATGAAGACATATTTTGGTCGCCAAATTTGGCGATATTTCGCCAAATGTCGCCAAGTATGGCGAGAATTTGGCGCTAACGGATATGAATATATAGTTTTATGCGTTTGATTGGGAAAATTATTACAACAATGAAAATTTTTGTAATGTGCTGTCTTGTTTCAAAATGTCAGCCACCCTACAATTTCAAACTGCTCTATCTCAGCCGTTTTTTAAGATAGAGGTAAAACAAAAAATGCTCTGGAATCCTCGTTTCAAGGCCTAACACTGAATTAAAAAATAAATTTGAATTTTTAACTTTTTTGTATATTTATTTTAGTTTTAAATTTTTGATTGGCCGCCATCTTGAAACAAAATGGCGGACCAAGTTGTCCAACGAACTCGGTCGAGACATTGGTGAGATTAATACACACAATTAGTTTCATCAAAATTGATTTATAAATACGAGCGTTATCGTATGACATAGGTCAGATATATATATATATATATGGATTATATATATATATATATATATATATATATATAAATCAACATTTGAACGGAGGGTGGTTTTGGGGTCTGGGGGTCGTGATCGGTGAAAATATATCGAAATTTTCCGGAACTGCTTTCCTCTGAACGGCTGCAATAGGTAGCTTTATACTTTTTTGTATTGAAAGCTACCTAAAAGTAAACAGTGTACAAACAACCTTAAGCTATAACAACAAATCTTTAAATTATTAGAAAAAAAATGCAAATTGTTGCTGAAAGTGTGTATGATGTTATATTTATTGCACTTTAAAAGCAAATCGAGTATACGAAACGAATGTGGCGAGTTACGTTCAATAGTTTCCGCCACTTTTCGTATTGTAGTACATAAATAGTACCACTAAAATCATACAGAGATTCGGATATTTATTTATTATCCCGAATGTACAGCTGTCAAACGTGCCGGTTTCTCAGTATACCACTATCCGGATATTTCCGTTATAAAATCTTCACCTGAAGGGTCGTATCGCTAAAATAAAATCAATCCAAAGTAGGTGTATACTCTTGGAATTGGTTTTAATTAAGACAGCAACTCCATAAATCTTACTGGTTATCACGTACCCATTTTCGAATTTTCTCTGTTATTGTGTACCCCTGAACATAATTTTTAGAATATTAAATATATGCTATATTCACTAAATAAAGATAGAATGTAAGACCTGGAAAAATGCAATCTGTCTATTATAACTGAATCCTATTTTAAACGGAAAATAATCATGGCTCTCGATTAAATACATACCATAAAATTATACATATTAAGATGGAAATCTGCCTAACACGATTTTTTTTTATGAGGTGTTTAGTGATTCCGTGTTTAGACGTTTTACCATATAAACATACGATATTACCGTATTTTTTAACAGTATTTTTAGTTGTTCTTTGATCTTACTACGCAGATTTTCTCAAGTTTTTGATTAGCAAAATTAATATATTGAACATAAAACTTTCGCGTGTTTAAAAAATGAAAAGTTTTACAAATTTGAATGAATTTCGATTTAATTTGGTTTGTTTTTATAGAAACACAGCAGTATTTATTCAAAGCTTAATATAATTAATTTTTGTGTTTTATATTAATCTTTCTTGTTTGTTTTTATATGTTTATTTTTAGTCTTTGATTTTATACATGTTATTCTAAGCAAGAATATCGATTTACGAGAAAAGTAATTTATTCAAAACAAACTTCATCACCCAAATTTAAATTAAATCTAAACTTAAATTTTTGGGTAGCATCAAATGTATTGCATTCATTACACAGCTGATGGTTTCGTACATATATTAAAAAATAAATAAATAAAAAAAAATTATGCTACGCGTCATCGAAAATTATAAATCATTTATATTACACAGCCATGCACAAAAATCGTGAGACGTTTTAATGCATTATTCATATACTTTTATGATAGGAATGATTTTATATTCAGCTTAAGAAATTATGTTAAAAGGATTCTAAATAATTAATTTCATCTTACATTCAGCAAGAATAAATTTACGAAGATTTATTAATAATCGAATTTCGTAAAATGTTATCCTATAGAAAATTAAGTAACCTTAATCTTCTAAAACTAATTTTCAAAGAACCACCACGAATTTTAAATCAATATGCAAAACCGCAGCATTTAACAATATATATCTTTAAAAGCAAAGAATGGCAACTCAGCGATAATTAAATATGATTAATCAATTAATGACACTATGATCGATTGATTAATTGTTATACTTTTCTTAGTCAATAAAAGCGCTAAAATTATTGTTAAATTTAATGCGGACAAAATTGGTTTTGAGTGTTATTTTAGTAATGATTAATATTTTACTTCATGTTTATCTTAATTATTTGTTTATAATAGTATATATTATATGTCGAGAACACGACGCATTCCAACTTAATTTCATGACATATTTCGATTGTCTGGAGGGAAAAAGTAATCTAAATTTATTGTACATTTAGAAAAAAATGTAAAATTGTAATTTTATTAAATACTAAATTTCAAATAATAAATTTTATTTATATTGTGGGTTAAATGTTTATTGGATGAAAACGCACGTTTTTAGTATGATAATTTGTCAAAAATTGGATTTCATTCTGTCAAGATTTCGTTCTAATTTTGAGCTAGTGGAATGGAAATGCCGATTAGCTTATACAAAAATATTTCAGTTTTTAACGGAAATAAATACTTTAACAAACACAACTATTTCCAGCTGAAACATCGCATTTTTATCACCACTCTGCAAATTTTTAAACCATTATTTTTCAAAAATAATGGGTTCAAAATCTCTTCTTTACCTTTTGTTAAAATTAAAGTTAAAGTTAAATGTTTGTAAATAGAGGGATAGAAATTGTACAGTTCAGTAGAAATAGTTTAAGATTGCTTAATTTTTTATTTAAATAAATAAATACAATAAATAAATTATATAATGTTTTTAAATGTCTATTTCTAGACAACGTATTTTTTGTTGGCTGTGAATGCAATAATTCTTGAAGCTTGAATGTATTATAAGTGAAATATGTTTCCATTCATTTTTCAATTTTAATGAAAAAATGTTTTTAAATCGACATAATTTTTCACCATCTATTAAAAAAAAAATCAACTTTAATGGAAAATGGCGTCAGTTAAAATGCCCTATTATTTTTGCTTTTTATCCATAACAATGAAACAATTTAATTGCTAACGTATACAGAAAAAAAACGGTATTTCGAAAATTAATTTAAATATCGAAATTTTGAAAGTTATTACGACATGCATGATTCGAACAAATAATATTCTTTTCAAACCTCAGTTCATCCTGTTCTCGGTGGAGTAGATATGAAATGCAAACATGAAGTCAAATTTTAATACAGGGTGCATAATTACTTTTTTTTTCGTCGTTTAAAAAGTTTATTAAAAAAATATTACGAAAACAGTCAAAAATTTATTACTACATATAAAGAATCACTTCAAGTTATGTTAAGCTTTTTAAGTATTCGTTGCATCTTGGTTGACACGCCATGCTCTAATTCTGAAATCAACTTCTTGCCATGCTTGTCCCAACATCCCAAATTAAATGTTAGCAAATACACGTGTGATCCCACCACCTAACTATTCCACGACATTTCATTATATAATTAAAAGTGCACTTCACCTTGCAATATTTTGAAATAAAATAGAACATGCGTTACCTGGTAAGGTACAATAGTACACTGTAAAAAATGACCAATGTTTTTTATTTTATGAAAATATACTATAACCACGAATGAAAATATAATATAATCTTCTGAGTTATCTGACATTCCGAAAAGTGTATTCCATTGTCTTTTGAATCCCCAGAAAGCAATACATTTCCAAAATTTAAAGAATTATTTATAAAAACAAAATTTCTGTAGCTGCCCGTATTTTTCAGAAACGTTTCCGAATAGTTTTTATAGTGTATTAATCAGTTTCTTCAGCCTGGAATACCTATTTATCGAATGTCATCCATTCTCTAGTAAACGTTTTCAGCTGCATAAGTTAATTTATACATGAAAGAGTAAAGAAATAATCTTAATTTTAATGTTAATGTTAATGCTGTTAATTTTGCATGTTTGTCTGTTAAACATATTTGTTGAACATGAAAATGTTTACTTGAGAGTGGTTAGCATCGTTAAAAACTATATTCCGGGCTTAGAAAACTGATTAATACACTTTAAAAGCTACTCGTAAACGTTTCCGAAAATTTCGGGCAGCTAGAAAAATGTTGTTTTTCTAAATGTTTGTTTAAATCTTGAAATGCCATTGATGTCAGAGGTTTCAAAAGATAAAGAAACACTGTTCAGAATCATGGTTATCAAGGATGAGATTATATTATAAATTTATTCGTCATTATATTATATTTTCGTACATTCAGAAACATTCGTCATTTTTTACAGTGTAAGGTAAGGTAATAAATAAAAGATAACAAAAATAGTAAGGCAAGATTATAGGAAAAAGTAATTTTTTTATTCACTTCATAAGAAATATTTTAAAATTAAAATAATGAAAGGGAATTCTAGCAAAATGCATAAATTATTGTATACAAGTTTTGTTTAGTAACATAACATACAGTTCTTTGCATCTAATTTTGAATTTTTCGTTATATGATTTTTTTCATTTACACAAAAGTATAATAAAACGTATATTTTATATAGAATGTCTTTTTATATGGAAATTTCTAATTTACTAATGGTACTACTTATTTTACAAACAAATTGGCATTAATTTCAAATTAAATTAATTTTTACATATATATTTTCATTTATACAAATAACAAGAACGAAAAATCATGCGTCAAGCATAGTTTATGAAACACTTTCTAACAAATTCAAAATACTGTAAGAAAACTTCAGAGTTTGCTAAGTAAAAAAAATTAGAAATATTATAACACATTTGAAAATCCAATTTCAGCAATTACTATCAATAGTAAAACAATATATCCGATTTATTTTGCGCAGACCTGTATATGATCTATAGATATGTATGTATACAATACGTATGCTAAAAATTACTTCAGTTAGGAAACACATAGAACAAATGACAATTCCCCTTCAGCAATTTCCGTCAATAAACGGAAATGTACATGAGATATTTTGCGCAGCCCTGTATATGATCTATAGTTTTTATATGCACCTATTATTATACAAAAAATTAGTTTCATTTAAAAAGGCATACCAAAACTGAAAACGAGCAACCACCATTTATTTTTCATACACACTACTGTAACCAAGTAATTTTGAATGTCCCTGTAAATGAACGATACATTCTCTGCATACCATATTTTACAGAAAGCACCTTGTAGTACGTCTCAGGGGTATGTATCAATTTCAATACGTTGAAAATTGTGAAACATCGTTAAAATACGCCCGTAATGTAACAGAATTCTTTTGAGTGTCCCTGTAAATTAACGATGCATTCTATGTACACCATCTTCTAGAGAAAGCACTTTTTAGTACACTTCAATGATACGTATAAATCTGAATGTGTTTAAAATAGTGCAACATAGTTAAAATTTGCCGCAAAGATTTATCCCTATAGACCGTAATCTAATAGAATTATTTTGAGTGTCCCTGGAAAAAAAAAAAAAAAAAAAAAAAAAAAAAAATCTACACACTTTATTTTCAATACCAAATATGGAATGGCAAACTTCAATAACATATATCAATTTCAAGTCAATACGAGTACATTTACGCGAGTAAGAGCAGGAACAGATGACTGACAGACAGACAGATAAACCGAATTCATAAACACTTTTTAACTATGTTCGAAAGTGTTAAAAAAGCGACTGATACAAAGAGATATGCAAATGTAATATTGCATAGATTTGAATTGAGCTTTAAAATTGACATCATCGAAATTAGATTTCCAGCGTTCTCCTTTTACCTTTTCCGTCAGGAAGCGATGAAGCAGTTTACTTTCTATTAATCGACTGTAATTAGAGCAAATTCTCACATTTAGCTTGCAGTTGCATTTCCCATTTTAACGTTTCAATAAAGCTATTGTCTAAAACAACATCTCAAATTCCAATGCATTTTAAAATATAATTAAATGTGTTTCATATCACAGTACTTTAGAATAAAATTCAACATATATTATTCGATTAGTAGTAAAAAAAAAACAGTTGCATATTTTTTCGTTAAACCATATGTACAAAATAGTTATTACATATATATATTGGACCTCTAGCGGTCGGTCCGTTCAACCGATCGAGATGAGATTTCAGATACAGTTATTCAAATGTATGAGCTCGGGAGTCTGTGAAAGGCAACAAAGTAGCGCTCACGGTTACGGTTATAGGTACATAAACTCGAATTTTTCGAATGGCAACGCCCATTTTTTCCCGTCACAAAATGCTCAGCGCGAAAACCCTATAAAGCGTTGAAACAGTGTACTTATATTACAAAAGACGGGCGCTTTATGCACGCACAAACACCCCTTCTGCGAACGGCAATAAATAAATAAATAAATAAATAAAACCACGATTGGGGCGCACGGAGGAAATTTTCATATGACAGAGGCAAGTCACCAATCACTGATTACAACAGAGATAGGAGAAAAGAAAACTTATATTTGGATTAAACATTTTCCATATGGGCGCCATCAAAGGTTCATTGCATGCGAGAAACTTTGGACAATAAAGCCGAACGTAGCATAGCATGAGGGACATTTACAATGTCACGTTTGATGCTTTCAAATCCGGCAAAGTTTACGGATTGTCCGTGTACACGCTAGATTTGAGATATCCCCATAACCACAAATCCATAGGAATGAGGTCGGGGGATCGCGGGGGCCACGGAAATGGAAAATGGAGTGAAAAGACGCGGTCGCCCAAATGCTGTTCCAGGAACCGGCGAACAGACTTCGCTATATATGGAGGTGAGCCATATTGCATCCAAACGATGTCATTCAGCGCAATTCGCTTACAATTCTGGTATGACGTAATTTTGCAGCATGGCTGTATAGCGAGAACTTGACACAGAGCACCTTACAAACCCTGTTGGTGTCGCTTCCTCAAAGAAGTACGGGTCGAGAAAAATTGTGCCTGTAATACCGCACCACACAGCAATTTTGGCGTTGTATACAGGTACTGGTGCCACAGCGTGAGAATTCGTGTCTGCCCAGTGCACACAATCTTTAGTGCTGACGTTTCAATTTGAGGTTAAATGTGTCTCGTCCATCCATAATATGCGAAAAGGCCAGTTGTTATCGCCATACGAAATTGGATAAGAAATATATATCATATCGAATAAGAAATTCATTTGCTAAGTCCATACGTTGTTGATGGTCCTCTGCGTCCAACATCTGGACACGCTGGTACCCGTATGGAAACAGGCGGATTACAGAGCGCAGTAGCTTTAGGACCGTTGTTTTTGGCATGTCCAATACACGATCTGCACCTCTTGCAGTTTGCATGTGTCCTGCAATCATTATGTGATGCACTTCCATAACAGGGTCCTCAGGAACAGTTGATCGTCCGGATCGCGGACTATCACAGGTGCAGCCAGTTTCTTTGAATTTCTTTACTAAATCCCGCAGAACTTTCGGGACACAAGGCAACGTATTTGGCGATGGTTTCGACGGTAAACACGCAAGGCTTCCGCGTTATTCATCCCATTTTTATAATAGAGTTTTACCAATTCACTACGAACTTTCGCTGGCGGAGTCATTTCGTCGGCATGTGTGAGTTTCCGACTGAAGAACCAACATTCCCACACCCACTTTTTTTTATCCGTTTTCTCCTCTGAATATCTGGCAAACGGCGTTCTCTGATTGGTGTCTTGCCTCTGCCATATGCAAATTTCCTCCAAGTGCTCCAATCATGTTTTGTTTTTTTCGTTCGCAAAGCTGTTTTTTGCGTGCATAACGCGTGTTTTTTGTCATACACGCACCGCTCCGACTCTCTTTAGGCTTTTCGCAAGCGCTGAGAATTTTATGACGAGGAAAAATGTGCGTTGCCATTAGAAAATTTCGAGTTTCTGTAACTGTAACTGTAACCGGGAGCGCTACTTTGTTGCTGTCCACAGAATCCTGAGCTCATACATCTGAATAACTATATCTGAAATTTTATCTCGATCGGTTGAACGGACCGGCCGATAGAGGTACATATATCGGAAAAGTTTTTTTTGTGACAACCCTGACCAATTTTAGTACTCAATATTTTAGAATAAACCAGAATGTTAATCATTTGGTAAGTGGTTAGAAATATGTTTTGCCTATTTATTATCATAAGAAATTGTGCAAAAATGCATGGTAAATGAAAAAAAAAAATAAACAATTAAAGCTGTTCAATGCAATACACAATACCTTAATTTATGATTTAATTTTTTTTCATTTATGTGGTTTTCATTTAACAATAGGTTTAAAAATACTATATGTATTATTTTTCATGAAATTATGTATTTCTTCTCTAAACACAATATGAAACACGTTTTCAGTTATTTCAAATGCTTGCATTTTATTTACATTTTTTTTTCTTGCAAATGTGTATTCAATTCAATATAGGCAAATGAATATATATAATCAAAATCTGTCGATCAGTGTTTGGTTTTAAGCTTAACATCATAAAATCTTTGGGGTATATGTGGAATACCCTGGCGCTATAAATTCCCTATTTATTAGAGATAATGTTGAAGCAGTAAATTTTACATTACCAGAATTACAGCATAGTTGACACAGCATAAAAATGCAATTTTAATGGTAATGTTTAAAAGGGAGAATGTCTGAAGCTAATTTTACTTTTTCCATTTCATTTCATGATATTATGAATAATGTTTCATATCGAAATATTTTAATATAAAATATAGTTTATTATTTCATAAGTGGTAGCGAATATTTTTAAAATTTATTTTATAAGGAAGATTTTATGCTTACATTGCAAATTAATAATAAGTATTCTAAAAACATGTATGAATCCGAATTCGAATGTTTCATTAAAGATAACGACATACAAGTCTCAGTATCTTTTATTTTGAACTTTTTTAAATACCGGGTGGCTGTAATATAAGTATCTCTATTTGGAGCTTTCTGTAGCTTGAAGGAATAACCGGAATGGAACCAAAATCGGTACACTTACTGTTCGAGAAGGGGGAAGAAGAATTGAAAAATAAAAAAATTAGTTGTAATAATAGCCGACAGATGGCGCTTTTGAGTGTGAAATGTCATGTGTAATATTGTGTATCATGAAGGTGTCGCAAACCTCAACGA
This sequence comes from Maratus michaelseni, assembly GCA_963931845.1. Classification (NCBI taxonomy): domain Eukaryota; kingdom Metazoa; phylum Arthropoda; class Arachnida; order Araneae; family Salticidae; genus Maratus; species Maratus michaelseni. The sequence continues at coordinate 338,172,424 of OZ007592.1, forward strand.
CTTTAATGCATATCACAACATGGGGAAACATCACTCCTGATGCGTTACATTCCGCAGTTGAAAACATCATTCATAGCCTAGATTGTGTCTTCCAGCTCAATAACCATGTGGAACCTGAACATGATCGGTACAGTCATGGGAAAGCGTAACCACGTTCACTGTGACATTTTCCAATAAATTAGGTGTGTCATCCGGTTTGACAACTTAATTTTTTGTTCTTGTATTATACAGTACATTTCACACTCAGTAGCGGCATCTGTCGGTGATTATTGCAATTATTTTTTTTATTGTTCCATTCTTCTTCCCCCTTCTCGAGTAATAATTGTGCCGATTTTGGTTTCATTCGGATCATTCCTTCGATCAACGGAAAGCTCCAAATAGAGATACTTAACCACCCTGTACTTGCGTTTTATCTTAATAAAAAATTATAATAAAAGCTATATTTTGTTATGTAGCCATTCATTTGCTTGAAAAATAATTACTTTCTAAACACGTCGTTATGAATATTAAATTTATAAATTTTATTAATATTTTGTCTCGTTTATATATGCATCTAGAGCGAAAAAGGCAAAATAATGCACAAAATGTAAATTCCGATAAGTTTTATGCTTAACATCAGAAAATCCTTGTGGTATACGTTGGATTTCCTTACCTCTTTTAGCTCAACACTGAATATAGGGAAGCCTTTCAATTTGCATAATTAGACTGTAATTAGAATAAGACTGATATTTAGCAGATAAATGCATTTCCAATCTAAATGTGCTCATAGTGGCATTATCTAATCAAATCCTCAATGTTTCATATCCGTTCATGAATTATTATACGTATTTCATGTTGCAAAATGTGAGAAAAAGATAAAATTTCTTTCTTGCTCATTTTATAATTTTTTAAAACCATTGTCGTTCTAATAACATGCATAACATTTTATTTTTTGAATTCATAAAGACGTATTTCTGATTTTAAAAAAAGTACACATCTAAGTTAGCATTCATATTAAGAAATCAGAATTTCGGAATTGCAAACAGTAATACATTTTTCATTGAAAACCAGCTTAAAAAAATGTTATAATGATGATAAACCGAATCCTATTTTTTAAACAAAAATAATGAATTCAGAAACATTTTAGTATTAATAATTTACTGTACATAGTTCCACATAATTTTCCGTTCTTAAACTAAATAATGGACAAAAATAGTTCGGCAACCTTTATAATAATCACAAATCCTGTTCTTCTTTGAACAAAAGTTTAAAACTTAAAAGTTCATTATTTCGATTATTAATGTTTGGAAAATATGTTTTATTTTGAAAACAGCAGGGATAGTGACTTGACGCAAGATCATTCCAGGAACCAAATTAATGAGGTAGGAAATATCTCCATTAATGAGCGGATATTACATAGTTCAGATGAGGATTTTCTATCTTTATTTAAATTGAGCGTTTATATATTATGTCCCAAATTGTTCTAATGGTTCACATCGCATAAATTAATTCAATAATATTTTATTTGAATGTGTCACAGAATATATTTAGGTTATCACAATTTTATACAACCTTTAAAACGAAAATGAAAATTAAATAATTTTTGGTTATCGGAAAAGTTTAGATATCTTTTGGATATCATTTTTTAGAAAACATTCTCAAAGCAAACAATTTTTGTATTAATTTATCTTATACATATAAGTGTATATATATATATGTGTGTGTGTGTGTGTGTGTGTGTGTGTGCGTGTGTGTGTGTGATTATGATGAATAAATAATAGTTTCAACAGAACAGAAGATTCTTCAAATATAATATAAATAAAAAAGGTTTAATAAAATAACAACATATACAACTTAGGGTTCGATTCAAATACAAACTAGTCGTTGGGGGAAACCGTAATACTTACCCATCATAGATATGCATAATATAAAATATGAAAATATAACATGTGTAAACTATTTATAATATGCACTGCAATTCGATTAAAATCCTGGCTTGATGACGTCATAAACTTTAAATGCTCTATTACTGAATTGCATAAAAGAAACACCCTTATAACTCCAAAAATTATAATCATATAAACTAAGAGTTTACTGCGTCGGATAAAGCGTCACTTTTCCAATTAAAATATATCTTTGAATTGAAATTTGAATGAAATACAGGGTCATGAAAAATTGGATAGTGTGGGAAATAGGATTACAAATATCTTGACAACTAATTATCCGATCAATTTCATTCTTTATGCAAAATTTATGTTTTTGTATTGTCTTTTATAATCACTCCTTAAAATAAAAAAAAATCGAAAAATTTTACATACCTTTTATCAGAACACATATTTCGGGTGTCCGTAAAAATAGTTCCGGATAATCGAGATTACTGAAATTCAATAAGCTTCTTCTCATTATTACATACTAAGTGCATATCAAATTTCAAGTCTCTATCTCAATTCATTTGGGAGATAGATCGTTTACAGTCACGCAGTCACACAGACACATGCAGACAGACGGACGGCAATTTTTTTTGTCTAAAAGTATGTTTTTCGGAATCTACAGTGTCTGAAACGTGTAAGTCCATCAATTTTTTTTCGATTTTTAAAACGATTACAAGACTTACCCTATACTACGTATGATGCGAAAGTAATATATAACTGGGTTAATATTTATGAACGATATACAGTTTTGTATCTTGATCTATACATAATTTAGCAAGCTTCTTTGAGCATTGGATCAAAATTCATCAAACAACCATGCCAAAAATATATAGAACACTTAGTCGTGTATGCTTGTTTTTCTTTTGGCATTGCATGAACTCCTATTTTTCTCGCCTTTATCGCGGCTCGTGAATTATTATTACATGGATTTCATATGATTGATGTTGTTGCTTCTCATTATTCTCACATATATATATACTAAATATCGTATTTGGCTGTCAAAATAGTTCTTATTTATTATTATTATTATTATTATTTTATTAGTTTTTGGCGTCCTATTTAACTTTGCTGACATGTTCCTTTAGGACTAAATGCTCAAAATGTATTAACATTTACGATTCTTTCATTTTTCTATCACTGGTTTGAAGTTAAGGACACTGTGTACTCTAACAAGGAAGGTCTTCTTAAAGCGCATACTCAGAATATTTTGAAAAAAAAATGCTAATGAAGCTACTCATGTACGTAATAAGAGATCAGTCAAATTTAGCTGCGGAATCCCAGCAGAAAATCTGTACAAAAATAAAATACTTTCGAGTAATTGACGGAAAAAGACGCGATTTGGCGAGCAAAACTTTTTCGTCGCCAAATGCAAGCGATTTTAATGTATTTGAAAATTTCTCGTTAAATGAGTGTTTAAATGCTTAGCACTTTATGAATTTAAACTTCAACGCTTAAAAAGTTTATTATTTTTACTGTGAGGTTATGTAATACATATGCAAATTAACTACTGCTGAAGTTATTTAATTTTATACAGTTTTGAAGGCTGGTTAAGTTTTAAATATATTTTAACAGTAAATGTCCGATTAAACACTCTTTCATTATACATTTCGACTTTGAATAAGTCATAGTTTCCACGGCAACAAGATTTTTCTCTAGTTCTCTCCGGATCTAACAATATCGATGACCAATTGACAGTGCTCAGAATCACACAATTAATTTTTAGTTTAAAGCAATTTTAATCAAATCAAATTTTGTTCTAAACCGTAGAATACGATCGTAAATTTTCTTTTAGATGTACATATAATTATATACGGCAAAAAAGTTGTTATAAAAGTGAAATTATTTAAGTTAAACTTACTTTAACTAGTTCAGTATAAAGAGAGAAAACGTTTTTCCTAAAAGAGAATTTATCGTAAATGCATGTTTTTTTCTTAAATTTCATTGTGTCTCCAACCCAGAGATAAATCGCCAAAATAGGAAATTTTTTTTAATTAATTTAATTAAATTAAATTAATTAATTAAATTAATTAATTTAATTTAATTTAATTTAATTTAATTTTAATTAAATTAATTAAATTAATTTAATTTAAATTTTTTACGGACGTTATATCGAGGTTCCGCAGCAATTTTTTTGTAAACGTATATATCCTCATGAGAAGAATATTCTGTAATTTTTTCAAAATTTTCTGAGTTTGCGCTTATGGAGACCTTCCTTGTAAGACATGAACACAAGTTCAAAGTAAATAGTTTAAGTTATATTTTGTTATATTTTCGTATCTTGTTAAGTTACAAACAAGTTTTGCTGTGAAATGAGAAGTAAAACTTGTATCGTTCGTAATATAGAATGCTAATTTTCTTTTAATTAAATGAAAACTGTACTTCCTAGTACAATGTATTGCAGAATTCCCAGTAATCTCAGATTTTTAAAACCAATTACTGGCAAATCAGATAAAAAAATTTACGAATCTCTCGTTTATTAAAGGTGACATGTAATAGTATATTTTTCTATTTTTTCCCTAAGCATTCTAAAACGGGAAATAAATAAAAAGAAAACTGCCCAGTTAAACTGAGGGCATTGAGCTCACAGGCTATTCACACTAATTGTATATTATAATCTTATTTCAAATTTGTGGCCTTACCACAATGAACCTATATACAAAATTTGAAGAAAATCGGATAATTCTGCATGAAAACCCCATTTATCTAAATTCAGGGGGTAGCCCCACCTTTCCCTCTTTATACTTAACCAATGGACCCCCCAAACTAATCAGGGAAGTGTCTTACCACAATGAACCTATATACAAAATTTAAAGGAAATCGGAAAATTCTGCATGAAAACCCCATTTATCTAAATTGAGTGGAGGGAGGTTAGACCCCCGTTTCCCCTCTTTATACTTAACCAATGGACCCCCAAAACTATTCATGAAAGCTCCTTACCACAATGAACCTAAATACAAAATTTAAAGGAAATCGGAAAATTCTGCATGAAAAACCCATTTATCTAATTTGAGGAGGGGGTTAGCCCCCCGTTTCCCCCTTTATACTTAACCCATGAACCCCAAAAACTAATCAGGGAAGCGCCTTATTCCAATGAACCTAAAAACAAAATTTGAGTCAAAACGGTTATTTCTATCAAGAGTTATCACGTTACGTACATACATACGTACGTACGTACATACATACATACATACAGAACGGATGGGCACATTAGCTCTCAGGCTTTGATAGCCTGTGAGCTAAAAAAGAAACCTATCACAGTGAAGCCGGTTTCAAATTCTAAGGTGTTCTCAGTTTATTTCATTATTATAACAACGTATAGTAAAAAATATCACTTACAAAATTGTCTGTCTGTTTATCTGTCCACAATAGTCTCAGAAACTGTTTTATTACAAACACTAAACTTATCAGGGAAAGATAGCGAAAGCTTCTGGCTACAATATGCAATTTATCACATTCTAATATCTTAAATAGGTTATGAGAAAACAGAAAAAACTAGGAGAATGAATCAATCAACCAATCTGTCAGTGCTTAAAACCACGGAAACTAATTAGTCAATTTTAAGGAATACTACGGAGGTTGAAATGTATTATTATGATTTATAAATGATAATTCCGGCTACAAACTGTGGTTTGTTGCATTCGGATATCTAAAATAATTTTTCAGAAAACAATGTAAAACCGAGGGAATTAATCATTCATCTAATATTTCTATGCAATAAAGCTCTAGAAATAATTCCTTAATTTTAAGGAATAGTATGGCGATAATATTGCATTCCGATATCTAAAATAGTTTGCAGAAAACAGGGGAAAACCGGGGGAATTAATTAATCAACTAATCTTTCAATGCAATAAAGCTCTAGCGATAATTGATTAATTTTAAGAAATATTATGGCGAAAATATGACTTAAAAATTATTTTGTCTGGCTGTCTATTTGTCCTTAAAAAGCTCAGAAAGGGTTGCATTACAAACACTAAAAATATCACGAGCAGATAGAAAACTTTTAGGGCTACAGTCTGCAGTTTATCGCCTTCCGATATCTGAAATAGTTTCTGAGAAAACAAGGGGAAACTGGGAGAATTTATCAATCAACCAATCTGTCAATGCTTTAAAACTCGGAATCTAATTGGTCAATTTTAAGGAATTTTATGGCGATTGAAATATATTATGATTTATAAATGATAATTCTGACTACAATCTGCAGTTTGTTGCATTCAGATATCTGAAATAGGTTTTCAGAAACCAGGAGGAAAATTATTAATCAACCAATCTTTCAAAGCAAAAGCTTAAAAAAAAATCTATAGAAATAATTGATAAATTTTAAGGAATATTATGCCGATTGAGAGGTCTAATTAAAATTAATAAATGGTAATAATAATTTTCTTTTGTTTATGACATACATTTTAATTTTAAAACTAAGATTGCTAAGTATTTTCGCCAAGAATTCCAAAAATCTTTTATAATACAAATGCAAAAAAAAAAAAAAAAAAAAAAAAAAAAAAAAAATGCTTGTCGCGCAGCTAGTCTAAAATGCATGTGTAATTACAGTTTCCATCTATGTAACTTTTTTGTAGCCCTTTTTTTTTTTTTTTTGTACAGGATAATAACTTACGTTCATAGCGCCTCAAATAACTGATGAACCACGTTAGTTACAGTTGTATAGGTACGTGATTCACGGAAATGATCATTAAAGTATATATTCAGTACGAAAAGACATACCTCACATGTAACTGTGTAATCTCACGCACATGAATGCAAAGAATTGAAACACACATAAACACTAACGTTTCAAAGTCGTTGCATATTTTGTTTGTGAGGTTTTAAATATAAGGTAGATTTATTGCAGAATTCTCTTTATATTTCTATTCAAAGAAACAATTAAAAAGTAAAAATGACCGAGTGCTCTGAATATATAGCATTTAAATATATACCTACGATTAATTAAGTATCTATACTTTTCACTCGCCTTTTGTGACATCCTGCATTATTTTAATGATAAGGTCAAATTAATGTATTTTTATTCTTGATTTCTTAGGATGACAGTTAAATTACTTTTATGCAAATTAACATCAAATTGGATTACAGTCGAGGAGAAAAAAATAAATCGAAGTTGTCTGAAATATGCCTTTACTAATGTAAGTAAACGTATGCAAATTGAAGTCTTAAATTCTCTATTATTTTGTTTGATTGTTCTGTAATTATTTTTTAAAATAAACATTTCGAAACAAAAGAAAAAAATTATTTTTATTAAAAATTTTCTATTAATATTGAAGTATCTTTCTCACTATTTAAGAACGATAAAATATATTTCATATTTCAAGCACAATATGAAGTATATGTCAGTCTTAATTCTACATGTATGGCTCTACATAAAGTTCTGCATGAAAGAAATCTAATCTTTAAAAAATAATGAAACAATGCATTATGTTTTATTGAATATTGTCGGATAACTAAAGATATTTTCTTTTCTTTTCTCGTAACGTTCTATATGCTTTTCGAGTAGTTTTGGTTTTCCCAGTTTAAAAAAACTGAATCTTTAAATTAGAGAGTTGAGTGGAACTATGTACACAAAATAGGAAAAGTATGATAGTAAATCCAATGTTATGAGACAGTAATAACGAATGTTATAAACATATATTAACGTTTACACAGAGCCACGGACAGCATCTGTGAAGGTTAATAAATACAACCTCTATACGCCTGTACACGTAAAATAAATAATAAAACAAAATCTTAATTTGGTTATGCTGTAAATGACAGAAAATGATTTAACAAGAGTGTAACATCTGTAAACCTAAAAACACTCATCTACTATTTTCAAAAGAAGCGAAATACATTTTATAGTTAACATAAAATGGATTTCATGTCTAACGAGTTTCAATTATTAGACTGTGGAAAATTCAACAGTTATTATTATTATTATTATTATTATTATTATTATTATTATTTTGAAAGATAGCTGCCAGTAATTGGATATTCTACTGAAGTTTGATCTAAATCAAACATTTTCTTTTAAACCAGATAATAAATTGAAAGAAATATTCTTCCATTTAAAGTTAATAAACAATTTTTTATCCGTCGAAAAAGTTTTAAGTCCCCGTACATCAAGTTTTAGCATATAAGCTTGTTTTTCTCAGTATGAATTATTTTCTTTTGATTCTCACTGAGGAAGTCAAGCTTACACGCTGCCGAAACCTAGATTGCGATGTTTTTTCACTTTATTGACATAAATCATTCTTTTAAACTTACAATATTATTACATCAAATGACTTTTATTGTTTAAATGTAGCATCTTTCTATTCAATACGTATAAGATTTCTTTTAAATAAATTCTGTAGTTCAAAACAGAACTGAATTGAATCACACTTAGGAAAAATAGCGATATTTTAGCAACTATCATAAATTGGTTTAATTTTCAAATAAATAAAAAAACTCTTAAATTTGTATAAAGTATAAACAAATAAAAGTTAATTATGAATTACTTTTCCCGATTTATTTCGGATATCGCAATGCCATGAAAGTAAATAGTTGTCGGAATTTGATGTTTTCTTACTGTTCATTACAATAAAAAATGCAATTCTATTTTTTAAATTTTCATTTACAGCATTAATAGCATAAATTGTAAAACATACAAATAAATAAATAATCTGTAGTCAATAAAAACACTATTATAGTTGAAGATATTTTTTAAGATTTGCTTAATATTTTTAATTTAGTGTTTCCAATTTCAAAGTGGGAACATCTGAGAACATGACACGATTTCTCATTTTTGTGTAAGAAGACACCTTTAAATTTTACACAACCGATCCTAATCTGAATCTACGTAGGTATTTTTCGTAAAAATTTTCATGGTACGGGAAATTTGTAATGGTAACTTTGGCCGGTTCTGCGTCAATTCGTCGCGCACAATTCATCGCGGAACAAGTCATCGCGCACAGTTCATCGCAGCGTCAATTCATCGCAACGACAATTCGTTGTGGTGTCAATTCGTCGCAACGAAAATGTTTTTGATAAAGACAATTTAGAAAAATATGTTTAATGATTATTAGTTTTTTAGATATAGAGAATTATAACTACAATTTACATGCGATTGTATCTAAAAACAAATTATCATTAAATCATTTTACTAAATTATCTTTATTTTATCATCATAGCCTTCAAAAACATTTTCGTTGGGCCGAATTGACGTCGAGACGAATTGACGCTGCGATGAATTGTGCGCGATGAATTGTTCCGCGATGAATTGTGCGCGATGAATTGATGCGACACCACTTTGGCCGTAATATTTGATTTGTTGAGAAACGTTTTCATATACAAGAAAAGCCTATAATATTAAATCACTGATATTGTCAAGTTAGTATTTGAAAGTTGTTAACAATAATACTTCACAGGTGAGCTCCTCTAAGTGAACATTTACATACTTTTGTCATGTAGTGTGTTGCCATATTTTGGATAATAACATCAACTCTTAGCAGGCATACTGCGCGTTTGTTGGTATTTTATTATAAATATATTCTAGTTTATATCTCTTACCATAGAATTCGCGATATTTTAGTACATGAATCTTTCATTTACAGCTATCTTTTTAGGAAGTGAGTGAAATAGGACCACAACATGATCATAGATCTAAAAGCTTTACATCATTTCTGTAACATCCAAAGTCATCCACGTGACATTTCAATACTTTTAAGGTTCTTTTTTTTAAGATTAAATTTTTCTATTTTAAAATAAAAATTTTCATTACTCCAAAATGAGTAATACTTTCAATATAAACTTTATACAAATTATCAAATAGTGCTGAGTAATAATTTAAATTCGAGTATCCTTTTTTGTGTTTAATAGATTTTACTTTAAAGTCCTTTCAGGGATATATAACATGAAAACAAAAATAATTTTCAATAAAAGTTTCAGTGAAAGTGATTACATTCTAGAAAATAATGGAGTATTTTTCACAAATTAGTGATTGCACAAAATATCGATTTTTATTTGTTTATAAAGTAACAAAATTTATCAAGAATGTTTCTGCTTACTTTTCATACTTTCAATTCTATACCATTTCTTAATAATTAACGCTGGATTTGAAAATCTTCGTTTATAAAAGGGATATTTGTTTCCTATTTTCAATAAAAGCATTGAGGTGGTAAAAGTAGATTAAGTTCTCAGAAACGTCGCCAGGTGTTCTCATTAAGACATTTTAAATTAGTTTCAAAACTTTGCTTATAATGTTGTCTAATTAAACCACTAAATTATCTTCGTTGTTTTGCTTCATCGGGATAAAGAGAAAATAAAATTTTGTATGTATCATCATAAATGTGAGAGACTAAATTCTGTTTTATACTTTATAAACACTAATGATTTATGTGGTTATAAAAGAAAAATATTTTGGAATTTTATATAACAATATTTAAGATAATAATAGATTTTTTAGGTATAATTCACACATTTCTCATTTACGCTTATAGTGACATATAAATTCTTAGAAAATTTCCGAAAATAACAATCAGAAATATTCACAAATTACTTAATCGTGGATATTATGTATTCAAAATAATCTTTATGTTTACCAAAAAATGTTGTTTTTTAGTACGTTATATGTCTTATAAGTAAGTTATATTTTACTTTAATCAGTTTATATAAAATTTTAATGTATATCGAAATATGGTCTTCATATTCTATCATCACAGTGCAATTATAGAGATTGATTCCAGAAGAGTTTGCGTTTATTGTTTGGATGAGTGCAACATTTATGGTATTTGTCGCAAATACATACATAGCGACTTTCGATAGCTTAAAACTACCCGTTTTAATACTTTCGTCATTTTTAAAACAATAGAAAATAATACTTTAATACGTGAAAAACATTCCTTTTAAAAAACATAACGAATATCTTTTTATTATCTCACTTTCGTGCCGACAAAACATTCTACAAAACCATTTCTACAACAACAACATTTTTTCACACAGCTTGGAAAAATACAGTTACAAAAACAAAAAACATCTTGCTCACACAGCTTAGAAATTTACATCTACAAAAACAAAAACATATTTCTCACACAGCTTAGAAAGATACATTTATGCAAACATCGCCTGTTAGTAGGAGCCAATAATACGTTTAATTCAATTGGATTCGCGACAATCTCCCACCTTGAGTTTTCAACAGGAAAACTCAACAATATGCACAACAAAATTCAAAATAAAACAAAATATGTGTAACATTATACTTATATTACATGGCCAAAGTATAGATATTCTTAATCCTAATTTTCAAAGACAAATTAAACAAATTTCTGCAAAAATTCAAACAAAAATTAAACATATTATTACAAATTCAAATTAACACTAGGAAATGAGATCTACTAAAAAATAAGGAAAAAAGTTTGAAAAGTTCAGTGTTAAAAAAAATAGTCTTATGACTGAAAACGTTTTGGAACAGTCACTGTTCTACCACTTCTTGTTCGTAATATTGGTTCTAAAGAGTTTTCTTTTGGAATCTCTAGATTATACAGTTTTTGTATTGGTCTTAAAAGTTCACCATTTTCAGTTTTTACCCGAGCAACTCTCGGGTGACCATCTTTTCCAGAAATTAGTTCTTGCACACGAGCTAAAGTCCAATACGTACGTTTCTTATCAGACTCTACGAGAAGGACATCACCAACGGTCAGTTGCTTGGCATTCTTTTGCAGGGAATTTTGTTGGCGTAACTGCCCTAAATACTCAATACGGAATCGTCTTCTAAGATGTTCTCGAACTTGTTGTCTATACTTTGCTCTTCTGTTTAATTCTTGTGCGTCAATTGCATCAAAATCTATCACATCTGAAGATCTTATTTCTTGAAGAAACATTGATGGTGTTAAAGGTGCTAGATCATCCACATCTTCTGAGACATACGTGAGTGGTCTAGCATTTACAACTTGTTCGCAGTCACAAAGAATTGTGATAAGCTCTTCATAGGATAATGAGGCTCTACCTAGTACTTTCCTCAAGATGCGTTTCACCATTTGTATCAACCTCTCCCACCAACCACCCCACCAGGCAGCAGTAGGCGGATTGAATTTCCAACGAATCTTTTGTACAGCTGCTGCAGCTGAGATCTGTTCCCAATCGATGTCTGAAAAAGCTTTATCTGCACCAACAAAATTTTTACCATTATCAGAATAAACGGTCGTCGGTCTTCCTCTTCTCGCTATAAAGCGCCTAAAAGATTGGAGGAAGGTATCTGTTGCTAATGACGTCACTAATTCTAAATGTACGGCCCTGTACACTGCACAAGTGTACAACACAATCCATACCTATTTTCCATTTTTCAAATATAAGGGCCCAGCTAAATCTACTCCAGTTATTTGGAATACTGCCGCATCTTGAACTCTTTCTGCTGGCAATGCAATAGGTTCTGACTCTGTCTTCTGTGCACTAAATATTTTACAACGCACGCATTTCTGAACTACTGCTCGAATGGTTTTCCTGGCTTTCAGGATCCAGTAGTCTTCTCGTATAGATGTCATCAAAAGAGCCACTCCTGCATGTAATAGCTCTTGGTGTTTCCAGGAGATCAATCGATGGACTACAGGATGGTCAGACGGCAAAAGAATTGGGTACTTAAAATTGACAGTATCTTCTCGATAGATGACTTGTGTTTTTAATCTGATGATACCATCTTCATCACGGATTGGTCTTAGGCTACGAATTTTCTCATTATTCTTTTCATCAAAGCTGTCTTTCTGGATCAAAATCATTAATTTTCTTTCAGCTTGTTCTATTTCTAAACATGTAAGATCAGATACTTCTTTTAAATTCGGTTTTCTTGAATTACTTATGAATCTTAGAATCCATGCAATCAATCTTATTATTTTCTTGTATGATGAAAATCGTCGATAATACCAATCATTAGGTTTCGTGTTCTTGGTTAATGCTGAAATGACACTTTTCCGTTTCTCAGTATTAATAACTTCTTCATCTGGTGATTCGACACTTTGAGGCCAAGTAAATTCTGGCTCAGCCAGCCAGGCTGGTCCCTCCCACCATTTTAGCTGCAAGAACTGTTCAATGGAACAACCTCTGGAAGGAAGATCAGCCGGATTAAATTTTCCTGAAATATGTCGCCACTGATCTTTCTGTGACAAAGATCTGATTTCTTCTACACGATTCCAGACAAATGTTCCCCATCTATCATCTCGCTTTATCCAGCTTAAAGCTGTGGTTGAATCACACCAATAACAGATCTTCAAATTTGGAATTCTTAAATCAGCAATGACACGACTACCCAACCTGGCTCCAATGCAGCATGATAAAAGCTCTAACCGCGGTATAGTTAGGTTCTTAAGAGGAGCTACTCTTGCGCGTGCTTGTATAAAACTCACCAAAATTTCATTTTTCTTCTTTACTCTCAGAAAAATACAAGTAGCATATGCGTGTTTACTTCCGTCACAAAATATATGAAGACTTACATCATTTTCAAAATTATGTAGATTCATCCAGCGCTCAAGTTTGATGTCAGAAATTAATTTTATTCCTTGCACCCACTTCAAAAATTGTTTAGCTAAATTCTCTGGAATTAATTCATCCCACTTTAATTTCAACTTCCAGCATTCTTGTAGAATAAGTTTAGGGAGCAAAGTCACGGGTGATGCAAATCCCAAAGGATCAAAAACCTTCTGAGCCAATGAAAGTAGAGCTCGTTTTGTAGGAATAATTTGCTCTTCCTCAATAGGGCCGATTTTGCAAGATAGGGTATCGTTTTCTAGATCCCAGTTTAAGCCTAGTACTGGTATAATGTTAACTGTTGAAGTTTCAGACATAATTTGAATTGGATAATTTGACAGCCATCCCCTTAAATTGAATTTCGCGGAGGACAGTAACATTCTCGATTCAATTTTGAACTTGTTTAACTCTTCAGTTGTGTTGAAACTACAAACACAATTATCTACATACAAAGATTCATTCAAAGTTTCTGCTGTAGAAACAAAATTGTCAGGTGTACTTTCCAGATGGTGTTTCAGAGTAGCCGCTAGTAAAAAAGGGCTGCAATTGATTCCGAAAACCACACGTTTATGTCTGTAAATTATATTATCCTTCCATAAAAACCGTAGATAGTCTCTATCACTTTCTGTAATACCTATCTGTAAGAATGCCTTTTCTATATCAGATACTGCACCAACAGGAAATTTCCGAAAACGATGCAATATTGTCGGAATCATTTCAATCATATTTAATCCTTTATCTAGACAATCATTTAATGAAGGAAAACCTTTCACATGAGCCGAAGCATCAAAAACCGGCCTTACTTTAGTAGTTTCACTCGATTCATTAAATACAGGCCTGTGTGGCAAATAATGTATTTTGGATTTTTTATTATCGACCACCCTTTCAATTATTCCTGCATTTAACCATGTATCAAATACTTCATTATAAACTTCAGTTTTATTCAAATTTGATAACCTTTTCTTCGTTGCAGCAAACCGTTTTTCGGCCAATTCTCTATTACTAGGTAAGCGGGCATTATCTAGTACCCAAGGCAATGCTACTTCATACCTCCCATCTGAATCTATTCTTATGTTTCTTTTAAAATGTTGCATAGTTTCTTCATGAATTTCATTTTTAGTTTTAGATTCAACCGGATCAGTTATACCAAGAATATCTAGCTTCCATAAGTCAGCAACGGAACTTTCGTTCCAAAGAGACGAAATAACCATAAGAGAATCATTTGTTTCAGATTTAATGCCTGGAATTTTCCCCATGAGAGTCCACCCCAAATGGGTCTTTACAGCAACCGGACCACTTTTTAAAACTTTAATATTTCCGGTGAGTAATTTTCCCGCCACATCGGAACCAATTAACAATTTAATTTCGTTTTCGGTTTTATATACATTGTTTTCAACATCCGAAATCTTAATACCATATTTATTTAATTCTTTTAACCAAGGTCCATTTGGCACCTTTTTTATATTAGAACAAATAACAGGAACATCTAAAACATGCATATCACATTTATAACTATTATCAATACTACTTAAATGAATTCTATATTTGTTGTGGTTTGTCTCATTTGTTTCAACACCACCAAATAATTTATGAATTAATTTAACTTCATCAATACTTTTATAATTCAAATACTTAATTACATCTTCTGATAAATATGAACGCTCTGAGCCCGTATCTATGACTCCCCGTACAATTTTTTCTTTGCCATCGTGCTTTACACGTACATGCAAAGTTTGTAATAACACTGATGGGTCGGAACCTTGAGTAGTCAAAAGAGTATCACTACTCCCTGACTCATGTTTACGACTTTCTAATGCCGTATTACTCTCTTCATTACAAACATTTTGACACATTACAGCAAAATGCCTTTTACCACAATTTAAACATTTAATCTTCGATTTACAGTGACGTGAAATATGATTTTTCTTAAGACAGACAAAACAAGCCCCCTTTTTCAAAATTATACTTCGTTTATCTTCAAAAGAAAGCGAATTAGCTTTAAAACATTTTTCTGATATGTGACACTTGTCACAAAATATACATGTTTCCTCATATTTCTTAATTAAATGTTTATCCTTAGATTTATCACTTACAAATAAATCAGTAGCAGTTGGCACAGAATTATATTCAACATTTTTAAATCTAGTAAAATTCTTAGATTTATCAAAACCAAAACTAGTACGCGCCAATAAAATACGTTCTTCAGACAACACTTCATTTTTTAAGAAATTAAGTATAGAATTTAATTCACTCTTACCTTGATCAGACTTCTCACGATCCCGTTCCCAAATTCGGAGAACATCATGAGGTAAACACGATTCCACCAACGGGAATAAAATGCTAGCGTATTTATCCTCTGTGACCCCAAGAGATTCCAACGATCTAAGTTTGGTTTCTAGGTTGTCATATAACGACGACAAATTACACTCTCTTTTCGATGTATTATTATTACACAATACCAGCTGCAGCAGATCGCGAACATAAATTTGTATCAGAGTGTCTTCTCTTCCGAATCTTTCTTTAAGATGTTGAATTACTTTAGCATAATTTTCAGCCGATATAGGATAACTTTTCACAATTTGAGACGCTTTCGATTTCGGAGTAATTGCTTGCATCAGATATACGAACTTCGAGTGATCGTCTAACACAGTGTCTTTGTGAATTTTCTTGAAGGTATTCCAAAATGTTAGCCACGATCTTGAGTCCCCATCAAACGGCTGCAAACTAATTTCAGGTAATCTAAGGGTGCGGGATCCCATTCTTTCGTTTTCTATCGAATTAGATAAAAGAGGCTGATGTTCGACGGTAGGCTTAACAAAAAAATGTCTTACAGTTTGCTTCACTGTTATTAATTTTTCATGGTATTCCTCGCATGCCTCGAACTCTTTTACATAATCTTTTTCTGGAGACCCATTCGCCAACATAAAATTTAATATTTCGTCATCTGTGGAACGTAATCTTGATGCTTTGTCTACTAATTGATCTAAAAGCTCTTCTATTAGATTAACATCTGGGCTTGACTGGTTAATAGCTTCGTTTAAAGCATTTAAAGTCTTCGTAAATGCGCTTCTAAGGGGTGTTCTTTTTATTTTTAACGCATCCATACTTGAACAGTTTTCCACTTAAAAAATATTACTTGCTATGTCCTTCTGTTCGGGCGCCAAATTGTCGCAAATACATACATAGCGACTTTCGATAGCTTAAAACTACCCGTTTTAATACTTTCGTCATTTTTAAAACAATAGAAAATAATACTTTAATACGTGAAAAACATTCCTTTTAAAAAACATAACGAATATCTTTTTATTATCTCACTTCCGTGCCGACAAAACATTCTACAAAACCATTTCTACAACAACAACATTTTTTCACACAGCTTGGAAAAATACAGTTACAAAAACAAAAAACATCTTGCTCACACAGCTTAGAAATTTACATCTACAAAAACAAAAACATATTTCTCACACAGCTTAGAAAGATACATTTATGCAAACATCGCCTGTTAGTAGGAGCCAAGAATACGTTTAATTCAATTGGATTCGCGACAGTATTCTTATCTAATTGTAATGTATTATCTCAATATGTACAGTATTAATTATTTAAGCTCCTTACAAAAATGTATAAATCAGTGAAAAATAAGTTGGAAATTGTACGTTAAATGTAACAAATGAGGTGCGTTCGTTTCGTGCTGTAACTAGTTTTATAGTGTAAAAAACCATCGTTATTATTTCAGTTAAATAAATTATATAGACTGCTATGAACGAAATGAGGCCCATGGAGATCTTGCTTTACGAATGATTACCTCCATGGTTAATATTTCTAAGACTCACGATGCATGAATATTTTGTTTATTTACTTTAATGGATTGAGATATTCGGCTGTTAACCTAATTGTCACTGAAGATATCTCATAATCTACACATTTTTTAATGTAACTCATCTCTCAAGCAAACAATTTTTTTGAAAGATCTTTCTAAAAATGTAACTTTTACGCAATTTTATTCGAAAAATTAATTTTGAATAAAAATGGCCGCTTGGCATATGGGAAAATATGTGGTTAACCCGTATTTGTTTTCCTCAGTCACATGACTTGCGCTTTTATCATATAGATTACGTATAATAAGATATATTAAATACGTATAATAAGATTAATAGAATAAAGAAAACTTTTATTAATATCTGTTTAACTATTGATTCAATTTTCATAAAGTTTGAAATTACTCGTCCAAATTCTGCAAAGATTATATATATATATATATATGAAATTTCAAACAATTCGGTCGGGTAGTTTCTGCGCTGTTATATGCGGACAGACGGACAGACACCGACAGACGAACGGACTAGACGACGACTATAAGTGCTACGTATTTATATAATTACGAACGCACGTAAAAACTAATTGTATGTGCTGACAAGAAAAGGTGTTTCATTTGTCTCAGTAGTTTGTACAGTGCAGCAATGGAGTTAGCGAAGCTGCTAGAATTACTAATGTTCAATGTGACGAATATTAGTAAAGAGAATGGATGTTAGTATTAGCATGATATTCGACGCAGTATCTAAGACAACTTCTACTATAATTTTTGTCATATGATGATTTAAGTAGCAACATGCAGGAACTCCGGCACCGCTAATATATTCTTTTTTCACCGCTATCGGTTCAGGGATCCATAGATGGTCACCATATCGCGACAACAATTTCTAAACAATGATTTCTTAACAAGTTCAGTAGAACTCTTCTAGGGATGTCATTGTTTAAAGCTGCAATTTCAAAATAGTTGCTTTGCTTAGAACTCTGCAAGTCTGCAATAAAAGTTTTAGTTATTAAAAAATTCCATGCTTTTCTCTGAATTTCTGTGAAAAACGCACCGTGTTAGGGTAAATACTTTCTAAATTACTGAAACTAAGTCGCACCTTAATTTTTAGACGCCAACCCATGGATTTTTCTTTATAAATCTTATGCATGCAACATGAAAGAAAATGTGAAAAAAAAAATGATTAGGAAACTTAGAAAATATAGTAAATCCTAATTATATTTATTCTTCACAATATTCTAAATTAGTAGCCATTAGTAGCCAATGATACAGATCTCTCCATCTGTATCATTAAATATTTCACTACATGAATCTTCACTACTACTTTGCGATGTGGCTTCGCTGTTCGATTGCTCCATGATGACAACATCTTCAGTTCCATCCATCACATATGTCCGTACACTGTTTAAAACTACCTGTCGTTTTTACAGATATTCTACTATATTTTAAACAAAAATCTGAATTTCATGTAAAGTAACGATTTTCTCTTTTATCCGGCATAGATATAGTTTTCGCTTCCTAGAAGGGAATTCTAAAGTCATCAGATTATTTGCTTTTCACTTACAAACAAATTGATAAGTACCAGAAATACTGTAAAGAAAACTGGTGTGCGAATAGCGTGCGAATGATAATTTTTAATAATATCAATTATACCGGAAATTCGGAAAGGAAGACTATATTTTCTCTTAAAAAGTACTAGGTTATGCTATAAATTTTATATATATCATAAACAAAAGTCTTGTTATGTAAGGCAGAAAAAGTCTGTTTAATACAAAGAAACTCTCTTAATATTGACTGGAGTGCCGGTTCATAGATAAACTTGGTTTTATACAAAGAAACCCTGTTTAAATTTAACAGAATTACTTTGTGCATAGCATGGAGAAATCCTGTTTCACACTGAGATAATATGTACCATTTTAGCAGGTCTTCTCTATATAAACTATTGGTTAAAACTGGAGGCATTGCTGACAGGTATTTTTTATAAAATCAACAGGGTTTTTTAGAGTGTAAGACGAGAGAGGAATTGAGGGGTAACTTTACTTTTATATAACCTATAAACATACATCTGGTGTTACAGCATCATGAGTCGTACCGATTTTTCATCACATTACTCTTTTCATTTCAAGTGTGTTATTTTCGTTCATCTTGTTTTTATGACAAAGTTTTAAATTAATTTTAAATTTTAATTTGATGTTTTTGTTCAAACTTTTTATTTTTCGCAGAATATCCTTAAAGGGTTTTTGTGCCATAAAACCCCATTCAACCAACATATGTTGTACCGTGGCACATGTAATAATAAGGTACGTCAATTTGCATCTAATGTGTGAAGTCAATCCTGCAGAGGGCTCTGAAACCTTGCTTCAAAATTCTGACCAATCGTGAAACCCTGAACCAAAACTGAAGACTGATTCTGAACAATCTGCTATCAGGGCAGGGTATAAATTAAATAAAGATCATCTGATCCAATAGCAGCTTGAGCAGAGTTTGTGTTAAACCACGTGGCTAAACCCGGCTATGCTTTTTGCACGGTTTTCTGCGAAATGAATTCGCCGCCTATTATTATTGCACGACGCAGGCAATTAACCCTCTCGCTTATGTATTATGAATAAAAATGAAAGATAAAAATCATTATGTGTAACGGTACACTTAAAATATTAATCTGTGCAGAATAGGGATAATTTCTGTAGCGTGAATCTATTAGCTCTTTTTGCCAGAGAGTACCTTTAAAATAACATAAAAGAAAACTTTTTGCGAAATTCATTTAACACATCTATTGGCAGGAATACAATTTAATATATGAGTTACAGGTAGTTTACTTCATGATGTTCTAAAATATTAGTCCATATACAAAGCAAAATTATTTTAAATGAAGATATTTTTTTTTAATTACAACTGTTCAACATTCCTGATTTTGAAAACAATGAAGTGGAAAGTTACAATTCTGGAAACAGCATGCTCTGTGATATGAGAATTAATTTAATTTAATTTAATTTAATTTAATTTAATTTAATTTTTTGGAATTAATTAATTAACTATGTCGGAATTAACAACCTCTTTAGCAAGAAGGACAGCTTCTATATTTAAAAAATCACCCAAGTCTACATATTTAATTTTTTTAAAGAATTTTAATTTAATTTAATTTAATTTAATTTAATTTAATTTAATTTAATTTAATTTTTTTAAAGAATTGAAGCCACACGTGAAATTTGAAAGCTTTACATATGTCAATCAAAGTAAAATTTGTCGGAAGAAGTTTTTAAATCACTGTTTTCAGGAATTAAATTAAAAGTTTCATATGATATGTAGTTGACCGAGAGAGTTACATAGCTGCCAACTTTTGCACTTTTTACTTACCACAAAAATTTGATAGAAATTTTTGTATTATTAAATCGCCGAAATCTGAGTTCAATAAAATAACATTTTTGTAGTAAAAAAAAGCCTAAAAAGTTGGCAGTTATGGGGTTAAATGATATTGGTTAAGAGAGTAAAAATGCGACTTAGATTCGAGTAAATATATTATCGAATTTTTAATTTTATGGTTATATTTGTATGAATCATTACCTTTCTTCAGCTAAATCTCGTAGAAAATAGTTCTTGTAGCCGAAAACAAAATTAAATTCCAAAAACATTTATTAACTCAGAAAAACCATTTCTTTTAGTAGAAAATAATAGGTGATTGTTTCTAAGAGTTCACAGATGAGGTCAGGTCACAGCTATTTTATCATCGTTAGGTTATTTTTAATGATCAATCCGTTCATCTTTAAATTAAGATTTTGATATAAAAGAAAACTTTTCGTCACGTGTGCGATTAATAATTGTTTCGTTGCTAATTTAGCACACAGCTACCATTTCATACTATCAACGTTGGGTATAGTATGCTACTAACAGAGCTTAAAATATTTTGTATAAAAGGATTTTTTTTTTTATCATCGAGAATTTTAATATTTATAAACGAACTAGGATTTACAAATTTAAAACTTTTTTAATAATGCTAAAAAGATGCTTTCCATAAAAAGTTTTTTTTTTCTTTGATTACTTTTTATTTTTCAAAATATGTGTCTACACCTACATCGTTTAAATTTTGCTAATATCTAAGACAGAATTCTTATTCAAATGTACAACACAGTAAAACCATCAAAACAGAAACTCCCAAATTACGGACACTTCTTAAATTCCCAAAACCTATGTATTTATACATTTTTACTTCTGAATAATGGACAGATTCCATGGTCCCGAGGTGTCTACTTTTCAGATGTTTTGATGTATTAAATTTTAAAAAAGTTTACAATTCCAATTTTTTTTAACTAAATGGTAGATGATTATTCCATAAAGTTCACAGTCGAGGTCAGATCACAAATATTTTATGTTAGATGAGTTTTCTCTCAGTTAGTTTGTCTTCAACATACATTTTGCTACAAAAGAGAATTTTTCGACACGTGTTCAGTTGAGAGTTTGTGATAGCAACAAAGACAATTTTCTGACATCTTTCGTATAAAATGAAAACAAATTCCATCAGAAATGTATAAAATGTTGAAACAAACTTGAATTTCCAATATAAAAAACATATTTTAATAATGATAAAAAAAATATGCTTCCCATAGAAAGTTTTATTTTCTTTTGTATCTTATTTTAAAAGAAAGTTTTCCAAAATATTTTTCTTAACCTAAATCATTTAAATTTAGTTTACATTTAATACGCAATTTTTGGCGAAATGTACAACATTGAATTCTTGCAGTCTTTACAGTCTCTAAAAAATCTTTTCTGTTTGAAGGAAATGATAGATGATTGTTCCACAGAGTCCACAGCTGATGTTAAGTCACAGATGTTTTATTACGTGATATGATTTTTTTCTCATTTAACTTGTAGAATAACATTTTACTAGCAAAAATAAATTTTCCAAAGATGGTTCAGTTAAGTAAAGACGTTGTTAGTTTAGAGCATAACTTTCAATTAATTCTATTAACATGGGAAATTGTCTGAAATATTTCATGTAAAATGAAACATTTTCCTCGACATAGAAACTTTAAAACATTTGAAACAAACCTAACTTTTCAATATTAAAAGAATAAAAAATGTTTCGCATAAAATTTTTTATTCTTTATTCTTTATTTTCTTATTCTAAAAGAGATTTTAATTTTTTTTTCTTCACCTAAATCGTTTAAATTTTGTTTACGCC
The DNA here is from genome assembly GCA_963931845.1 of Maratus michaelseni. Taxonomy (NCBI): domain Eukaryota; kingdom Metazoa; phylum Arthropoda; class Arachnida; order Araneae; family Salticidae; genus Maratus; species Maratus michaelseni. The sequence continues at coordinate 338,194,796 of OZ007592.1, forward strand.
TAAGACAAATATTGTTGAAATGTTCAATATTAAATCCTGGCAGACTTTACAATCTTGATAAAAAAAATTCTTTGAAGGAAATGATAGATGATTGTTCCACACAGTCCACAGCTAATATTATGTCACAGATGTTTTATTATCTTTATCGTTATATACTTCTATATTATCGTTATCCTTATATTATTAGCGTTATATGAGTATTCTCTCATTTAGTTTCTTTATAAAATAACATTTTACTACAAAAAATAATTTTTCCAAACATATTTCAGTTAAGTAAACACGTTGTTACTTTAGTGCATAGATTACAATTCACTCTATTTACATGAGCAATTGTCTGAAATATTTCATATAAAATGAAAACTTTTCCGTGACATAAAATCTGTAAAACATTGAAACAAACTTGAATTACCAATATGAAAAGAATAAAAAATGTTTCGCATAAAAAAATGTATTCTATTTTTCTTTATCTTCTTATTCTAAGACAGAGATTTTTTTAATTTTTTCTTCACCTAAAACATTTAAATTTTATTGACATCTAAGATTCAATTCTTGTTGAAATGTACAATATTAAATTATGGCAGTCATTACATTCTCGAAAAATAAATTTCGCTCTGAAGGAACTGATAAATGATTGTTCCACTAAGTCCACAGCTGATATGATATTACAGATATTTTATAATCAGTACATGAGTTTTCTCTTATTTAGTTTCTTTATAAAATAACATTTTACTACAAAAAATCATTTTCCAAACATAGTTCAGTTGAGAATTAGTTTAGTTATTGTTAGTTTAGTGCATAGCTTTCAATTTATTCTATTAACATAGGCAATTGTCTGAAATATTTCATATAAAATGAAACTTTTTCCTTGCCATACAAACATTAAAACATTGATACAAACTTGAATTTCCAATATAAAAAATAATAAACAAATGTTTCGCATAAAATCTTTTATTGTTTTTTCTTATTCTAAAAGAGAGTTTTTAAAATTTTTCTTCACCTAAATCGTTTAAATTTTGTTTAAGTCTAAGACACAATTCTTGTTGAAATGTCAAATAAAGTAAAACCTTCATAACGGACACTCCCGAATAGCAGACACCGCTATTAAGTGGACACTTTTTATATTCCCAACACCTACATATTTATGTATGTTTTTTTTTACATTTGGATAGTAGACAGATTACGTGAACCCGAGATGTCCACTTTTCAGACGTTTTAGTGTACTAAACGTATTCTGGCAATTTTCACAATTCCGATAAAATATTTTATTTTTGAAGTAAATGATAGATGATTCTTTTTTCCATCACAGCTGAAGTCAGGTCACAGGTGTTTTATTATAGTTAGATGAGTTTTCTCTCATTAATTTTCTCTTTAAAACACATTTTGCTACAAAAAGGGAACTTTTCGACATGTGTTTAGTTGAGAGTTCATAGCTTTGAATTCATTCTATGAACAAAGACAATTGTCTGAATTAAAATTTTTGTTCATCATAAAAAAGTTTAAAATGCTGAAGAAATCTTGAATTTCAAATAATATTTTTTTTTAAGAGACTGAACAATCATTCCCATCGTCTTTTTTTTATTTGTAAATATAAAAGAGAGATTTTCAAAATATTTTTCTTAGCCTAAACGCGAATAAATTGTGTTTACATCTAAGAATAAATTCTTCGTGAAAAATAAAATTTTAACTTAAAAATATATAACGAACTATTCATTCTGGATTTTTTTAAAATAAATGATTGGCGTTTGTTTCTCAGTGTTTAATACAAAATACATTTTTTTGTTTGTGTATGTGTGAAAGACGGTAGATGATTGTTTCTCTAGGTATACAGCTGATGTCAGGTCTCAGATGTTTTATCAACTTTGGTTCATTTTCTCTCATTTAGTTTCTCTTTAAAAATATGTTTTTTCTGCAAAGAAAACTTTCCATTACGTGTTACGTTCGGAATTGTATCGTTAAGATTTGAGGGTTTTTCTCTACGTTTGTTTTGTTTCAGTTCTACGAATTTTCAAATTTATCAGGGATTTTTTTTTTCAATTATTGTTGAATATGACTGCTGATGCGTTTATGAAATAAACACCTGATTGCAGTCCATCTTTATGAAGTATGCACTGTAAAACTTACAAAAGCTTATAAAATTTCCCCTTACAAAAGATAATATGTTTTGAGTTTTTTTTTATTGTTACAGATACGTAGAAAATGTAAATTGCAAAATTTTTCGGTACTTACGTATTATCCGTGCCAGGAGATTGATCGCCAAAAATGGTTGCCAAGTATCAATCTTGTTTATCGTTGCCAATCATGTTTTCAAGCGCGGTAATTTAACATTATCAAATAACATTGTTAAAAATTGGAAATCAATATAAAATAAATAAAATGTAATATATATTTATTAAACTTATAACATTGTTAAAAATAGTAAATAACATTATTTTAGTAAAATTAATAAATTGTAATGCATAGTAATGCACAGTAAATAAGAAAGAATAATATATTATAGATTATTCCCAGGCATGTACCATGTAGCAAGAAAAAAAAATAAGGTTTACTATAACTAGTAATATTGGCTCCATGCCTGGCGCAGTTGGCCTAAAACTGGCACGGATAATACGTAAGTACCAATTTTTCAAAATAAGGTAGAAAATAATATTATGTTAATCAAACAGCTTTATCGTTAATATTGAAAAGCTAGATCTTTTACAATTTTATAAGATTCCCATAGACAAAATCGGTTAATTAGTAATCAATTAATAAATATTAATTCACTAATAAATATCTTTCCTGTCAAGATGTTTAAATAAACACCAAATGTGTAGTTATTGCGTTTATTTAAACAAACACCTAAGAATTAAATAAGTATTTATATACTTTAGTACAAGTAATAAGCAGTAACAGTTACATGGGTATTTTAGAGGGGTAATGAACAAGAAAAATCTGAGAACAAACGAGTAAGTAATTACACAAGTATCACATTATCTTTTTTATTTAACTGAACACTGTAAGAAGAGCAAGCCCCTTTGTTTGTCTTCCTAATATATGTTCGCGCCATATCCTGTAATAATTTTTTTAAAATCCATATTAATTATGTGTCTAATATCCTACCTAGCAGCTACTAAGTAAGTATTATTTACTTAACAGAAAATTAAGTTAAATATATAAACGCATGTTTGGTTAAAAAAAACTCTAGGTACTATATAATTCTCTTTATTGCAAACAAAACACAGTGTAAAAATTAATTTCCTGCAGTCAGAGCAACTCCAAAAATATTTTTTATAACTGTTGGGGTAAGTAGGCCCTGTGGGATTCACTTACCGCACTCTTGAAAAATATATATGATAACTGGAACATCAGCCTTACATTTAAAACACGAAGTAAATATTTATAGATACCTAAAAATATTAATGTATTTATGCCTAATCTTTAACAAATTTGTAAAAGTACTTAAACACTAAAACTTAAAAACGCCAACGGTTTATTATAAAATTTTCTATGGTCCAGTTACCTCCTGGGTTCAGCAACCACAGCTCACTGAACAACTCAATGTATTTATATACATATGAAACTAACTGTAAAAATACGAATATAATGCATATTTTAGAGAAAAAAATTAATATTACCGCCCTTGGATTTACCGCCTATTCAATTACGAAATCACCTAAACCGTCAGCAGTGCATTAAACTATTATATGATTATTTTTAACCTAACTAAACATGAAAATTTTTAAAGAAATATTTTTTTGTTTTTGTTACTAGAATTTAGAATAAAGTAACGAAACTTTAATTAAATAACGGACCAGAAATATTAAGATATATATCTCTGAAAGGCTGTGTTTAATCAATGTGGTGAGCATAAAATTGCTCCCATATATTATTAAAACTAGGACTTCCCTCAAAGGGATTAGTCTGAGTGATATTGCTGAGAACATAGGGTTAACAATTACAATATAAAGAAAAAGAGCAAATTAAATGATAGAATTACAAAATATCATATATAAATTCATATACACTGTTAAAAAAATAGAAAAGAAGTACCGTTCATCAGATGTGTTGTCATAATTTTTTTTTAACATGTGGCAAAGAATCTCATTTTCTTAAGCGCGTATTGCGCAAAACTTGGAAAAAAAAAAAAAAAACGCCGGATATTTTAAAACGCCAAGCTTATTAAAGTTACGTAATTGGATTTGCAGCCAATAGATTATTCTATCAAGCGTGGCTTAACGCAAATTTAATTTCATTGTTGCACCTTTTTTTGTGTGTGAATTTAAAAATTTTCTTCCTTGATTATATATCTATCTTCTAAAATAAAAGAGTAAGTCATGTGACTGTCATCAACAGTTCCGGGATGCCCGTTTCACTTTTTCATATGCCAGGCGGCCATTTTTATTCAAAATTATTTTTTCGAATAACACTGCATAAAAGTTACATTTTATGAAAGATCGTTCAAAATAAATTAATATTTGAGAGATGACTTAAGTTCAATTATGTATATATTCTGCAATAACTTCAGTCGAAATTAGTTTCACAGTTCAAATTCTCTATCCATGAAAGTAAACAAAAAAAAAAAAGATTTATTCGTCGAGAATGATAGAAATGGAAAACCATGGAGGTAATCATTCGCAAAGCAAGTTCTCCGCGAATGAATTTTTGGACCGCTGCCTCGCGTCTAAAAAATAATTCGCACCAGTGAGAAAATCATAGTTTGCCATAATTATGTGCTACACAACTAAGCTTCCTTCAGGATCTTTTCTTGACGTAAATTGAGCTCATGTAATAATATTTAATGAATCAGATTTTTAGCATTTTTAAAATCGCTAATACAACTTTTATTTATCGCGTGTACAAATTAGAAACGATACTTTGATTTTTAAATCAAATGTTTTGATTTATGATATTATTTCTATTTTTTTTTTTCTATTTTAAATGAAAAGTGTGAACGGCGTGTATTTTAAAATTATGTAATATAAGCATTTTAGATTAAAGTTAAGTATTTTAAATGAAATGAGTGACAGGTTTATAATTTAAAATTAAATTAATGTAGTATGAATGATGGTGATGGGAACAATATTTGGCGATTTATCATCTGCTCCCGGCTAACAAAAATACTCATAATTGAAAAAAGAAAATAAAAAAAAATAAATGATAGATTGATGTAAATAAATATTGATATACATATCAAATATAATTTATAAAATTAAAATAAAAAATAAAAGTAAATAAACAACAATTTCCATAACAAAGTTTTCGCCAAATTGGCGGAGCGGGGGAATCGCGCCAACGTGCGTATGTGACACCTGTGCCCAAAAAATATGCGAAATGCACGATAGCAAAAGTTCATGATTTGTCTATTAGAATTTTCCGATTTGGCGAAGGGAAAATTAAATTATGAATAAATGTAACGTGTTGAAATGTTTAATATACATTTAAGGGAGACCAAACTGGTCGCCAGTGGCGGCTAGTTATTTGTATAACTGTTTATAGAAACTCTTACACTTCAAACCACATTGATAGCATGCTTTGCTACAAACCAGATTGCAAAACTATAGTCTAAATTACTATTAAAATATACAAAAAATCTTTAGATGACTTCTGTAACATAACTTTTACAATAAATCTCCATATGGGCAAAATTGAAAAATTATATATATATTACAAAGTTAAGCTTAACAGATACTTCTTGATTATTCTCTAGGAGGCTCTGCCCCCTGTGCCTTTAATGCGCCTTTACTGCGCCAATCCGCAGACTTTTCTTTTGCCTGTCTGTCTGTCTCTCCACAATCTGTGTGTTTCCCTATCCGTTCTTCTGCCCGTCTCTCTAACCGATTGTCTATCTGTCTACACGTCTCGCTACCTGTCTCTACATTTCTCTACCGGTCTCGCTACCCGTCTCTATATTTTTCTACCGGTCTCGCTACCCGCCAATCTATTTCTCTAACCGTCTGTCTATCCGTCTAACTACTTGTATGTCTAGCCGTGTCTCTATCCACTTCGATAGCCATTTGTATATCTCTCTCACAACTTGTCTATCTGTCTCTCTACCCGTCTGGCTATACGCCTCTCTACCCATCTTCTTACCCATCACCGTACCCATCTACTGTATCTCTACTCGTCTGTATACCCGTCTCACTATCCGTCTGTTTTTGTATCCGACTCTTTACCCGTCTCGCTACCAATCTCATTACCCGTCATTCAACTCGTCTCTGTACTAATCTCTCTACTCTTCTCTTTATATACCATGCTACGAATCTCGCAAAACTTTCTCGCTACATTCCTGTCTACCGGTGTCACTACCCGTCTCGTGACCCATCTCGCTACTCCTCTGTCAACCCTCTTTTTACCTTTCTCTCTAGCCGTCTGTCTATTCGTTTCGCTACCCGTCAGCCTACCTATGTCGCTACTCGTCTCTCTACCCATCTCACTACACGTCTGTCTACCCGTTTGTTTACTCGTCTTTCTACCTCTCGCCACCTCTTCCCAATATTTAAACAATTCATTTAATATACAGAAGCCGTTTATCAGTTATTAAATGCAAACAGAAGTAATTTATCTAATAAGTGTAATCAGATGCAATTTTTTTTTTTAAATACATACATAAACCTGAATAATAATTCATCAGTTTTGTGTTCATAGTTGTTTATATCATTTGACAGTAAATCTCAACTTCTTAAACCTGAATTGTCTCAAGCTTTTTAAAAAAACCACAATGTCCGTATAACTGCAAAGTACCCTGAGGGCTATATTAGCTACATGTTATTAAGTTAAGTGAAAGTTTCGTTATCGCGTTTGCAGCCAATTGCTTACGTCAGAAAGCGTGGCTTAACACCATTTTAAATTCATTACTGTAACTTTTTTTTCTTTTCTTTTCTTTTTTTTGGGGAGGGGGGTAGAGGGGGAAGGGTTTCATATATATACATTTAAATTAAAACTTTTGCCTCCATGCCATTAGTGTTGTTTGTATTATTAACTAATACCTTGTAGACCGAGCTTCATTTGAAATAAATGTAAAAGACTTCTTCTACAGTTTTTTTTAGGAGAAACTTTCGTAATTGGGCCCAAAGCCAATCGGAGCTTTTAATATCATTATTGTAACTCTTATAGAGTTAAAACAATATTGTTGCTAGCTTTACTCTTGTTTGAGACCAGCCTTGTCTTTGTATCTGAATGGGGAAAAGTTTCGTATTCTATGTCGGCTGGCGAAAAAAAATTAAAATGGTGCCAAAGTTTTAGCATCTTACAAAATTTTTCAAGAGAGCGGTAAAACATGTTTTTCAAATATTTACAAGCATACGTTTATTAAAGCATGTTTTTGCGCCTTCTTAAAAATTTCAACACGATGCTAAAATGAAATTTTATCGCCATATTCGATATTTTAATAAGTAATGAAAACACATAAACAAACTTATTTAACAAACCTAAGAGGCATTTTTGTGATAAATAATTGTTATTGTCAGGGGGGTAAATTTTAAACAATTAATAAACGGCTAGTAAATAATTGTCTGAGTGCAACGAAGACTCATAGAGAGCGCAGTATTACTTTGCCCCATATATAGCTACGATGGATATTAAAACCTTTCGTCAAGCATAACTCAAAAATTATTTAACGGATTTCGTTCAAATTTTTACAGCAGGTACCTATAAAGGTGACAACGACGTCTATTTATTACCAAGAATAAATGTCAAACCGTTTGGAAATTATATTAAAAAAAATAGATAAAAAAGCACAATATAACTACATACGTCACGAAAATTTTTTGCGTGCGTCATTTTCACCGGCGGGAGATTTTCGTAGACAATCGGAATTGAAAAGTTCATGGAGTACATGGAGCAAAAAAATATGTACGCACTAATATTCAGTACAATAAAATATATTTCAATTTAGTAGCAATCGAAAATTAATCTGGATTTTTTTTCTGTTTGAAAGAAAACCCCCGCAATAACTTGGTAGACTTGGTATTACAGATTTGGCGCAAATCTCAGCAATAGCAGCTTTTTTTATTTCGCGTGTGTAAATTTAAAAAAAAAATTCTTTGGTGTTTAAATAAAAGGTTTCGATTTATGGCATTATTTCTTTTTTTTTTCTTTTTAGCATTTTAAATGGGATTAATGAAAGGCATGTATTTTAAATGAAATGAGTGAAAGGTTTATATTTAAATTAAATGAATTCAATATGAAAATGTTTTAGGAACAATATTTGGCGATTTATCAACTGCACCAGGATAACATAAAAGTACCAATATATCAAACGGTATGTAGTATGTGAAATGAAACAATTATATTATAATCACCCATCGTACAAGAAAAAAAAACTAATATTCTGCATTCAGAGGGAAAAATCCATCTCCTGTGCCGTAAGATTTTGGCGAGTTCTTTTTTGGTGATAAGTTTTCCGATGTGATTATTGGGATCTGCAGGTTTTTGGCTTACTTTTACTAAATCTTATTTTTTTGCAGATGTAGTATTATGTAAATATATATATATTTTTGCTGGTACTTACGTATTATCCGTGCCAGTTTTAAGCCAACTGCGCCAGGCATGGAGCCAATATTACTAATTATAGTAACCCTTATATTTTGTTTTCTTGCTGCATGGTATCGTGACGTCGCGATGGTACATGCCTGGGAATAATCTATAATATTATTCTTTCTTATTTACTATGTTATTTAACATTTATTAATTTTACTAAAATAATGTTATTTACTATTTTTAACAATGTTATAAATTTAATAAACATGCATTACATTTTATTTATTTTATATTAATTACCATTTTTAACATTGTTTTTTGATAATGTTAAATTACTGCATTTGAAAACATGATTGGCAACGATAAACACGATTGGTACTTGGCAACCATTTTTGGCGATCAATCTCCTGGCACGGATAATACGTAAGTATCATTTTCTATTTTGTATATATATATATATATATATATATATACATATATATATACAACCTGTGGCCAGAAAGATCGGTGAATGAATTTTTATTTCAAATACAGTATTGTACAGCATCAAATACAATTTACTGTCCTTAAAAATAATCTCCATGGATGGTAATGCACTGTTGAGAACGAGTATATAAGTCCTGGAAACTCCTGTAAAACAGTTCTTTCGGAATGGCGTTCAGCTCGGCCGTCACGTTGCGTTGAATGTCGGTGATGTCCATACATCTCTTTCCCTTCAGGGTTAAGTTTGGAGTTTGTCATTACAAAGTTTGGAGTGGCGGAGTCCGTCGTCACCTAAAAAAATCAAGGTACGGTCAGAAAAATCGTGCATAAAGACAATGCTGATCGCATTCTTCGACTCTAAGGGTCTCATTCACAGAGAAATCCTCCCTGAGAGAACCACATTGAATGCTGTTGCCTACGCCGATATTCTGAAGCGTTTACTGCAACGGATCTGTTGCGTTCGCCCTGAGTACGCCACGCAAGGCTCCTGGACTCTTCTCTTTGATAATGCCCGGCCACACACCGCCTTGGTTGTACGGAAGTTCCTGGCCGCGAATGGAGTTGTGACACTTGATCACCCCCTTATTCACCTGATTTGGCACCTGAAGACTTCTTCCTCTTCGCCAGATTGAAGTCAGCCCTGAAGGGAAAGAGATTTGCGGACATCACCGACATTCAACGCAACCTGACTGCCGAGCTCAACGCCTTTCCGAAAGAACTGTTTTACAGTAGTTTCCAGGTCTTATACACTCGTTCTCAACAGTGCATTACCATCCATGCAGATTATTTTGAAGGACAGTAAATTGTATTTGATGCTGTACAATACTGTATTTGAAATAAAAATTCATTCACCGAACTTTCTGGCCACAGGTTGTATATATATATATTAAATTGTAATGGCATTTGGAAAAGAGATTTTTACCTTTTTATCCGGAAATATTAAAAAATAAAGAAAGATTTACATATATCAAGCGTATAATGTTATGTTTTGCATTTTTATACGGACCACTTCTCCATTTTTACATTTTAAATGCTATTTATTATTTACTAACCGTTTATTAATTGTTTACAATGTACCCCCCTGACAATAACAATTATTTATCACAAAAATGCCTCTTAGGTTTGTTAAATAAGTTTGTTAATGTATTTTCATTACTTATTAAAATATCGAATATGGCGATGAAATTTTATTTTAGCATCGTGCTTAAATTTTTAAGATGGTGCAAAAACACGCTTTAATAAACGTTTGTAAATAGTAGAAAAACATGTTTTATTATGCGACCGCAACAAGAAGGCGGGTGAGATCGCCGCTTGGAAGAAGAGTTCATTTTCTCAAAGGTTAGGACGGTGGAAGAGCAAGTATTTAGGGTTGTAACATATTCGAGCGTTCCTGCCTTTGGCGATATACATTCCCCTCTCTGTTTCTCGTCTGTCACATCCTCTCACTGATATAATTTCTTTTGTCCTAGAAGATTGTTATATTCTCAGCGCTCTTGATTATTATTATCATTATTCTCTATTTAAACTGTTCTTTTCAGAACAACACAAAATGTCTCGTAAAGGGAAAACTTTGCATTCTGATGAACGTAACATTGTTAATAATGTGCTTAATTTTTTTTTTTTAAATAAAGCAAAATCTTCGTCTCCTTCTATTCCGATTCTGAAAGCACAGGAGCGTACGTCTGCTGCTACTGGCGTTCCTCTTCGAACTATCCAAAGAAATAAACGTGAGTCGAAATCTGCTCCTGATGGAAGGCTTTCAACGCCAGGAAAAAATCGGAGTCGCCCTGCAAAACGGAATGCAGTTTTGGATACTTTTGATTTATGCGTCGTTCGGAATACAGTAAATGAATTTTACGCAAACGCAAATAAAAAAGTTCCAACTATTTCATTATTGTTGCCAGTTTTTCAAAGATAAATTTCCGTAGTAAAGTAAGATAAAATCCCGGAAAAAAGTGTCTGAATTCAACGCTGGCAGAAGGATTTAAAGAAATTATTATTAAAAAATGCTTGGTTTGAATTTGAGTAGCTGGATTGCATGTTTCGTAACAAAATGTTATTTTCCACAAAAATATAACAAATTTCACAAAATATATCACAAAAATAACTTACTTTTCACAAAATAACCCCCCTCACCCCCCCCCAAAAAAAAACTCTGCATCGATCCCTGAACCTATATGATTTATGCAAAATCAATTTAAATTATATTGAAATACTCGTTTTGAGAATGTTTCTAGGTTGATTGGTTGGTTATTTGTTACGGCCGATTATCTGCGCTAGGGATGTACGCCGGTGAGGAGCATGCCCTCCGTGGAGGTCTTTCTAAGGGATCCTAACCCGTATTTACGCAAGGTTCGAAGAAAACTACGGAAAACTCCAAACGGTTAGACCGACGAGCGCGACACGAGTTTGAACGCAGCACCTCCTGTCTACCAGCTTTGAGAGCAGAAACCTCTCAGCCACTGGTGGGGCAATGTTTTCAGGTATCGCATTTTTGTATTTTAATATAAGTGTATATAAAATCTAGTTAAAATATTCTCAGAAAATAATTTATAAAAACAATTTTTTAGGTAGATTTCGTAAGAAATACTACCTATTACATTTTCATCTAAGTTAGAATTTTCGAAAAATTTTTGCAGATCTATGCCGATCATGACTCCCAGAACCCAAAATCACCCCAGTTTAAAACTTTATCTATCTATCTATCTATGTCACTTTTTTATGGACACGATAACTCCCATAATTCAGCACAAATCTCTTCCAAACTGATACATAACATCAAGGGGCATGAAATCTCGGTCAAGTTCGTGAATGGGCAAAATCGAACCAAGTGGGGGGGAAATGGGGGGGATTTTGGAGAAAACAGAAAAAAACCCATAACGTCTTAATTATGATACGTATCGAATCCGTTTAAAGTTATTATTACTTCTAGAAAAAAGGCCGAAAATTTTTGTATGACAGATTTTTGATACCATTAAAAATGGCCCCAAGGGGGAGGGGAAAGAGTGGGGGGGGGGGGGGGTTAGAAGAAAAAAATTCATAACTTCATCAATTCAGAAGATATGAAATCTGCTTAAATTTATTATAAATCCTCTTAATATTATCTAAAATTTTTATAGGACCAATTTTTATAGGACCAGATAGGAGCAAAAAAAAATCCCTGCCGGCTCCGTTTGCAAACAAGTTAGGTTTCGAAGTGGGCGTTTCCAAATGCTGCATCATGGCAAAAAGGTCATTTCTTCCACAATTCCCAACAAACAGCCGCCCCACGGTCTGCGTCTTCGAAATCTACCTCTGCCTGTAGCTCGAGCCGTCAGGGATTTTTTTAGATTATGATTTAGCCGAGAGATCTTACTTTGACCAAAATATCATGAATATTTCATATAACACCGGAACATTATACAAATATCTCCATCGCAACTTAATATTTAATAATACATAATATTCAAATACTTTTAAAGTTTCGGTGTGTGAAAAAGTTTTCAAACTTTTATTTGAAAAAAAAAAAAAGAAAGAAAAAAAAAATATATATATATGATATAACATTATGCGAAAAGTATCTTGGATAAAAAAACACATTTTACTGAAAATTTTTATTTATTGTTTATGGATCAGCTTGTATATTTAATTCACAAGGTCTCTCACTGTGTAAAAACTGTCCTTACCTAAAATACCCTAACAAAAATTTTCCTCAACAATGAATTCACCCAATAAAAATTCACTATTTCCTATTTTCCAAGCATTTTTTGCCATATCACGATAGTAAATAATTTCGAATTTGTATTTTTGTATAACACATATATAAATGTAATCTTATTTTCATTCTACATCAAAAGGCGCTAACTAGCCAGATATGGTAATCCGAGTTCAAATAACTTAGTCCTGAAGTTTCTTCTCTCAATCCTCCTTCTTTCGCTAAATCAGTCAAATAGACACGTCGGGCACCACGTGACTTTGACGTCTCACCCGCCTTCTGTTCGTGGTCGAAGTATACCGCTCTCTTGAAAAATTGTGTAAGATGCTAAAACTACCTTCTGGCACCATTTTAAATTTTTTTCGCCAACCGACATTGGATACGAAACTTTTCCCCATTCAGATACACAGGCAAGGCTGGTCTCAAACAAGAGTAAAGCTAGCAACAATATTGTTTTAACTCTATAAGAGTTACAATAATGATATTAAATGCTCCGATTGGCTTTGGGCCCAATTACGAAAGTTTCTCCTTAAAAAACTGTAGAAGAAGTCTTTTACATTTGTTTCAAATGAAGCTCGGTCTACAAGGTATTAGTTAATAATACAAACAACCCTAATGGCATGGAGGCCAAAGTTTTAATTTAAATGTATATATTTGAAACGCTCCCCCCCCAAAAAAAAAGAAAAGAAAAAGAAAGAAAGTTACAGTAATGAATTTAAAATGGCGTTAAGCCACGCTTTCTGACATAAGCAATTGGCTGCAAACGCGATAACGAAACTTTCACTTAACTTAATAACATGTAGCTAATATAGCCCTCAGGGTACCTTGCAGTTATACAGACCTTGTGGCTTTTTAAAAAGCTTGAGACAATTCAGGTTTAAGAAGTTGAGATTTACTGTCAAATGATATAAACAACTATGAACACAAAACTGATGAATTATTATTCAGGTTTATATATGTATTTTTAAAATAAATTGCATCTGATTACACTTATTAGATAAATTACTTCTGTTTGCATTTAATAACTGATAAACGGCTTCTGTATATTAAATGAATTGTTTAAATATTGGGAAGAGGTGGCGAGAGGTAGAAAGACGAGTGAATAAATGGGTAGACAGACGGGTAGTGAGATGGGTAGAGAGACGAGTAGCGACATATGTAGGCTGAAGGGTAGCGAAACGAATAGACACACGACTAGAGAGAAAGGTAAAAAGAGGGTTGACAGAGGGGTAGCGAGATGGGTCACGAGACGGGTAGCGACACCGGTAGACAGGAATATAGCGAGAAAGGTTGCGATACGCGTAGCGTGGTAGTTAAAGAGACGAGTACAGAGATGAGTACAGAGACGAGTTGACTGACGGGTAATGAGATTGGTAGCGAGACGGGTAAAGAGTCGGGTACAAAAACAGACGGATAGTGAGGGTATACAGACGAGTAGAGAGACAGTAGATGGGTATGGAGATGAGTAAGAAGATGGGTAGAGAGGCGTATAGCCAGACGGGTAGAGAGACAGATAGACAAGTTGTGAGACAGATAGACAAATGGGTAGCGAAGTGGATAGAGACACGGCTAGACATACAACTAGTTAGACGGATAGACAAACGGTTAGAGAAATAAATTGGCGGGTAGTGAGACCGGTAGAGAAATATAGACACAGGTAGCGAGACGTGTAGAGAGATAGACAATCGGTTAGAGAGACGGGCAGAAGAACGGATAGGGAAACAGACAGATTGTGGAGAGACAGACAGACAGGCAAAAGAATAGCCTGTGGATTGGCGCAGTAAAAGCGCAGTAAAGGCGCAGGTGGGCAGAGCCTCCTAGAGAATAATCAAGAAGTATCTGTTCAGCTTAACTTTGAAATATATATAATTTTTCAATTTTTCCGATATGGAGATTTAATGTAAAAGTTATTTTACAAAAGTCATCGAAAATTTTTTTGTATAATTTAATAGTAATTTAGACTATAGTTTTGCAATCTGGTTTGTAGCAAAGCATGCTATCAATGTGGTTTGAAGTGTAAGAGTTTCTATAAACAGTTATACAAATAATAGATATATAATCAAGGAAGAAAAATTTTAAATTCACACACAAAAAAAGGTGCAACAATGAAATTAAATTTGCGTTAAGCCACGCTTGATAGAATAATCTATTAGCTGCAAATCCAATTACGTAACTTTAAAAAACTTGGCGTTTTAAAAGAACCGGCGTTTTTTTTTTTTTTTTTTTTTTTTTTTTTTTTCCAAGTTTAGCACAATACGCGCTTAAGAAAATGAGATTCTTTTCCACATGTTAAAAAAAAAATATGACAACACATCTGATAAACGGTACTTCTTTTCTATTTTTTTAACAGTGTATATGAATTTATATGTGATAGTTTGCAATTCTATCATTTAATTTGCTCTTTTTCTTTATATTGCAAATTGTTAACCCAATGTTCTCAGCAATATCACTCAGACTAATCCCTTTGAGGGAAGTCCTAGTAAATAGCATTTAAAATCTAAGGTACTTTTCAGTTAGCCGGTCGCCAGTGAAATGTATATATCTATCTATATATATATATATGTATACATACACACATATATGTATAAATATATACATGCATATATAAATGTGTGTATGTATAGATATATGTATATATATGTATACATAGATATATAAATTTCACTGGCGCCCGGCTAACCGAAAAGTACCAAATCTAAAAATGGAGAAGTGGTCCGTATAAAAATTAAACGCTTGATCTATGTAAATCTATTTTTATTTTTTAATATTTCCGAAGGCACAGATAAAAAGGTAAAAATCTCTTTTCCAAATGCCAAATAGAAAATATACAAAATATACAAAATAGAAAAATATCTGCAAAAAATATATTTACATAATACTACATCTGCAAAAAAATAAGATTCAGAAAAAGTAAGCCAAATCCTGCAGATCCCAACAATCACATCGAAAAATTTATCACCAAAAAAGAACTCGCCAAATCTTACGGCACAGGAGATGGATTTTTCCCTCTGAATGCAGAATATTAGTTTTTTTTCTTATACGATGGGTGATTATAATTGTTTCATTTCACATACTACATACCGTTTGATATATTGGTACTTTTATGTTATCCTGACGCAGTTGATAAATCGCCAAATATTGTTCTTATAACATTTTAATATTAAATTCATTTCATTTAAATATAAACCTTTCACTCATTTAATTTAAAATACATGCCTTTCATTAATCCCATTTTAAATGCTAAAATGAGAAAAAAAAAAAGAAATAATGCCATAAATCGAAACCTTTTATTTAAACACCAAATAATTTTTTTTTTAATTTACACACGCGAAATAAAAAAAGCTGCTATTGCACAGATTTGCGCCAAATCTCTAATACCAAGTCTACTAAGTTATTGCGGGGTTTTTCTTTCAAACAGAAAAAAATCCAGATTAATTTTAGATTTCTACTAAATTGAAATATATTTTATTGTGCTGAATATTAGTGCGTGCATATTTTTTTGCTCCATGTACTCCATGAACTTTTCAATTCCGATTGTCTACGAAAATCTCCCGCCGACGAAAATGACGTACGCACAAAATTTCGTGACGTATGTACTTTAATTGTGCTTTTTTATCTATTTTTTTAATATAATTTCCAAACGGTTTGACATTTATTCTTCGTAATAAATAGACGTCGTTGTCACCTTTATAGGTACCTGCTGTAAAAATTTTAACGAAATCCGTTAAATATTTTTTGAGTTATGCTTGACGAAAGGTTTTAATATCCATCGTAGCTATATATGGGGCAAAGTAAAACTGCGCTGTGTATGAGCCTTCGTTGCACTCAGACAACTAGGACTTCCCTCAAAGGGATTAGTCTGAGTGATATTGCTGATGACATAGGGTTAACATTTACAATATAAAGAAAAAGAGCAAATTAAATGATAGAATTACAAAATATCATATATAAATTCATATACACTGTTAAAAAAATAGAAAAGAAGTACCGTTCATCAGATGTGTTGTCATAATTTTTTTAACATGTGGCAAAGAATCTCATTTTCTTAAGCGCGTATTGCGCAAAACTTGAAAAAAAAAAAAAAAAAAAAAAAAAAAAAACGCCGGATCTTTTAAAACGCCAAGCTTTTTAAAGTTACGTAATTGGATTTGCTGCCAATAGATTATTCTATCAAGCGTGGCTTAACGCAAATTTAATTTCATTGTTGCACCTTTTTTTGTGTGTGAATTTAAAATTTTTCTTCCTGGATTATATATCTATTATTTGTATAACTGTTTATAGAAACTCTTACACTTCAAACCACATTGATAGCATGCTTTGCTACAAACCAGATTGCAAAACTATAGTCTAAATTACTATTTAAGTATACAAAAAATCTTTCGATGACTTCTGTAAAATAACTTTTACAATTAAATCTCCATATCGGCAAAATTGAAAAATTATATATATTTCAAAGTTAAGCTTAACAGATACGTCTTGATTATTCTCTAGGAGGCTCTGCCCCCTACGCCTTTACTGCACTAATCCGCAGACTTTACTTTTGCCTGTCTGTATGTCTCTCCACAATCTGTCTGTTTCTCCATCCGTTCTTCTGCCCGTCTCTCTAACCGATTGTCTATCTATCTACACGTCTCGCTACCTGTCTCTTTATTTCTCTACCGGTTTCGCTACCCGCCAATCTATTTCTCTAACCGTCTGTCTATCCGTCTAACTACTTGTATGTCTAGCCGTGTCTCTATCCACTTCTCTACCCATTTGTCTATCTGTCTCACAACTTGTCTATCTGTCTCGCTACCCGTCTGGCTATACGCCTCTCTACCCATCTTCTTACCCATCTCCGTACCCATCTACTGTCTCTCTACACGTCTGTATACCCGTCTCACTATCCGTCTGTTTTTGTACCCGACTCGCTACCAATCTCATTACCCGTCAGTCAACTCGTCTCTGTACTCATCTCTCTACTCGTCTCTTCATCTACCACTCTACGCGTCTCGCAACCTTTCTCGCTACATTCCTGTCTACCGGTGTGACTACCGTCTCGTGACCCATCTTGCTACCCCTCTGTCAACCCTCTTTTTACATTTCTTTCCAGCCGTCTGTCTATTCGTTTCGCTACCCGTCAGTCTACCTATGTCGCTACTCATCTCTCTACCCGTCTGTCTACCCGTTTGTTTACTCGTCTTTCTACCTCTCGCCACCTCTTTCCAATATTTAAACCATTCATTTAATATACAGAAGCCGTTTATCAGTTATTAAATGCAAACAGAAGTAATTTATCTAATAAGTGTAATCTGATGCATTTTTTTTTAAATACATGCATAAACCTGAATAATAATTCATCAGTTTTGTGTTCATAGTTGTTTATATCATTTGACAGTAAATCTCAACTTCTTAAACCTGAAATGTCTCAAGCTTTTAAAAAAACCACAAGGTCTGTATAACTGCAAAGTACCCTGAGGGCTATATTAGCTACATGTTGTTAAGTTAAGTGAAAGTTTCGTTATCGCGTTTGCAGCCAATTGCTTATGTCAGAAAGCGCGGCTTAACGCCATTTTAAATTCATTACTGTAACTTTTTTTTGGGGGGGGGTAGGGGGGAAGGGGGGGGAAGGGTTTCAAATATATACATTTAAATTAAAACTTTTGCCTCCATGCCATTAGTGCTGTTTGTATTGTTAATTAATACCTTGTACACCGAGCTTCATTTACAACAAATGTAAAAGACTTCTTCTACAGTTTTTTAGGAGAAACTTTCGTAATTGGGCCCAAAGCCAATCGGAGCATTTAATATCATTATTGTAATTCTTATAGAGTTAAAACAATATTGTTGCTAGCTTTACTCTTGTTTCAGACCAGCCTTGCCTGTGTATCTGAATGTGGAAAAGTTTCGTATCCTATGTCGGTTGATGAAAAAAATTTAAAATGGTGCCAAAAGGTAGTTTTAGCATCTTACAAAATTTTTCAAGAGAGCGGTAAAACAAGTTTTTCAAATATTTACAAACATACGTTTATTAAAGCATGTTTTTGCACCATCTTAAAAATTTAAGCACGATGCTAAAATAAAATTTTATCGCCATATTCGATATTTTAATAAGTAATGAAAATACATAACTTATTTAACAAACCTAAGAGGCATTTTTGTGATAAATAATTGTTATTGTCAGGGGGATAAATTGTAAACAATTAATAAACGGCTAGTAAATAATAAATAGCATTTAAAATCTAAAAATGGAGAAGTGGTCCGTATAAAAATGCAAAACATAACATTATACGCTTGATATATGTAAATATTTTTTTTATTTTTTAATATTTTCGAAGGCACAGATAAAAAGGTAAAAATATCTTTTCCAAGTGCCAAATAGAAAATACACAAAATAGAATGCCAAATATACAAAATAGAAAAATATCTGCAAAAAAATATATTTACATAATACTACATCTGCAAAAAAAATAAGATTTAGAAAAAGTAAGCCAAATCAAGCAGATCCCAACAATCACATCGAAAAAATTATCACCAAAAAAGAACTCTTAAATCTTACGGCAAGGAGATGGATTTTCCCCTCTGAATGCAGAATATTAGTTTTTTTTCTTGTACGATGGGTGATTATAATATAATTGTTTCATTTCACATACTACATACCGTTTGATATATTGGTACTTTTATGTTATCCTGGCGCAGTTGATAAATCGCCAAATATTGTTCCTATAACATTTTCATATTGAATGCATTTCATTTAAATATAAACCTTTCACTCATTTAATTTAAAATACATGCCTTTCATTAATCCCATTTAAAATGCTAAAAAGAGAAAAAAAAAGAAATAATGCCATAAATCGAAACCTTTTATTTAAACACCAAAGAATTTTTTTTTTATTTATACACGCGAAATAAAAAAAGCTGCTATTGCTGAGATTTGCGCCAAATCTCTAATACCAAGTCTACCAAGTTATTGCGGGGGTTTTCTTTTCAATCAGAAAAAAAATCCAGATTCATTTTCTATTTCTACTAAATTGAAGTATATTTTATTGTGCTGAATATTAGTGCGTGCATATTTTTTTGCTCCATGTTACTCCATGAACTTTTAAAATCTTATTATTTACGAAAATCTCCGCCGGTGAAAATGACGTATGTACTAAATTTTCGTGACGTATGTACTTTAATTGTGCTTTTTTATTTATTTTTTAATATAATTTCCAAACGGTTTGACATTTATTCTTGGTAATAAATAGACGTCGTTGTCACATTTATAGGTACCTGTTGTAAAAATTTGATCGAAATCCGTTAAATATTTTTTGAATTATGCTTGACGAAAGGTTTTAATATCCATCGTAGCTATATATGGGGCAAAGTAATACTGCGCTGTGTATGAGTCTTCGTTGCACTCAGACAACTAGTTCATTAATTTTCAAGGTAATTCTTCTGTTGGCGAATATATTTATTTCAGTAACTGTGTTTGACTGATTTTTTAAGTGAAATCAAAAAATGCTTTCGTCCGTTATGTGTATATGTATGCATGCAATTATGTATATGCGCAATTTTCTAAACAATTACTGAACGGATGTGAATGACAATTTTTCACTATATAATTCTAGCACGCTGAACATAATAACAATTGAATTAGAGCAATTTAATTTTCTATTTACTTGTATAGTATTATTATACAGGTATACGTTTGAATATATGGATCCTAATTTCTGATAATCGTACTATTCCTGCATTTTTTACAACTTGTTTTATAGATAAAATTCTTAGTAATATGTTATTTGCAATAATTATGATCACATAGAGGTTTCTTTAATAATACATAAATTTCTGGTTTAACGAAACTTCAAATTAAAACAGTGTTACACTGCTTTATAAGAAGAAAATTATAACATGTGTTGGATGAGGTTTTTATGCATTAAATTTTCAAAAATATACAAGAATTAATTTCTGCTCACTAATGTAGCTATCTCCTAAATAATTAATATGTTTCCCAAAACGATTTTGCATCTAGTAACGCTCCTGTCGTCTTTTTAATAAAGCACATTTTCCTAACAGTAACAAGCAATATAATGAACTAAAGTTTAAAACTTTTGTTCGGGGCGAACATAAATGAAAATTCTGATTAAAGTACAGTAAATAATTTTTATTCGGGGGTGATTTTAGAACAGAAATTTATGTATAATGTTATTTAAAAAATTTTATCAGACTATTATTTTGTTTTTCAGAAATTTTAAGTTCATATATAACTAACACAATACATTTATATGGTACATACTTTTTAAAAAAATAATAACAGTTATTATTGTTTTAGTATAACAATATTTTAACGTGCACTAATACTTTAACTCTAACTTGCTTCTTCAAATATAAAAATTAATGCTTGATTAAGACAAAAGTTCCCTTAAAGGACACGTATCTCGTCTTAGAAATGTTTCTTCTTTGGTAATTACAAAAATAAAATATTATTTTCTATTATTTGCCTTTTATATTTTTTTTTAATCAGTATTCATGTTAAGCTTTATTATAAACTAGCTGTTACCCGTGACTTTGTTCACGTTATTTTAAAGAAAATTAAGGCATTAATTAAGCAACATATACAATTAACAAACTCATTATCATATTTTATATTAGAAAATACTTTATTTAGATAATCACATTTTGCGTTTTTTCGTTTATATATATATGATCATTTAAATTTCTTTCATGAAACAGAAATTTCATACTCTTTCAGTAAGATTAAGTGTGGAATACATTTTTTCCCTCTATTTTAACACTTCTAGTTATTCTATTTTACATGTATTCCGTTCATGGAAATTGATTTAATTTAAGTTTTCGAGTCGAAGAATATTTTTAAGGTGATTATATTAGTAAACATTTGTAAGGAAATTTTTTACTTAACATATCACTTTTATTTGATAAGAATAAGCTAAAAATTAATATAAATTATGTTTCTATTCCAAAACTTTTCAGATGTTGAAAAAAAAATTAAACTTATATATTTAGAAAATAAATTAAAATGTGGTGCAGCATAAAAGTTTAAAAATAAATAAAATAAGTAGGAAAAAACATTTAACACTCATACATATATTGTACCTTTTTTTTCACAGTGCCACACTTTTAACAGCTGTAGATCTATCAACAATATCAAAATGTTTATCACGACTTAATTCCTAAATGCTTATTTGTTGCGCAAAGGCAAAAAATCTGAAAAAAGCACCCCAATTATAGATAAATATTGTCATATTGATTATTGTATTGCAGTTTACGATTATGGAAATTTCGAAATTTGACAGGAATTTATTCTAATGAGGGGCAAAAATTGCTCTGAAGAGATAATTTTAACTATAGATTTAGATATTTTAAAATAATAAGGAATTATATAAGTATTAGAGAAAGATAACTGGTAGTACCTGGACTTTAAACTGGGTCTTTTCCTGTGCTTTTCCATAATTATGGTGCCTTTAAAAAATAGGAGGTGGATTTTCCTGTTCAATTAGGGCATCGACTCTTCTTTAAATTCACGTGAACGATGTCAAGGGCAAATCCTATTCTCCAATGAAAATTGCTATATGCTAACAACTTTTCATCGACTTTAATATATTTATTAAATTTTATCAAATTCAATATTCTAGAAGATTGTATTGTAAAAGGATGTTAAACTTGTGTTTTGACTACTAATATATTCCGTGAAAATTGTTCTACATTGTGTAATTTCTATAAAATACTAATATTTTCTGAATGAAAATCGGCACATGATTTAAAATATGACGACACATTCACCGGGGATAGTTTTCTTAAGAATTGATACATATCTAGTTAAAATAATTCTTTCTCTTCATGAATTACAAATACATTTATATTTATTGATAAAGTATATGTTTGTCAAAAAACTGGTTTGTTGTTTGTCAACTCAATTTAACGTGACGAAACGTTGAGCTAAAATGCGTGACGTTTTACTAAATTTCTCGTAATTTTCAAGTAGTTAGAATATATTATATTATGTGTAGAAAATAATACATTATGAATTACTAACTCTGCAAGAATTGTTACTTTTTGCCGACAATTAGTTGAGAAATACGCCTTTACTTGAGTGCGTAATGTAACATGCACGTTATCTATTTAAAGCGCATAAAAGTGGTTAAAGAAATCCAATATTATTGTACTCATAGAAAAATACATTGCTATTATTAAATACTAAATTTAACTAAGAAATTACATTTACAATGCAATTTAAACAGAATTTGCTAAAGTTGCGTTTTGAAATTATGTGATTTTTGATGCAAAACATTATTTCTCAATTAATTTTACTTTTAATCCTTTCTGTTTTAACAACCATCTTTAAAATAAAAATTAATGGAAAATATACTATACTAGCTGTTACCCGTGACTTCGTTCACGTAACATTAAAAAAAGAATAAATGCATTAATTTAGTAAAACATTTCACTTGATAATTAACAACATATATAATTAACCAAAGCTTTATCACATTTTATAGGAGACCATACGGTATTTCTTTGCTATAGGGGCCTTGACATAACCCAGTCTTAAAAAAGTGAAATTTCATGCCAAATAATATATACAATCGCGAAAATGAAACTACAACTAATGAAAAAAGGCGTACCAAATAAAATCGTGAAAATCGAGTCCTCTTCGTAAAACGAAAAACAACACTGGCAGAATTCTTCTATATCACAACAGTGCATTTTAGGTGGTATTTGGTGTACAATTTGTATATGTGTGCATTGCTAAATGGAAATTATTATATTGTTTATTTGCATAGACATATGTTATATATTTCTTACTACATTATCTTGTTTATGTATATATTAAATTAAGTGCTTCACGCTAAGTGGTGTAAATAGTGAACAAACTGCTTGTGGATTTTATACATTGATAGATATTTCACAAAGATATAACAATCTGATGCGATTCTAAAATGCAAATAAAGGTTGCTAAAAAGTACTTTAAATTCTGCCCAATTTAACCTCGATATTTTCTCTATCGCATCAAAAACACTATAAGCAAATAAATACCGACGACACAAATATGATGATCTAAATTTACATATTTTTGTTAGTATATATAGGATTTTTTTGATTTATTTCATGCGCTTGAAATTTTTTACGCTTTCTCTAGGGTTAGGTGTCGAATAAATGTACTTTCTTGTTATTTTATTTTGCCATTTCTATTTATTCTATTTTCCATTCATTCCATTTATAGATATTGATTTAATTTACATATTCGTGTCAAATAATATTCTTTAAAGTTATTATCAGGATTAGTATAGGATGCGATTAGGGTTAGGATTAGGAATAAAAATTGAACGACAATGGCATGACCGATTCAGGTTTAAAGTATGAACCAGGAAGTCTATTTACATCATGAAGCAATAAGAAAATTATAAAATTATCGGCTGATATTTTTTAATTTGTTTTACAGTCATAGTTGGCATCAAAGGTGAGCGGGTAAATGATCATCTAAAATACCATTAAGTGTTTACCACGCAAAAAACATATCTGGTTATATATGTATTTAATTTTGCGCCAAATTTCACTTGATAAAAAAAAAAGAAAGCAATTTGACTATGGACCTAATTACAGATCCCCAACCTTCCTATTCTCGGAAATGTTCTTCCTATATGTAAAAAAAATTCTACTATATAGAACGTGCTTTCACGTTTATAATGTTATGAATTGGCACTATCGGCTTGTTCAAGTTTACACAATTCAGCTGGAAGAAAAGATCTTTTCATTACTTTTTGATTTCTTCTTTGCTTTTGCATTACGCGAATTTGTTGGTAAAATCGATTTTCTTTTCGATAACATTGTTGTTTTTTAAGTTTAAAAAATATTGTAATTTTACTTAAACATTGCTTTAAAATCCCTGCAATTTTTCTTATCCTACAAGACTTTACAAAAATCTATTATGAAAAAACTTTAAAAAAGCTATATTTAAAAAAGACAACAAAGTTTTTCCTATTTTAAAACTAAAAGAAATGCAAAATTAAATTCCGGTTCGAAACTACGATTTACAAATGTGTTTCGATTGTGGGAAAATGATAGAGGAAAAATGCTGTTACTTCGACACAATCATATTAAATCTTTAGCTTTTATGAGAAAAGCAACTTTCTTTAAAAAATATAGTTATTTTTATTAACATTTTCTGATTTTCGATACGGATAATTTTGCGATGAATATCATTGACATTTGCTATCCAATATTTTTTTTTTACTTTTTAAAATTTAAATTAAGAATATGGTATCTTTATGTTAGCCGTGTGCAGACGATAAATCGCCAACCTATCCCATCATTCGTATTGAATTCATTAAAAATATAAATCTTTCACTCATTTCATTTAAAACACAGAACTTTAATTTACAACACATACATTTAAAATACATATATTACGTACATTTAAAATAATTCCTTTCATGTGAAAAAGAAAAAGAAAAAAAAGAGAAATTAATCACGAATAATTTGATATCCCAAGATCATTTTATTTCAATATCAAAACAAATCTGTTTTATTTTTCTATATATGACATCATATTCGCTTGCTTTCCATACTTACTCGTATTTATGCACTTTGTATTATTATCAAATATTTGAAAACGCACGTTTTATTTCTAATATGACATCATTTCATATTCTGTTTAATTCTTAAATAATTCATTTCCTTTTCATTTTTCACGTGGAAAATTTTCACTTGAAAATAAATTGTTGATTCAAAATTATTACTCAAGAGTTTTATTTTATATTGGCAACGATAAAGTATTAGCAACGGAGCAACGGTAAAATAAATTTAACCATTTAAAAAAAAAAGCTGCAAAACCGGGCCCTTTGGGCCAAACCAACCAACCATTTTAAAATATACGAAAAAATGTCCATTTATTCTGTAGGAAAATAATGAAGTTTTTAATTTTTAAGAAAAATATTGTAATAAAATAAACAAAAACCAGTCTATATTCATTTCAGGGTTATAATCAACTTATATGGAAAGATACAGGATAATTAAATGCTTCATTTTGACGCTGGCTTCAGCCTAATATTTGCACACAATCAGATTTATAATATTATTATAATATAGGATTGTTTTCTTGAAATCCAAGTTTTATTAATAGTGAAATAGTAATAAATTATTATGCACCTAAATCCAAAGAGCTTAAACATGCCTCCTTGGTTGAAGCAAAAGCTGACAAAAGTTACCATGTCATGACTTTTAAATTTTAATATTTGACAGACGATTTTTGGTTACGTAGAATAAATTAAATCATGAAGTTTAAATACGCAAAAATATGTTTTTTATTTCTTTGAAAATTTACTTTAATATTAACAAACCAATGGAAACAATTTACCTTTGCAAAATTAGAAGATAAGCTGTTTATTTATATCTCCAAACACATTTAAATAAAAATGTACTATGCCATTTAAACGCCCTTATAGTAATATTTTTAATATGCAAAAAGAGATCACATTATCTTAACTGACTGACGTCAATTTCGCCTTTCACTTTATAGTGAGTGAATGTGAATTTTTTATTTTTTTATAAAACTATTGTCCATACAAAGTTTCTATTAATGGCAACGGGAAAGAAATTGCATTAGAAATTGAAAAGAAAAATTCTCGAATGAAAAACTATGGGAGATGTTTGAAAATAGTTGTAAAGAATGGTCTGACAATTTTCTGAAGTTGACAGTAATTTTACTCGTGTAGTAAATTTACTCGTAAAGCATATGTACATCAAGTTTCGTTCAAATCGGTCAAAATCTGCAGATTTGTATAAGGAACACACAGACACATACCAAGAACGGCTTTTATATATACTAGGGCATCCAACACGGGCTTCCAGGGATAGAGAAAACAGGTTAAAACAATTAATTTTTTTATTGAAAATTCTAATAGATTTTTTGCATTTAATATTTTTTTAGATTATCTCCTAACAACACCAAAGATCATTTTATATGAAATACGTCAATTTTGTATTAAAATACAAAACAAAATTAAATATAATAAAAGCGGAAATTTTATATTGGCTCGTGCCAGGATTTAAAAGCCATAGAAATCGCTAAAAATTCGTTATCTAGAGCAGTTTTCTTTTTAATTCTCATAATTTAAGCGTTTTTAAGAGCTTACTTCGATTACATGACAGTATACATAAAACACAAATTTAACAATTTTATTTATTGCTTAAGGATGTTTTTATTTCGTTATGAAATATTAGCTGGCAGAAAATTCTGAACTTTTTATATTGTTTAAAGTGCAAACGGCTTGAAATTTTGTAATCGTCTGCAAGCGATAGAGATAGATAAAAAAATCAAACCCGAAATTTAATTTAAATGCTATAATAAATGAATAAATTGCGATACAGTTGCAACAAATTGCATCAACCAAATTTAAAAGTAGAATTTATTTTCCTATATAAAGGTGGAAAATTTAAACGTATGCTATGTTTAGAAATTTAAAAAAAAATGCAATAGCAAGAATCGCAAAACCAAAATTTTGTCTTCAAGTGTTACCATTCGCAAAATGACGTCATCGTTACGCACGGACACGTTTGCCCTTTATAATATAGATAGATGTAATCGCTTTACTTTTTCTAAATTGTTAAAAATGTGGTCTTAAAATTTGCAAAATATACTCACTTTCAAATAGTTTTCAGTCTTATAATATCTCGTAGTAATTGAGCTTCATATTTTAAAACACACGTACTGGTTTTATTTACTATATAAAGTGCTTTTGTGCAAAATTGGTTTTTCCGAATGCATACATGACAAAACACTGTGCCACAAAGTATGTAATTTAAACGAGTCACAATATAATCACACATGGATACAATACATTGGTTACAGCATACAGTTCGCTCAATTCGAAGTGTGCAACTTTTGCTCTTAAAATTAGGTAGATTAACTACTATTTCCAAATTGAAAGCTCACAATTATTAATCAATATCTCTTGAAATCTCTAAAAAACAAAATCTAAAATTTCGATATTATATTTATATTTAATAAGAAAGTTAGTTTTAAATACTTAGATTTCCTATATTTAGCATATGATGTGCTCCTTCATTATAAAAATGTGTCTGTAACGATGTATTATCATATGATATCCACGCAGTCTGGAATGAATTAATACATGATTGATTAACCTGTACTTGTTTTTGAAATGTTGAATGACCTTTCCCATCCCACCTTACATTCCACACCCTTGAAATAAAATGGTTTGTTCCGGGCAAGCTGGGAAACGCGAAGAAACAACAACTCAACTTAACTATTAGTTTTTCACTGATGATGACCGAGTAAGTTCGGTTGAAAACATTTTGATTTTAAAAGGAATTTAATGTGCTTTTAAATGTTTTTATGTATGCTTTTACGCACCTTCAAGCAATATATTTACATGTATTTGTATCTTCATGAACTTTAATTATTAGACAAGGTGAATTTGCACTGAAAATTTAACTTTTTTATAAAAATTTGTTTAAGACATAAAAAAAAACTCAATATCTTTTTTTTTTTTTTTTTTTTTTTTTACAAAATAGATTCCATTTATCATTTAAAACCTGCGAGTTGAAAACACGAAACACAGCTTACATTACACAAGATTTGAATTTTAATAGATTTGAATGAAATAATTATATATTTACATCATATACAATGTACGAAGCAAATTATAAAGAAATAACCTAAAATTATGCTAACAGTCAATTGAGTGATCTGATCCCATTTTTGAAATGGTTCTCAAAATATAAGTACCTCCAGTCTATTATAAAGACTTAAATTAAAACACTGTTTAATTGCTTTATAACAAGCTATTTGATTATTTGGGATGGGATTTTTATACCTTGATATTCAGAAAAATAGAAAACCTTGTTTTGATTATGTAACTTCCTCTCATTAATGTAGATATTTCCTAACTCATTAACCTGGATCCCAAAACGATGTTGCATCTAGTCACGCCCCCTTTCCTCTTTCTAATAAAGCGCAGATTCCAAACAGTAACAAGCAACATGAACTAAAGTTTAAAACTTTTGTTCGGAACGAATAGAAACGAAAGCTATAATGAAAGGAAAGAAAATAATTTTTGCCCGTGAGTTGATTGTGTAGAGGAAATTTATGTATCTTGCTATTTAAATTTTTTTATGAGACCATTATTTTGTTTTTCCTAAATGAAAAGCTCATACATATTTGAAAAAGCACGTTTTCCTTTACCATTTTTATACCAATATTATTTTAATTATTACAGTGCTTTCTCAAACAAGTTTTATAAACATGAATGTTTTTTTCAATCGCTTATTCAATCATACCACAATTAAAAAAATGTGTTAAGATTTCTTTTGAAAATATCCTAGTATAAGTGTATGGCAGAGATTATTTTTAAAAAGTGGTATGTCTAGAAAAAAAAATAGTCCACTGGGATATATTTGTCCCGACTCTCAGTATGTGGGAGGAGGTTCGGTAATTTGAGAGGGTGTCTAGGTATTTTAGTATTTCAAAGCAATATTTTTTACCTTATCTAACGAGAAAAAGTAGTATAGTCTGCGGCGGCGAATTTCGATTTTTATAGCTCATTCGAATCGTCTCATCGAAGTAAGTACTTTGCTACCTCGCATTTCGGCTACTAAGTTTTGATAATGACAGGAGACCGGGTCAAAGTTTAAAATTTTGTTCATTGAAAACCAGTTGCCGTCAAAGAAATAAATAAGATTTAAATTTATTTATTGTTCTTACACTGACATCCATTGATGATAGTAATTTTTCACACATTGTTCATTCCGAAGCAGTAAGTAAAATAAAAATATTTCTCATGGTGTGAATGGTAGTCTGTAGGGGAACCTGCCTGTCAAGTAGCATACGAATATTTTATCTGCAATTACAAATTGTTATACTAACAGTAATAATATAACTTTATAGTAGATATAGGCAATGTATGGCACTGTAAAAACAATTTGAAAACTAAAATCGCACTTATTTCTTTCAAGTCATCTCTTTTTCACTGAACGAAATTTTGAACTTTGACCCGGCCCCCTGTCCTTATAAAAACTCAATAGCCGATATGCGAGGTATAAAATTAATAAGCTCGATGAGACGAATCGAATGAGCTATAAAATTCGAAATTCGTCGCCACGGACTATAGTACCTTTACTTGTAAGTGAAGAATTTTCTATGATTAAAGAAGGTGAATGTACTTTACAAAATTAGTGTTATCCAGAGAATGTAGACCCTCTTCCTTTCTGTGTCACTGCAATAGTCGAAGGGTTAATGTGTCTGTCTTAAGGGCATACATTTGTTTTAGATATGAATATTTTCCCCTTTTTATAAAAAATAACAGTATCTGATATTCTGTACAGTACAAAATAAAAAGTCATATTATTCTTATTAGACATTTCATAAATGTAATATTCGTTTTATCAATTGCGGTCTTTAAAAATGTGCAGAATACACTCACTTTTAACTGTTTTCCATGCTTATAATAACTGCGTTTTTTTTTTAGTCTAATTTTTCAAAGTACGTGTACTCTATTTATTATATAAATCGCTTTTATGTTAACTTCGCTTTTACGATTCCGTCCATGATAAAACACTTGCCAGTCTCCAGTGTAAAACGGGCGACAAAGTAGTTTTTTCAAAGTCGATTTTCCACATGGATTTTCTTACGCATGCGCAAGTGTTTAGTAAAACTATCATATATCTTAAACTATAAAAGATACATTTTTATATAAAATAGTACGCTTCGAAGGTCAGGAGAAAACATAAAACTAACAAAGACTTTTTTGGTGACCAAAGTAATCTTTAAAACCCAACAAGGAATCTTTTAAATAGCCACATGAGACACATGTTATAATTATTAATCTCATTCTCGGGAATTATAAATTCATTTCACTCAACGAAAAAACAACCATAAAGAGCCGATCTTCTATGAAAGTAAAATTTCATCGCATCAGAAAACAACCAAGCATTCATCAAATCGAAACGCGAAAGTGATTAACTGTGATTAATAGACTTCCGTCCTCAACTTGATAATAATGAAAGCAACATTTATAGTTTAATGATCGTTTGTGAAATATGCTGAAGAACATTCCTCACTAACTTTATCTTTTAAATACTATGATAATGAACTGTTGCAATCAACGAAAGAAAACCCAGAAATAGTGTAAAGCACAAAACACGTCATCGGAAAATGAAATCAAAAGACTTTTTATTATAGAATTCTAAATTACATCAGAATTGCTCTAAAATGTAACCGCGATAGCACGAACCAAGTTCCACAAAATACTTTACCAACAACTATATGTTATTAAATGTTAATCGTATTGTGAAAGTAACTTTAAATGTTTAATATAAGTATTTAAATAGATCAACCTACCCGTGTATTTATTCAGAGTCAAGTAATAGATCAATTTAGTATTACAGCTGTAAATAGTGCGAAATAGATTAAAATTCTTTCGACCCAGTTAATCCAGGAATAAATACAAATTACTGTGCATGGATATAAATTAGTTACAATGGATTAATAGAAGGAGTTTGCAACATCAGAAAAGGTAAGAAAACTTATTTTTCTCAAAGTATCAATGTATCAAAGTGAAAAATTTTCTAGTTTAATTGACATAAGATATGCGTCGCACTGAACTCCGCCTTTAAAGATTATGAGACTGATATGAAAGTCTTGTTATTGATGTAAAAGAAAGAAATATATATATATACCTCACGATTATACTTTCCTGAACTTTATAAACTTTGAAAAATAAAAGAAAACTTAATCGCCAAAATGGCCTCTATCAAAGAAACGCAATTAATAGAAAAACTATTCAACATGGGAATTTAAAATCGATATGTTACTCATTAAAGAAGAATTATACGAACTGTTAACATATGCACTCCTATAACTACCGATTGGAAAAAAAATCGCGCGATCATAAATCTAAGCATCGGAGATGCGCAAATCGTGCATGAGAAAAATCTAAACACAGCCAAAGATGCATGGGAAAAGTGCAAACCTTTCAAGTAATCTATACTTACTTAGAAAATTATATGGAGCTAAATCAAGAATACGTTAATATGCAAAAACACATTACACACATTCTCGAAATAATAGATAAACTCTCCGCAATAGGAGAAAATATAAGCGACTCGCATATTTCGGCACTACTTCTGTGCTCTCTTCCTGCGAGCTACAATACACTCATAACGGCTGTTGAAGGTAGACCAGAGAATGAATTAACGCCTGACTATAGACTAGAAATTCTCGATCATTTCGTCTATTCAGTTTATTTGTTCATCTTATTCGCATAACTCGGAAATCTATATTTATAGTTTAGGGATTTAGAAAATGACTACTTGTTCGTTCTAGATGAAGACGGTATAAGTCTTCTTTCAGTGTAATATTTACCAAAAATTCCAAATATGATGTCAAAATCATGTATTAGTATAAAAAAGTTTAATGTTTGGTACAACTTATGTATGTAGACGACTTTCTAAACAAATTTTAGGTATCTATATCACTCATTAGTGGGAGTTATTACTTATCGATTGGTACCAATCACAGTTTTATACGACGATTTGCGACAGAGATAGTACGCAAAGTTCTTTTCTGTTTTCTTTTTTTATGGCTGTACTTATTATTTTAATATTTTTATTTAATTTTTCGAAATTTATGGATAAAACAATAACAAAAGTGTATGATGATAAATAAAAGTACATAAACTATCATTAGTTTCAGAGTTAGTACGGGGATTACCCCCCCCCCCTCTGACCCCTTTTTCAGAACTGTACATTCTCATTTATTATAAAACTCCTTTTGAAATTCTTAAAATATAAAATACAATAATACGATATTATATTTATACTGTGCGAAAAGGCTATATTTAAAATTTATTTAGCTTGTTGTGCCCCTTATTCAGGATACAATTGTACTTTAAAGTATAAAAAATAGTAGGTCCTATGTCTTATTTTCGTCTGAAGCTTTTTTCAATAATGTGATTATTTTAAATTATTTAAATCGTATGAGTCAAAAACATGAAATTCACTTTATATTATGCTGGATTTACATTTATTTTCGAATGAGCTTGAATGAAAGAACAAAAAACGCACATCGAATATTACACACATATTGAATTATTAAGTAAAATAATAATATAGAATTTTGTTAACAATCCATCTAAGAGCCGTTTTTTAATGGCGTTCAAATTATATATAAATTCAGACTTTTATGAAGACTTAATTTAAAACACTGTTAAATTGCCCCATAGATAGAAAGCTACTGCATACAGATTTTTATACGTTGAATTTTCAGGAAAAATAGAAAACTGTGCCTTAATTATGTAACTTCCGTTCATTAATGTAGACGTTTCCTACCTCATTAATATGTTTCCCAAAACGGTCTTGTGAATAGTCACGCCCCTGCCGTTTTCCTAATAAACCTCAGCTTCCAAACAGTGACATGCAACATAATGAATTAAAGTTTAAAACTTTTGTTTGGGACGAATAGAAATGAAAATTATAATGAAAGTACAGAAAGAAATTTTTGTTCGTTTGTTGAATTTGTCGAAGGATTTGTTGAGTTTGTATGTTATTATTTTAAAAATTTTATGAAACTGTCATTTTATTACTATTTTTTAAATGTTACGTTCATATATAATTGAAACCTACCATATTTTTTACTTAACGTTATTTTTTTAATTATCATGCTGTATTTTATTTCATTATTACTAAGGTTGTAAAAAACTTGAAATATAATAAACATAATCACAGAATCCAGATTCACCTTATGATATAACTTATTAAATAACAATATTTTCAGATATGTTCGAGCTTTATTTTTATGATATCATTTAAATTTTATTCCTTAAGATTTCTTGAAATATCATTACGTAAAATTGTAATCTGATAAATATCTTTCTATAATAAAATAATCAAACATAGACAAAAAATGTAACTTTATTCACTGTTATTCACCATTTCACTTAAACTGAAATTTGACCCTAAACCTGAACATTATTTTATCACAAAATAATATTTTACATTGGTCATTGTTAATCGACCTGTGAGAATTTTTTTTTTAAACTTTAAGTTAATATTCTTTGTAATTAAGAAAATATGTAACAATAAATGTGAAGAATAAATCTTATGTTAGATAATGAAATCCATAAACTATGCATGTTTTGGAAGAAAAAAAGTAAATAAAATTGCTAAACACATACATTGTTTTATTAATTCAACGTTTAAAAATAAATAAATAAATAAATAAATAAAAACATTATTCTTCTATGATATTTTGTACTGAAGTCTATATATAAAAAAAATAATTTCGCAGTTAAAACTTGAAACATGAAAAAATAATCTTTTTACAAAAAATATACCAATTACATTTTTTTGTACTTGTATAATAGTTTTTCGAAAATTGGAAAGCTGCATCATAGATTATATACAAAAGCAGACGGAGTACAAAGATAGTACCTTTTTGATGTATGAAAGGTTCGATTTTAATGTACAGAGTCACAAAGTGTAATAAACATATGGGAATTAAATCAAAAGCTCATTAAGAATACTTGAGTTATTAAATTATTAGACTACTCGGTATCTTATTCGTATTAAAAGAACAGTCGCTGATTTTTTTAAAATCATTAAGAAACGGAAAAGACAGATAAGCCAAAAAAAAAAACTTTTTATTGTGAAACGAAATCTAGACGTGAATTTGGAAAATGTACAACATTTTAATAAACATTATAATGAAAATTAATTTGTAGGTTTTATTTTTGCTTTGAAATTTGAACCAAACATTTAAAGTTCAGAAATAAACACTAGAAATTTATTACACATTGCTATATTTTACCCTAACTCGTAATAAGAGAACAACAGTTAATTGAAGAAATACATCAATAAACAGAAAAAAAAAATCCGATAACAAGTTGAATAGTTTATGCATTCCAGAAGCTTTTCAATTGCAAGGCAACTACATGCCTTGCTATTATTAAAATACTCGAAATGAACACTGTACATGAGTATTTGTGTAACACATTTTATAGGAAGCAGTGCAAAACATGCTCTAACCGTAGTAAAATACATGTAACACTATAATGAATATATAAAAGCCAGATTTAAAAAGTTGTTAGCCAGATAGAAAAAGTTGTTTGCCAGTGTCGACCTGGAGACCGCATTTGTTAAGCCAATTTGTTAAGTGCATGATTATGTACGGTATTAACTATAACAAATATAACAAGAATGAAAAAACGTGCGTTAAGCATAGATTATGAAACACTTTCCAACACATTCAGAAGACTGTAACAAAACTTTCCAGTTTACAAAGTAAACAATTTAAAAAACGCATAACATATTTGAAATACACACCAATACTACAAAACTTCAAAAAGGTAAAATTGCCTGCAAACTCGAATACTGCTTGTTAAATTCATGCCCAGTTCTGAGCGCTGTATTCCACTATCAAAGAATTTGTTGTTTCCATGGCAACAACGCATTCCATTGCAATCATATCGAAATAGATCAGAATCGAGGCCTAAGAGCAAGATTGTACAGGCGAATGAGATCCACTCTATCTATATTATAAAGGACAAACGTGTCCGTTTGTAGCGTAACGCTGACGTCATTTTGCGAATGGCAACACTGGACGATGAAATTTCGATTTTACGATTTTTGCTACCACAATTTTTTTAATTTCTAAACATAGCACATTTTAAATTTTTATACCGTTATATAGGGAAAAAATCCACTTTCAAATGCAATTTGTTTGTAAACTATATCTTAACTGCCTGATTTATTATGGCTTATAAAATAATTTTAAAGAATGAATTTTGAAACGCCCAATAAACAAATGTAAGAATGTTGCCATTATAATTTTTTAAATAGTTACAGATAGTAAAATTAATGAATTTTGAAATAAAAACGTCACTTGAATAGGGTGACTTTATATGAGAGTAGCGATATACCGGATACAAAATTTGAATAGTTCAGACGATTTTGGACAAAAGGATGGTTTGTAATGATTTAAGAATTTAAAAGAAGAATTATTCAATTACACCATAAACAAACATAGGTAATTTTAACACATAATATAAACAGAATATATTGTTTAAGATATATCATTTTTATGAATAAAACTAGCTGTTACCCGTGACTTCGTTCCCGTAACATTAAAAAAAGAATAAATGCATTAATTTAGCAAAACATTTCACTTGATAATTAACAACATATATAATTAACCAAAGCTTTATCACATTTTATAGGTGATCATACGGTATTTCTTTGCTATAGGGACCTTGACATAACCCAGTCTTAAAAAAGTGAAATTTCATGCAAAATAATATATACAATCGCGAAAATGAAACTACAACTAAAGAAAAAAGGAGGACCCAGTAAAATCGTGAAAATCCAGGAATTCCTTTTCGTAAACCGAAAAACAACACTGGCAGAATTATTCTATACAACAGTACATTTTAGGTGGTATTTGGTGTACAATTTGTATATGTGTGCATTGCAAAATGGGCATTATTATATTGTTTATTTGCATAGACATATAGTGAACAAACTGCTTGTGGATTTTATACATTGATAGATATTTCACAAAGATATAACAATCTGATGCGATTCTAAAATGCAAATAAAGGTTGCTAAAAAGTACTTTAAATTCTGCCCAATTTAACCTCGATATTTTCTCTATCGCATCAAAAACACTATAAGCAAATAAATACCGACGACACAAATATGATGATCTAAATTTACATATTTTTGTTAGTATATATAGGATTTTTTTGATTTATTTCATGCGCTTGAAATTTTTTACGCTTTCGACCGATTCAAGTATGAACCATCATGAAGCAATAAGAAAATTATAAAATTATCGGCTAATAGTTTTTAATATGTTTTACAGTCATAGTTGGCATCAAAGGTGAGCAGGGAAATGATCATCGAAAATACCATTAAGTGTTTACCACGCAAAAAAAAAAACAAATATGGTTACAACAATGTATTTAATTTTGCGCCAAATTTCACTTGATAAAAAAAAAGCAAATTGACTATGGACTTAATTACAGACCCCTAACCTTGTTATTCTCGGAAATTTTCCACCTATATGTAAAAAAAATTCTACTATATAGAACGCGCTTTCACGTTTATAATGTTATGAATTGGCACGATCGGCTTGTTCAAGTTTACACAATTCGGCTGAAGAAAAGATTCGTTACTTTTTGATTTCTTCTTTGCTTTTGCGTTACGCGAATTTGTTGGTAAAATCGATTTTCTTTTCGATAACATTGTTGTTTTTTAAGTTTAAAAAATATTGTAATTTTAATAAAACATTGCTTTAAAATCTATGCAATTTTTCTTATCCTACAAGACATTACAGTAATCTATTAAGTAACAGCTTTAAAAAAAAGCTATATTTAAAAACGACAACAAAGTTTTTCCTATTTTAAAACTAAAAGAAATGTAAAATTAAATTCCGGTTCGAAACGACGATTTACAAATGTGTTTCAATTGTGGGAAAATGATAGAGAAAAAATGCTGTTACTTCGAATCAATCATATTAAATCTTTAGCTTTTATGAGAAAAGCAACTTTCTTTAAAAAATATAGTTATTTTTATTAAGATTTTCTGATTTTCGATACGGATAATTTTGCTATGCATATCATTGACATTTGCCATCCAATATATATATATATATATATATATATATATTTTTTTTTACTTTTTAAAATTTAAATTAAAAATATGGTATCTTTATGTTAGCCGTGTGCAGACGATAAATCGCCAACCTACCCCATCATTCGTATTGAATTCATTAAAGATATAAATCTGTCACTCATTTCATTTAAAACACAGAACTTTAATTTACAACACATACATTTAAAATACATATATTACGTACATTTAAAATAATTCCTTTCATGTCAAAAAGAAAAAGAAAAAAAAAGAGAAATTAATCACAAATAATTTGATAACCCAAGATCATTTTATTTCAACATCAAAACAAATCTGTTTTATTTTTCTACATATGACATCATATTCGCTTGCTTTCCATACTTACTCGTATTTCTGCACTTTGTATTATTATCAAATATTTGAAAACGCACGTTTTGTTTCTAATATGACATCATTTCATATTCTGTTTAATTCTTAAATAATTCATTTCCTTTTCGTTTTTCACCTGAAAAAAAATTGTTGATTAAAAATTATTACTCAGGGGTTTTATTTTATATTGGCATCGATAAAGTATTAGCAACGGTAAAATAAATTTAACCTTTTTAATAAAAGCTGCAAAACTGGGCCCTTTGGACCAAACCAATCAAACCAACCAACCATTTTAAAATATACGAAAAAATGTCCATTTATTCTCTATGAAAATAATGAAATTTTGAATTATTAAGAAAAATATTGAAATAAAATAAACAAAAAACATTCTATGTTCATTTGAGGGTTATAATCAACTTATATGCAAAGATACAGGATAATTAAATGCTTCATTTTGACGCTGGCTTCAGCCTAACATTTGCACACAATCAGATTTATAATATTACTAGCTGTTACCCGTGACTTCGTTCACGTAACATTAAAAAAAGAATAAATGCATTAATTTAGCAAAACAGTTCACTTGATAATTAACAACATATATAATTAACCAAACCTTTACCACATTTTATAGAAGACCATACGGTATTTCTTTGCTATAGGGGCCTTGACATAACCCAGTCTTAAAAAAGTGAAATTTCGTGCCAAATAATATATACAATCGCGAAAATGAAACTGCAACTAATGAAAAAAGGAGGACCCAGTAAAATCGTGAAAATCGAGAAATTCCTCTTCGTAAAACGAAAAACAACACTGGCAGAATTCTTCTATACAACAGTGCATTTTAGGTGGTATTTGGTGTACAATTTGTATATGTGTGTATTGCTAAATGGGCAGTATTATACTGTTTATTTGCATAGACATATGTTATATATTTCTTACTACATTATCTTGTTTATGTATATATTAAATTAAGTGCTTCACGCTAAGTGGTGTAAATAGTGATCAAACTGCTTGTAGATTTTATGTATTGATAGATATTTCATAAAGATTTAACAATATGATGCGATTCTAAAATGTAAATAAAGGTTGCTGGAAAGTACTTTAAATTCTGCCCAATTTAACCTCGATATTTTCTCTATCGCGTCAAGAACACTATAAGCAAATAAATACCGACGACACAAATCTGATGATCTAAATTTACATATTTTTGTTAGTATATATATAATTATTTTAATTTATTTCATGCGACTGAATTTTTTTTACGCTTTCTCTAGGGTTAGGTGTCGAATAAATGTATTTTCTTATTATTTTATTTTGCCATTTCTATTTATTATATTTTCCATTCATTCCATTTATGGATATTGATTTAATTTACATATTCGTGTCAAAGAATATTCTTTAAAGTTATTATCAGGATTAGGGTAGGATACGATTAGGGTTAGGATTAGGAATAAAAATTGAACGACAATGGCATGACCGATTCAGGTTTAAAGTATGAAACAGGATGTCTATTTACATCATGAAGCAATAAGCAAATTAGAAAATTATCAGCTAATATTTTTTAATATGTTTTACAGTCATAGTTGGCATCAAAGGTGAGCGGGGAAATGATCATCTGAAATACCATTAGGTGTTTACCACGCAAAAAACAAATCTGGTTACAACAATGTATTTAATTTTGCGCCAAATTTCACTTGATTAAAAAAAAAGAAAAAAAAAAGGCAAATTGACTATGGACTTAATTTTTGACCCCTAACCTTCTATTCTCGGAAATTTTCTACCTATAAAAAAATTCTACTGTATACAACGCGCTTTCATGTTTATAATGTTATGAATTGGCACGATCGGCTTGTTCAAGTTTACACAATTCGGCTGGAAGAAAAGATTCATTACTTTTGATTTCTTCTTTGCTTTTGCATTACGCGAATTTGTTGGTAAAATCGATTTTCTTTTCGATAACATTTTTGTTTTTAACACTTTCCAACCTAGTTGAAAAGTGTTTATGACTTCGGTTTGTCTGGCCGTCTGCCGTATGGCCGTCTGTCCGTGCTCTAACTCCCGTAAATAGGCTCGGATTGCTCTGCAATTTTCATACGCTATTGTCGATATCTATAGGATGTTCCCTATTTCAACGGAAGTGTGTAGCACTTATAGTTTTTTTACGGGGGCACTCAAAAGAATTCCGTTACATTGCGGTCTATGGGGAAAAATCATTTGCGGTTTATTTAAATAATGTTTCACTATTTTAAACGCATTGAAATTCATATATATCACTAAGGTGCATTAGAAGAAGCTTAATATGGAACAGGGTGTGCATAGCACTTATAGTTACTTTACAGGGACAGTCAAAAGAATTCCGTTACATTACACCTATGGAGAAAAATCGTCTGCGGTTTAATTAAATAATGTTTCACTATTTTAAACGCATTGAAATTCATATATATCACTAAGGTGCATTACAAGAGGCTTACTACAGAATAGTGTGTGTATAGCAGTCATCGTTCATTTACAGGGACACACAAAAGAATTCTCTACTGTCTGTTAACAATAATTCCTGGAAGTGCGTTTTAGGTTACTGAACGCGATTTTAAGTTTAACTCGCTTTTTATCTATTACGTGGTGTGTATAAATTCTGTAGATCCTATACAGGGAAGCACTAAAGTTCGCGAACATATTTCCGTTTATTGACAGGAACTCCAACCGGAGAATTTTAAACTGTGCTACGCGCTTCCTAACTGAACTAAAATTTAGCATCCTATGTAGTATATACACAAATCTATAGATCCTATACAGGGCTGAATAAAAGTATTCGGATATTTTTCCGAATATTGTATATGTTGGAAATTCCTGAAATTATGTTTTTAAATATGTTATGCGTTTTCCAAATTGTTTACTTAGATGTTATCTTTTAGCTTATTAAACGGTATGATTTTTAAAATTATTTTGGAAGCGTTGGAAAGTGTTACATACTCTATGCTTGACGCATGATTTTTCGTTCTTGTTTCAGTTAAAAAAACATTATAATTTTACTTAAACATTGCTTTAAAATCTATGCAATTTTTCTTATCCTACAAGACTTTACAAAAATCTATTATGAAACAACTTTAAAAAAAGTTATATTTAAAAACGACAACAAAGTTTTTCCTATTTTAAAACTAAAAGAAATATAATATTAAATTCCGGTTCGAAACGACGATTTACAAATATGTTTCGATTGTGGGAAAATGATAGAGGAAAAATGCTGTTACTCGCCATAATCATATTAAATCTTTAGCTTTTATGAGAAAAGCAAATTTCTTTTTAAAAATATAGTTATTTTTATTAAGATTTTCTGATTTTCGATACGGATAATTTTGCGATGCATATCATTGACATTTGCCATCCAATATATATAGTTTTTAATTTTTAATTTTTTTTTTTTTTACTTTTTAAAATTTAAATTAAAAATATGGTAACTTTATGTTAGCCGTGTGCAGACGATAAATCGCCCACCTATCCCATCATTTATATTGAATTCATTAAAAATATAAATCTTTCAATCATTTCATTTAAAACACAGAACTTTAATTTACAACACATAAATTTAAAATACATATATTACGTACATTTAAAATAATTCCTTTCATGTGAAAAAGAAAAAGAAAAAAGTAAGAGAAATTAATCACAAGTAATTTGATAACCCAAGTTTATTTTATTTTAACATCAAAACAAATCTGTTTTATTTTTCTATTATATGACATCATATTCGCTTGCTTTCCATACTTACTCGTATTTATGCACTTTGTATTATTATCATATACTATATGGTACCCGTCAAAACTTGACGGAATAAATTACAATAACAATATTAGTAAAATAAGCTTCTTTATTACATAAGTAGGGGTGCTTATGAAACAATCTTTCAAATATTTTATTAAAAAAAAAATTCCCCCAGTGAATTACGTTATTATTTCCGATGCAAACTCCAAACAAACAACTCGTAAACAAAATGGAAATCAGTTTGACATTACCGCCCTATTCCTCACGGCAAGAATGAAAATTTCCTGAACCTATGAAGTATCATACAAATAGCATATCCCTACGTTCATCTCATATTCAGTCAATAAAAGAACATGTTAAATAAGGCACACATCCCGCCCCCCTTGTGATAATGCAACCGAATGAGCTCCTATGCGCATGTGCATTGCATCTCCCCAAACGCACCGTCAAAATTCGACGTTAAAAAAAGTTTTAAAATGTTTTGATCAAAATTTTTAAAGTGTCTTCTTTAATCATTGTTCGTTTCAAATCCATATCTTCTGAAACGCATCCATTGTTTTAAGCTAATCAATTTTTATGTAAAGATGAAGAATTTTTTTTACAATAATAAATCAATCTGCAGATAAAGGAGATTTTTAATGTTTTCAAGTGTAATTTATTTGTATGGTTTCTTCATTCCTTTACATAATCAGGATGATAATTCCTTTTCCATAATTAAGAGATATAATGTAAATAAATAAATATCCAAGATTATTTTTGATTCTGTTTTCATTAATATATTGTAAATTTTATTGTTAAAAGTTACTGATAAATGATACTTTAGTAAATGGGGCTTTTCTTAATTATTTTTTATTATTATTATTATTTTTCTTTTTTTGAGATTTAATGGCAACATTCTTCCGTTTGTTTATTGGGCCCTATAGTTTGGCGAATTTTTTGAGGTACTTTTTGGTTAGCAGGGCGCCAATGAAGTATATATATATATATATATATATATATATATATATAGTATATACATACATATATACAAATATATATAATGTGTATAGTTTTGTTTTTCTAGTATTGAATTTATGTGGTTTATAGATTTTGGTTGGCTTTTGTGATAATGATTCTGCAAGTAATTTTCCATTGGAGTTTATTATTATGTATATATATATATATATATATATATATATATATTACTGGCGCCGGCTAACCGAAAAGTACCTAATTTGCATATAGTTTTTTTTTCTTAAT
Organism: Maratus michaelseni; assembly: GCA_963931845.1. Taxonomy (NCBI): domain Eukaryota; kingdom Metazoa; phylum Arthropoda; class Arachnida; order Araneae; family Salticidae; genus Maratus; species Maratus michaelseni. The sequence goes on from OZ007592.1 coordinate 338,237,427, forward strand.
GGGACGACGGGATAACGCACGGAATTTCGACGGGATAATGAATATTTTTGATGGTACCAGACTATTTTTCTGTATTCTATAGTTATATTAAGAAATACATATTTTTATGATTTGCTGAATCACTTATTTGTTTACTTTTTCATGCATTATATTATTGAAGGTTGTTAGTTCTCTTATTGTAGGTTGTTAGTTCTCGTTTAAATATACCCTACTTATATAAAAATAGCTTGTGTTCTCTGTGGTGTTTCGCATAAACGTTGTAAAATTCTGGTTATTAGATTTTATCCAACTTTGATGACATAACAGCTGATGAAGCAGCCATTTTCAGCGATTTTTTGTTACCCGTAAAATGTTTGTTTTTGCTATAGCCCGAACTAAGAAAAAAATGAGTACTTTTCCATTATACGGACACCATTGTCGCCAAGCATATATTTACATGTATGGCATGGTGTCGGTATAATGGAAAAGAACCAAAATTTGCGATCGATCAAATAATTGAATTTCGTTAAACATTAAATTTTCTGGTACTTTTCTATTATGCGGTCGACCACTTTTCATAACAAAAAACTATCGCCAAACTGTAAAATTAAACGCCGAAAATGAAATGCGATTTACTTGATGTCAGAAGCATTATACGTGTTTGTTACGTCATCAAGTGGTTTTTAATTTGAGATTTGCGTCTATTTTCCTTATGTTTTAATGATTTATTAGTTATTTCATTAATTAAAATAACAATTGTGTCCATAAATTCATGTATTTTATTTATTTATTTATTTTGATATTTCAATGGCAACGTTCTCCCGTTTATTTAGCGTTACAATTTGGCGATAGTTTTTTGTTATGAAAAGTGGACGACGGGATAATAGAGAAGTACCAATTCTCTTATTTTTAATCTGAGAAAAAAACAATAATCATGGATTTAATTAATTTTGCAATATGCGGTGCAACCAAAATAATTTTGATTAAATCAGTACATATATCGCAGACGCACCTGGGTTATTTTTTGGCGTCTAAATAATGATTTTTGCTTTGTATGGCAACCTGGTCTTTTATAATAAATTTGAATATGTGTGTAAATAAATAAAATAAATTAGGTACTTTTATGTTAGCTGGGCGTCAAGGATAACTCTCCAAATCTTGTTTCAATTGGAATCATTTAAATTGCAGCATTTTACGTGAGATTTGTTTACGTTTAGATATTTTATTATGATTATATTCTAGCTAATTAAGTTTTTTTTTTTTAAAGAATTTATACTATAATGTTAAAATATTACCTAGTTGATATTAGCTAATGTCAAAAGATTGGTGAACCACAGAGTTCAGGGAATAAACTCTATGCCCTCAAAAGTGGGAGTTGCCGACTTATGACGTCATAAGCAGAAGTAAATGTTTAATTGAAAATTACAGCTAATTAATTAAATTTTCGAACAAACGAATGCACGATAACAAATCTGCGTTCAAATATCTTTCATTTAAAAAAAGAATGGTGCAATTTGTTGCAGTAGTTTGTTCTGACGGATTGTCGAAAGAAATCGCTTAGCGTTTTAAATATATAGATTTGAAAACGCACGTTTTATTTCTAATATGACATCATTTCATATTCTGTTTAATTCTTAAATAATTCATTCCCTTTTCATTTTTCACGTGGAAATTTTTCACGTGAAAATAAATTGTTGATTAAAAATTATTACTCAGGGGTTTTATTTCATATTGGCAACGATAAAGTATTAGCAACGGTAAAATAAATTTAACCATTTAAAATAAAAAGCTGCAAAACCGGGCCCTTTGGGCCAAACCAACCAACCATTTTAAAATATACGAAAAAATGTCCATTTATTCTCTATGAACATAATGAAATTTTGAATTATTAAGAAAAATATTGAAATAAAATATACAAAAACCAGCCTATGTTCATATGAGGGTTATAATCAACTTATATGCAAAGATACAGGATAATTAAATGCTTCATTTTGACGCTGGCTTCAGCCTAACATTTGCACACAATGAGATTTATAATATTATTAGGATTAGGATATAAAATTTTTATTTCACAAATTTAATAAGATGCATATAAAAAAGTTAATATGAGCAGTAAGAAACAACATTTTCATTCACATTTCATCAGCATTACAAAAAAGGTTAACGATTGTTGCGAAGTTGGAAAAAACAAATTTACATGAAATTCGTTAATATCACGATCACTATATCGCATGCATAAGATGACGAATAATAAATATAATGAAAACAAAACAAAGAAATCACTGGATGCATTGATCTCGCTGTATTAGAAATACAAAAAAAAAAAACTTTTAAATTCATTAATGTATAATATCGAATCTATGAATGCTTAGTACAAAAACAACTACCGGATGTATGAGCGCTTTACGCAGGAGAAAAGAAAGCAAACAAACAACAAAAAGAAATAGTAAATGCAGCAACAAAAATAAATAAAAATCTGAAAAATCTATTAGATTTAGAAAAAAAATGGTTTTAGCCTATGTTCTGTAACCCGGGAAGCCCGGGTTCGATTTCCTGGTAGCCTTAATCTCCTTCATTCGTATCAATGCTGAGTGTCTTCTGTTTCGGCCTCGACTGAGCACCAATCGCTGTCAGCACCATCTATTGTTTGAAATTCGAACTAAAATCAAGAATCACGGTAAAACAATTCCTGACATCATACATAACCCTCCTGCAAGAATTATTTTTAATACCTGTCACCGACTGCAAGTGAACTTTAAAATCCATCAGTCATTTTTGGGACACCCGGTACATGATGTAAAAACGGAAACAGACATGAAGTTGCTCATTCCAAAAAATTGCCGAACGGGATTCGGATAGGAAGAAAATAAATGTACAATTGAATCGGCTAATTGGGCTGGGTCACATGTTCGAGAACTTTCGATTATTGGGTCTTTTGGGGTCAACGCCGGTCAAGTTAATTTTATCTAAAAAATGGCTCTAACGATTTTGATTAAATTTTGTATACTTTGAGTTTCGGCCACTAGAAAATCATTGGGCTAGGTCACATATCCAAGAAAATTTCGGTTAGTGGGTCATTTGTGGGTCACTGAGGGTCAAGCTAATTTATCTAAAATACTGCTCAGACTATTTAGACAAATTTGTGCATCCTACAGTGTTAGGGAACGAGAAGACTATTCGGCTAGGTCACAAATTCGAGAAATTTCGATTGGTTGGTCATTTTGGTCATGGGTCATTATGGGTCAAGCTATTTTTATCTCATAAGCGGCTCAGACTATTTGCACTAAATTTTGTATCATATGGTTTTGGGACACGAGAAAATCCTTGGGCTAGGTCAGATGCTTGAGAAAATCCGATTAATGGGTCATTTTTGGGTCACTGTGGGTCAAGCTAATTTTATCTAAAAACGGCTCAAACAATTTAGACTAAATTTTATGTCCTACGGGTTTCGGGCACGAGAAGACGATTTGGCTTGGTCACAATTTTGATTATGGGTCATTATGGGTCAAGCTATTTTTATATTAAAAACGGCTCAGATGATTTGAAATAAATTTAGTATCCTACGGTTTTCGTTAACGAAACGACTATTGGGCTAGCTCACATGTTCGAAAAATTTCGATTAGTGAGCCATTTTTGAGTCACTTCGGGCCAAATTAATTTAATTAAAAATGGCTGTAACTATTTACTTCAATTTTGTATCTTACGGTTTTCAGACACTAGAAGGTCATTGGGCTAAGTCAATAGTATATCGAGTTGAACTCAAAGTTAATTTCGACCGAGTATAGCTCGGTGTTCCTTGCTCGTGTCGTTTGAGTGGTGAACGAAAATTAGAATACATTGTTTGAAGAGGAAGGAGTACACTGACTTTTGTGGTTATCACCGAGATCACGGCTTTACCTTTAAAGAAGCATTTGAGATAAAAAAAATATATATTTGAAAAAAAAAACTAGACTTGGGGATTTTTGAAATGACCGATTCAAATTTTGCTTAACATATTCAACCATATAATGCTTATGGATACGGAGTACAAGTTATATAACAGGAAATGACCCATTTTAATAATAGTCCTATTTTCAAATTAACTTTTATACTACAATTTCAGAGTCTCATATTTTGCATAAAATATCATCATCTTTAAAATATTTTATAAGAAAAAAATCATCCGTAATGGTTACTTTTATCTAAGAAACTAAAACATAATTTATTAATAAGTTTTTTTTTTTAATTTATTACTACAAAGAGTGTTCCCCAAATGCTGTTACATAGATTTTTATTAATTTCATACAATACGCATTTCTTGCTATAATTTATCAACCTTTTAAGCAATAAAATATGCTTAATTTTAGTTATACATACAGAGTGTGATAAAATGCATGTTTATAGTTTTATTGCATATATTTATTGCGTGAAGTACAAATATAAAGGCGTTAAAAACTGTTCTAGTTACAGTGTATTTGATCTACCATAAAAAAAAAAACTAATATAGAAAACAAATAAAGAAAGAAGCAATACCAATACGATTTGCAAGATTTTATTTATTTTCAATATTGATACAATCTTCTTCTACGGAATTACTTTCTTAAGAATACTATTCTGACTATGTTAAAGTAAACATTTTATTTAGAATAAATAAAAAGATACCATATAAATAAGAAAAAAATGTCTTTTAAATAAAATGTCAAAGTTTCCAAAATATAGAAACGTAAGAGCGTAATAAGAAATCTAAAAGATTGTAAACAGATGTATACAAAATCAGAAAATAATCTTTACGGGATCTATATTTATCCTTGATTTTTTTTTTTTTAAATAATATTTCTATAATGTTGCATTTATAAAAAAGATTAAAAGCTTTTATATTTCTTACAGTTTGAAAAGTGTTGACCTAAGATTTTTTTTTAAGTCTATCGCAAAAAATAAAGAAATTATACATAAATTATATATATGTGTGTGTGTGTGTGTGTGTGTGTGTATCATGTGTTTTGAAATGTTCGTTTATTTTCGTAATTTTGGATCTAGATAAATTACAAAAGAAATAGTTTTTTAAAAAAATGAATATATTTTTAAATTAATTTGACAGTTGGTAATTTTTTGACTTTCGTTAATAAACATGCATAGAATTTCATAATTAATGGGAACAAATTTAACAAGTGGTAGAACTATTTTAACCTTTGAAATAAAAAATTTTGAACAACAGGACAATCATTTTTTTGTTTTTTAAAAAGAAATCGTAAACTTAACATTTAATTCATTAGTTTGTAATCATAATAATTTTCCCTCATTTCCACATCTTCAACTATTTCTTATATTATTTTATAAAGAACCAAAAGATAAAAACAAACGGAAGATTTTTAATAGCTTCAACAATCTCAGAAATCCGAAGGCATGATTCTCTGTTATCGATGGAAAAGTTAAACTCAAAATAATCCCGAAATCTAAATCAGGATTAAGAGACTTAGAGCTTCTTTCTAGTTTTTCCATTAAAAAGATATTTTCTTTCCTTCTTAGGAAGTTTTTTTTTTTTTTTGCATTGATTTCCAATATTTTACTTTGCAGGAGAAATATATACTGAATGTCTCACACTGGTAACTTACTGTGATTCTATAGAAAAAGTATTTAAGAAATACTATATTTTCTTTAATTATAAATATGTACTATCTACTGGAATTATCTATCTATCTATAGTACAAAGGACAAATGTGTCCGTGCAGATCGCTGACATCATTTTGCGAATGGCAACAGATGTCATGGCATGTTGAGGATGAAATTTCGTTTTACGATTTTTGCTACTGCAATTTTTTTTTCTAAACATCGCACACTTTTTATTTTTACACCGTTATATATGAAAAAAATCTACTTTCAAATGAAATTTGTTTGAAAACCGTACCGCAATTTACTTATTTACTAGGGGGCTCAGCACCCTACTCGCTAACGCTCGCAAATCCCCCGTGAATTGCGAAGCAATTCACATTGAGACCGCTACGCGGTCACAGATCGCTTCGCTCGCTCGCCCCTTTTTTTCAGCAATTCTAGCCGGAATAAATTCTACCATAAAACATTTGAACATATGAAATTGACAATTTATTTTAATGTAAAAAAGTAATTCTTCGTTGAAAACCCAACTAAAAATGCATTTAGTTGGAGCTACTAATGAGCATATATATGAGCATTTAAATATTATGAAAAAAGGATCTTTTGTACAGCACGACTTAAATTCATTAGAAAAAAAAAACTACGTGATAGGAAGATAGTTTTTTTATCATTGTTTAAATTTCGTTCGACATTTTATTGTTCCAATTGATTTATAGATTTTTACAAAATGAATTATTTTTTACTTCATCAATACAGCAACAGATGGCGGCAGCTGATATCTAGACAGTTGATTTTTTTTCCCTCCGTCTTTTGAGCGAGTGAAATTCGTAAATGAATTCTAAATAAGAGTTGAGGATTTATTTGAAATTAACGATATTGATCATAATTAAAATGAGGAATCATCTCAGTCGCTTTGGATTACGTATATGTTATTTTATTTTTAATAATTGCTAGTTCATTCTATGGTTTCATTGCTCTCACACTGACCGCCATATTGGATGGAGGCGGAGCTGATCTAACACAATCTAGTCTGTTCATTGGTCTGAGCTCTGGAAACTACAGCTGCTGCCAAACCATAAGTTACAAATTCAGCCCTATTTTCGCGCCACGTCAGACAAATATATATATAGATTATAGCATTTAAATTAAATTTCAAGCATGTTTTTTTTTTTTTTTATTAAATCTATCTCTATCGCTTGCAGTCGATTACAAAATATTAATCTGTTTGCACTTTAAATAATATAAAAAGTTCAGCATTTGTCTCTAGCTACTATTCAATAACGAAATTAAAACTTCATTAAGGAATAAATAAAATTGTATAAATAAACGCAGATTTAACAGACATGTAATTGAAATAAGCGCCTTAAAACTGCTGAAATTATCAGAATAATTAAAAAAAAAACAGCTGTAGATAACGAAATTTTTTGCGGTTTCTTTGGTCATTAAATTATGGCTGGAGGGCAATACGAAATTACTGGTTTTAAAAAATTTCAAAATTTTATTTGAATATATAATTGACATATAATGTTCTATTCATACATAGAACATTACATATAGAACATTACATGACATATAATGTTCTAATGAAAATAGGGCTGAATTTGTAACTTATGGTTTGGCAGCAGCTGTAGTTTCCAGAGCTCAGACCAATGAACAGACTAGATTGTGTTAGATCAGCTCCGCCTCCATCCAATATGGCGGTCAGTGTGAGAGCAATGAAACCATAGAATGAACTAGCAATTATTAAAATAATGTAATAATGTTCTTTGGTGTTGTTAGCGCGCAATCTAACAAAAATTATTAAATGTAAAAAATCTACGAGTTTTCAATTTAAAAAAAAAAAAAATGGTTTTCACGTATATTCTCTATCCCGGGCAGCCGAGGTTGGATGCCCTAGTTTTTAATAAAAAGCAAAAACAATATTTAATTCATACCAGAAAATGTCTTAATATTATCTAAAATGAAATCGTAAAATTAATTATACTGTACTAGTCTTCCATTTTATTTTATTCTATCATACAAAAAATCCTCAAAAATATATAAAAAATTTTAAAAATTATAAAATGCTAAAAATTTTCCATACATAATTTTTTCAATACTTAAATCCCATACTTTCTCAATTATTTTTACTATCTCTAATATCCTTACTTAGTATCATTGCTTTCTATTTCAACGAGTTTATTTTCCCAGTATTCATTATTATATTACTTAAAGCCAACCCTTTAACTTTTGCTGCTTACTGAGAGTTTTTCTTTCCATCTTAATACCCTATAGTTGCTATGTGACGTAGGTCACAGACTCCTAGAAAAAATATCTTCGAATTCTCCTGTAATTAATGATTTTTGTAGTCATGAGATATCGTACTCTATGCTACCTCTTCAACTTTTTTTTTTTAAATATTAGTCTATCAATAATGAAAGGAAAATATATACATAAAATGTTTTTTAACAGTTTTAACAATCTCAATAATCAGAAGGTATGATTCTCTGTTACGGATCATGCTATACGGATCATGTTATACGGATCTTGTTATAATCAGAAGGCATGATTCTCTGTTACGGATGTAAACACTGAAATCGAAAGAATCCCGAAATCTAAATAACTACTACATTAAAGACGTGAGTAGCAAATGTCACAAATTTACTAAATGGTATATACCAATGGTATAATATATATACAATGGTATAATACCAATGGTATATACAAATGTCAAATTTAAAACTTATACATATATTAAAATAAAATTAAAAATATCAACGTTTCAACCAACTTCTATGGTCATCTTCAGGAAATAGCTTTTACATTGCTTCCAAAGTTTCAAAGGTAAAAAACAAGCTGTCCGTTGCCACATTATTATTGTCGTCCACAAATTAAAAAAAAATCACTAGGTTAACCATCAACTATCGTCCCAACTAACCCCAAGCAGAAACGATCCAGAAGCACCTCCTAACGGATAAAAATCTAACATCTATCCGTTAGGAGCTGCTTCTGCATCGTTTGTTCTGCATCGTTTCTGCATTGTGTATGTAAGATTCTTCTGTGCTGATAGCATACGGTCTATTCTTTTTTTCGATTAATTTAACAATCGTTTTTCTCGAATGTCCTGCGTTGAAACTTATGTTTTCTATGATTTTTAACTCTCCGTTCAATGATTTTTCAGATGAACAAAGATGTAGGGCTCTGTTTATATGTGTATTCATGGCTGCTAATCTGTACGGTAACAGAATATCCAGTGTACAACAGAAAAAAAATAATCAAATACCTAGATGTAAAGATAAAAAAGATGTAAAGATGTGCGCTATCATACATCAGCATCAATAAATTTAGTACCTTCTAATGGTCAGTGCAATGATACAACACTCATAGTTAATAACTTGCCGAATAATGCTATTGAAGCAAAATATTTATTCCAATATTAATGAATCATTTTTCATCTCTCGAATACCGCTTATTCCATCAGATAATAATGTATTTTGCATTTAAGCGTACACAATTTCCTATCCGATTAGCTTTTTCAATGACTATAAATAATGCCCAGTGTCAAACTTTTGAAAAAAATTGCTTAGATTTGTCAAAATCGGTTTTTAGCTATGGTCAGTTGTATATGGGTCTTTCAAGAGTTAGATCTTTTGATTCAGTTACTGTAGTATCTCCGAGATCTGAAATTAACAATTGTGTATATAGCAAAATGTTTTTGATGCTGAAATAATAAAAAAAAAAAACATAAATATGTTTTGATAATTGTGAATGGTGTAGATACTTTCAATATAATATGTATACACTTTTTAAATTTTAAAGAGTATCCAGTAACTATTCTTTGCATGCAAATGTTTTTATATACATGATGCTGAAAAAATACGGCTGTTTTCATATTTCTCATCGGTGTCCATATCTTTTGATTTATATTTATATTTTATTTCAAAGTGTCCAATCCTATTTAGAGAAGTTTTTATGCATAGTATTTATAAATATAATGCTTAAATTCGTGTATTATAATAGGCATATATTTAAACGAGTAGACACTAGAGTGCAGATGCTCGGCGTGGGATCGGTTAGATTTTTATATTATTCTATCAAGAACCAACTAATAAAAATATACTGGGGATTATTAACCGCTTCAACAGTATCAGAAATCCAAAGGCATAAGTCTCGTTTACAAATGAAAAGTTAAACTGAAATTAATCTCGAAATCTAAATCAGGATTAAGATATTTCAATTTTCTTTCTAGTTTTTCCATAAAAATGATATTTTCTCTCTCGGGATTTTTTTTTCGCATTGATTTCCAATATTTTACTTTGAAGGAGAATTAAATACTGTATGCCGCGTTTTGGTATCGTGATGTGATACTTAAAAAAAATTAGTTACGGAATGCTGGATTTTCTTTAATTACATCATGCAATAACAACCGATGAAATTTTTATAATAAACTCCATTTGTTGAAAATGACTTTGACCGTATAAAAATCTTAATTGCTACATTTTTAATGCCTTAATACCTATAATACTATAGATATTTTGCAAGTTTTATGTTAAACGTCTATGTAAATAAATATAATTAGAAACAATGAATGCAAATGAATTTATCAGAAACATTAAAAGTAATCGTAAAGAAATTAAAATAGTCAAACTTTTTTTTTTTTTAATTTTTTTTTTTACATTTCAATTCATTTCGTTTTGCGACATCTGGATTTTTTTTTATTACACTGTGCAACCAACATCAACACAGGCAATACAAGCAATTGGATTTATCAAACCAATAAGCATAATCCTGATACAATTAAATAATAGTCTAGATTGTTTTTTCTTTAAATTTCTATTAATTTTTGTCATTTTATTATTTTTGGTAAAAATTACAATTTCCAAAAAAAAATAGATGAAATTAATTATTTTAACTTCAAAGTCTTTAATTTACAATGAAGTCCGTGTGTTGAACATGAATATGACCATAAAAAAGCTAAATAGTTAAATTGGCTATTCTGCTTTGTAACATACAATTACGCCTTAAACCTTTATCACTCCATATGTTACGTGCATTACAACAAAAATCATACAATACAATTAATTATTACAATATATACATACATTATATATACCATTTATTACAATAACAACGCTTACAATTTGCAATCTTTGTAAATAAATACAATCGGAAACAATAAATACAAATACATTTATCAAAAACAATAACCACAATCAGGATACAATTAAAATAAAATTTGTGTAGTACTTTTTTTCACGTTTCTATTAAATCTGGAGGCATGGCAGTGCCTACGCCAAGCAGAAAAAGCACAGCATTTTCTGGAAGCAACTTAGGCCACTTTTGACCTTTTCCACATATCTTTATGCTGTAGTTTCACAAAAACCTGAAACTTCGTTTATCTTCGTTACGTTGGCAAATGGGGCCAAATTTTCAACTTTAACGTTTCCATTTTTTCTTGTTCAGAAGATGTATAAACTCAAATTTTCCAATTTTTGACACTCATTCACTCACTCACTCACCGATTATAAAAAAAAATTTAAAAATCCGGAAAATTCGAATATATCGAAAAATTCGGAAAATTGGAAATAATTTGATCTAGTAGTATTAGAAACTTAAAATTTGGTGTAAACGTAGTATTTAGGATTTAAAAAATATATAAATTTAAAAAATCGAAAAATTTGAAAATAAAATTGAAAAATCGACAATTTTTTTAAAAATTTAAAGGTTGAAAATAAATTAATATTGTAGTCTTGGAAACTTAGAATTTGACATACTGGTAGGGTTTAGGATGCAAATAAAAAATCCGGAAATTTCGAAAAAAAAATCGAAAATTCGAAACAAAATCGAAAAATCAAAAATAGTTCGATTTGTTGGAAATTTCTGGAATTTTTAATTTTGTCTATCTTTGGTATCCTGAACAGTATTTTTATGCCAAATATCAAGTACCTAGGTCTGCAAGTAATACATCAGATCGGTAGCACCTTTCGTGAAGCAATTGAGAGTACTTTCTACTCACTCCCATAGGAACATGAAACGTCTTTTTATCTAGAGGAATTTTTTATTTTGTTCATTTTACAAACAGAACCAATGCTCCAAATTTTTGGTACCTTCGAATAACAGGGACAGGGTATGGGATTGGCGAAAAACAGTGGATGATATCTAAAAAGGGCCCAAATTCGAGAAAAAGTGGATTACTTACAAAAAGAAATGAAATACCATCAAGAACATCACATGTAAAAATATAGCCATGCCTCGTGACTCTTTTACCGTACAAAGTTCTGAGATCATGTAGAGCCAAGTTTAGCAATCTTATTATTTCTGAATTTTTTAGTCATAAATCACTCCTAGTCTCTACATCTTTAGTTAATGATTATTTCGTGACTTGGCAATTACGTAGCACAGAGAAGTTATTACACCTTACTATATTATCGGATGGGATTATTTGATTAAAGAAAATATATAGACTTCATATTCTCGTGCTGTGTAATTGCTAAATCACAAAATAATCATTAACTAAAAATGTAGCGACTAGGAGTGATTTTAAATGAAAATTTCAGAGTTAATAAGATAGTTTAACTTGGCTCTACATGATCTCAGAACCTTTTACGGTAAAAGAGTTACGATACTTGGCTGCATTTTTTACGTGCGATGTTTTTGATAGGATTTAGTTTTGCGATATATACTGTTCTTTAAAAAAAGGGATCATCGCTACTAATTCTACTGAAAAAAATTGGTCTAAAAATGTAGGTACCAATCTAATGGGAATAATATCTACTAATGAATGGTATGCATGAATTATACTTGGAAGGCCATCTACATATAAAAAATCGCACCTACTTTTGCCAAAAGTATTTTGCATATCTATATTTCAGAAATAAGAGTCAATGAATGTTTTTTATTGCGATATCCGATTTCATAGGATATAATTAACAGAGTGTATAACCCCAGTGGGTATAATTGGCAATTGCGTATTTCATACAGAATTGTCATTTTTCATTTGAAAATTAATTGAAATGTTGCACAGTAAAACAAATATTTAATATGTAATGAGAAAACTTTAAAGTAAGGGTGAGAGTTTTTAAATTCTTAAAGGAAAAACTTCGGATGATGCAAATAAAGTTTTTTACTATTTAAAAATAAATCGTGAAATTATTATTTAACACTTTTGTAATCATGACAAATCCTTCCCTTTTCTACCTTGTCGCCTATTATGTATATATTTCAACTAAGAATCAAGTAAGGCAATCCTAGCAGAATGTTTCTAATTATGAAAAAAGATACCAGGGAAAAGAAAATCACTTCATATCGATTACTATAATTAATTAAAAGATAACGATAATTTAATGAATTTGTTTATTTTCATTATCCTCATTCATTATGTCTTCAACTTTTACGTCTTCAACTATTTTTAAACTATTCAGTATGTAATCAAAGAATAAAAAAATGTAAAATTTGTTCAATCTCTGAAATCTTTTGATTATGGATGGTTATGGTTCATGGTATTATAGAAATGTTGAGATAGAAAAAAAAATTCCAAAGTATTTAATGAATCATATTTTAAGGTTATCTCTAGTTTTTCCATTATAAAAACACATTTTATCTTTTACATTTTTTTTCAATTGTGCTGCAAGATAAGAAACTTTTAAAAATTTTACGACACAGCATTTACTGACAAGACATTTACTTTAATAAAACTTTTATTCTTAATATAGATTTCTAGATTAGACTATATATGCATTTATAGTGATCCATTCACAAATTAAAATGGAATTTTCGCTTTTAATTTAATTAAACAGAAGATCTAAAGCTTCGGTTTCCTTCTTATTACTTAGTATTTAATTATTTAGTTATATATTTTATAGTCTAAACTTTATACATATACCGGAAAAAGTATATAAATGTATTTAACCCTTTCACGCTCAAGGGAAATATTTTTCCCTTCTACAAAAAAATTTAAATTTTAGATTTCTAACAACTTTATGAAGGGTATTTTTTGTAATATATATTTCACGAGACAAATCCCTTGATAAAATAATATAAAAAATACCCTTCATTTAAAAGTGGTGGGAAATCTAAAATTTAAATTTTTTTGTAGAAGGGAAAAATATTTCCCTTGAGAGTGAAAGGGTTAAATAAAATAACATTTAATATGTTTGCTTGAATATGACAAGTTTTTAGCATTTGTTTACATAGTAAAGTTGTCCTGCTAGACAGCTTTAAAAGATAATGCGATTAGTATTCGAATAAAATGAATACTGTATCAACTTTTTCCTTTGTTTCTTTATTAGCAATTTTGAGAGATAGCTGTTTTATAAATATGTTAATCAAAATTTTGAAAGGATGTATTATTAAAGGGAGGTAATAACTTACGTAAACCTCTTTCTAAAAGTCGCAGAATACTTCATGTAGCAAAAAACGTTCTTGTTTTGATTTTTAATGACACTATTATAATTATTTCAGAAGGGCTTTTGCCATTACCAAAACATGAAATTTAGTGGTTTTATTTTAATGTTTATTTAACACTCCTAACATACTCAGATAAAAAAAAAAAAAAAAAAAAAAAAAAAATTGAGAACTTTTTAACTCATTTCTTTTTTTAATGACTTTAAATACTTTCTATGTATTAACATATATTTAAAATCCTGTTAGCGGTGCCGTCTCTACACCTAAACATAATAATGCAGTAGGAGTTAGGTTTTTATACCACTCTGCAAGTTTATACAGTTAACTGATTCAAGAAATTATTAAGTAAAAAATGATTTGGGGTGACTCTACTAAATTTTTTAACTCTAGATTTAAACAATAGTATATGCATCCGGAAAATACGAGGGTTGTAAATTAAATAGTGGCAACTTAACCTTGAAACTCGCAGAAGGGCGGGCATGCGCAAATAGGATATGGGAGCGGTCAGGTGGTGCTGTTGTCGATGTGTAGAGTGCAAAAAACAGTCAATCTGCTTAGAAGGGTAGTTGTTGTGTGGCGTTAAAGTGAGGAGTTTCGTTTCCATCGCTCTAAAGCATGTTTTCAAAAGGTGATCAGCGGTCGAGGCTTAAAATCGAGGTTGCCCGTGGTAAAAATGCAACAGAATGCTATCGAGGATTAGTGAAGCCTGTGGCACAAATGCTTTACCGTATAGGACAGTAGCACGATGGGTTCAAGCATTTCACCGATTTCATGACGTTTCATCTGTACTCCATGCAATAGGGCGCTCGGTCGCTCACATCAACAATCAACACCTTACCACTGGTCTACAACGGCTTCCCGACATTTGGCAAAAGGTTATAAGCTTTGCTGGTGATTACATAGAAGGAATGTAATGCAATTGTACTTGTAATTTCATTAAAAATTGAATTATACCTATGTTGCCATTACTTAATTTACAGCTCTCGTATATATATGTTTGTGTGTGTGTGTAAATTTCGGACTCATTGGAATAGGTTGGATTCGAACGGTGGACCTACCGTTTTGAAATTTCAGTCATTATCTGTTCGCAACTAATGCTAATTACATTGTAGCAATATTTATTGCTTATACTTTATCATATTTAATTCGGGAGTTTCCCTAAGAATTGGGTAGAAAATACTTTAAAAATGGATTAAATACTTAATTAATCTGCCGATTTGTACAGAAATCTACACAGTTATTGCAATAGTCATTTATAACATATTTGCAAAATAGAAAGAAGTTCAATATGGGATACCGATTGGGAGTTATCGTTTTCACTCGCACACAAAAACCTCGCATGCAATACTTCCCTAAAACTATTTCTTAAAAGATTAATTATGCATGCTTTAGCAATAAAATATTGTAAACCTATTCTCGCAGTGAATAATCCCAGTTTCCTTCAGTTACAGAGCGAAATACGAGAAACCAGCACTATGCACACAAGTCAATCCAAAACTACATGGATTCCTAAGTGACGTCAAAGACACGAGCCTGACCTTTTAAACTTTTAATCTTTTGAACTTTCAGCTAAAGCCCTGGATATTTGGGGCTCGCAAAATGAGAAACTCCAAGTACCATAGACTGTTTAATTTAGTATAACTTATTTTTCCTCGCCTGAGAGGATGTATCTCTTAATCGCTCTTAAAGCGAATACAAATTTATATCTTTCAACATGTAAATTAATCATATTAATATTTTATATTAAAATCTTTTAAACTCTAAAGAAAAATGAGTCTCATCTATCTTCATATAACACATGCTAATGATATATCTTTTTCCCACACATTTAAGCAAAAATAAACTGGATATAAGTAGAAATAAAGATTGAAATGAAAATTCAATGATGCAGCACATACAAAGGATATAATACACAATGATAAACCATGCCAGCAGCTGAATAAGAAAATGTAAGAAGATTTCACCTTATATAATAAAGTTTTTGCTCTTTAATGACTAAAGATAGAAAAATGAAAATATTAAATTAACTACCTCTACTTAAAATTTAACGATTATATATTAAGTGACCTTTAACTGAATGTTAGAAGATCCAACAATATACGATTTACAACATAAAATGTATGGTATGTTTTTATATACATGTTAAAATGACAGAACAA
The DNA here is from genome assembly GCA_963931845.1 of Maratus michaelseni. NCBI lineage: Eukaryota > Metazoa > Arthropoda > Arachnida > Araneae > Salticidae > Maratus > Maratus michaelseni. The sequence goes on from OZ007592.1 coordinate 338,253,536, forward strand.
TATTTAGATAACCTTTAAACTTTATTTTTAAATTATACTATTTACCTCTTTTTACTTTCTTCTATATATATAAGAAAATACATGATTTCTGAAAAATTTCGAATTCCAGTTTTCAACAGATTTATACGTTTTAAAAGATCCTCGAAACAATTTGACTGTTTTTAGAAAATGTCTGTCCGTGAGTGTGTCTGTCTGTCTAAAACCTTTTGGCGCTCTATCTCACAAACTGCCGTTTGGCATTTAAAAAAAGTTTACATTGATTTAGACCTTGACATAAATTGTTGGTGATTTGGTTTTGTTATATATCTCTCAATAAGTGGTGCTGCTATGCTGCATTTTCATGATTTCCAAAATAGCTATATCTCAAGTACTAATTCACGGAATTTCATCAAACTTCATATCCTGTTAGACCTAAATATAAATAGATGGTGATTCAATTTTGAATTTGATTGATGAACAGGGGGCGCTTGTATCCTGTGCTTGGGGACAGATTCCTAATTTTGCTCACAATCAATTGATGTAATTTAGCGAGCGTGATTTTTTATTATTATTCACTGGTGACTGTAATTCTATGCTAAATTCAATTATGCCCCATATCCATGATTGTTACTGTGCGAGTTTGCTATTTAAATTAATGTATTGTGATGTTATAGACGCAAGTTTTGCGATGATCACAACATGCTAGTTTCACATTCTAACAATATATTTTTTAATTAATTAATTAATAATTTTTTGGCATGAATTTGAATCCTAAACCAATTGAAATTTAAGATCCTTCGATAAAATTAAACAAGTTGAAAATTGCACGTTAAACGTAAGAAATGAGGTGCGTTCGTACTATAACCAGTTTTACAATGTAAAAAAAAAATCATTGTTATTATTTCACTGAAATGAATTATATCGTCTGTTATGAGCTAAAAGAGCATGAGTTTTCACTTATTACGTATGCCACATTTACAGATGCGAATTTCTTTTTTCGACAGCAGACAGCAAAATTCACCACGTAGATCGTCCTTTGCAAATGATTACTTCCATGTTTTAATAGTTTTATGACTCATGAGGAACGAATATCGTGTTTATTTACATTAAAGGATTGAAATGCTGTATTTTTAACCTAATTTCAACTGAAGTTATCTCACAAACTATACATATTTGAATGTAACTTATCTCTCAAACAGACAGTTTTTTTTAACGATCTTTCTGAAAATGTAAATTTTATGCAATTTTATTCGAAAATATCATTTTGAATAAAAATGGCCGCCTAGCATATGAAAAGAGAAGTGGTCAGCCCGTATTTGTTTTCCTCATTCACATGACTTGCACTTTTATTGAATTAATTACGTATGATATGATTTAATAGAATGAAGAAAACTTTTATTAACATCTTTTTAAGTCTTGATTCGATTTTCATAAAATTTGAAATGACTCAACAAAATTCTGCAACGATTATATATACACGGTGATTATAAAAAAAACTATCCCGATATATGAGCCCCTAACTATTATACCGTTTACAGAAACTGAATGAAACTTTGGTTTAAAGTATTTTCAGGTATGCGCTCAAGAATCATATGAAAGACAACAGTTAAATTCTACCAGTTACGGTTACAGTGACAAAATTTCGAAAATTTCAAATGGCAACACCTACTTTTTTTTATTGGAATGTGATCTTCATAGTGAAAAACCATAAAAAGCGTTGGAACGGTACCTGTAGCACGAAAATCGCCGGCGTTAGACAGACTAAGAAGAATAGTGAAAACAACCAATAAGGACAGAGAAGCAACAGAAAACAAAACATTTTATTGTGTTTCATACATTTTCCATTTTACACACGACGACATTTTATATGCGGCAGATGGTGGATAGCACTGAACAATAAAATGTTTTACTTTCTGTTGCTTCTCTGTCCTTTATTGGTTGTTTTCACTTTTCTTCTTAGTCTGTCTAGCGCCGGCGATTTTCGTGCTACAGGTACCGTTACAACGCTTTTTATGGTTTTTCACTACGAAGATCACATTCCAATAAAAAAAAGTAGGTGTTGCCATTTGAAATTTTCGAAATTTTGTCACTGTAACCGTAACTGTTAGAATTTAACTGTTGTTTTTCACGTGATTCTTGAGAGCATACCTCAAAATACTTTAGGCCAGAATTTCATTCAGTTTCTGTGAACGGTATGACAGTTATGGGCTCATATATCGGGATAGTTATTTTATAATCACCCTGTATTAGCTTTCAAACCATTCGGTTGGCTAATTTTGGCGCTGTTAAAGCGGACAGACCAGACGACGACTATAGCTTCTACATATTTATATAATTACGAACGCACCTAAAAAGGAAAATGTATGACAAAATAAAAGAATATATATATATATATATATATATATATATATATATATATATAACTATCAAAGCATTTTTAAAAGGAAACTTTGCGAGTATACATGTATCTAATAAAGGAATTTATTTATTAACGATGCTATTATTAGATTTAAAGAATACAAAATGTAGGAAAAGTAGAAAGAAATAGGGGAACATAAATCCGTTTAGGAAGACCCACTCTTTACTGTTCTCTTTGCTCATGAGATTTCACATTCATTTATCCTCTTTTCTTATCTTTATTTTTTCTATTTGGATTAATTCTCTATTTTTTATTTCGTTGATAGATTATTTCAAATGTTTTACTAATTATTTCTTATAAATAAAAAGAAAAAAATATGATATTTTGGTAACAGATTACCAATGCTACCCTTCTTTTTTACTAACATATAAGAATATAATCATGTTTTAGTTCGTGTATTTAATATTTCTGTTATTTTTACAATTACTAATATCACAATAAAAAAAAATTCCGAAAATATATTTTCTACAATTAATTTGGTAAATTCTTAGTGTTTTTTAACCACTTTCAAGGTAAAATATTTATTTTTTCTATGCAGGATGTCCCGTATTTTTGTTTATGTTTCACTGACTGCAGTATTTTAGGTACTACACAAAACATTTTCGAGGCAGTATCATTGTGTGATGGCATTTCTATGTAGTCTAACTGTGGGAATAACTGTGATTAAACTGAGAGAACGTTAGTGTATGCCGTAAAGAATAACAGTACGGTTGCCTCTGAAACAGCGCATACGTTGGGCGCATTAGTATTATGCAGTCAAATGTGGACTATTTAGTTAATATCCCCTCTGTGCTAACAATTGCAAGAATAATCAATAAATTCGACATCAGTGGTAGTGTGATGAGTTGTTTTTACCTGGGTATATTCTGTTGAGTTTATTCAAATGGCAGACTATAACATATTTCCAGAATGTTGTCTGAGAGAATTGTGTCTATCGCTTCTCGGTCCAGATAGCTCAATAGGCACGGCATTGACAATTTAAAACAGAGGCCTTGGGTTCGACTCCTGGCCTGGGTTCGTTCAGGCCTGGGTTCAGTTAAAAAATGTCGTTTCGAAACCAGTGTTAGTAAGGGAATGTACGAGATAGGCCCCGTAGTGCGGAAGATTTATGGGCCATTCCTTGGAGAACACATATTAATAATTTGCAACGTAAAATCATTAAGGTGTTTATGTTCATACCCCACAATGTTGTTGTTATAAAATTGATAATTTTTTTACTAGAGTCTTTGAAACATCATGTAGATTGTTATGGGGTACCCTGTAGATTATTCAAGGAATAGCAAAAATTTAATGAATCATCGCTGTGCTTCATTTATACAATAAATATACCTAACTGTGTCTCAGCAACTGATTTTAGATCAAATAAATTTGTGTAACTCAAGTAAACGTTTGTAAAAATATTTCAAAAAAGTGTAATTTTTGAAGAATTAAAAAACAATTGCCATGACACAAACATCGTGGGAATTTATCCTCATACTTTTTGTGTAAGTGAGAAAAAAATCCAATTAATGAGTAAATATAAGTATTTAATCTGTATATTTATTCAGATCTACAGCAAGAATAGCCTTATCTTTCTCCATATAACACAAAGCTAAAATCTAATTAAGTTTCAGGAAGTGCGTAGAAATTGTATACATTTAGAATAATAATAGATCAAAAACAAAAGATTAGCATTACTTTAGGTACACTATCTTCCAGTCAAAGCGAAACTCATCTTTTTTTGCAAACAAGCTATATTATAACATTATCGATTTATTACAATCATGAGGCATGAAAGAATATTAATTAGACGAACTATTTTAATGAACGACACCTGACGTCGTAAATGAAAGCTTTGTTTCTTTCCTCTTTTCTTGATGTAAATAATGTCTGGCAGATATTTTTTTCGTAGAAGTTCATTATTGAGAGTGTTTATTATTGAAAGGTTCAAGTAATCGCAGAAGATATATATATATATATATATATATATATATATACTAGGGTGTCCGTAAAAAATCAAATTTTAAATATTTGGCCTCTCACCCCCTAAGAAGTGTTTTTTGGTGTACTTAAGGGGAGAGATCAGGTTGAGCAGCCGGAAAATGACAATAATTTGACCATTACTAAAAGCTCTGTAGTTTCAAAACCAATTAATGAAATACAACAATTTTATTCTATACTTTCATAAAATACTAATGTTTTTCAAAAAACATTTAAATATATATATTTAGCAATATTAATTAGTTAAATTTTAATGACAAAATTAACGGTTTAAAAATATGAATTTTCAAATATGCATTTTGCGCACAAGATTTTAAAAATTCTACTGCAGATATATATTTAATATTGAATTTATATTTACTTATACTACTATATTCCTTATATTACTTATACTCACTGAACCTCAATTTAAAAGTATATTCAAATTCATTTGCACAATTAATGACTTTAAAAATCATATTTATGATATTTAGTAAAAAAAAATAGGTTTATTTATTCAATACAACATTTTCTATGACAAAACTCAGGCTACATTGAGGTTCAGTGTAAAATATTGTAGTATAAGTAAATATCAATACAATATTAAATATATATCTGCAGTAGAATTTTTAAAATTTTGCGTGCAAGATGTATATTTGAAAATTCATATTTTTAAAACGTTAATTTTGTCATTAAAATTTAACTAATTAATATTACTAAATATATATATATTTGAATGTCTTTTGAAAACCATTAGTATTTTATGAAAGTATAGAAAAAATAATTGTTGCATTTCATTAATTGGTTTTGAAACTACAGAGCTATTAGTAATGGTCAAATTATTGTCATTTTCCGGCTGCTCAACCTGATCTCCCCCCTTAAGATCCCTTGTAAATATTCACCTAAAAAAAGTATTTAGAGGTCCTTCAAACTCGCCAAAACGTTTAAAAAATTTTTAATTCCATAATATTTTACAGTTACTTAAAAAATTATTAGTTTTAAAATATATTATATATATATATATATATATATATATATATTATTTATTTATTTATTTAAAGTTATATGCATTTAATATGTGGTTTCTAAAAAATGTACTCTACTGGTAATATTTAGTATGGCAAATATAAGAAAAATTACTAAAAAATCATTAAAAATGTACTTTATTTAAAATTAAAAAATGGATTGTAAAAAGAATGTTTTACAGCAAAATTCACCTGTCCAGTTTAATAAGATAATAAAGGGGAAAATATTGCATAATGTTCTATAATTAACCTAATTAATCATTTTTAGATAGCTTGAAGATCTTTACGGTTGCACTTCTCGAAGTTCTTTCTATGCATTTCAAATATCTGCTATAAATATTGTTTTTGTTCTCCATCTTTTGTTGCATTATTAAAACTTTCGATTAATGCTATGCCTCGCTGAGCACAGTCATTAACACATGTCAAATGTTTAACAATTTCTTCAGCTTCTTTAAAGATTGTGTTTCTGGCCTTGTCCCTAAGAAGTTTTGAAAACTAACAAAGAGTGGCAAGCTCTTCACTTAAATGTTTGTTGAAGATTGTGAGTAAATAGCCCATCGTTATAAACAGTGGATTCACCAGAACGGTATTAATTGTGAACATCTGCAGTAGGAAGAAAAGTTATTTATTATATGTATATTATTTTGCAATTTAAATATTAATTATATGTGAATAAAAGTTAGAGTTATAATCCTTGAAAGTGTGTATATATTTTTCTGACGCACCCTGTATATATATATATATATATATGGCGTTTTGACTGACAAGGAGAGTGCCAAGCTTGGTAATCACGGATTTTGATTATTTTTATTTATGTTGTAGGGTAGAAGCCCCTTAGTCTCAGTTTCAATGGATTTTATACAACGCTCCTTAGTTCTCGAGAAATGGGGGTCTAATATTATAACATAACTCAAATACTCACTTTGTAACGAAATAACCGCGTTGGTCATAGCTCAGTTGGTATGGCATCTGCTCGTTGTTCCGAGGGCCCGAGTTCGATGCCGGAGCACGCTACGTTGGTTTTTCTCATTTTCTTTTTATAAATATACTTGTAATTAAAATTTAACAATCTCAATAAAAAATTTTGTTAACATAATTAAATTTTAATTTAGCATTTTTGATTTTTGAACCATTATTAAACATTTCTCATCATTTAAGGGGCATTATAAAAATTGGATCTATTATTGACAAGTAAAAATTCAAAAATCGTTCCAAAATCAGCATATTTACTATCGAATAATAGAATTCTTCCCCCATGGCAATAGCAAACGAAGATATTTCAGATGCTGGATTATTTGTTAAAAATCCATTGTTTTGCAATAAAATTTTACAGTGCTTCAACGCATTTGTGACATCACTTTTCTGATTTTCATCAAATCCCGACACTTCAGATTTAACTTCTTTTGAACTACAGATTGTTTCTTCCATTTTTATACGATTATAATCTGTTATTAGAATGATACGCACTTGTGCGATAAAGATTGAAAACAAAAACACCACTTAACTGCACCAAACTAAAAAAAAGAAAGAAGCAAAGTCTGTTGTGCCGCCCTCTAGTTACAATAAAATAAAACATAAATGTGTTGTTAATTTAATTCTGATGCTAAATTTTAATATAATTATGCTTCTTAATTTAAAAACAGAGTAGTATTACCATCGCATTGACTTTAAGGCGTATCGTTATGGCAATTTATAAATTATGTTTCTTTAATGAATTGACACAGTTGTTCAATATTGTTACATTGATAAAGCATATATGGAATATACTTTAAAAATGATTTTTAAAAAATCAAAAATGCTAAACTAAAATTTAATCATGTTAACAATTTTTTTTAGATTATTAAATTATAATTACAAGTATATTTATTTTTAAAAAAATAAGAAAAAAAAATGTAGCCCGTTCCGGTATCGAACCCGGGCCCTCGAAACAACCAGCACCCGCCATACAAACTGAGCTACGGCCACCGCAGTAATTTTGTTACAAAGTAAGTGTTTAAATTGTGTAATAATATTAGATCCCCCATTTCTCGAGAACTAAGGAGCGTTGTATAAAACCCATTGAACCTGAGACTAAGGGGCTTCTACCCTACAACATATATAAAAATAATCAAAATCTGTGATTACCAAGCTTGGCACTTTCCTTGTAAGATGAGACACCGCGAGATGCAATACTCCACGAGAAAATGGTAGTTTGTTAACGATATACAAAGTTGCAGTCGACATCAACAATCACGGCGAAGAGGTGAGGCAATGAAAAGAGCCCACAAGAGTTTCTTCCATAAAGACCAGCCAATTTCCAGACAAATCTTTTATTTAGAATAAGAGCGATGCCGTGACAATTCCCACGGGTATAAACTTATCGCCCTTAGGCTCCACAATGGATCACTTCATTGTTTTAAAGATGTTAAAGAACAGTGTGAAACTTATACGAGACGACGACACCAGATACATATTTGTTTATACTTCCAAACACGTCAAAAATCCTCACTTCCAAGGATGCAACCGAGTTTTGTTTACTGAGCGGAGTGATCCAGAATACGACGTCACGAGCGCACAAACCAATGAGTGAGAGGCCAAGTCCAGCCCAGTGAACAAGGCGAGAGGGAGAAGCTAAAACACGAAAGAGTTCGTCCCTTGGCCGTGCATCAATTTTGAAGTGAAAAAACCCCAGCGCGCGAAAATCAGAGCATGAAATAATAATAATAAAAAGAAAATGGCTTTTTAAAAAACATTCGAAATGAGAAAGCGTCTCGGAATTTTATAGATTGGGGAGCTGATAAAAGCTACGAATGAACTTAAAATTTTAGATTCAGATTTGGAATAAGATAATTATTAATATACGGATATTTACTCTTAAAAGGACATTAAATAGGAATAAATATTATTAAGAATTAAGGAAATACTGACTATGTCAGAAGTTAGATTAATTTAAAGGACTAATGCGAAATAAATGCGAAGGATTTGCGAAGGAAATAAATTTTTTATATAACATATATATATATATATATATATAAGGAATTGATTTTTTAAATCTGTAGAACATTGTAAACCAATACACTTTAAACAGTATTAGTAAGCACCCAAATATTGAAAAATATATTTTCAGTGCATTATTCATACGTTAACCGTTCAGTTTTTAATACCTTGAAGAATAATAACTTTATCCTTCCCAATATATCTGTAGGCTAAATCAAATTAAGTTTCAGAATGTTTCTAGAAATTGTAGAATAACAGATCAAAAACAAAAGATTCGTATTACTTTACAAATAATATCTCTCAGGAATTTTTTTTTTTCAAGCGAGTTATGACATTGCCGATTTATAACTGCCCAAAGGTATGAAAGTGTTTTTAATAGACGAAATATTTTAATGAACGACGCTGACGTCTTAAATAAAATATTTTTTTTCCTTTCCTTTCCTGATAAATGACATTGAAATATAGTGTTCCATTTTTATTTTTATTTATTTATGTTTTTATCGTAAACTGTTTTTAGTTATAATATCATTAATTGCAAATAGTGAAGAAAATAGAGAAAAACCGATCTCAACGTTTGTCATCTATCTGCATGACTAATCTCAATAAATAAATAAATAAATAATTTATGAGCTAATGAATTGATCAACGTAAACAAAACTGTAAACTAATACATAACTATCGTTATAGTAGGTATTGAAGTGATTCAAATTAAATTTCATTGCATAAAGAAATAATCAATAACTAACGCGTTTATATTTTTAATTTATAAAACAATAATATACTTCCTATTTCCAATATAAATGGAGATCAAAATCCGAGTTTGAGAAAAACAGTAGAAATTGCACAGCACCAAAAAAAATATTTTTAATGTTTTGCGTGTATATCTATCATTCAAAGAGTCCTTTGAAAGACTTTTGAAACAGTCTCTTTGAAAACTAACTAAATCATAACTTTTTTGATTTATAATTGCCCAGAGGTAAATAAAAGTTTTAATTAGACGTAATATTCTATAGAACGACACCTGATGTCCTAAACAAAAGCTTTGTTTTTATACTTTCTCGATAAGTAACAATGAAATATCTTGTGACAAAGTTTCTTTGTTTGCTTGTTTTTTATCGTAAAAGTTCTTCATTAAGACTGCCATTAATTTTATATAATGAATATAGAGATAAAGCGGTCACTTATCTATCTGTAGAAGCAATATCAAAAAGTAAATAACGATTTATAACGCGTATTTAGTATACGATTTATAACATACTGATTTGATCAAAGTTTTAAAAAATATATATAAACTAATACATGATAATGTGTTGTAGTACATATGTGAAGAATCCAAAATAAGTTTTCTTGTCTTATGCGATGTATGTAACTACCTAACGTGTACATGTATTTAATTTGAAAACAAGATTAAACCTCCTATGGCCAATATAACAAAAAGTTAAAATCTAATAAAGTTTGAAGTAAATATGTAATTGCACATGATCAAAAACAATCGCTTGTAATATTTTACGTGCGTATCTCCCAGGTAAAGATAAACCCATCTGTTTTAAAACAAGCTAAATTATAACATTGTCGATTTATAATTGTCTAGTGGTATAAACAAGTTTTAATTATACGAAATATTTTAATGAATGACACATGTTGACATTGATAAAATATTTTTTCCCTCATTTCTCGATGTATATAATGTATGCGAGATATTTTTTCTGTAAATTTCCATTAGTAATACTACCGTAACAGGATATAAAGAAAGATTTTAAACTCTTTTATTGAGCTGTTTGAGTAATATATATAATAAAAAAATTATCTATATAACATTACGTTTTGCAAAGCTATGTTAAACTGTAAAACACTATAAACCACTTGAGTTTTGTACAAATGCTGAAAAATATTTTTTCATTGCATTATTGGCTAAATATTCGTAACTAACCAGCATGATAAGGAATTTTTACTGCACAAAATGCAGCTTAATAATTAGAATGTATAATACAAATGTAATACATTTTAAAATTTAATAGCAGCTACAAAAGTATAACTTAGTTTCCTCTTTCGTTAAATTTTCATTTTATTAATAGTCACCCAAATTTAAATTTTATATCAATTTAGTATCAGTTTTTTTTTTGCATATAATTCCATATGACTTTACTATAGTCCACATAGCATTGTCTATATGAGCGGGCAAGACCGGGCTAAGCTCGGTCAAAATTAGCTTTGAGTTCAAATATCACGAAATATCTTTCAATTGTCGCCAAGTATGTGCTTTGTCATTGGTAATCTTGAAAGTCAATTTTCCAGACTAATGTCGGCAATACTTCTCCAAATTTGGCGAAATGATGACAACTTTTCAACTTCGTTTACTGCCAACTATTCAACAGTTTAATAACTGTTGCATTCTTCATTTCTATCGAAACACACTATCCATAGTGATACCAATATGATCCCCTAATCGAATTTTCTCGAACATGTGATCTAACCTAATGGTCTTCTCGTAATCCAAAACGGCAGGATAAAAAAATTATTGAAAATCGTTAGATTGTTTTTTAGATAAAATTAGCTTGACCCACACTGACACCAAAATGACCCATTAATCGATTTTTTTTTCGAAAATGTGACTTAGCCCAATGACCTTCTAGTGTCCGAAAACCGTAAGATACAAAATTCAGTTAAATAGTTAGAGTCGTTTTTGATTAAATCAGCTTGACCCGCAGTGACCCAAAAATGACTCACTAATCGAAATTTCTAAAACATGTGAGCTAGCCCAATAGTTTTTCTGATTCCCAAAAATCGTAGGATACTAAATTTAGTTCAAATCGTCCGAGCCGTTTTTAAGAAAAAATTAGTTTGACCCATAATGACCCATTACCAAAATGAACCAATAATTGAATTTTCTCGAGCATGATAAAAATAGAGGTATAAGATAAAAATAGTTTGACACATAATGAGCCAAGTTTCTTCTCGTGCCTTAAAACAGTAGAATATAAAATTTAATCAAAATAACCTGAGTCGTTTTTTAGATAAAATTAGCTTGACCACATTGACCTAAAAATGACCCACTAATCGAATTTTCTCGAGCATGTGACCTTTACCAATGATTGTATCGTGCCCAAAAACCGTAGGATACAAAATTTAGTTCAAATCGTCTGAGCCGTCTTTAAGATAAAAATACCTTGACCCATAATGTCCCATGACCAAAATGACCCACTAATCGAAATTTTTCGAACATGTGACCTAGCCCAACAATAATCTTCTCGTTCCCTAAAACTGTAAGATACTGTAAAAGCACTTATTTTCGCGAGTCGTAATTTTCGCGAAAACGAAGATGTCGATGATTTCGCGAGATGAAAATTTCGCGAATTTCATATGAACAGAACCAAAAGTTGAAAAATCCCGAAACTATTTAAATAGAACCCCTTTTGCATAAGGCATTTTAAGAAACTTCCTTTCGTCCTAAAAGTTCGTCCCCCCCCCCTCTCCCCATCGCTCTAAAAACAACACGCGGGCACACAACACAAACAAAATGTTGTTTCCCCTGAGATGTTCGTTAACTTCGATCAGACAAACGCAAAGTTTGTGCCTACATCTGAATACACATTGGAAGAACGTGGTTCAAAACAAGTATCCATAATTGGCATGGAAGATAAAAGAGAGATGACTCTTTCGTTAGCATGTTCCCTTTCTGGAAACCTACTTCCACCACAATTGTTGTACGCTAGAAAAACAACAAATTGTCGTCCAAAGTTTTCATTTCTCGCGGACTGGGATATGTGGCACACCGATTCGCACTGAAACAATAGTGACACAATGATTCGATACATCGAAAATATTCTTGTACCTTATTACGACAAGCAGAGAGAGCTTCTCGGGCTAGTTGCAGAACAACCTGGTGTAGCATTGTTCGACGTTTTTAAGGCACACCAAGATCCTCTTTTTCTGGCTGAACTAGAGAAGAGGAATATTATTGAAGTTTTTGTGCCCGCTTCCTGCACAGGAGAGCTTCAGCCTTTGGACTTAACTGCAAACGGCGGGTTCAAGTGTTTGCTCAAGAATGAATTTCTTGAGTGGTATTCTAATGAGCTTAAATTTCTAGAGGAAAAAGAATCTGTGGACCTGCGAATATCACGACTAAAACCGATTTACGCTTCTTGGCTTGTACGCACATTTAACGGTGTTCAAGCCAAACATGAGATAATTTTGAATAGCTTCAAAGAAGCTGGTATAAATATTGTAAGTGAATGAGCTGCATTCTATTAGTTGTATCATTGTTTTTGTTCAAGAAATAGTTGTAAGTATTCAGGAAATTTTTGTACTTATTTCTTATTTAAGTAACTGTAATCATTAAATTTTGGATAAGTGAAAAAATTCTGATTTTTTATTATTATTTGAGGCAAATATATATATATATATATATATTTCGCGAGGCTTAAATTTTCGCGATTACAGCGGGCTCGCGAAAATCGCGAAAATAAGTGCTTTTACAGTACTTAATTTAGTTCAAATCGTCTGAACCGTTTTTAAGATAAAAATTGCTTGACCCATCATTATTCAGACTGCCGTTAACTAGAATCACTAAATTTTGAACGTTACGAACTTATGCATAAATCCTATAGATATATCATGTTTACAATCACATTTTAAAAAGTAATTTTATTCAATACATTTTACCCTAATAATATTTTGTTATGAATAATGTACATGTTAAAGCACTTAAACTAACATTTGAATTCCCCAACATAGATTAATAGAGAAATTGTCGAGATATGATATCGTTCGAGTTAATTCAATGGTCAGAACATCAGCACATTATGCTGTAGCCCCAGGTTCGAGTCCTGGCCCCGGCTAAATTTTCACTCGTTTTGGGTTTAGAGTATTAATATTAATGTAGTAATATTTATGTCTGAAATAACTTGTTCTTTAATTAATAATGTATATGATTCGTACAAAAATGCTTTACAGTTTATAGAATTTTTGATACTTTCGTGTTATAGTGGCTCTCACGAATACGATTAGACAAAGGTTGGAGCTATGATTTCGCCAAAATCATCGCAAAGCTTTTATATGCATTATATATACGCATATATATCCTCCAAACACCCATGTATATGCTATATAAGTCATTATATATATATATATATATATTGTTTACGCCTTATATGTCATTATATACATCAAATACGTCTTATACACATGTCATATATATACATCATACATGCGTCATATATGACTATAACTTGGCCATATACGTTACGAAATGATATAAACATCACACATTATTGTAATGTTATATATGTTTTATAATTTGGCAAAAAATCTTGGTCGCTTGGCGATTCATCCTTAGGAAACGCTACAACACGAAAGTACCGAATTTTTACTTAAACCAAAATATTCCTGTAACATTGCATGAATGAATACATGCGAAAAATATTTAAAATATAATTATCATCAAATAAGGTAACTATCTTAATACTAAATTTTAAATGCTTATCATTACAAATTACCTGTTAATGAAATTATTTTACAGTATAGATTATTCAAATAAAATGGGAAAGACAAAATAAATATACATGAAAATAAATCGTACAAAGAACCTATCTGTGCTATTGCTGGTGAGATTCAACCCCATTGCTCATGCGATTCAACATTCATTTATTCCTCTTCCTATTTTTTGCCGTTAGAATAGCTCTTTGCGTATGTTTTATCCGATACGTTGCTAAGAGTTTCGAGATTGATTTATTGTTTTTTTTTGCCATAGTCCAACTTAAAAAAACTGATCACTCTAAAAATTAAGAAAATCTGGTTTCTTTAAAAAAAAATCAAATTTCTGTGTTTCAGTTATTTGTGTATTTGATAATTCTGTACCTCTTACTTTATTATGACGAATAGTTTGTAGCTCCTTGATTATTTTATTTTCTTTTATCCATAGACCGACTTAAAACTGACAACCCACTGATGGTTTTAAAATGTTGGCCTTAAAAAATTTTAAATGCTATCGATAATTTGGATTTTTTATTCTCACTCTGTTATTCTGCAATTCACCTATGTACAGGGTGATTATTTTTAAAGTTGTGAAAGTAACACCCTATAACAAAAGAACCATTGATCCAAATGACCTGAAATTTCACCAGTATGCTCCCAAAGTAATGGGAATTTTTTTAGGCATACTTAAAAAACTTAAAATCGCACCGACAGATGGCGCTATAGGTTAACATCAACTGGTTTCCTTCCTCTACAGGGTTTTAGGCTTAGTGAACCAGTCTGTTCGAATTTCAAAACCACTTTCCGTAGGTCTTCTGTCGTCATTGGGCCTTTTCTTAAATTCTTAAGTGTCCTAAATCTCCTAAGAGCAGTTGCTGCGTTGTCATTATTCTGATAATACAGTTTCACTAACAACGCACGGTCCGTCAAGGGCACAGCCATTGCAAGGATATCCATAGAATAATGAACACAAGGTGTGTGTGCTTCATGTTTTTACGCTACTGTACGTGTGTCGTGCTCAAGCTCATCTCCCGACTTTACTGCATATACAGTGCCATCTGTTGGTGGGATTTTAAGTTTCTTTTTTAACCGCGTTTAAAAAATTCCCATTACTTTGGGAGCACACTAGTGAAATTTTAGATCATTTGGATCAGTGGTTTTTTTGTTATAGGGTTTTATTTTCACAACTTTAAAAAAAAATCACCCTGTATAATAACAGATATTTCTGTGCTTCTATGTAGTTTTGTCAGCAATATTTTGAAGAGATTGCTCCGGGCATAGCTACACGACATGTCAAGAAGGTATCTATATGTCCGAAATTATACATCTTACAGGTAATTTTTGGTTTTATTAGATTTATTTTATGCGATTTTTAACATTTTTCATGTTTCGAGACAGTTTTTCCCCAGTAAAAAAAATCCATTTTCATTCTTTTTTTCCCCAGTAAAAAAAATCCATTTTCATTCTTTTTTCCCCCAGTAAAAAAAATCCATTTTCATTCTTTTAACTCAATATAGTAAATTTGACCCTCTTTTCAATAAAATTCATTCGGAATTCGTTAGCAATTTTTGAATTTTTCGCCAACTCTTTTTATGTATTATTTATTTGATTTTGCGTTTCTGTAGCGTTTTGCGGCGATTTCTTTGATAATTGTAAAAGAAATGCAGCATCAAACTTTAATCCCAGTTATGTCTTCTTTTCAAAAAAAAAAATTATTCGATACATCAAATTTTGAAATTTTCCTAATTTTTTAAAATCCGTTTTGCGCCGAAAATGAAGATTTAAAAACGACTCAAAAATAGGAAATCGTTTTCAATTAATTATTAAAGAATGTAAGGCGATGAAAATTTATTAAATGAAAATACGAGATATCTTGTAAATTGTGCTACTTTCGTGATTACATCCAAGTTGTAAGATGCCAAATCGGCTCTTACAGTAACGTAAACGACGATAATACGAGCAAATATTGTATGTATATGTGTGGTTATATATATATATGCAAATTTTATCTTAAAAACGGCTCTAACGATTTTGACTAAATTTTGTATCCTGTCATTTTAGGGCACGGGGAATCAATTGGGCTAGGACACATGTTCGAGATAATTCGATTAGTGGGTCATTTTGGGTCATCATAGGTCAGAGTCAAGCTAATTGTATCTAAAAAACGGTTCAAACGATTTTGACTAAATTTTGTATCCTACCATTTTTGGACACGAGAAGACTATTGGGCTGTATCACATGTTCGAAAACTTTCGATTAGTGGGTCATTTTTGGGTCAACGCGGGTCAAGTTAATTTTATCAAAAAACAACTCGAACGATTTTGATTAAATTTTGTATCCTACGAGTTTCGGGCACGAGAAAATCATTTGTCTAAGTCACACGTCCGCGAAAATTCGATTAGTGAGCAATTTTTGGGTCACCGTGGGTCAAGCTAATTTTATCTCAAAAACGGCGCACACTATGCCGACTAAATTTTGCATTCTATTGTTTTCGGGCACGAGAAGACTGTTGGGATAGATCACCCGTTCGAGAAAATTCAATTAGTGGGTCATTTTGGTCATGGGTCATTATCGGTCAAGCTATTTTTATGTTAGAAACGGATCAGACTATTTGAACAAAATTTTGTATCCTACGGGTTTTGTGCACTAGAAGACCAATGGGCTAGGTCACATGCTCGAGAAAATCCGATTAGTGGGTTAATTTTGGGTCACTGTAGGTCAAGATAATTTTATCTGAAAAACGGCTCAGACTATTTTTACTAAATTTTATATCCTAAGGGTTTCGGGCACAAGAAGACTTGGTCACATGTTCGAGAAAATTTGATTAGTGGGTCATTTTTGTGATGGGTCATCATATTTGAACTCAAAGCTAATTTTAACCAAGCATAGCTCGGTCATCCCGGCTCGTAGTAGCGTAAACGACTATGCTGTACATATGAATTTAATCTGGAGCGATCACCACACGCGTCTAAGATACGACAAGTTACTATTTTTTAAAGATGAAAAGTAATGATCTAGTACGCTGCCGAAGGCAATGGGATTCCGAAGCCGAGATTCATTTGGAAAGATTTCCGTCTAAAAATATAAAATCCCAATAATTGGGGGGGGGGGGTTGCCTGCAGTTTTGGTTTGGAAAGAGGTTCGTTTGATTCGAGGTTTGTTTTGAAAACGGACCAGCGAGATGTACGAAGATGTACGAATTTATTACAGATATTTAACACTATATTGAATTGACATTATTTAACTGTATACTGAATTCAGATAAACTATACAAGACGTCAAGGGAATAAATGGAAATAAATCAGTTTAGAAAGACCCTGTCTCTGCTATCCGCGTTGCTCATAAGATATCACCTTCATTTATTTTCTTTCCTATTCTTTCTTTGTGTTAGATTAACTTATTGAGTTGTTAACTGATGCAAACTATTTTATATGTTAAGTCATTAAGGGTTTCTTAGTTGATTTACTTACTTTTAAACATAGACCGACTTAAACCTGATAACTGACTAAGTATATAGAAATCCTTACTTTATTTTGAAAGAAAAAAATAAAATGCAATTATTAAGTTTCGGGATGTATGATTCAAGGTCTGTTTTTTTATTATGCTTCACTTCCGTAAATCTATAATTCTAAATGTCTTATTCTGTTATGATCTAAAGTTTATGTTTCTTTTGTGTAAACCTAAATTTTAAAACTAAAATCAGGTCTGTTAATAATACTTTGACTGGGTTATTTTCTTTTGATAATAAAATCTAAAATTGATGACTAACTAAATATTCAGAAATCATGGATTCCTTTTAAATAATTAAAATCTTACTAATCGGTTTGAAGAATTTTTCTATTTTTTTATATCTTTTTATTATTGTTAATTATATATATGTTACGTTCAATATGATTAATCCGGTCATTGTTAATAATAACCGGTTATTATTAATAATGATAAGATTAATCATATTGACCGTAACATATATATTATTGTACATTAATATATTTTTTTAATTTATTATACATTTAATTTCTTATATTGCTCAAAACTTCAACCAATATTTTGGAATAGTTCATTCCAAATTCGTGAGATATTGGCGAATTTTTCACTATTTTTTTTGTTTTTTTTCGCGTTTAACGGCGATGTTTTAACAAATGTAAAAATAAACCAGCTTCAACCTTTGACATCTAATTCAGTAAATTTTATTTTCTTTCAATAAAATTTTTACCGTTTAGGACTTTTTTTTTTTTTTTTTTTTTTTTTTTTTTTTGCAAAAAAAAAAAAAAAAATATCCGCCGAAAATGAAATAAAAAAAATAAAAAAAATCAGAAAAAGGAAATATTTTTTTAATTTACTATCAATGAAAGTAGTACGATGGGGTTTTTTTCTGAAACAAAAATACGAACTATCTAGTAAATTGTGCTTTTTCCGAGATTAAATTCTAATTGAAAGATGTCAAATAGGTTCCAAATTAACGTGAATGACAATGCTGAAATTTTGAATAGGCCCAACGACAAGATTCATTTGGTAAGATTTTCGTCTAAAATATAAAAAATCACAATGATTCTAGTTAGTTTTCTTTGATTCAAGACCAGAGTAGGGTCTTCCAAGGCAGTTTGTGCGGGGAGACGGGGGAAGAGATTACACCTCCTGTTTTCTTTGGAAAAAAGACCGTTCGATTCTACGTTTGTTTGGATAAACCGATCAGCAAAGTGGACGAAGTTCCGCTAGTTTTTTAATGACATTATTTAATAGTATACTGAATTCAGATATACTGGGCAATACGAAAAGAAAATAAATGGAAATAAATCAGTTTAGAAAGATCCTATCTCTGCTATCCCCGCGGTTCATGAGATTTAATATTCATTTATTTTCTCTCCTATTCTTTACTGCATGACTTGCTAACTGATACAAACTATTTTATCTGTTAAGTCGTTAAAAGTTTCTTGATTGATTTACTTTCTTTTAATCATTGACCGGCTTAAACCTGATAACTGACTAAGTATATAGAAATCTTTACTATATATATTTTTTTTTTAAAATACAATTATTAAGTTTGGGATGTAATCTTCAAGGTCTGTTTTCTATCATGCTTCACTTTCGTAAATCTATAATTATATATCTCTTACTGTGTTATGATCTAAAGTTTCTATTTTCTCGTGTGTAAACCTAAATTGTAAAACTAAAATGAATTTTGTTAAGGATACATTCAATGATTTATTTTCTCTTAGATAATAAACTATTAAAAATGATAACTTTCTAAAATTCAGAAATCATGGATTTCATTTTGTAAAATTAAAACCTCATTAATGGGTTTATCAATTTATCTTAATTATACAGTATGCCCACTAACGTCCCTTGACACCCTCTTAATTTCGGAACGGCTGCTGCTATATTCATAAAGTGGTGTCCAGGTATAGCAAAGTAGCCATGCGCTATTGAATGAAACCGCCTATAGCGCCACCTGGTGGAATACTGCGCAGTTAACATCCCTATCTCGAACACGGATAGAGATAGGATACTCCGAGATATCATTTCGCGTTTAAAAGACGACGAGGAATTAAAAAAAAGTAGCTTTAAATATATAAAATCTTACAACTTCGATGTTTGTTTGCAAAATCAGAATGGAGCGAGCGTAGAATTCCAGGGTACACGCTGCCGAATGCAATGGAGCCCGAACTGTAGGTTCGTTCAGATAGGTTTTCGTTTACAAATATAAAATAATACAACTTTGAGTGTTTACTCTGCCAAAAGCAGTGGGACACCAAGCAATAAATCC